>CM040424.1:45715702-46346495 GCA_022702705.1 Papilionanthe hookeriana x Papilionanthe teres | reverse complement strand
TTAGAAGTAAAATACACATTTTCATGCATAAGTTTATGACATAATGGTGCATAAATGTAAATATCAAACTTCATGTGCTAGATTTGTAAATAGATAAGAATTATGTGGTATGCATGTAGATTTCCCATCCTAATCTTGCAGTTCTTCTCTATTGTACTTTCTTTAGTGGTTAGGCCATTGCTAGGATCCACCAAATAAATAAATTATAGAAAAGCTATTATTGTTGAGCAGGGGAAGCCTCCAGATTGGCAGGACTTTGTGGGAATCATAACTTTGCTTATGATCAACTCAACCATTAGCTTCATCGAGGAGAATAATGCAGGCAATGCTGCTGCAGCACTCATGGCACGACTCGCCCCCAAAGCGAAGGTTCCACATCAGCACTCTTGTTGTTTTTCACCATAGTTTCTGATTTTTTTTCCTACTCTAAACTTGAGAAAGTGTAGGATATGTATGCAATCTAGGATTTTTATGGTTAACATTAAGCATCAATAAAGATAATTACATGCATGGCATTCAGAACTTTGCTCTTTACAAAATTAACACCCAGTTCAAAAAGTTTGAACTGCCGAACTGGTCCATTTACATGTGCTTTATGATCAAATCGTTCTGAATTTGATAAAAATAAAACATCTGGGTTGATATTTTGTTATAAATTTTCATATTTGAGTGAAAGATTGAAAAACAGATGAAAGATGGTGCTAGTTTTGTAGATAGCAAAGTTTCAAGTGCTATGTGTAACTACCGCATAATTTATTGTATTTATTAGATTTAATTTTTGGGTTTTCTTGAGATAGGTGCTTAGGGATGGAAAGTGGAGTGAGGAGGAGGCAGCTATTTTGGTGCCCGGCGATATTATCAGCATCAAGCTTGGTGATATTATTCCTGCGGATGCTCGGCTCCTTGATGGAGATCCGCTAAAAATTGATCAGGTTTTCCAGCTCGATGTTTTATTTTTTATTTTCTCGAGCAGAATTATGAATTGTTTTTAAGGGCATTAACACACATACCACTCAATTCTTAAGTATTTACATATTTAACATCCAAGTTTTGTTTTTTTACATTTATACCACACAAATCTTTCATATCACATATAAAATATCACCTTCTAACCTTTGAAAAGTGAATATGTAAAGACTGAAGTTTAGGTGTTAGGTATATAAATATATAGGAATTGAGTGGTATGCATATAAATTTTCCCCCTTTTTTTTTCCAATATGTTTTTTTGGGTGAAATATGTAGTCTGCCCTTACTGGCGAGTCACTGCCTGTAACCAAGGGTCCTGGTAATGGTGTGTATTCTGGTTCCACATGCAAGCATGGAGAGATTGAAGCTTTAGTTATTGCTACTGGTGTTCACACCTTCTTCGGGAAGGCTGCACATCTTGTCGACAGTACAAGCCAAGTTGGTCACTTCCAAAAGGTGAGGGTAAAGGACAGCTTACATGAATTTGGCGCTCATATCTACATACATAGCCAACAATTCTTATGCATTTACATATCTCACACCTATACTTAAATATTTACACACATAGCACTCTATTCTTTAATATCACAACAAAATAGCACTTCTATCACTTTTTTAAAAGTGAAATCCATCTATGTATGTAAATATGAAAGTTTCGGTGTCAGATATGTAAATACATAAGAATTGTATTCTATGTACGTAAATTTCCCTTTATTTTATTAATTTTGCCTTTTTGTTGGTGAATTTTATTTGTTGAGCAGGTTTTAAATGCTATTGGAAATTTCTGTCTCTGTTCTATTGCTGTGGTGCTTGCTGACCAAAAAGAGGTAAACATCTGAATTGTTTTTATTCTTGTCCTCTTGTATCCGCCCATGTTTGTAAAAAATTCTTTGTTTCTCAAAGGCGAGGTCTGATATCCAAGAAGTTCATTTTTTGCCTTTCAATCCTACGGATAAGAGGACTGCTCTAACTTAGGAACAGGTAACATTATAGTGCTACAAATGTTATTTTACACTCTATCCCTTTTTTAGTCTGCTTTACAATTTGTTATTTTTCAGTAGGGACATTTGCATGCATGCCAACTAATTCTCATGTATTTACATATCTAACATCTAAACTTTACCTTTTACATCTATACCACACAAATCTTTTATATCACACGAAAAATACCACTATTTTAACTTTAAAAAAATGAAGTACACCTTTTCAATCATAGATAAAGTTGCATATTGGTAAAAATTAAAGTTTAGATATGTAAATACATAGGAGTTGAATGGCTTGTGAGTAAATCTTCTTTTTCAGTTATGTAGTCTTAAATGTTCATGTGAGTGATTCTTCTTTTTCAGTAATGTAGTCTTAAATGTTCATGTTTGGGCTTCAGATATTGAATCTGGCACACAACAAATCAGAAATTGAATGAAGGGTTCATTCTGTGATTGACAAGTTTGCAGAGCGTGGGCTGCGATCACTTGCAGTCGCATATCAAGTAATATATATATTATTTTTTCTTTTGTTTTTATCATGATTTTTTTTTTTCAACTAGTAATCACAGTTTGCTCGCAGCTTCTTCGTGTTTTGTTGTACCGGAAGTTCCAGAAGGCAGGAAAGAGAGTTCAGGTGGTCCATGGCAGTTCATTGAATTTGAATTACCACCCCCCAATCACACGCCCCTACCTAGCTCTGCCTCTGCTCTTAGGGCAATTTATCCCAATGTATTTTGCCTCCCAAATGATTTAGTCATGCCTATTTTAACACCCACTTTAAGACGTGAGATATTAAAAAATAAGTTTTGCACGACTTACTTTCATATTCAAATATGGAAGAGAATTGAAAAGCCCGATCAAATATGATCAAATATAAAGTTGAGAAACTCTAGCTCATGTGTCTTTCATTGCAATGAGAGTACTCACCATATATTTATGATATTATCGTCCATGCGGTGGCTATCAATTCGTTGTACATGTAGTTCTACATCAGCGGAGTCTCTTGCCCCTGCGTATGCAGTAAGAATCAGGATCATGGTGTGCTTCTGGTGGGGTATGACTCTGCTGGCTATGCTCCGATTCGCTTGAAGAATAAGTCATACTGGATCATAAAGAACCCTTGGACCGAGAATTGGGGCGAAAATGGCTATGACAAGGTTTGCAAGGGTCGTAACATCTGCGACGTAGAGTCTGAGGTGTCTGTTTTCACTGTCTCTAAGGCAGCTCATCGAGGTTCTCTCAATTGAAACTTAGGGTGTGTTTGGGGCAGCTTATGCATTTTAAGATAAACAACTTATCCTGAAACATGGCCCGTGGGTCGGCCGTAGGATTCGACCCGCGACCTACATATAGTGTAAAAACCCAACTGCGTTTTCGGATAAGCTGTCAAAACCTGTGGTCCAAACGTACCGCGGTGTTTTCAAAAACGCCCCCGCACATATAGGCTTCCCCAAACGGGCGCTTAATTTTAGTAATCTTTTGTACAAAAATGTACAATGTTTCTGCTGCCGGTGAAGCAATATATTTTGGATTATTATGTTTTTATACTTCTATAAGCTAATTCCTATGAAAACAACAAGTAAATACTCATATCAATACTCTTTTTAATTAAGTTTGTAAGCATTTACCTTAATCCAGAAATGAATAATTGTAAGAAGTTACCTTAATCTACTTGTAATTTCTACAAATACAACAGTTGTCAATCATATATGGTAGCATCACCAAACTTGCAATTATGTTTCCTGCATTATACTTACTGGTTTCATTAAAATTTCCTTCATCGTATATTAATATATGTTGAAAGAAGAGATAGCGTTGATTCACAATAGTAGTATTTATGTTCCTTTAGATTTATATTACCATCATTTATTTAAGGTAATATTTTATGTAAAATATTGAAATTTAGTCGAAAACGAGAAGGAATGGTAGTATTGCGGATGGGTATCAGTATTGGTCTCTGTTGCCGTCTATGAAGCCAAGTATTTGCTGAACTGAGTTGGCGATATCCTGTGTCGTTGAACTAGTATATGCTGTGACCTATAAAACATGAAGCTTCAAATTATTAGTTGATGATATAAAAGACATCAAAGGAATAATTTTCACTAGTATCTTCATTGGGGTATCTCAATATATGTATATATGTATATATATTTGAGCAAAATATATTATGTTAGAATGAGTAAAATTAAAATTTGTATGCAGTTAGCCTTACTATCAATTTCAAAGAGTTATATATATTCTATATAATTCCATATACGACCAAGATAGTTTAAATTTGTGCATATGGACTAGTGATTGTAAGACATATTTTTAGGCAATGAGTATTTTTTTAGAAATTTTAGCTCAAGGATAGAACTTCTTTAGATCATCCCTACTCCACATTCTAGGGATTTATTTGCATGAATAGTTGATCAACTAATGGTTACTAGCCTGGTTTGCTACTTTATTATGTAAGGGATGGACCTTGATGGCTCGGACTTTCTTAGGGTTTGGTCACGAGCCGCAACGTCTACTTTTATTATGGCTAGGTCCCACGGTTTGAATCATCGTTCTTTCACATTCAAGTTATAGTATTTCAACATTCTTCCTTCGGCTTCCTTTTTGTATAGATTCATGGTCTTTGAGTCCTTCTAAGAGGTTTATAAAATCATGCAAGCCTTTGTTATTGGCTACTTTCTAATCATTTAGTTTAGACTCTTCAAATTTTGAAGCAACAAGAAGCGTTGATTGATTACACGTACTCAATGGGTGGACTGCTTCAACTCCGTGATAGAGGGCAAAAGGTGTTTGACCCATGGCGATATAAGGCACTGTATGAAGTTACCATAAAACAGACAGAAGCACTTCGGTCGTATCCCATGAGTAAATTTTTTCTTAAGTAAATTTAAGTAAATTTAAAATGAGCTTACTAATTGCTTCTATTTGACCATTGCTCTTGGGATGGTAAATGGAGGTGAACTTCGGTCGTATCCCATGGCTGCAGCAAAAAACTTTCATATTCTTATCTGTAATTCAGGTACCATTATTGGTGATGAAAGCCATAGATAATACATGATGTCTGTCCACTTGAAATTATGAATTATGGCCAAAGGCTTAGCATTGATCCAAGTAGTGAAATTATTAATCATGACTAGGATGTATTTTTGTTGTAATTTTTCTTGGAGAAGTGGCCCTATAAGGTCCATCCACCATGCTGCGAAGCGCTAAGAGTTGTTTATAGGTTGTAGCTCAAAATGAAGGTTGGAGCCACATCAGGGAAAAATTAGCATAATATTCAAACCTTTTTGAGAATTCCTCAGCATCTTTTCAAAGGGTAGGCCAAAAACACCTTTGCGAGAGGATTTAATTGGTTAGAGTTCTTCCATTTGAATGAAAGCCGCTTTCTCCAAAGTGAAATTCTTATAAAATTTAATCCTTCTCGTCTTCCCTAAAACAATTTAAAGGGGTGGAAGTGACAGACATTTGGAATAGTTCTATATTAATTTTCAAGTAGTGTCCAGCCTTGATATTAAATCTTTGAAGATCTTTAACATCTATCGAGTTTAGCATGTCAAAAGCATTATATAAGTGAATTGATCCAACTATCGACTGGCTGAATTTACAGATTTGTAACTTTAACCTCTTCAATAATCAGTTGATACAGGATTATGGACCATTGATTAAGGATTCTTTCTCCTTTAGAAAGCTCAAAGAATTGATATTTCTTTCTCGAGATGTGTTTGATTTGAAAATGCTCAAGTATTTCTATTTTCATTTTTGCCTCAGTCAAATATATGAGCATGATTTGATCTCGTATCTCAAATAAACCAGTGTTTTGATTCACCCATAACTGAGAATTACATATGGCTAAATGGTGAGTGATTCTGGTTCCTAGTTAAAATATGAGGCTAGCAATCAGAGCCTCGTATTCGATTTTGTTGTTAACGACATCAAAGTCGAGCAATCTCTAGATTTTGAGATAAATCTACGAAGTTGCACTATTTGCCTAGTCAAAACTTGATTTCATTTGTGGTTCCTTGGTTGATTCATGTTTATTATGGCATATACTTTCTCAAGATATGGCATTATTCTTTTGGAAGTAAGCAGATATTTGAGAAATTTTTTAAGAGGTAGCTCCAATAGTGCATTTTAAAGGATTAAGCCTGAACTTGAACTTCTTTAATGTGTTGAGAGTCGCCTCGAGATCCAGTATGTGTTGTTATGGCTATTTATTTTTTACCAAGTCGTCATCAATTTACACTTCAATATTTTCGCCTTTTCTTAACAAAGATCATATCCATTAATCCTTGATAAATTGTTCAAATATTCTTCAAGCCAAAAGACATTACATTATACTAAAAAAAAACTCATTCCTTTATGATGATAATAGTGTTATCATCGTCAATCGGATCCATCATAATTTACTGACAGTCATATAAGGTGTCCATAAAGTTCATGAACGAGATAAAAAAATATTTCGTCCAGACACTGCAAATCCGGAAGGCCACCATCGGGCACCACGTTGTCATACATCTCATTGGCGGGCAATGTGATGGTCGGTGGTTGGCCGTCCGGATGTGCGGATTAAATGATACCCTACAGCTAAACTGACAACATGCGATCATAAATAAATAAAGGAACTTAAAAATACACAGTATATTCTTATAACGTATAATCTATTAGGATAAAAAATCAGGTAAATTTAGAATTAATTAAATGATGCTTTTTTCTATAATAAAAAAAATTCAAAGTTATTAAGGACAAAAAAAATTGTGATAAAAAAATAGTTTTAGATCTGTTATCTCTAATCATATCGGACATCTCAATAGGCACATACTCTTCTATAACTCAGTGCGAATTTGCCTCCGTAGCCTTGGCTTTCTCAGCCAACTTGAATACATTTTATTTATTCTTGTATTTATATTTCTTCTTTGAGTCTTTGATATTTATTCTCTTAAAATGTATCAATATTATGAACATAAATAAATAAATAAATACATAATATATTCTTATAACAAATAATCTATGAGGATAAAAAAGCAGGTAAATTAAGAATTAATTAAATGATATTTTTTTCTATAATACAAAAAAAAATCAACATTATTAGATGTAAGAGAAAAAATGTGATAAAAGAATGATAATTTTATATGTCAATTTTGCATGAAATTTTCACATAAAAATATATAAAATATAATTGCATAATAGATTTATTTCTGACATGTGTGATTTATTTCTGGTGAAGGGAGATCATCCGGATATTTCTGGTGAAGGGAGATCACCCGATCACAAAAGCTCTTTTCATACATGTTCTCATTTTGAGTGGAATAGATGGTTATGTAGACTTTGGGTCGGCTCGGAAGTTCCTCCTGGTCAGCTTGAGAAAAAAATTAAAGACTAGAAGTATCGCTTCATCCTCGAGTCGAGCAAAGACTGAGGAACTAGAATCGTCTAACTCGTGGGCCATCTAAGAAGAAGAAATGTGTGCCTCCTAAGATTTGAAGCTTCACGTTAGTGATCAAAGGGAGACTCAAGTCCATCATCCAATACACCATCATATGGTGGTGAATAAAGTTTTGAATGCGAACAAGTTTTGGGCCTTGACCACAGAGCTTTGGGTAGAGTTAGACGTGCAGAGGTGCAACAGATTGAGAGGCTTTCTCATTTTTCTTAGAAAAAGCTGCATAAGAAGACAACTTGATGGAAAACTGTCGAGGAACTGAGGGAGGAGGAGGCAGCCGTTCACCTCAATGTTGAGATCTCAGATTCAAATTTTATCCACTATGTTTCTAAAATCACCATAATAATTCAATGGGTCTCCACTAGGGAGTTTGATTTGATCGAGCGAAAGCCATCTTTGATGGGTACGGGTTCTTCCAAGGCATACAACGAAGAGTGCGACAAAACTCCAAGCTACCTGAGTTTGATGTTGGGAAGCTCTCAAATGAATGGTCAAATTGGAATTCAGTGACTCCAGAGCAAGTGACCACCACTATAAGAGGAGAGGCTAGTGGGCCCTCCCCTGTGGCTTCCACTGAATTTAAGCCAGATTTTATGTTTCTTGCTACTGAGGAGGAAGCTCTCAAAAGGGAAGAGGTTCCGGCAGAGCCTGACCCAGAGCCTGAGCCTACTACAAGTTAAGAAGCCTACCGAAGGAAGGACACGACTTTAGCATCTAAGTCGGGTGTTAAATCTCCTGCTCCTGCACAGAAAAGAAGAAAAGGAGTATTGAGCAACTGGAGTCCAATGCGGAAAGAGTAGGCAAAAGTCTACATTACAAAGGATTCTTAAGTCGCTCTAATAAATATAATGAGGGACTGCTTTCGCATTGATTCAGGTAATGATATGTATGCCTCGACTATAGCGAACGTCCTCTAAGTGAAAATCTTCAAGAAAAAAAAATCTAAAAAAGCTATAGTTTTCAAGACTTTTGTCATGCAATCAACTGGTAACAACTCTTGGGAATTGCGACTACACGCTCTTCCTCGATGCCAAAGAAGCATCATACAAGGAATAGAAGTCTGATATCATCAAGTCCACACTCTTCCTCGAGGTCGAGGAACGATCATGGCAGAGGCTTGGCTGGATGAAGCTGTGACAGAGCTAGAGGATGTGTTAGAGTGGTTCTCTATAGCTCATTAGGAGATCAAAGAAAAGTAGCCATGATAAAGACTGAAGAAGAGTTTTATGAATGCTAGAGCAGACAACTCCAGCTCGCCATGAAGCTGGCAATTAACTAGTTTGTGGTATCCCAACTTAGGAGAGTTAACAAGCTTTTCTCTTCCCTGACAGTAGCCATCAAAAGGAGAGATCAGCCCAAGGGGGAGCACGTGGTGGATGGAGATTTGTTCAAATGCGTGATCCGCAGTGAGGATACCTATACTTGGATTTTTTTTTTTTTTGTAATAAGAAGATTTTATAGAGAATTTTGTAAAGAACTTGTAATTAGCTGATTCTGAGAAATGAAATACAACCTTGATCGACTTTTTACCACTGTCTCATTTTTACCTTTAGTGCACTTTACCATTTATTGCTTGTGGTGTGTATGTGACAATTGATTGCTCATCCATTAGGAGTGTTTTCTTGGTTGTTTTAATATGTTTGTCACTTGACTCAGTTCTTATACTTTTCTCATCTTATTTGCTAGGTCAGACTATTGCCTTGAATGGCATGACCCCTGAGACTTTCATCCCAGATGATTTACTCTCTACCCTTTATAAAGCTTATCAATATTAGGCAAGGAAGCACCTCCAATAGGCTTTTTTTTCTGGACGTTCAGGGCTAATTTTTCAGCATTAAATTTCGATGGACGTCTTTAATTGTTTTTGGTCATTTTAGTATTTTCTACCAATCAAATAGCTTGCGTTGTTGTCAGTTTTTAGTGTTGATGCTAGGCTCATATATTATACTTCTTGAGTCTTAGTCGCTTGGTCAGATATCCTCTTCAGATGGAGTACCCTTTATGCTAAGCTTATTATGCAGATCTAGTCACTGCTTTCATGGGGATAACCGCTAAGACTCAATTCTAGAATGATTTGCTCAGTACCCTTCACATAGCTTAATGCTACCGGGTCGAGAATCGCCTTAAAATGATATCTAGCACAAGTTTAGAGAATTATTTGAGTTGCGTGAGAATTGTAGGCTAGTTTTTTGTGTATTTTATCGATCAGATGTCTTGACATTTCCGTCGGCTTTGCTACTCAGTTTCAAGTTCTTCAGGTGTTGGCTAGAAATTAAAGTGTATGAAGTCCTCAAGTTCCTCAAGTGTTATTTGAACTTGGGATTATGCACATAGTAAGCCGAATTATTTATTTAACATTTCTTAAATGTAAAAATTTACAAGCTAGATGTAAAAATTCCATTCTTTTTTTTAGCATTGGAACTATAGATTTTGTTTAAGGAAAAAATATTTTTAGATCATCTCTGCTTCACATCTGAGAGACTCTTTTCTCACTGTATTTCTTGACCATGTATGCACCGGGGGTGACCCTTTGGTCCATGATGAACATACCTATCCACATCTGATCCAACTTGCAAACCGTTTGTCAATGCTCAACTGGATCGGCCTTATTTTGCAAAAGGTTCATGGGGGCAAAGGCCTTTTCTCATACGTGCTTATTGTAGTAACGAGCAATATGTCTCTTAAATTTTTCTCATTGAATGGTAGAATTTGTTCACTTTTCTTTCATGAGATTAAGCATGAGTATTACACGAAGACAAAAAGAAATTTACACTAGCTCTTTATTGGTGGGAACGACCCAATGATGTTGAGCCCTAGATGGCAAAAGGCTACGGGAAAACAATCTGCTCCTATCTATGGGCTGCCTGGTATTATAATGATGCATACTTTTGACATTGCCCGAATCTCTCAGAGAATTCCTTCACTTCTCTCATGAGGGTTGGTCAAAAGTAACATTTTCATTCAATTTTGTCCACCGAGTTTTTTCCTCCAAAGTGACTCCAACATTCTCTGTAGTGTATCTCCTAAGGAAATCTTCTATTTTGTTCTCATCAATGCACCTTAAGTATGGTAAAGTAGTCAACTTTCATAAAAGCTTACCTTCAATAAGAAGGTATTGAGGTTGCTTTTAACTTTATTTTCATTCTTTTTTCTTTTTATTTTTAAGAGAATCTTCAATCTATCCATCGTCGTGTATTTTCCCTTTCTGAATAAGTTCTTTGCTCCGAGATTTCAGGGATCCGAGTCTTTCAATTTAACTACCCATCTATTACCTAAATTCAAATTTTTAGTTGCATGTCATTTTATCAATTAATGAAAAGATATAGACCATTTTTCAAAAATTTAAAAGACAGATGTAATAATATAAAAAAATAAACTTTAGGTGTTAGATATAGGAATAGGTAAAATTGGGTGGTATGAATGTAAATGATTTAGTTTTTTCATAAATTTACATACATAACACCTAATTCTTATGCATTTACATCTCACACCCAACTTCTAATATGTACTTCCTAAGTATCATTTTCTTTTCATACATAGAAAAAGGTGCTTCAAATGTAAAAATCAGAGTTTAGGTGTGAGATATGTAAATGCATAAGAATTAGGTGTTATGTATGTAAATTCTCATAAGAATTAGGTGTATTAACCTGTTGTGGGAAAATTAACTTGGATGGAAGAAAACATAAACCACCACAAAGAGATGCAAATACAAGAACACAAGCAAACAAGAGGATATACGTGGTTCGGTCCTTTGGACCTACATCCACGGGAGGGAATCAACCAAATCCACTAAGATAATAAAGAAGAATTACAAGGCTTCTATACCATTGGGGAATAAGCTCGCATCTCTCTCTCGACTCAACTCGACCCAAGATCTTACTGAGCTCTCATCTTGCCACGATCTCTCACTCGAATACATCGACCCTAGATCCCCAAGATTCTCCCCTCAATCCTTGAAGCCTCTCCCTTTCTTCTCTACTTCCTCCTAGTTGTCACTCTTTGGTTCCTTTCCCCTCAACCCTCCCCTACAGGCCACCCCTTTTAGTTATAATAGAAGGGGCCTCCCCTTGTAGACCGGGTCTACCTAGCCTAATAATTGAGATTCATTACAACAATTCTCCGCTTGACTCTCAATTACAAAATTCCATGGTAAAGATTCATTCCACGTGGTCCCGACGGGCCCTTGGCCCTTGCTTGAGTTTGCTAAGTCCAAAACACCCTGGACGAACTCCTGCAGTGCTTCACTTCCAAAAAATCTGAAGTTGTTGTATTCTTCTCTGCAGCACTGCCAAAGCCTTCCTCTAGGATGTCGCGGAACTCCTTCACGTGAGCAAACTCCTGCTCCGCCTGTTCTGCATCACGAACAGAACCGCTGTCGATCCCTTCCTGGACCCGACGCACTGCGTTGTTGTTGAAGCAACTGCCTCCGGGGAAATATTCCTCCACATTCCCGCAAGATGCTCCACCTCGAGGAGCTCCTTTGTTCTGTTGCCTCTGTCATGAACTCCATCTGTTCGCATACCGCGAAGCCTTTCGCGCCAGCAGTCCAACTGCACATGAATTGCATAGAACATGTGCAGACCTGTCGCACCTCCTCGCAGTGGACTCCTGCAATCTTCCTGGTTGTTTCCTCCTCCAAGAATTCTCACCGCCTTCACCTGCTTAAGAAATTCCTTTCTGCACAGACTCCCTTCCTCCAAAATTAATTGCTGCCTGAGATATTAAAGGTAACCCTTTCTTCAAATTAATTTTTGATGGCTGCTAAGGGACCCACCTCGAGATTAATTGTTCTCCTCCAGTTTAATTAATCTCCAATAGATTAATTAATTTGCTGCCTGGCTGTTCTTTTCCCAGCCCCATTTTTTTTTTCTTTATTCCTGTTGCTTCATTAATTTTGCTTGCCTGTTTGGCCGGAAAATGCTGCATGAGCTTTCTAATTTTGGTCAAGGAAAGCTGCGCCTCGCCGAATTTTTCCTCATGCTTTTCGGTTTAGTCAAATAAAGCGGCCTTTCCTTCTGCCAGTTTTTTTTTTTTTTTTCTTATCCTTTCTGCCACCATCCGTGCCTTTCCTTTCCCCCGACCACGTGCTTCTGGCGAACACACGGGCGTGCTTCCTAGCGCGATCCTGAGAAGGCCCCGCCTCCCTGCTGCTCTGCGACAGCTTCTGGCCTTGGAATCTGGCGAGGAGCTGCCACGCCTGTTCCGATCCGACGCCCGCTTCTCTTCGTTCGCGCGAAGTCACGCGGATCCTGGCTGGAGAGCTTTCTCTCCGAAGATCTGACCTCCCGCACGAGAATAACTGCCTCTCCAGAGCCGTCGTGCCTCGCCAAACTGCTCAGGTCTTCTGCTTCGCGAACTGTGTCGTGCCAACCGTCGCCTGCGAAGGAACGCCTGTTCCCAGCCACGACTCCTCCTGAATCGCCTCTTCGCCCCGAGGAAATGCCGCGCGATGCCTAGCCTGGAAATACGGCCCGCGATGCCTGGCTCCGGAACTCCTCGCGCTGAAGAACTCCCCGCGACCTCACTGCCGCGTCTGTTCCGATAGCAAACCCACTTTGGGAAGACTGCACCAAGCCGCAAGTGTCGTGCCTCTTTCCTTCTAGGCTGCCGACTCTTCTGTTGCTCAGTAGTCGGATCTCGGCAACCGTAAAATGCCGAACACATCTAGCCAAGTACCCAAACTTCCCACAGACGACGCCAATTGTTGTGGGAAAATTAACTTGGATAGAAGAAAACATAAACCACCACAAAGAGATGCAAATACAAGAACACAAGCAAACAAGAGGATATACATGGTTCGGTCCTTTGGACCTACATCCACGGGAGGGAATCAACCAAATCCACTAAGATAATAAAGAAGAATTACAAGGCTTCTATACCATTGGGGAATAAGCTCCAGATCTCTCTCTCGACTCAACTCGACCCAAGATCTTACTGAGCTCTCATCTTGCCACGATCTCTCACTCGAATAACATCGACCCTAGATCCCCAAGATTCTCCCCTCAATCCTTGAAGCCTCTCACTTTCTTCTCTACTTCCTCCTAGTTGTCACTCTTTGGTTCCTTTCCCCTCAACCCTCCCCTACAGACCACCCCTTTTATTTATAATAGAAGGAGCCTCCCCTTGTAGACCGGGTCTACCTAGCCTAATAATTGAGATTCATTACAACATAACCACATATAATTTTATTAAGTGAACTAAAATAACTCGATTTAATATTAATGAAAATTACGAGTTTTAATCCTTAACTACAATGCTTTTTCTAAATAGAGACACTCTATAAAAGATATGTACAACAAAATGACATCTAAACGAATTAAAATAATAGTACTTATAGAATTATTAGGTGAACTAAAATAACTCGATTTAACATTAATGAAAATTACGAGTTTTAATCCACTAACCACAATGCTTTATCTAAATAAAGACACTATAAAAGAACTTTACGGTAGAATGTCATCTAAATGAATTAAAATAATAGTACCTATAGAATGATTTAATCATATTTAAATAGACTTATGAATTTACATTATCAAGTAAACAATCTATGTAGATTTATTAATAATCAAGCATAGCTTCTAGTAATTTTTTCTTTGTAGACAAGATAGATTATATATTACATCGCATACACTTCATAATTAGGTTAAAAAGATACCAAAATACATTCATAAAAAAATGAGATGATAATTTGCTTAAGTTCTTATTACTATTTTCAAAATAACTTTGAAATGCTACCCTCCTTCACTTTCAAAGAGTATTAGTATAAAATTTTTTTTATTAATAATCAAATAATCCTGACATCTCAAGCAGTTTAAAGAAATACATGTAGAACAAACTCATTGCTGCTTTCAAAGTTTGTGCTAAAGTGCAATGGAGTTAGTGTTATAAAATATTAGGGAAGTTGTACTTCTCATCAATCTGGTAGAGAGAATCAATGACACACATTCTTATAGGCTTCTGCTTTTTTCCTTATTGATTTATGAGATTTCTAGTTAATTACTTATTATTCTTTTACCTTCTTTTATAATTTATTAACTTAAACTCACTTTTAAATACAATGATTAGAAATGGGCTAGTGTCCATAAACTATCAATCATCTTATATGTATTTATAATACTAAGGAATTGGTCAACATCCCTTATCTTCTCCACCTCCTCGATCTCTCTCTCTCTCTTAGTCTCTTTTTCCTTTTCCGCCTCATCCCCAACCTCAATAGAATAAACAGTTAAATTAGGTCCAATTTTTGGGATTTTAGTTTAAGTTGACCGAATAGAATAAGTGGTTAAGTGATGGAAGGACGAACCATTCCATGGATGTATTCATAATACCAAGGAATGGCATGTTTTAAATTACGCCTTAAGCTTTGAGTTTACATTAACCTAATGTTAACTTAAGGGGCCCTTTATCCATCAATAATGAATAAGAATAATTCTTTCAGTTTAGTCTAAAAGCAATTCAATCTATAGTGCCCAAAGGGAGACTCAAGGTTGATTCAAGTTAGCGAGATGCTATAGTCAATAAGAAACCACTTGGAGGAAGATATTGAATGACTTCATACTTGAGATAAACTATAAGAACTTAAGGGTAGGGTAGAGGTGATATTGTCAACCATTCCAAAATTAGATCACTACACATCAATGATGCACATCTATGTGCTAATAACACATGGCTACATGTCCAAGTGTGCTTACATGCCTGCAATGCATGTCTACTCACACCAACGTTCTTATAGCACACTTATATTTCATTATTGAGTGATTATATGCCCATGCAAACAAACATGCGTATATAAGAACCAACAACACCACATTTGCAATTGTTTGTGTGCTCATGTATAAATGCACACTCAATGCTACGTCACATCATAAAATAAATAATAATGAAATGAGACAAAAAAGTTGAATAAAAGTACTCATTTTTTTTACTTTATTTTGATTATTAATGGCTATATAGCCACTTATAAGTTATATTTAAACAATAAAATATTTTTCATTTACTATATTATTTTTATTTAAATATTATTTTAATAAAAAAATATTTTAAACTTCAAATAGCCTTTAAAAATTCCCTCAGTTCTATTGCACTTCATCTTCTCACCAAATACTATCTTCATTAGCTAGAACAATATACGAGAAATTTTTTTCGATCTCTCTTGCAAAAGTATTTCTTTCTTCGCAAATTTTTTTCTTACTTTATGAGCAACTAAGCACATGAACATGCAAATTTGAGAGATTTTTCTATACTTATTTTTTTATTTCAAATCCTTAATTTTCTCTTATATTATTCAAACCAATACTATAATTAGCCTATATAAATAATGTATATGTGAAGGAAAATATTTAGAAGAACCAAGATTTATCTTTTTAGCACTTTAAAGAAATTTCCCACAAAATTAGTAAATATTTTTTTATTATTTACTTAACAAATTTTTTGAGTAAATTTTTTAAGTGAGAAATAAAAAGACCTGCTACTATAACATTTTAGAGATCTAACATTTTGAAAGAACTTTGTTACAAAAAAAAGAGAACAACTTATTTCTATTTTTTATTAAATGTGATGAAAATTATTTTTAACTATTAATTTATCTTTAAAAGGTTATTTGTGAGAGCTCAAATTGTCTTTGAAAAATCAATAGGCAAATAACTTTATTTTGGTAAATTTTATATACACGTATATTTATAAATTTAAATATTCATATTGATTACTGTGAGCATTAAAGTATTGAACCCTTACAAGTGTTTTAGGCTATTAGGTGATTAGCAAGAAGGTTTAAAATAATCTCTTACACTTTTAGTGTATTACCTCATATAATATAAAAAATTTACTATGTTTAGATCATATTATATGTATTTTTTATCTAAGCCTTTGGCTTAGTCCAAATCACATATTGGATGTTAATTCAAGTTGTACTCGTCCGATGTAGAAGAGAACGTTGGGTTGTACATACTTGAAAAGAGGGTGTATTTGTGCAGGGCTAAACATTGTAAAAATCACTTGTATGTGTAGATCTGTATAGCTTTTTATTACTTGCAGTTTTTTTTTTTTTTAATTTACATAACTTATTAAATTGTTCTTTGTGTTAAAAAATCCTAAGTCACCATAGTCATCCCAAAATTAGAGTGAAAAGGTATGTTTAATAAATTTCGATGAGTATTAGGTTTAAATAGATTATTTCAAACTTGTCAAGCCTGTTATAGAATCATAAGCTTTCAAATGAGAGGTAAGTAAGCACTAGGCTAATAGGGAAGACCACAACCATTTATAATTTACAAGACGAGATTTTTTAAGAACATAAAAAGGCAATTTGTTAGAACTCGTTAGGGTGTAACCTACCCATGGCTGCTGCAAAACACATTCATATTCTTATCCTTAAATCAGGTACCATAGATAATAGATGATGTCAGTCCACATGAAATTATGGATTATGTTAGTCTTGATTATGGCCAAAGGCTTAGCATTGATCCATGGAGTGAAATTATTAATATCACTAGGATTATTTTTGTTGTAACATTTCTTGGAGAAGTGGCCCTAGAAGGTCTATCCATCATGCTATGAAGGGCTAAGAATTGTTTATAGTTGTAGCTTAAATGAAGGATGGAGTCACATTAGGGCAAAATTATGATACTATTCAAACCTTTTGGAGAAATCCTCAGCATCTTTTCAAAGGGTAGGCCAAAAACACCTTTGTCGGAGGACACATTTGCCAGAGGATTTAATTGGTTAGAGTTCTTCCACTGGAATGACAACCGTTTTCTCCAAAGTTAAATTCTTGTATAATTTTATCCTTCTCATCTTCCCTCATACATTTTAAAGGGCTGGAAGTGACAGACTTTTAGAATAGTTCCCTATTAATTATCAAGTAGTTTCCAGCTTTGATACTAAATCCTTGAAGGTCTTTAATGTCTGTCGAGGCTAGAATGTCAACATATATTATATGAGTGAATTGATCCAACTATCGACTCGGTTGAATTTACATATTTGTAAGTACTTCTTCAATAGTCGGTTGATACGGGATTATGGACTATTGATTATGGATGTTTTCTCTTTTAGAAAGCTCAAAGAATTGATTTTCATCTCTCGAGATGTGTTTGATTTGAAAATTCCTAAGTTTTTCTATTTTCACTTTTTCCTGGGTCAAATATATATGCATGATTTGATCTCGCATCTCAAATAAACCAGTGTTTTGATTCACCCCTAAGTGAGAATTAGATCTGACTAAAGGGTGAGTGATTTTGGTTCCTAGTGGAAATATGAGGCCAATAATCATAGCCTCGTATTAGGTTAGAGAAGCTGAGTAACAAAGGAGCTAGAGAATTCCCATCCAGGCAACAACTACAAACTCTTCAGTGAGCTTGAAGCCATCTATAAACCGGGCGGAAGCAACACCATCGCCACCAAACCAACCAACAGTAACCAAACTAATAAAAAACTGACTCTGGCTCAGCTCTCACGGGAGACAACCACCCTCTCATACCCCCTGTCATCGCAGCATTCGACCTCAACTACCGCCTCAAAGACGACAATTCCAGCGGCGGCGAAGCTCGGACAAATCTCAAGAAAACCTAACACCATTCCCACCGCAGTCGACGACATCGACGGCGGAAAATGAAGTCCATCGCCACATTCTTTAAAGGACTGCTAAAACAGCTTATGGATCATCAGGAAGCCCTGCATAAAAATTTCTCAACGTAATGAAGCAGCGTGACAAGGAGCGTGTTGGGCAGGAAGAAGTCCGGCAGGAGCAGAGAGCATCTCGGGCTGGCCGGGAGGCCATAGCTCGCGCGCATGACCGCTAACTCATCGCCGCACGTGAAGCAGCCATACTCTCATTCCTGGAAAAAATAACAGGAGAAACCATTAACCTTCAATCCTACCCTAACGTTTCTTCAGAGAGAAACGACGCTGCTTACAAAGAGGGAGACCTTATTTTCCCTCCGATTATGACGACGAGCAGGTGGCCGAAAATAGAAGTCCAGGAGCTGATTCAGGTGCGCAGCGAGCTGGATGGGCAATTCCAAGAGTTGAGTTTAAAAAGCCCTCTTTGGGAGGAAGTCAGCGCAGCCATAACGGCAATGGGATATCACCGGAGCGCGAAGCGATGCAAGGAGTAGAGGGAGAACATTAACAAATACTTCCTTAATTTATATCTCATTTTGCATGAAATTTTTACAAAAAAATATATAAAATATAATAACACAGTAGCTAGCAGAATTTTTAATTAGAATAGTTTGAAAAAGTAAAAAATCCTGAGGCTTGGGCCAAAATGAATAACATACTAACTAATATATTAACTGAGATTACAAAAAATATTCTTCATTTTATTTGAAGAATAAAAAATTATAAAAATAATATACTGAAATTTAACGAAAGACTAATACTCTTAAATTCGGAAAATATATGCACAGATTGAAGTTAATGCAACACAACAGATCCACTTCTATATTTTTCCACTGCGCTTATTCTCAAGATTTTCAATCTTCTTCTTCCTTTGTTTCAAAGACAAAAGTCTTGGTGATACACTCGATATTTCTCTGTATGTTATTTTTTTCTCTGAGAAAAACATGCTTCTGAATTTCCAATTCTTCGAAATCTACAGCATTTGACTCAGTTTTTTTTTCTGATTGCGACCATCTCCGTCAGTCCTACTTGTCGCAGAGAGGCCCGAGGCGAGGACTATGTTGAAAACTTGTGCTACACACCGGTCGAGATGTCTTGATCGGCAAAAAACAAAGCCAACTCAGATTGAAGCCGCTTGATCTTCTTGTGGCTTTCCTCAACTTGCTTCTCAAGTCGGATATTAAGGGATTTGAGGTTCTGAACTCCATTACTTTACTTGCTGTATTTGCCGCAAGAATATCTTCATCGTGTTGGCCGGGTGCCAATGTAGCTAGTTGTAAGCGGAGCCGTCCAATATGTTTGCGGCTCTGAGCTATTTCCTTGGTGAGTTGTTTATTGATGGTTTGGAGTTCCACCATTTCTTTAGTTCCAGGGCTTCCGGCAGCCGTCGTGGAAGGAGCAGGGGAAGGCTTGCTTTTGGCCATGAGGAGCTAGAGGATTAGAAGAGGATTGGTAAGGCTTTTCTTTCTTTTACTGTAAGGGGAGAAGTTGAGTCTAGTGATTTGGACTGATGAGAGGGCTGCCTATTTATAAATGGATTCGGGGAGAGCTCGCCGGTGAATCACAGCTCTAATGGCGGATGGAGAAATAGACGGATGTACGGAACGACTAATTTGGCGTCTAACCTCCTCTCCGCCATGCTAGGCTTCGCCAATCTTTTCGGGCTGTGATCGCCATCAAATAATATATTTATATATCTTCGGAAAAATCATTTTATTTCTCAAGAATGGGCTTTGGAATAAAATTATTATCTCCGCGATTCTCTTCAAATCTTTGGCCTTTCTTTTTTTCTTTTTTTAATAAATAAACTCTCTTAAAATTCTATGGTTTTTCTTTTTATTATCTATCTATTTATTTTATGATTTTATATTTATCTATACTTTGGCTGTAAGGCTGCTGCCCTTGCCCTTGCCCTTGCCCTTGCCCTTGCCCTTGCCCTTGACTTGCTACACATAAATGGAGGCATTACGTTTCTGTGTTTGCTTTGAAAGTGTTGTTGTAGGAGCTGTTCTTTTATGCCATTAGGTGGAATTTAAGAACGCTTTAGCTTAAATCCTGACAAATGAAATCGTGGGACTTTGAGGGGCTGTTTGATATTCTATTTTAGTCATATTTAAGCTATATTTAACTTAAATCACGCCAAATAGAATTGTTGTTACTATAAGTCTCACTATTTGATAAAATTCAATTAAATTTAGTTATTGGTTAAATTCATATTTCATTAATTTCTATAGTTCATGGGGTTTAATAGATTTGATTTGTCTTACTAATATTAAATCTTAAAATAAATAGCCAAATAATATAAGAAATTATCATTCCAAATAGTTTTGAAGTTTTAACCTTCTCAAGCTTCACTATATTTTACTTTAGTTAAATTTTACTTGTAACCAAACACCCTTGAGTCATATTGTTTGGATAGATCTTATTTCAACCTTTTTATTATTAAATATAGGATTTGTTAAATCCAACGAATCACATGATTTAATGAATTTAATAAGAGTTTCCCCTTTTGCCAATATTTAATTTTGTGAAAGAATAGTCAAACAATGTATCATGATCTAAAAATATTTAATAATTGTCATGCTAAATAGATTTGCAGGATTTATTCCTCCCAAGATTCACTAAAATATTTGTACATAAATGTATGTTAATTTCAAGTAGCAATCACTTCCTAGAGCTTAAAATTAATATTGATTTCTACCTACATCCAGCTAAATAATGCAATTCTTTAAATTTTATTTCCTCAAAATATAATTTCTAACTTTAAGCAACTAAATAAGCCCTTATTATTGCAGAGTTAGGTTTATTAGAGTTAATAGGATATTGCATTTCTATAGTCTATAATAATATTATCACATATGATTAATATTTATTGGAGACTCTAGACTTTATTTTATAGAGTTGCCACATTTGGTTAAATTTAAGTATCCACTTGACTTGTTAATAGCTTGTATGTCTTTAGTCTCAACATCAATTGGTCGAACGTAGCACCAATCTCTCGATTGTTCTTGGCTTTCATTCAGAACATCTCATTCTAACACAAATCGGTTAATATTGAAAATATGAAAAATATTGTCAAACAAATCTTAGTCTAAAGTGTGTTTGGGGCAATTATAGCTGTTTCAATAAACAACGGTGAAGCTGCTTCTAGAATAAGTTGTTTTTAGAAAGTAGTTGTTGGTGAATCAATATGTCTGTTTCGATAGATTTGCTGTGCTATGGCTCTGAAAGAAAAATGTAACGTCGTTATGTACATGTATTAATCGTAAGTCAACAATTTAAGTAATTCAAACAAAATAACAAAAATAAGTTATAGAAGTTCACAAAAAAGTTCACAAAAAATGAGATTCACTTCTAAAATGAAAGCCACATATGACATTTCCCTCACAGGAATCCAACGTTCGGTAGCACGATTTCATGAAATTTCGATATCGGTTGAGCCTTATGGTATTACAACCGAACAACATAAATCAAATAGGAAAAATCAAGAATTAAAGTATCCATTCCATATAAGTTTAAACAACAATCAATAGAGAAAGAAACAACATTCTTAGCCAAAACAACAACAACCAATCGATCAAACCCTCCATCTTAAAAGAAATAAAAAAATCACTCATGAACATGAGCAAACAATAACAAAACCACATAACACACAACCGAATAACTATACAAGCAATCCCAAAATCGAAAATGCCACAGAAATCACAGATCAAATTTGTACTAGAGGGATCAAATCAGAACACTGTAAATCACATAACAAAAAATGTCATGGGGGTCGCATTGATACCAGAGGGATCATATCAAAGCTACAAAAATCATAGAATTGAAAATTGCACAAACTAGGGGGATTAGATCAAATTCATGGGATCCGGACGAGAGACAGAGGGATGTTGCGTAGTATTGGGAGAGTCGGGCGAGGAGCTTGAAATTGCTGACCGCAACAAGAGAATAGAGGTCCCAAAACTCCCTAAGATTAGGACCACGTTTTCCCAAATAGCATCCCAATGTCGACGCAAACATTGCTGTGGCGTAGTAGGGCATTGTACTGCAACGGCAACACCACCTCAAACAAGGCCTAAATCTCTTTGTTCTTAATATACTATATAAATTCTTGATGTTTCTTGCTATTGTGTGGTGAGTTTTGAGGTGAGGGGATGATTGTTATAGTTATTGTAGTTATTATATTATCATTTTATTATGTTACATATGCTTAATATTTATTAGGATTTTGTAGTATTTATTTTATAATCTATTCGAATTGAGGCATTTACTGACATACCACACAATTCTTATGTATTTACATATTTAGTATCTAAACATTCATTTTTACATGCATACCACTCAAATCTCTAACATCAAATAAAAAATACTGTCATCATTATCTTTTTAGAAGTAAAATACACATTTTCATGCATAAGTTTATGACATAATGGTGCATAAATGTAAATATCAAACTTCATGTGCTAGATTTGTAAATAGATAAGAATTATGTGGTATGCATGTAGATTTCCCATCCTAATCTTGCAGTTCTTCTCTATTGTACTTTCTTTAGTGGTTAGGCCATTGCTAGGATCCACCAAATAAATAAATTATAGAAAAGCTATTATTGTTGAGCAGGGGAAGCCTCCAGATTGGCAGGACTTTGTGGGAATTATAACTTTGCTTATGATCAACTCAACCATTAGCTTCATCGAGGAGAATAATGCAGGCAATGCTGCTGCAGCACTCATGGCACGACTCGCCCCCAAAGCGAAGGTTCCACATCAGCACTCTTGTTGTTTTTCACCATAGTTTCTGATTTTTTTCCTACTCTAAACTTGAGAAAGTGTAGGATATGTATGCAATCTAGGATTTTTATGGTTAACATTAAGCATCAACATGCATGGCATTCAAAACTTTGCTATTTACAAAATTAACACCCAGTTCATTTTTTTGAACTACCGAGCTGGTCCATTTACATGTGCTATATGATCAAATCATTCTGAATTTGATAAAAATGAAACATCTTGGGTTGATATTTTGTTATAAATTTTCATATTTGAGTGAAAGTTTGAAAAACAAATGAAAGATGGTGCTAGTTTTGCAGATAGCAAAGTTTCAAGTGCAATGTGTAACTACCCCATAAATTTATTGTATTTATTAGTTTTAATTTTTGGGTTTTGTTGAGATAGGTGCTTAGGGATGGAAAGTGGAGTGAGGAGGAGGCAGCTATTTTGGTGCCCGGCGATATTATCAGCATCAAGCTTGGTGATATTATTCCTGCGGATGCTCGGCTCCTTGATGGAGATCCGCTAATAATTGATCAGGTTTTCCGGCTCGATGTTTTTTTTTTTATTTTCTCGAGCAGAATTATAAATTGTTTTTAAGGGGCATTTACATACATACCACTCAATTCTTAAGTATTTACATATTTAACATCCAAGTTTTGTTTTTTTTACATTTATACCACATAAATCTTTCATATCACATATAAAATATCACCTTCTAACCTTTGAAAAGTGAATATGTAAAGATTGAAGTTTAGGTGTTTGGTATAAATATATAGGAATTGAGTGGTATGCATATAAATTTTCCTTTTTTTTCCAATATGTTAATTCTCTCACCTGTCTTTTGCTTTGAATTATTGGGTGAAATATGTAGTCTGCCCTTACTGGTGATGGTGTGTATTCTGGTTCCACTTGCAAGCAAGGAGAGATTGAAGCTTTAGTTATTGCTACTGGTGTTCGCACCTTCTTCGGGAAGGCTGCACATCTTATCGACAGTACAAGCCAAGTTGGTCACTTCCAAATGGTGAGTGTAAAGGACAGCTTACATGAATTTGGCGCTCATATCTACACACATAGCCAACAATTCTTATGTATGTACATATCTCACACCTATACTTAACATATTTACACACATAGCACTCTATTCTTTAATATCACATCAAAATAGCACTTCTATCACTTTTTAAAAGTGAAATCCATCTATGTATGTAAATATGAAAGTTTCGGTGTCAGATATGTAAATACATAAGAATTGTATTCTATGTATGTAAATTTCCCTTTATTTTATTAATTTTGCCTTTTTGTTGGTGGATTTTATTTGTTGAGCAGGCTTTAACAGCTATTGGAAATTTCTGTATCTGTTCTATTGCTGTGGGTATGTTTAGCGAGATTATTGTCATGTACCCAATCCAGCGTCGGGCTTATCGTCCAGGAATCGACAATCTTCTCGTTCTACTTATCGGAGGAATTCCTATAGCCATGCCCATAGTCTTGTCTGTAAAAATGGCGATCGGTTCGCATCGATTATCGCAACAGGTTGGCTTGACTTCATCTCCAAACTTAAAATTAGAACTGAAAAAAAAATAAAGATTTACATACATACTGCTCAATTCTTATGTATTTAGATGTCTAACACCTAAACTACAATTTTTATATGTATGCCACCTTAACTATGCATGAGGTGTGTTTTACCTTTTAGAAGCTACAATAATGATATTTTAGATGTAAATTGAAATTTTCCAGTGGTGTAAATATAAAAAAAAACATAGTTGGGTGTTAGATATGTAAATAGAATTTGGTGGCCTCTATGCAAATGCCCTACACACCCCTCTTCCATCATAAAATTAGAACTGAAAAAACCACTAAATTCTTATGTATTTACATATCTAACACCTCAACTTCAATTTTTACGTATATGCCACCTTAAATATGCATGAGGTGTATTTTACTTTTTAGAAGCTAAAATAAAGATATTTTTGATGTAATTTGAAAATTTCTGGTGGTATAAATGTAATAAACATAGTTTGGGTCTTCGATGTATAAATTCATAGGAATTTGGTGGCCTGTATGCAAAAACATAGTTTGGGTGTTAGATGTGTAAACCTGTATGCTCGCCCCCCCCCCCAACTCCGCCACCCCTTCCCTGCATTCCTCACAATTCTATGTAAAATCAAAAGTTTGATATTTGCATTTGTACACATTGGTATTAAAATCTTGTACATGAAAATGTGCATCACGCTTTTAAAAAGTGAGCACTTGTGGTATTTTTGATGTGATGTCAAAGGCTAGAGTGATATGTATGTACAAATGAAAGTTTAGGTGTTCGATATGTAAATATATAAGAGTTGTGTGGTATTTATGCAAATGCCTTAAAATACAAACATATGCCTGAATTGCTTTGGGCCTTTTAGTAGGCTATCGAACGATGAAATACTGAATGATTTTTACGATTCTGGCTTGAAAATGTATTTTTTTTCTTTTCTTCCCCATTTTTACCAAATATTGTGTTCAGGGAGCAATCACCAAGAGAATGACTGCTATTGAAGAAATGGCTGGCATGGATGTGCTTTGTAGTGACAAAACTGGAACTCTTACTTTGAATAAGCTAACGGTTGACAAAAACCTGATAGAGGTCAAACTCGGCAATCTGAAGAAATTGATTATCTTTTCTGTTTTTGGCTTATTTACTCTTACTATCTTATGGATCATTTTGTAATTGTTGTATTTATACAGGTTTTTACCAAAGGTGTAACTCGTGATGCAGTCATCCTAATGGCGGCAAGGGCCTCGAGAATTGAGAATCAAGATGCTATTGATACTGCTATTGTTGGAATGCTTGCTGAAGAGGTAAATATCTGAATTGTTTTTATTCTTGTCCTCTTGTATCCGTCCATGTTTGTAAAAAATTCTTTGTTTCTCAAAGGCGACGTCTGATATCCAAGAAGTTTATTTTTTGCCTTTCAATCCTACGGATAAGAGGACTGCTCTAACTTAGGAACAGGTAACATTATAGTGCTACAAATGTTATTTTACACTCTTTCCCTAATTTAGTCTGCTTTACAATTTGTTATTTTTCAGTAGGGACATTTGCATGCATGCCACCTAATTCTCATGTATTTACATATCTAGCATCTAAACTTTACCTTTTACATCTATACCACACAAATCTTTTATATCACACGAAAAATACAACTATTTTAACTTTAAAAAAATAAAGTACACCTTTTCAATCATAGATAAGGTTGCATATTTGTAAAAATTAAAATTTAGGTGTTAGATATGTAAATACATAAGAGTTGAATGGTATGTGAGTAAATCTTCTGTTTCAGTAATGTAGTCTTAAATGTTCATGTGAGTGATTCTTCTTTTTCAGTAATGCAGTCTTAAATGTTCATATTTGGGCTTCAGATATTGAATCTGGCACACAACAAATCAGAAATAGAACGAAGAGCTCATTCTGTGATTGACAAGTTTGCAGAGCGTGGGCTGCGATCACTTGCAGTGGCATATCAAGTGATATATATATATTCTTTTGTTTTTATCATGAATTTTTTTATCAACTAATAATCACAGTTTGCTCACAGCTTCTTCGTGTTTTGTTGTACAGGAAGTTCCAGAAGGCAGGAAAGAGGGTTCTGGTGGTCCATGGCAGTTCGTTGGTCTGTTGCCGCTTTTTGACCCTCCTAGGCATGATAGTGCTGAAACAATTCGAAGGGCGCTCAAAATGATCACAGGTTTATTCTTTTTGCCATGAAACATTTCATACCACTTTGAAAATAGCAATTTCTAATACAATTAATATTATTATAATATATGTTCCCTGCAAATAAAATTGAGGATTCATAGATACAAGTCATCACTTAATCTTGTAACTAATTTTCTTTAAATGTAGATCATCAGTACATGAGTTTAAAGCTAACTGGTAATGGAATGATCAAATTGTTTGAGAATTTCAGCAAGGAATGTCAATCATATAATATCAACTAGAAAAAGGAATTGGTTTCTGCAATTTAAATTTTTAATGTGTTACTTTTTTATCAAAATCAAGGGCGCTATATAGTCAAGGCCAACTAATGTAGATGAAATAACATTGATGACTCTTCAAACATGCACTTCAAATGTTGAAACTAGAGAAATATCTTCACTGCTTTTGTGAAGCTGAGCAGACTTCAAGAATTTCATTTAGAAGTTATATAAAAAATAGAGAAATTCATGAAATAGCCGCTTGCAGGGCTATTTCTGAACAACTAAAATGGCTTGGTGCAAAGAAGGTGAAAAATGTTGCTTCTGTTCTGCTGGTGGAAATATCTTCACTGCTAGCCCAATTTCAGATTTGAAATCCACTTTGGATGGCTTCTAGAGCGGATTTCACTATTCTTGCTTTAACAATTGGTTTATCCTTAAATGGTTTATAGATGTATTATGAAGAATTTTTTTGTGTTTTCCAATTTATGGCATTTAACATACCACCTGTTTTGAAACATAACCGTGTTTATATATTAAGGGGTATTACAGTTATTACTCGATAGATTACACTTTCTGCGTTTTAAAAAAAATCAGCTGCTTCTGAAACACCAGTTTCTAAACAGTAGATTTTCAACAACAGCTTTTGAATTGAGCTTTTCTACCGTTATAGCCGAAACAAACACACAATTTATTTAATATTCTTTTGAAGCTAAATTCAGTAAAAAAAGGTTTAGCCAATATGTATCCCTCATCTGCTTTGTTGGGCAATGCTAAGGATGAGTCCATTGCTGCTTTGTCGGTAGACGAACTAATAGAAAAGGCCGATGGTTTTGCTGGGGTTTTTCCAGGTATAATTGTCAAGTCTAATCTTGTGTAAGAGTTTTTAGTGCATTTGTTACTCTTGAAAGGCTCGTCGTTGCTATTTCGGTTCGCAATTTTCACAATTATTTGGCACATTTTCAGAGCATAAATATGAGATTGTTAAGCGTTTACAAGCAAAAAAGCATATATGTGGTATGACTGGAGATGGAGTTAATGATGCTCCAGCCTTGAAGAAAGCTGAGATAGGAATAGCAGTGGTTGATGCGACTGATGCAACTAGAAGTGCTTCTGATATTGTTCTAACTGAGCCTGGTCTGAGTGTTATCATAAGTGCTGTCCTAACGAGCCGTGCTATTTTTCAGAGGATGAAAAATTATACTGTGAGTTTCTTTGGCTCTTATAGAGGGGTGCTTTATTCTGTTTTAATGTTCTTGATGAACTTTGTTGGTTCTTATTGTTGGTGTCTGTTTTGTTTTATTTACATATTTATGCTGTGTCGATCACTATACGTATCGTGGTATGCTTTTTACACTGGTATTTTTCTCTTGGTAAACCAAAGGAGGGATCAAATTTGAGATAGATATTAGTGGTTAAACTTATTTTCAATTCAAAAGCTTAAAATCCTATGACTAAGAGCGAACTATTTTTAGCATTTCTACACCAATATATATATTTTTTATCTATTTGCGTGATAGTTGATACAAAATTATCTCATGTGAAGGTGAGATTGTTAAGTTACATAAGGCCCTTATTACTTGAGCTTATGCGTGAGAGTCAACCACTCGAAATTTTATACCAATATTATTTTTAGCTATTGGATGAGAGATTAAATCCAAAGTCTCCTGTACCTTTATAGTCTCTCTATCACATGAGAGCATTCCACATTAGCCATCACTCCACCTTAAATGGATACTTTTCTGCAGTGATGGAGCCAAAATTTAAGGAGAGTGGCAAAATTAAAAATTAAGATGTGACGAGTACTCAAGTTAGCTTTTCACTTCCTTAAAAAATTTTAAAATTATTAAAAATATTATTTAAAAGCAAACAAAATAATTAATGCTAGATTAGTATTAAATATTCAAGTTTACGGGTTAAACTTTTCAGTAATTTATGTAGTATTAAAATTTTCAGTAAAAATTTTGGTGCGATGAGTGCTTCCCATAACCATCCCTTGGTTCTATGTTGCTTTTCAGCATTATCAAATATTATGCACAAGAGCCCACTCAACACGTGGAGGGATCATAGGAGTCACTTGAACTTGAAACTTGATAAATCAAGAGACCTATAAGAACAATAATGTAAAGGGGCATTTACATACATACCAAACAATTCTCATGTATTTACCTATCTAAAAGAATCATCAAATCCTTAACATCATATCAAACATAACACCATCACTATCTAGAGTTGAATACACCTTTTCATGCATATGTTTATGATATCAAGGTGTTGGAAATGCAACAATCAAACTTTGGGCGTTAGATATGTATATACATAAGAATTGTGTGGTATGTATGTAAAATTTTCTAATCTAAAAGAACCACTTTATCTTAGCTAAATTATCAGCTTTCAACTACTGATATATTTGGCCCAATTTCAATCCCAATTTGTTTCATCCTCCCTAACTAGAGGGGGGGTGAGGGAGAGGGTGTGTATTTGGACCTCATGCATGAACCATTCAAGCTTGCGTAGTGAACTTATCCCATTAGTTGTTCACTTTTAGACTCAAAAGTCATGCACTTCTTAAGGAAGTTACTTTTTGTTTGCTAACTACTAGTTGATTTGAACAGCTTGGTTTTATGCTACTTGCCCTCATTTGGAAATTTGATTTCCCCCCATTTATGGTCCTCATCATTGCAATCCTGAATGATGGCACGCTCTTTTTTTCTAGTTTCATTTTGTTACCTGTATTGCATTTTTACCTTGTAGTGATAATCTTTGTTGATAAAGCTTCTTTCTGTTATGATTGGAAGATTTACATTGATGCCACTTAATTCTTATGTTTACATATCCATCACAAAAACCTTAATTTTTGTATATATTCCACTTTATCTATGCATGTATTTTACTTTTTAAAAGTTAAAATAGTGGTCTTTTTTATGTAATATGAAATATTTAGGTGGTAGAAATGTAAAAAATCAAAGCTTAGGTGTTGTATATGTACATGCATAAGAATTGAGTGGTATGTATGTAAATAATTCTTAATAATTTTGCCCTTCTGTATATTTTGCCAGGCACCGTCATGACGATATCGAAGGATAGGGTGAAGCCTTCCCTCTCTTCCTGACAGTTGGAAGCTTACAGAATTTTTTACAACTGGAATTATCCTTGGAAGTAACTTGGCCATGATGACAGTCATTTTCTTCTGGGCTGCATACAAAACTGACTTCTTTCCAGTATGTTACCAAAGATTCTACCTTTCTGGTTAATCAACCTTTACATGGTTTTTATCTCTTCGAGAAAGAAAATCATTGTTGCTTAATCTACTTTTTTCCTTGGTACATACTATCAAGAATTAGGCGAGACATGATTCAAATTTTTATCTGTTCGGTGAATTTATGGTTGTATCCTATTGAATTTATTACTAACACATGCTCTTATATTGAATATATTTGTAAAAAAATTAATAATAAATTTAGAAAGCCAAAATAAAAAATGAATTCATCTAAACTAAAACTTTCACAATGTTATTGAAATAGAATTTTATAGCCTTTATACTAACACATGCTCTTATGTTTTCTGTCCTACTAATAATAGATATAATATAATACATAGTAGTAGGTACCAGAATTTTTAATTAGAATATTTTGAAAAGTAAAAATCTTGAGACTTGGGCGAGGTAGAAAAAAATACCAACTAATATATTAATTATAACTACAAAAAATATTCTTCATTTTATTTGAAGAATAAGAAACTAGAAAAATAATGTAATCAAATTTAGCGATAGGCTAACACTCTTAGACTAGTAAAATATATGCACAGATTGAAGTTACTGCAACACAACAGATCCACTTCCATATTTGTCCACCGCGCTTGTGCCCAAGATCGCTAATCTTTTTCTTCCTTTGTTCCAAAGACTGAAGACTTGAATCCCTCACCTTGGTGATGCGCTCAATATTCTTCTGTACACTATCTTTCTTTTCAAGAAGAGCGTGCTTTCGGATTTCCAATGCTTCAAGATCTATAGCATTTGACTCAGCTTTTTTTCTCGTTGCGGCCATCTCTGCAGTCCTACTTTTCGCAGCTTCAGAGAGGCTGGAGGAGAGGACTAGGTTGAAAACATCGTGCTCCACACCGGTCAAGATGTCTTGATCGGCAACAAACAAAGCCAACTCAGATTGAAGCCGCTTGATCTCTTTGCGGCTTTCCTCGACTTGCTTCACAAGTCGGATATTAAGGGATTTGAGGTTCTGGACTGCATTACTTACTGTATTTCCCGCAAGAATATCTCGATCGTCTTGGCCGGATGCTAATGAAGCAAGTTGTAAGCGGAGCCGTCCAATCTGTTTGCGGCTCTGAGCTATTTCCCTGATGAGTTGTTTACTGATGTGGAGTTCCACCATTTCTTGAGTTCCAGTGCTTCTGGCAGCCGCCGTGGAAGGAGCAGGGGAAGGCGTGCTTTTGGCCATGAGGAGCTAGAGGATTGGAAGAGGGTTCGTAAGGCTTTTCTTTCTTTTACTGTAAGGGGAGAGGTTGGGTCTTAGTGATTTGGACTGATGAGAGGGCTGCCTATTTATAAACAACGGATTAGGGGAGAGCTCGCCGGTGAATCACAGCTCCAATGGCGGATGGAGAAATACAAGGATGTACGGAACCGCTTATCAGGCGTCTAACCTAGTAACCTCCTCTCCGCCATTTTAGCCTTCGCCATAGTTCCCAAGAATGGGATTTAATATAAAATTATTTTGCTATGCTACGGCCTTCGCTGCTTCTCCGCCATTCTTTTAAACTTCTGTTATTTCCATGATGTGTGGTGCAGTGTGCATAACACTTGTCAAAATTATTTCAATTGCTAATAAAAAGTTAATTATCTAAAAAAAAAAGATTGATTAATATTTCACTTAACTTAACAGTTATATGCTCTGCTTTATCATTATTTTAAACAAAGTTATATTTTAATATTTCATTTTATTAATTTAATATTATTTTATTATTATTGAGAATAAAAGAACTAAATATAAAATTATCTTAAAATTTATATTTATCTATCTATTATTATTATTTTATTTAGGTCCATTGCGTAGTGAAATAACTTTAAGTACGTGTGGTATAGTGGTCATGTCACTTTTACAAAATCATTTTGATTGTTAATAAAATGATGATTATTTTCAAAAAAAACAAAAAAAAAGTTGATTAATTTTGTCTGTCAGGTAATCGTGGATTGTATTTTTATCTTAACATTAATTTGCTCTGTTTTATCAATCTTTTAAATAAGATGATATTATCATCTCATATAAATAAAAATTTGAATTTGAATTACCACCCCCCAATCACACGCCCCTACCTAGCTCTGCCTCTGCTCTTAGGGCAATTTATCCCATGATATTTTGCCTCCCAAATGATTTAGTCATGCCTATTTTAACACCCACTTTAAGACGTGAGATATTAAAAAATAAGTTTTGCATGACTTACTTTCATATTCAAATATGGAAGAGAATTGAAAAGCCCGATCAAATATGATCAAATATAAAGTTGAGAAACTCTAGCTCATGTGTCTTTCATTGCAATGAGAGTACTCACCATATATTTATGATATTATCGTCCATGCGGTGGCTATCAATTCGTTGTACATGTAGTTCTACATCAGCTGAGTCTCTTGCCCTCGCGTATGCGATAAGAATCGGGATCATGGTGTGCTTACGGTGGGGTATGACTCTGCTGGCTATGCTCCGATTCGCTTGAAGAATAAGTCATACTTGGATCATAAAGAACCCTTGGACCGAGAATTGGGGCGAAAATGGCTATGACAAGGTTTGCAAGGGTCGTAACATCTGCGACGTAGAGTCTGAGGTGTCTGTTGTCACTGTCTCTAAGGCAGCTCATCGAGGTTCTCTCAATTGAAACTTAGGGTGTGTTTGGGGCAGCTTATGCATTTTAAGATAAACAACTTATCGTGAAACATGGCCCGTGGGTCGGCCGTAGGAATGTACAATGTTTCTGCTGCCGGTGAAGCAATATATTTTGGATTATTATGTTTTTATACTTCTATAAGCTAATTCCTATGAAAACAACAAGTAAATACTCATATCAATACTCTTTTTAATTAAGTTTGTAAGCATTTACCTTAATCTAGAAATGAATAATTGTAAGAAGTTACCTTAATCTACTTGTAATTTCTACAAATACAACAGTTATCAATCATATATGGTAGCATCACCAAACTTGCAATTATGTTTCCTGCATTATACTTACTGGTTTCATTAAAATTTCCTTCATCGTATATTAATATATGTTGAAAGAAGAGATAGCGCTGATTCACAATAGTAGTATTTATGTTCCTTTAGATTTATATTACCATCATTTATTTAAGGTAATATTTTATGTAAAATATTGAAATTTAGTCGAAAACGAGAAGGAATGGTAGTATTGCGGATGGGTATCAGTATTGGTCTCTGCTGCCGTCTATGAAGCCAAGTATTTGCTGAACTGAGTTGGCGATATCCTGTGCCGTTGAACTAGTCTATGCTGTGACCTATAAAACATGAAGCTTCAAATTATTAGTTGATGATATAAAAGACATCAAAGGAATAATTTTCACTAGTATCTTCATTGGAGTATCTCAATGTATGTATATATGTATATATATTTGAGCAAAATATATTATGTTAGAATGAGTAAAATTAAAATTTGTATGCAGTTAGCCTTACTATCAATTTCAAAGAGTTATATATATTCTATATAATTCTATATACGACCAAGATAGTTTAAATTTGTGCATATGGACTAGTGATTGTAAGACATATTTTTAGGCAATGAGTATTTTTTTAGAAATTTTAGCTCAAGGATAGAACTTCTTTAGATCATCCCTACTCCACATTCTAGGGATTTATTTGCATGAATAGTTGATCAACTAATGGTTACTAGCCTGGTTTGCTACTTTATTATGTAAGGGATGGACCTTGATGGCTCAGACTTTCTTAGGGTTTGGTCACGAGCTGCAACGTCTACTTTTATTATGGCTAGGTCCCACGGTTTGAATCATCGTTCTTTCACATTCAAGTTATAGTATTTCAACATTCTTCCTTCGGCTTCCTTTTTGTATAGATTCATGGTCTTTGAGTCCTTCTAAGAGGTTTATAAAATCATGCAAGCCTTTGTTATTGGCTACTTTCTAATCATTTAGTTTAGACTCTTCAAATTTTGAAGCAACAAGAAGCGTTGATTGATTACACGTACTCAATGGGTGGACTGCTTCAACTCCGTGATAGAGGGCAAAAGGTGTTTGACCCATGGCGATATAAGGCACTGTATGAAGTTACCATAAAACAGACAGGAGCACTTCGGTCGTATCCCATGAGTAAATTTTTTCTTAAGTAAATTTAAGTAAATTTAAAATGAGCATACTAATTGCTTCTATTTGACCATTGCTCTTGGGATGGTAAACGGAGGTGAACTTCGGTCGTATCCCATGGCTGCAGCAAAAAACTTTCATATTCTTATCTGCAATTCAGGTACCATTATTGGTGATGAAAACCATAGATAATACATGATGTCTGTCCACATGAAATTATGAATTATGGCCAAAGGCTTAGCATTGATCCATGTAGTGAAATTATTAATCATGACTAGGATGTATTTTTGTTGTAATTTTTCTTGGAGAAGTGGCCCTATAAGGTCCATCCACCATGCTGCGAAGCGCTAAGAGTTGTTTATAGGTTGTAGCTCAAAATGAAGGTTGGAGGCACATCAGGGAAAAATTAGCATACTTTTCAAACCTTTTTGAGAATTCCTCAGCATCTTTTCAAAGGGTAGGCCAAAAACACCTTTGCGAGAGGATTTAATTGGTTAGAGTTCTTCCATTGGAATGAAAACCGCTTTCTCCAAAGTGAAATTCTTATAAAATTTAATCCTTCTAGTCTTCCCTAAAACAATTTAAAGGGGTGGAAGTGACAGACATTTGGAATAGTTCTCTATTAATTTTCAAGTAGTGTCCAATCTTGATATTAAATCTTTGAAGATCTTTAACATCTGTCGAGGCTAGCATGTCAAAAGCATTATATAAGTGAATTGATCCAACTATCGACTGGTTGAATTTACAGATTTGTAACTTTAACCTCTTCAATAGTCAGTTGATACAGGATTATGGACCATTGATTAAGGATGTTTTCTCCTTTAGAAAGCTCAAAGAATTGATATTCCTTTCTCGAGATGTGTTTGATTTGAAAATGCTCAAGTATTTCTATTTTCATTTTTGCCTCAGTCAAATATATGAGCATGATTTGATCTCGTATCTCAAATAAACCAGTGTTTTGATTCACCCATAACTGAGAATTACATATGACTAAATGGTGAGTGATTCTGGTTCCTAGTTAAAATATGAGGCTAGCAATCAGAGCCTCGTATTCGATTTTGTTGTTAACGGCATCAAAGTTGAGCAATCTCTAGATTTTGAGATAAATCTACGAAGTTGCACTTTTTGCCTAGTCAAAACTTGATTTCATTTGTGGTTCCTTGGTTGATTCATGTTTATTATGGCATATACTTTCTCAAGATATGACATTATTCTTTTGGAAGTAAGCAGATATTTGAGAAATTTTTTAAGAGGTAGCTCCAAGAGTGCATTTTAAAGGATTAAGCCTGAACTTAAACTTCTTTAATGTGTTGAGAGTCGCCTCGAGATCCAGTATGTGTTGTTATGTCTATTTATTTTTTACCAAGTCGTCATCAATTTACACTTCAATATTTTCTCCTTTTCTTAGCAAAGATCATATCCATTAATCCTTGATAAATTGTTCAAATATTCTTCAAGCCAAAAGACATTACATTGTACTAAAAAAAAAAACTCATTCCTTTGTGATGATAATAGTGTTATCATCGTCGATCGGATCCATCATAATTTACTGACAGTCATATAAGGTGTCCATGAAGATCATGAACGAGATAAAAAAATATTTCGTCCAAACACTGCAAATTCGGAAGGCCATCACCAGGCGCCACGTTGTCATACATCTCATCGACGGGCAATGCGATGGTCGGTGGTTGGCCGTCCGGATGTGCGGGTGAAATGTTTTTTTCCATTAATGGATGTCCTACCGCTAAACTGACAACATGTGATCATAAATAAATAAAAGAACTTAAAAATACACAATATATTCTTATAACGTATAGTCTATTAGGATAAAAAATCAGGTAAATTCAGAATTAATTAAATGATGCTTTTTTATATAATAAAAAAAATTCAAAGTTATTAAAGACAAAAAAATTTGCGATAAGAAAATAGTTTTAGATCTGTTGTCTCTAATCATATCGAACATCTCATTATTCACATACTCCTCTATAACTGGTGCAGAATTTGCCTGTGCAGCCTTGGCTTTCTTAGCCAACTTAGAGTACATTTTATTTATTCTCGTATTTATATTTCTTCTTTGAGAATTTGATATTTATTCTCTTAAAATGTATCAATATTATGAACATAAATAAATAAATAAATACATAATATATTCTTATGACAAATAATCTATGAGGATAAAAAAAAGCTGGTAAATTAAGAATTAATTCAATGATATTTTTTTCTATAATACAAAAAAAATCAACGTTATTAGATGCAAGAGAAAAAATGTGATAAAAGAATGATAATTTTATATGTCAATTTTGCATGAAATTTTCACATAAAAATATATAAAATATATTAGCATAATAGATACGGGAGTTTTTAATTAGAAAATTTTGAATAACAAAAAATTCTGAGACATGGCCCAATATGAATACTATACCAACTAATATATTAATTGAGATTACAAAAAAAAAAAAAAAAAATCTTCATTTTATTTGAAGAATAAGAAACTAAAAAAATAATAAACTCAAATTTTGCAATAGGTTAACATTTTAGAATAGTAATTTATATGCACAGAATGAAGTTACTGCAACACAACAGATCTACTTCCATATTTTTCCACTGCGCTCGTGCTTAAGATCCCTAATCTCCCTCTTCTTTTGTTCCAAAGATAGAAGAATTGAATCTCTCTCTTTGACGATGCGTTCAATATTCCTCTGCAAGTTATCTTTCTCTCCTTGACGACGCGTTCAATTTATGTTATTATTTTTTCTCTCTATTCTGTGTTCATGAGGACGGCTCATTTGTGACTCAAATTTTTAACATTGAGGTACGTCTCGTCCGTGAAACTGCAGCTTGTTTTTAGTTAACTATATCGAAGAGCTAAGGGTTGGAATTTCTGTACTTTTAGTCTCCTTTCTCTCTTCCCTTTAGTCAAACTTCTTTTGACCTTCTTGCTTTTGCTCAGATGGACAACTAACACTCATCCAAAAGCTTTGTGTAGCTTTATGTGACTAAGCAATCCACCATGACTTCAGACGATGCTTTTTTGCATGAAGATGCATAGGTCTTCTACGATGAGACCCATCTGGATATAGTTCGTAAGGACAATCGTGTGACAGTTGAGTCCATAACGGATCTGTTCTTTTATTGAGATCAATTTTATTGGGGTATTCAACCACCCTTCTGCAAGGAGTTGTGGTTAATTCTGTTTCACTATGGGGTGATCCCTACCCAGATCAAACCCAAGTACATGTGTGATTTATTTCTGGTGAAGGTAGATCTGGGTAGGGATCACCCCAATAAAAGGAGGGTGACAAATCGAGCGATCTACATATTAGTGTGCTGATTTATTTCTGACATGTGTGATTTATTTCAGGTGATGGGAGATCACCCGTATATTTCTGGTGAAGGGAGATCACCCGATCACAAAAGCTCTTTTCAAACATGTTCTTATTATGAGTGGAATAGATGGTTATGTAGCTGCATTGACACCATTACCATATCTCCATGAGCAAAATAACGTCAAATAGCAATATGATGACAACGATAATGAAGAAAATCGTATTGTGGAACAACAAAATCATATACTTACTATATTGTAGGAATATAAAAGTATCAGAGAAATTTTGATGTAAATTCTGATTCAGTAAATGTTTAAATCCTAACATAATATTTGGTATTACAAATTAATGAAAATTAAGTTAAGTAAATCTAAATTAAAGGCACAAATCTATCTTGTCGTCTCAGTCTCATGCCTGAAACCCTCGTTACATCCTTCCCCTCTCTTTTGGTTTCACCCATAAGCAGTGGTGGAACAATGGGGTCAAATGTTTAATAAAAACCTTGTGTGGATTATGTTAGAATTAATCATTTTTACTTTGTTAGTAAGCAATAGTTATTTTATTCGACTTTAAATAATTGAGCCATGAGAAAAACATGTGAATTTGAGAAGAGTGCAAATGTATTTGTTAATTCACAAGAGCTTTAACAAGTTTAATTTTTTTTTTTTTGCAATGATGCTGTTAGCATTCATTTTTGAACACATTTGACATTCTTCTGAATGACCAGGGATCATATTACATTCTTATGTAATATCTTGTCATTCAAAGAGTTCGTAGAGTCTTCATCAAGCACACCATATGCCAGGCCAAGGGCCCACCCTGTCTTGGTCGTCAATCGTCAGTTGATATCGGCTCCCCAATTTAGGGCGATCCGGACGACCATTCTAGTTAATGGAGGTCATACTTCAGTCATTTATAATTTCCCGTAACTCGTGCAAGCCATAAATCCTCTATGTGAAATCTCGAAACCCAGAAGGTGGTGAGGATCCGGCGTGATCACACAAGAAAAGTATGTGGCCATGCCTAGCTTTTGGTGCGACCACGCTTGAAATCGGGCGTGGCCACGACTAAGCTTTTAGGGGCCCCTGAACACTTTACAGTAGGCGTGGCCACGCCTACATGAGTGTGGCCACACCGAAGAGCCCCCGACATAATTACGCCGAACATGGGTGTGACCACGCACGATTTAGGCGTGGCATGACCACGCCTAAATCTTTAGGGTGTGACCACACACGATTTAGGCGTGGTCATGCCAGCTTAACCGAGCACCTAGCGTAATTGCGCCAGGGTATTAGCATGACCACACTAGTTCAAATTGATAGCGCGACGATCTTCGGATTTCTATCGGCGGCGTCGTTTAATAGTCGTGTAAGCCATTATTACCTAGTTTTAAGCCTAAAATGGCATGGAGAGTAATCTAAGCTCATTCGTAATAAGGCAAAGGGACAACTCTTGCTTGGAAGTAGGGACTATCTCCCCTTAGGCTGAAGAATCAGGAGAAGAGGGCCATTCGAGTAAAAGAGTTATGGGAAGTTGAGGGGAGCTTGGGGGAGAACTAGAGTTTCATCTTCTTCTTCCTTCTTGCTATTCTTTAGGTTCTCCTTGTTTTTCATCACCTCAGTTTCTTCTTCTTCCTCTTCAACAACGAGATCGTCCTCCTGACTTGAGGAAGGAGAAATCTGATGGCTTTGTCATCCCCTTGACAAGGAGAGCTTCTTTACAACCACTTCAGTGAGATTCTTCATTCCTTCGTTCTTTTATAGCAAGCCTTTAGGCTTTATGTTAGAGAAGATATGATAGCTATTGTGCTAGAGGGAGCCCAAGAAATTAGAAGCTTTTCGTCTCCTTTACAAACCCTTGAGAGACCCTCCAAAAAATATAGGTTCCTACCTATGTGTCTGAGGTAACAACAATCTCATGGTTGTTTGGCGAACTTAACTCTCGATGAATGGGTTGAGGCCATTTTGGCCTATAAAACAAGAAAACCCATTTTGACTCTCTTTTCCTAGGCCGTGAATGTAAGGTTCACGGTGAAGATTTCTCCAGTGAAAATTTTCCTTCACCTCGTGTCAGACAATTAGAGGTATGCCGATTCGTTATGTTGTGCAACAAACTTGTAGCTACGACTTGATCTCCACCACAAATCCTAAAGAGATCACTAAGATAAGCTCGATTCGCCGTCAAACACGATCAGGTCCATGTGTTTACATTCACGTTATTTGCTTAGCATGATTTAAAATTTGCATAAAAATACGCTTTTTTCATGTGTTACCGATCGGCCACCACCAGCCTGATTGGCTAGATTGATCGACCGCCACCTGCGTAATCGGTTTGATCGACCCCATCTGTCGACTTGATCGCATCGATCAACCTCCTTCGTCGACAAGATCAATCCACCTTCCCGATCGATCAATCAACCTTTTTTTTTCGATCGACTAAATTGATTGGCTGCCTTCAATTCGATCGACTAATCGGTTAGCTTCATTTGTTATGTCGCATTTGTGTATGCTTTCTTTACACTGCATGCGTTAGCACATCCACACTTACACCCTGTCGTGCATGTGTGAGCATATGGTATATGTTATACGGTAGATGGTGTGCTAGGCTAGTCTTTTTGAAGTCTGGATATTCTTTTTTGTTGGTTTGTGCCCTAGCCTAACAACTTTTTGTATGTTGCATTTGTGTGTTTACTGGGGTGTGAGATGTGTGTACTAGTATGTTAGAGGCGGTCTTCTTGTAGGGAGTCATGTCCAACATGGAGGAGCATCAATGTTTAAACTAACATATTTTCTATAGGTGCTTGCTTAGCTCTCCTCCCACTATGCACGATTCACTACGTTGCATGCCTATAACCTGTACTAACCCCGTTGTTTTGTAGTTCGAGTCTTTCTATTTAGACTTTTATCATGTATCTGATTTGGATTACTCTACCTCTCCTTCGGTATACTCCGTTCAGCCCTGTCGCTCCTTTGACACTTCATTGATGTCACCTCGTAGACCCTGATTGTAGACATGTCACCGCCCGTTTGGGATACGGTAATTCACCTTCTACCCTTATGGCCCGGTTAGGCTTCTAAGCATAGTGCAAACCACTACGGCACGACCCGATTATTTCATTGGCCTAGTTTGCAGATGAACCGTTACCTTTTTCAGACCGTGAGAGACTCAGCCTTTGTCTTGTGGCTTATTGAGAGTTTTGAAAATAGCATAACGCTCATATGCGATAACCATCCTTTGCGACACTCTCATTAGTCATCACATAAATGTACACATGACTAGTTTGATTGAGAGAAAAAACTTGGTTCTTTTGTTACTTGGGTAGCTTATGTATGTATTCTTTCGTGAATATTTGGTTCAAGGTGTCTTGATCTGATCCTATTTGGATGACACTTTTAACATATTGTACAAGGTTTACCTCACATAAGCTCTCCAGATTCTTTCTTCAAAATTTCTGCCTAGCTCCGTCTTATTTCCCTACTTTCAGATCCCCCTCTTCTTCGAATCGTTTCGACAGTCCAAGTAAGAGGGTTCTTTGGAAAAGAGAATTTTAAGACGATGATTAAACAGTCTGGCAACTCTGAGTTACAAAAAAAATCATGCAAATTGGCGACTCCGTTGGGGAATAAGCTTTCTCTCAACTTTAGGAGGCCTGCATACATTTTAATGAACTAGTTCCTTTCTTCGTAGAGTCACTATTTGTGTCTTCTAGACCTTGGACTTCAGATCTACGTGCCAGCTGCCATGATTAGGAGCCCGACTCTATTTCGTCCCTTCTTTTACCCTCAGTGTTTTGGTCGTCGCATCTTTGTAGGCACCAATGTTGTTGTATACTTTTGATTGCTTCTTTGAATTTTTTCTTGAAGTTTGATCGTTGTCCCTTTTTTCCTAACAGAAATGGATAACGAGAAGGTGATCATGATCGCTACTAGTGGAGGGAGCATTGTTTTATTCTCCCCTAGCATGTTATTTACTCCCAAGGGCACCATAACCTTTAGTTCATTTGAGCATCCCGTATGGATTACCCTTGGTAATTCCAAGCACGATGAGGTTTCCACTCTGTGCCCTCTTAAAAACAGAAGTCGTGCATATGAGGCTGCTCTCGCCGTGGTGGCTCTCGTCGGTGGGCCCTCTTATGTGAAAAAAAGGTAAGTGCTCAGTGGCGACACACCGCAGCGTGTTTTTGTTTTCCTAGCTGTCAGGCTTTCCCTCCGTATCTCGAGGCCTTCCACATGGTAGTGCGATCAAACTGGAGATCGGGGTTTGCCCAGATGTCTCATAGATCCGATGAACTTTTCCCTAGAAAAGGGACCCTTTCCTCTCAAGGAGAAAACTGCCCCCATAATCTTCCTTATCAAAAGGCTCATGGTAGTGCAGTCAATCTGGACAACAAGCTTAAAGTGGCATGCACTTCGAAGAGACGTGCCTCCTAACAATCTTGGCTAGGACATGATCCTCGCAACCAGAAATAAAGGAATATGGGATTCTCCCTGAGTAGAAACTAAAATAGGTTATCTTGTTGTTGGGATCACAACAATCTGTTCTGAGTACTCTGGGCCCTTCGGCCCATTTTGGGAGCAAGAGAAGCCTTAGACATACCCGGGGCTACAGGAGCCAGGAAAGCAGCTAGAACGGTAGTAGCTACCCAGGAGCTGCTAGACACCTCACCTGGCATGAAAGGGAAGAGTGCGGTCAATCGAACACGAACTACTCTACTTTCCTCACTCTTGAGGTCCACATAGCCAAAGATCGGGGTTTGCCCGTAGGTTCATTGTGAGGCCGAGGTATCCGCCCTTCGTCGTATAGGCATCAAGCCTGCCCAGAAGTCTCAAGGGGCTCCAGATGTAGCACTTGAGAACAATGTACCCGATTGCGTTTCCGCTCCTATTACTCGTGTTGTTCTAGTGGCTCTGTCAGCAGGACCTGTTGTAACCTCTTCTTTTAAGAGAAATAAAAAGAAAAATCTATTAGTTTAATACTCTTCTTCCTCAACTATGCTTCTTTTGCTCATAAGGAGAAATTTGGGGCACATCCCTATTGATACACTCCTTATTAAAAAAATAAGTACATAAGAAAAGACTATCATCCGATCTTGCCATAGAGGCAATGGGTCTGTAAGACTCTTGCCCCTGCATCTCTTGCAGCGTCAGTTGAGACTTCAGAGGCTGCGGATTTGATCCCGGAGAAATTCAACCTTCCTATTGATCACATTTTGGAGCCGTCTTGGACTAATCTCAAGGTTGAGATAGAGTTCGATGCTAAGGATGACTTATCCGGGGATCTTTCTGATATACCAGAGGACCTCCTCGAGGAGAATGACCTCCTTGGTGAGGAGTTAGAATGATTTTGAGATGAAAACTCAGCATGTTATGACGTTGACCACTTATGGTTAAAGATCTAATTTTGATAGCCCCACCTTGAGCTCGACGAGGCTGAACATCACGAGCCCGCAGAGTTTCAAGATGTAATCATAGTCTATCAAGGGGTCCAAACTAATGATGAGCTTATCACTATCCTTCAGGGCTAGATAGCCCTTCTTGCTATCCAAGTGGGCCCGATGTAGTCTCGCCTTCGATGCTAGCAGAGACATGTCCAATAATACCCACTATACCACCCGCATCGACGAGACACAACCGCAGGATCATTTTTTGACTAAGATAAATCTGAATACTTGAACTTGTTAGATTATACTAGGGGTTTTGACATACATGTCACCCAATTCCTTTATATTTACTTACCCAACGCCTAAACTTTACTTTTATGTAAGCCGTAATCTCAAGTTTTTTCCTCCAATTACTATAAAGTATTAGTAAATAATTGAAGAATTTCATAGTAATTAAAAGAATTGGAGAATGCTTTGAGATTAACAATATGGTTCTCTTTTGTTTAGCTTTTTTTAAAATAAAAATGTGATATTTTTTCCTTAAAAAGATATTTAAATTAGAGTATATTTTATTTTGAAGATCATTTACTTGTCTTTTAGGTTTTCTTAGGATGAATAAAAAGATAGATTCATTTTTGAGGAAAAATATACAAGAAAATATTAAAAATTATGCATTTGGGTCATCTTCCTATGAACATATCGCTCAACTAAAAAATTCTCCAATTAGAGATGAAGCTCCTAAAGTTAATCACCATCCAACAAAAGTCAACTTGAAGCAAAAGCAGTTGGTATCATATCTTTAGAGTAAGATTCAGACAGTTGAAGCTCTACTTTGAGCTATGTCCCTCATCAAAGAGATGAAGTTAGGTTATATTGAATATTAGGATCATATCAATTGACTCCTCTAAATACCCCTGAGTATATTAATTGACATGATCATCGTTTCTTCCCATCATTGTATAATTTATTTCCAGAATGGCACAAATTTTCTTTCAAAATAAATTGTGCATATTGTTGTCTTCAGTATTTTCCTTTTGCAAAGCCATAAGAATATCATGGATCTAATGCTTTGTTTAGTTGATGGATTTCATGTTTGGAATAACAATGGTGATAAATGCCCATTCATAAAACATGTAGGTAAAGATTCAAATTCCACACAAATAAAGGTGAAAAATTGTCATAATATGATGAATTCATTACATTGATAAAAATTTTGAAAAATAATATTTTTAGTAAGTTGTAAAAAATTGACTTCAATTAAAAGTTTCTATTGATGTTATTAAGTGACTTACATTTCAACGATGTGTTTTCAGAGGTCACAATGAAAGTTAAGAATCAAATAATATGGGTAATTTTATTAAATTGATTAAGCTATCGGCTTCTTATTGAGATGATGTAGGCTTGGTTTTACATATTATATTCATTGTTTGACACAAAGATTACAGTTCACATTAGTAGCATCTTTAAAAGAAATTATTTCTATTTGTGAATTTTCACCTATTTGACACTGATAATTAATTTTGTTTTTTCTTCTTGCAAAAAATAAGATCAATCGAAAAAGGCTCAAGCAACTAAAATTACAGAAATGATTGCAACTGATAAACTCGATACTTTGTAAAGGATTAAATCAAGTTGGTAACTTAAGATGTACAGAAGATACACGATAAGGGTCACATTTGAATTCTCTTCATAGTTCATTGAAGATGTATTGTGTCACTTATCTAGTTTTAGCAGAAATTACTAGAGAACAAAATTCATCAAGTCAAATAAATGAAGATGATGGAGCTTATGATATAATGACCTCATTTGACTTTATTTTATTTTGTAATTTTTATAATAATTTTAGAAATTATTGGTGAACTTTGTCAACCATTATAAAAAAATCACAATACATCTTGAATCCATTGCACTTATGAAGATTATCAAGATAAAGTTACATAATAAAATTGAAGATGATTTTCTTGCAAGTTCACTGATAACATATATTGAAAAAAATGTTGCAATTAACAATAGATTAAAGAATTTGATATTATGAAGAAGTGTTGAGACACTTAAATATATCTATTTATAACAATAGATTAAAGGAGGTACTTTCTTACTTTATAAGTTATTATCACCAGTTTATTTGATTTCATTTCATTTATTTATTTTGTTTGTAAAAATAAAAAATAAAAATTTAATCTTAATTAATTTTTAATTTCGCAAACCGCCCCACCCCACCCCCTACCGTATCCCACGAAAAACCTACTGTCGAGCTTGATCGATGAAATTGAGGTTTGTGAGTTCATAATTGATTGACACAATCAGACTCCATACACATAATAATAATAATATATACTCTTTATCATCAATTAAAAAGAGCAATACTTACATATATGGCAAATATAAAAAATAAAAAATAAATAAATTTAGTCAAATCATTTTATATTTAATATATATTGTATAGAAAAAATGAGCTTTATATGGGCAATGCACACGAAACTCGCTATGGGCTAATGAATGAATTAACCGCTTCCCTGGACTTGTGAAGCCCATCTCACTTACCGAAATAACTTGTGCCTACCTCACTTGCCGAATTAGCGGTCGACTTCTCAGCCACTGTCCATTAGGATTACCCAACTGCCGAAGATAAGGTTATCATTAAAGGGCGAACACATGGCCATGCTCATTTATGAACCACCTGACACGTATATCTCAATCTTCTCATTAGGACGTCATGAACAAGGCTCTTAAAGTACGTTCTATGATTTTATATTTTTTTCTTCTTGTATTCCCGCAAGGGTGAAAGGAATCTATGAGTCATATAAATGAATGCACTACCTTTGAAGGGATAATAACATTTGCTCTTTGATCATGCCTTTCATCATCTCATTCCATCTCTTGGTCAAAAAGTAAGAGCTAAGACTTGGGGAGCATGCATCCACTCCCTCCCGGGTTTTGTGAGCCCACGAATGATATGAGACCCTACGTCCTAAAAATATGTGTATGTGTGCGTGTGTGTGGCCATAACAGTGATTTTTTTTAGAGACTGATGTTTACTAATTTTTTTTAATTTTATTATAATTATTTAAGGAATGTTCATCATTTTAGAATTTAAAGTTTATAATACCGATCTAGCATATAATTAAAGAGATAAATATATTAATTAAATTAAACAAGCAAACTTCACTTGTGTTAAATAGTTTATCATAAATTCAGTAACAATCAAAAGTGAAAGATTTACATATATGTCACCTTAACTATGCATGAAAAGGTTTGGCCTCCCTTTGCTTAAGCATTCATATGTGCTTGGGCTCTTGTTAGCATTGTTTTAATTGGGTTTTCTTAATTCTGTCATATATTTGTACACAACTCAATTATTCCCAATATAAATTTTAATTTCATTTTATAAAAAATATTCATATATATATTTTTTATTACTTTGGTAGTGTCCTTTTCATTCTTCATGGCATAGTAGAATGTTCGAACTTGATTCACATTTATAAAATAATTAATTTTGGATATGACATCATTTTGTTAGAATATTTTTTAAAATATAATTGAGCCATGTTCAAATATTACATAAATTGTTCCAAGTACTTCTCGAGTATATGTTCAAATATTGGTCAATCATTATTAGAGCCATGCTCAATTATAGTTTGAATTATGTTCATTATATTTGTGCCTTGGTAAACAAAATATGAACATTTCTCCAAAATTTATTTGGACTATGTATGATCATTATTCAATTCATGTTCGAATATGGTTCAAATACGATATAAACTATGTTCAAACAACACAGTTCAAATAACATTCAAATTATGTTTGAAGATGCTCAAACAATGAATGATGATTGTTCAAACATACCTTGAGCATAGTCGAAACATAAGTTCAAGCAACATTCAAGGCATATTGAGTTTTATATAGCTTTGCATTAGAGCACCTTCTGAATGACCTAATCTATGGTACAAGATATAATACAAATAATTATAGTTACAAAAATGGAAATAGTTGATGATAAACAAACTATCAAACTCCCTGAACTTCCTCGATGTGATTGTCTTATATCCATAATTAAAAGAATCTCAAGTAACAATGTTGACCCTAGTATCCTAGCAGTTGAATGAGTTGTTCGAGCGTGATGAAATCTATAAAGACTAAACATAGTGACATTAGTCCTGAAAGTACTCCAAGCAACCTTGAGGTGCTGACATGACCTTTGATCGAAGAACAAATTATGCGAGCGTATTTGAGTCGCTAAGATTGTTCAAATGGACTTATTTTCGTATGAATCAGGTTTTGTTTGGCGTTTATCGAGAGATTTGAAAATTATGGAAAAATTAATATATATTTATATGATTATATATTAACATGTATATGCATTTATATTTTATATAAATAAATATATTGTTGTATATTTATATATTAATAAAAGAGAATTTCAAATTTTAAAATTAGATTCCCCTTCATGGTGGTCTCATTAATGGTAATTAACATGTATAACAGGAACCATTATACATACATATATATGCTTTTATTCTGCTTCCATATATAAGATTTTCACAAAATGAAATGAATTTTTACAGAAAGCCCCCTCATTTCATCTCTCCCTCATCCTTCCATGGTCCCGACCTAATTAAACCCCCCTATCAAATAAATTTGACTTTATTTCCCCCTCTTACAGTAGAGGTGAACTTTTGCATAAAAGCCCTCCATTATTCTGCCCATCATGCTATTAATCCTTCTGCTAAAACCGAAATAAAAAAAGGGGCGTCCAAATTCATTTTCCTCATTCGAAAGGAAGGAAATCCTACATTCAAAGCTCAGGCCACTATTTCTCTCCATAAATATTATTTTTCTCCCTCTCTCTCCCTCTCTCCAATTGGCCAAATTTTTCCATCCGGACTCCGGACGGTGCTCTACGTTCAGAGTCCAGTAATATTATTCCATATGGACAGACGGCCCCGCATTTCCACGTCTGAAATTAAAAAAAAAAAAAACGGAAGCGTGCATACAGCCTGACCCGGCCCGGCCCGATGCGCTGGCGCCATTTGAAATTCCGCCTTTTTGGTTCTATCCCGATGTGCTGTCCTCTTCGGCTATCCCGCCTCTTCGGCTATCCCTCCTCTTTGACTATCCCGCCTCTTCCAATAACCTCGACTTAATTTTTCGACACATTTACATTTTTGCTAGGGTTTTTCCAGTCTGCTCTGTTAGGGTTTCATGTTTGATTCATTGGAGAGCTTTGAGTGATAAGATAATGGGGAAGAGCGACTCGATGAACACGCAGTGGGAGGAGGCTGCAGGAACGAAATCGAAAAAGACGGAGAACATCGAGGTGGAACAGCCGAAGAAGTCAGTGAAGAAGGAGGGGAAGAGGTTGAAGAAGGAGGGCATTGAAGAAGAAAAATTGCCATGGTAACTGTGATCTCCTTTTTTTTCTCTTTTTTTAGGGTTTCTTAAGGTTTAGGTTCCCCAGGTTAACCTGAAGATAAGCTAGGGACAACCTCAAAATAACTCTGAAATATTCAAATAATAACCTAGAAAAAAACTTTAAAAACCTAGCAATATCCTAGTGTACTGCTGTATTTTTTACCTGTTTCCTGCTTGGTTTCTAAAGTGATGGCTACTGGGGTATTTCTAGGGTATTACTAGGGTACTGCTGAATTTTTACTTGATTTATGCTTAGTTATCTGAAGTGATGGCTGGTGGGGTATTTCTAGGGCATTTCCGGGGTACTGTTGTATTTTTTACCTGTTTCCTGCTTGGTTTCTGAAATGATAGCTATTGTGGTATTTATAGGGTATTCCTAGGGTACTGCTGAATTTTTACCTGATTTATGTTGGTTATCTGAAATGATGGCTGTTGGGGTATTTCTAGGGTATTCCTAGGGTACTGTTGTATTTTTTACCTGTTTCCTGCTTGGTTTCTGACGTGATAGCTACTGAGGTATTTCTAGGGTATTCCTAGGGTACTGCTGAATTTTTACCTGATTTATGCTTGGTTATCTGAAGTGATGGCTGCTGGGGTATTTCTATGGTATTTCTAGGGTACTGCTGTATTTTTTACTTGTTTCCTGCTTGGTTTCTGAAGTGATGGCTACTGGGGTATTTCTAGGGTATTCCTAAGGTACTACTGAATTTTTACCTAATTTATGCTTTGTTATCTGAAATGATGGCTGCTGGTGTATTTTTAGGGTATTCCTAGGGTACTGCTGAATTTTTACCTGATTTATGCTTGATTATTTGAAGTGATGGCTGCTGGGGAATTTCTAGGGTATTTATAGGGTACTGCTGTATTTTTTACATGTTTCCTGCTTGGTTTTTGAAATGATAGCTACTGAGGTATTTTTTTATGTTATTTTAGGGTTATTCTTGAGTTATTTCCAGTATTAATATGATGTATCTTATTCCTGCAGTTTGATGAACAAACAATCTATGAATTGCAGATGTCGTCCATCAACAGTTAGAGAAGTGTTGGACAAGGTTCGGCCAGTTGTCTCTCAGGAGACATGGTCAAAATTGGAGGAATTGAAGCTGAATCAATTTTTTGATCTCCCGCCCTATCCTCAAGATCACATCATAACCATGCACATTCTAAATTGTTGGGATATGGATAGATTGTCATTCAGATTGGGTGGGCAGGAGCTCAGGTTTGATGCAAACCAAGTTGCCTTGTTGATTGGCATGCCCAACAGAGGACCTGCTGCAACTTGGGGCCAGAAATATGTCAGTGGTGTGGATGCCAATCAAGCCAAGAGAGAACTACTAGAGGAGTCCCTCAGAGAGCCATCCACGTCACTTGACAAACTTATAATCAAATTTTTGTTGTCGAATTTATTCTTTCCTTACAGCAACTTCAGAGTGCCCGCAGGGCTATATTCAATTGCAGATAATACAGATTCTTTTTCTACATTTAATTGGCCTGCTACGGTGTGTGACCATCTCATTGAGCAAGTAAATGCACGTGTCATTAAAATAAAGACAGGCCAGCTATTAGGATACCTTAATGGTTTTATTTTTCTTTTAACGGTTAGTCTATTTCCATACCCCAGTCAAGAAATGTTTTTCCACTTATTTGTTTAATATGAAATTCTAATTTGTTGTTTGATCCGCAGCTGTGGTTTTACGAGCGCACAACTGTGCTAGCCCCGGCCGTTCCTGATGCCAAACCTCATATGTTGTGGTGGCCAATAAATACGAGCTGGAACCCAGCTAGGATACATTTATTCTTTCAAAAGCTAACTACTGTACATGTGAATAATATTAATTTTTGTACATCTTCAGAGTTATGTTTTCATATTTTATATGATGTACTTATTTGTTATAAAAAATGTCTTCTTGTAGGTTCTTGATTCTTTTGTCGATATAAGAGACGACGAGCATAGATTACTTGCCCCTGGAGCTGAGCGAATCTCTTCTCCTACCACATCCACTACAGAACTCGATACACATACCGAGCCAGTGACTCCATCACACTAGGTAAGCATCCACCTTCCCATCAATAGTTAAGATTCCTGCTCTTCGTTATATGATAATGTTTTTTAATTTGTTTATGCAGATGTACATGCAGCATCCATTAAGAGATATTGTTGCTCATATTACAATGGAGGCTGTCGCTGGAGCATAATTAATTTTAATTCCAATAATTCATAATCGTCATTGTACTCTACTTGCGGGTAACCCGTTGGACCGCAAATGAAGATTTTATGATTCTTTACCCAATAAAATTCATCTGGGAGTCACTCGTGACGTGGTATGTAACACGACTCTTACTTTATCTATTCTGTAAACAACTTTCCCATTTCCAAAACCTTATATTTATTTCATTTGCTATAAAATGTTTTCAGATTCAGTGTCTTAATGATGATGTAGGAGTGCTTTCCAGACTAACCCGGCTGAATGGGGTGTAATCACGGTCAGAGGACTTCCCACACAGAGTAACAGTGTTGAATGCGATATTTTTGTGTGCAAATATATGGAATCACTTGTACGAATAGAGAAAATTGTTTGGAAAGATAATAAGAACTGGCAGGCTGAAATACCTTGGTTTAGGGTAGAGCTTACCTACGAAATTTGTAGATATAGTCTATTGGGCTGATATTTAATTGTGGTTGTATAGTAATTGTCTGTGATTATGTAGATATGAATTACATGCCCATAAATATGTCTATTTGGTTGATTTTTTTTAACCTTTAGATAAATATGTTTGATTCAATTTGTATGTGTCATTCAGCTTGTTTTAATTACTGCATGGTTATTGGTTAAATTACTCATTGCTTGGTTATTAAATTACTTATTGCTTGGTTACTGGTTATTGGTTAAATTACTGCTGATTGGTTAGTTTGGTTACTCGTTATTGGTTAAATTACTGCTTGGTTAAATTCTTGTTTGGTCATTTGTTACTGTTTTTTTAATGCTTGGTTACTAAAATGGCGATTGTTAGGTATTTCTAGGGTATTTATGGGTTACTGCTGAAATTTTAATTGATTACTGCTTGGTTAATGAAGCCATAGCTGCCGTTTATTTCCTGATTGGTTTCTGGATTGATAGCTGATTATAGGGTATTTCTAGTGTATTTACAGGGTACTGCTGAATTTTTACTTGATTCCTGCTTGGTTTCTGGATTGATAGCTGCTAGGGTATTTATAGGGTATTTCTAGTGTATTTCCAGGGTACTGCTGAATTGTTACCTGAATTCCTACTTGGTTTCTGGATTGATAGCTGCTAGGGTATTTATAGGTTATTTCTAGGGTATTTCCAGGTTACTCCTGAATTGTTATCTGAATTCCTGCTTGGTTTCTGGATTGGTAGCTGCTAGGGTATTTATAGGTTATTTCCAGTGTATTGTCAGGGTACTGCTGAATTTTTACCTGATTACAATTGAATCTGTTCAATGACATAGATGTGAAGCAGTACAATTTTTCCGTCTCATAAAGTACATGTGACGAAGGAGGCACTGAACCTAATATTAGAAAATTTTCTGTCTTGGTTGGGTTATAACTCAGTTATAGACTGCATCAATAATGCGGTGTATGTTGGTTCAGGCGTAACATTTTCCTGTTGCAGAGGCGAATGACTATAAGTGAGTATATTTTAATGTAAAATTGGAACAATGGTGTGAGATTATCCGAGTCATACCTGACTCAGCGATTGTGACACTGCAATCATATTTGCATCGCAATGGATCTGCAGTTCTTGGCTTGTGGATCCTTCTTGTTCTTTTCCTGCATGCAGTGGTTACATTTAGAAACAAGTAATGTTTCATATAATATTAAATATTTAAGAATTTAGAAGTATACACTCTTAACTCTCTTGTTTTTTTCCCAGTATCCTTTCAACCTGGCATTAGATATACCTTTAGGTCTCATTTTTGCGGGATCATTCACATTGCATTCTATCGCACATGATTTTTTTGGTTTGATTTTTTTGTTTGGTTTAGGGTCCTTCCCATCTAATATGTCTTCTAAACCCATAGATAGTGTTTTGAATGATTCAAGCAGATATGTCTCGGCGCGTTCATTTCCACATGCTTTGGTAATTAGTTGGTAGGCAAACTTCTGAGCGTGTGACCTAAATATAATTCCACTTGAATATCCGCTCGACATTTCAGAGTTCATCACACGTCTGTAACCAAAAGTACTGTAGATCTCTTTTTTTGCTTTCACAGACCATCTCAATAACAAATATTTGTCTGGAATCTTTGTGACATTTATCATATTAAGAACGTGTAGACAATGAGCACAGAGCAACCCCATCATTTCAAATTTCTTGCAACTACAACTGATCTCGCAATTAACTCTATCGTAACTAACAATCAGGGTCTACTCGTGTCCAGATTATCCAAATTCCGAACATAGAATTCGGAAAAACCATCAGCTGCGCAATCAACAGTTACTCCGCAAAACCCATGCAGTAACTCTACCTCAAACATGTAATAGAGCTTCCGGCTGTAATATGTAGCAGCTTGCCTCAACACTGGGCTTGTTTTAACTACGGGTGTAATCACCTTCTGAGAGCTTTTGAAGTCTTCATCCTTCTCGTTCCTTCTCCAAGATTTCATAATTCTTTCAAGATATAAAAAACAATCAGTGAGAGAACTAGTTGGCTTAGATACACCATGACAGACATTATTTGTGGACTCACTTCTCTGGGTGGATAAGATTTCCATTCTAAATATATCTTTATTGAATGTTGTGGACCACCTATGTCTTATACGATACAATTCTTGTAGCCACTCGTTGTTGTGTAGGTCTCCCTTCCCGATCATTAAAGCCCAAAAATGTTCAAACTCCTATTCAGAATCACAGTTTCTCATGCATTTGAAAAATAGATTATTCACAGTTTCATACGTGATACCGCCATGAACTTTTGATGGTAATTTCTTATAGATATGCCACTGGCATAATCTATGCCTTGTGGATGGAAGACATTCTTTAATGGCTCTTGCGATCGCTTGATCTTGATCCATATAAATGGTGATTGGATGCTTGTCATCCATTATTCGAATGAAAGTTTTGAATAACCAAGTGAAGGACTCTATCGTTTCGTTGGATAAAAATCAACTCCGAAGAGAACATTTTGCCAATGCTGGTTAACTCCTACAAAAGGAGCACAACATAAAATGTACTTATTCAAACGGTAGCTCGTGTCGAAAGTTACAATATCCTCGAAACAATAATAATCAAGCCTGCAAGGCGCATCACACCAGAAAAAGCTTGTCAGTCTGCCCTCATCATCAGTCCGGAAGTCCCATGCAAACATGCTATCATGAATTTGTCTTTACAGGAATTGTAAGAGAAAGTTGAAATCACCTTGTTCAATTATAATTCTTCTATCCCTTTGAATAAAGTTGTAGGCATCTTGCCTCGTACACTCCATGTTCTCTACTCCGCCAACCTCAGTATCAAGGAACTTATATAAGTCTGCTGCTCTAATCCCCGACCCTGTTAATGATCTCAGCAAATCTGCATTTAACACGCTAATATTTCGACTGGATCTGAGAAGGTGCTTGTCACCAGATTTGGCCAAGGGGTGGTTATGACTTTCTACAAATTTCTTTATTGTCCAGTTGTCATCAATGTCTACAGCATAGCGAACCATTGCTTGACAGCCAGTCCTTGTTTCAGTTTTTTTGTGCTTCAACGTATTGGCGCCTTATGACTATTTCTTATAGCCTGCTTTCCATAAATATAATCCTTCGACTTTATTTGCTTAGAGTTTGACCAAAAACTGTTGTGGTCCTTGCAGATAGTGAATCCAACATGATGTGCATAAGCGCAATAGTGTTCATAAGTCTCTGCTTCATTATGAACAGTAGTATTAAGAAAATTGCAAACAATTGCATCATTCATTCACTTCCTGACCCAGATAACTACAAATTTCATTTATAACACAGAGTTAGTCAATAACCCTAAAAACATAGTCCCTAAACCTAACAATTACCTAGGGTATTTAGAGGTCATTCCCAGGTTATTCTTAGGTTATTCCTAGGTTATTCTTAAGGTATTCATAGGGTATTTGCAGGTTATTGTTCAATACGCTAGGAATAACCTAGAAATGACATGTGAATAACGTCTAAATACCCTAACAATAACCTGAAAATACCCCAGATAATTCCCAGGTTATTCTTAGTATATTCATAGGGTATTTGCGGGTTAATGTTCAATACCCTATGAATACCTTAGGAATAACCTAGAAATAACCTGGGCATAACCTCTAAATACCCTAACAATAACCTGAAAATACCCCAGCTAATTCCTAGGTTATTTCTAGGGTATTCCTAGGGTATTCCTAGGGTATTGAACAATAACCCGCAAATACCCTATGAATACCCTAAGGATAACCTAGGAATAACCTGGGAATAACCTAAAAATAACCTAGGCATGACCTAAACATATCCCAGGAATTGGTATAACCTGGGAATATCCTAGGAATAACCTAGGAATACTCTAAGAATAACCTGAAAATACCCAGGGATTTTTATGCATAGGGTATTGTTAGGTTATTCCTAAGTTATTTTCAGGTTATTCCTAAGCTATTTTTGGGGTATTGTCGGGTTATTTTGAGGTTATGCCTATGGTATTCTTAGGGTATTCCTAAGGTATTCCCGGGTAATTCTCAGGTTATTCCTAGGGTATTCATAGGGTATTCCTAGGTTATTCCTGGGTTATTCTTAGGGCTTTTATAGGGTATTTGCAGGTTATTGTTTAATACCCTAAGAATAACCTAGGAATACCTTAGAAATAACTTGGGAATAACCTGAAAATACCATAAGAATAACCTAAAAATACCATAAGAATAACCTAAAAATAGGATATTCCTAGGTTATTCCTAGGGTATTCCTAGGTTATTCCTAGGGTATTCCTAGGTCATTCTTCGTTCTTAGGGTATTCCTAGGGTATTAAACAATAAACCGTAAATAACCCAATAAAAAAACATAAAAATGACTCGAACGTGACAAGTTATTAGGCATCTCTTCAACAAAAACATTTTGTGGAAAGTTAAACTTACCTCCGTCTCAAACGCATTATTTTCGTAATCCATGCTCCTTATTTCTTCGTTGAGAGAGAAATCTATCTCCATCAAAGCAGCATAAGTGGAACCATATGCAGGGCCTAAACCCTAACAGAACTAAAAGAACGCTTTTCAGAAACCTTAGGAATAGAAGTTTCTGAGGGGCCAAGGCGAGGGAATCCAAAAGCTTTCTGACAAGGCCCACATATGAAAAGGCGGGATAGAACCAAAAAGGCGGAATTTCAAATGGCGCCAGCGCATCGGGCCGGGTCGGGCTGTATGCGAGGGAATCCAAAAGTTATTAGGCAATGCGGGGCCGTCTGTCCACATGGAATAATATTACCGGACTCCGGATGGAAAAATTTGGCCCATCCGTTCTTCTTTCTCGTTGCTCGTATCAACCCTAGCAATGACTTCTTCCAAAAAAATGTTCTAGATTTTCGTTGCTTCCCCTAACCTCGGCCTCCCATCCCGATCCCTAAACCTATCACCCGATCTCACCCTTCACAGCTTAAAGCTCTCTCTATTCCCCTCCCAAACCCTAACACAAACCCTAAACTCCCTCTACTTTTCCCTCAATGGAAAACCCCTCCTTGACTCCTCTACGCTTTCCTCCGCCGACGTTAAGCCATCCTCCCTCCTCACCCTACGCCTCCGACTCTACGGTGGCGGAGGAGACCGGCGCTACCGGTGCCGAATCTCGCGATTGCTACCTCAACATGTACGCTGTCAAAAAGCCAGACAAGGTTGACCCGAACGAGACTCGACTTTCGCGCTGGACTACTTGCTCTCTCTCCGCCGAGCCGCTCGACCTTCCCTGCTTGATCGATCGCATCGGTGATATCTTCAACAAGGAGTCACTCGTAGAAGCTCTCATCCACAAGCGGCTTCCCAAGGAGTTCAGCCATATTAGAGGGTTGAAAGATATGATTCCCGTCCATCTTTCACGATACGTGTTGCTGGTAGATAGGAGATGAGGTTCCAGTGCCCAATTTCTAGGCTTGAATTCAATGGAAGATATGGATTCATTGCTATTAAGGGATGCGGGCATTTTTAAGTGTAAAGACTCTAAAGGAGGTGAAATCATCAGCTTGCTTGGTTTGCCATAAGGAGTTCTCCGAGTTGGATAGGATTGTGATTAATGGTACTTCGGAGGAGGTGGCTTTGTTGATGGAGAGGATGGAAGAGGAGAGGGGGAGGTCGAGGCAGAAGATGGAGAAAAATGTTGGGTGTAGTTTGAGTGGTATAAAACACGGGGTTGGTGAGAAAGCTGGGAGCTTGGAGTGTGTTGGGAAGGATAGGAGAGCGAAGAGATTTAAGGCAGTGGCTATTGCTCCTGTCAATGCCACCAAGGAGGTTTATGCTTCTATCTTTACTTCTTCTAAGAAAACAGAATTTAATGAGACTTATTCTTGCAGATCGCTGCCTCTTGGTAGGAATTGAGGAGGTGGAAGGTGTCTGTCTCTCTCCTGGTTATGTAGTTGGTATGAGTTCAATTAGATTTGTTAACAGCGTCACCGCACTGTGTTTGGAATACTTTGTGCTATATATGTAGCTGTTACAAACTTTTTCATTTTAAAATGTATGAAGGTACTTAATAAAATAATGTAATTCTTTGGGTTTACATTCATAGAGAACATACTGTCATGTTATTTTGAATTGGTTTTGATGTCTTTTCCTCTACATTTCACTTTCAATCTAGTGTCATTGATTTTTTGAACATTTTTTGCCTGTATATTTTTGGTGTTATGGAGCATAGCATGAGTTTGTGATGAAATGTGGAAACAAATCTTGAAGAGTAATTAAAACTCTTGCCTTTATTTTGACATTTATACCACCTAAAATTTTCATATCACATAAAAAATATCATTTTAACTTTTAAGAATTGAAATGCCCCTTTTCATGCATAGGTAAGGTGGCATGTATGTAAATCATCCTATACTTTATTCACGCAATGAAACAAGCTTTAGTGCCAGTTTTGTTAACATGGGTGTGAACAAAAAATGAGCTTTCAGCAGCTGTTAAAGTCTTATGTTTGTTCTTTTTTCTTACAATTTAAAAGAGAATTCTAAGCTTGTGTTAGTCAGCATTATTCAAATAATTCTTTTTCGAGCGTGAAGTGAAGCGATAACGACAATGGGATATCAGTGGAGCGCGAAGCGATGAAAGGAGAAGTGGGAGAACATCAACAAATACTTCCTTAATTTGTATCCCAAATTTGCATCAAATTTTCACAAAAAAAAATATATTAATAAAATATAATAGCATATTAGGTATCAGATTTTTTAATTAAAATATTTTGAAAAGCAAAAAATCTTAAGACTTGGGCCAAGAAGAATAACATATCAACTAATATATTAATTGAGATTATGAAAAATATTCTTCATTTTATTTGAAGAATAAGAAACTACAAAAATAATGTACTCAAATTTTATGTTAGACTAACACTCTTAAATAAGTAAAATACATACACAGATTGAAGTTACTGCAACACAACAGATCCACTTCCATATTTTTCCACTGCTCTTGTGCTGAAGATCCTCAATTTTCTTCTTCTTTTGTTCCAAAGAAAGAAGACTTGAATCTCTCTCCTTGTTGATGCGTTCAATAATCTTCTGTACGTTATCTTTCTTTTCAAGAAGAGCGTGTTTTCGGATTTCCAAGGCTTCAAGATCTACAGCATTTGACTCAGCTTTCTTTCTCGTTGCGGCCATCTTCGCAGTCCTACTTTTCGCAGCTTCAGAGAGGCTGGAGGAGAGGACTAGGTTGAAAACATCGTGCTCCACACCGATCAAGATGTCTTGATCGTCAACAAACAAAGCTAATTTTGACTGAAGCCACTTGATCTCTTTACGACTTTCCTCGACTTGCTTCACAAGTCGGATATTAAGGGATTTGAGGTTCTGGACTGCGTTACTTACTTTATTTGCCGCAAGAATATCTTGATCATCCTGGCCGGGTGACAATGAAGCAAGTTGTAAGCGGAGCCATCCAATCTGTTTGCGGCTCTGAGCAATTTCCTTGGTGAGTTGTTTATTGATGGTTTGGAGTTCCACCATTTCTTGAGTTCCAGAGCTTCTGGCAGCCGCCGTGGAAGGAGCAGGGGAAGGCTTGCTTTTGGCCATGAGGAGCTAGAGGATTGGAAGAGGGTTCGTAAGGCTTTTCTTTCTTTTACTGTAAGGGGAGAAGTTGGGTCTTAGTGATTTGGACTGATGAGAGGGCTGCCTATTTATAAACGGATTCGGGGAGAGCTTGCCGGTGAATCACAGCTATAATGGTGGAGGGAGAAATGCAGAGATGTACGGAAAGGCTTACCTGGCGTCTAACCTCCTCTCCGCCATTTTAGGCTTGGCCAATCTTTTCGGCTGCGATGGCGATCATATAAATCATATCTATAATCATTTTAGTTCTCAAGAATGAGATTTGGAATAAAAATATTATTTTTATTTATCTTCCTCTGCAACGGCCTTCGCTGCTTCTCCGCGATTCTCTTCAAACTTCTGCCAGGATCTTTGCTTGTTCTAACGCTACTGCCCTTGCTTTACTTTTTCTTTTTTTCTTTCTTTTTTTTATTTAATAAATAATTTCTCTTAAAATTTATATTTATCTACCTATTTTTTTATTTTATTATTTCATTATTATTTTAGGTCCACTCTGTAGTGAAGTAACTTTTAAGTATCCCATGACACTTCTCAAAATTATTTCGATTGCTCATAAAATGTTGATTATTTTATAAAAAATAAATGTCAGGAAATAGTGAATTCTATTTTTATCTTAACATTTTTTTGCTCTATTTTATCATTATTTAAAAAAAAGTTATATTTTAATATTTCAATTTATTAATTTAATATTATTTTATTATTATTGAAAATAAAAGAGCTAAATATAAAATTAGCTTTCTATAATAAAAATTGAAATTTGTTTTCTTAAGTAAAATTACAAAAATTGAGGATTGAAATATAAAATTAATGTTTGTTGAATCTAAATCTGTTCTTTGAATCTAGCGAGAAACATAAAGAGAGAGTGCACGGTAACGAGTTGATTCTTTGATTGATTTATTGATTCACTAGTTAGGCTTTACTATAGAAATGACCCCTCTATTTATAGGAGATGAGGGTACTCTGTGCATAATTACATGTTCTTCTCTGCCTTAACAGACATGTTACATATTTTGGATATTTACATAAATATAGGGGGTTGTGTTCCAAAGATCGGCGGTTGTGATTCAAGAATGAGGCTTCAAGTACAAGACTGCGAGCGCCCAACAAGTCATAGGGATGTAGTTGTGGAATGAAGTCTTAGTAACAATACTGTGAGTGCCCAAATAGATAGAGGGGTTACATTTCGAGAACCAGACCCTGGGAAAAAGACTACTGATGCCCCGCCAATGCCTGGTGAGAACTTTCTGATGTTTGTGTGGTTAGAGATGGATCGACTCCTTGATATGAAGAGATATGATCTTCTATTATTAGAGAAATTTTATACATGTACTAACATTTATTTATTATTGTTGATGACATGATTTGGGATGTTAATTTGCCATTACTGAGTGTCAGTTGAGTCCTCGCTATAAGAGCGACTGAGGGAACTCCAGTCTAAGTGTAGAGCAAGAAAAAGACATTCAATAGGCACTGATGGACGGTGGAGCTCTCCAACATCATTCACCCACCACTTGGAGGAGACGAAGGATTTCTTTGCTCAAGTTCCCAGTCTATAGCGGGTGGCAGGGATGAAGAAGTTCCAGGAAGAACTTGCAACTTTGAGGTAGGGTTCACTCAGCAGTGTTGGCGACTCTTTGGGCGAAGCTGACAGGCTTGCATGGGGTTATGCAAGTCTTGGCCTAAGTTGATAGTGCTGATAGGTTTAGGTTCGGGGAGGGAGGCGATTGTTATACTAATAGCTGCTTTGGCGAGGCATGTCTCGACCAAAGCGAATGAGAATTACAAGTAGAATATTTCTTATATGAATAATATTGTTTTTTTTTTAAATGTATGAGAAAATTTAATTTATGTTACTATTTTTGCTCTCAATTCTGTGTTCATGAGGATAGCTCGTTCGTGACTCAAATTTTAAACATTAAGGTACAACTCGTCAGCGACACTGCAGCTTGTTTTAGTACCTATATATGAGGACTAAGGGTTGGAATTTCTGCACTTTCGGTCTCCTTTCTCTCTTCCCTTTAGTCAACCATCTTTTGACCTTCTTGCTTTTGCTCGGATGGACAACAAATACTCACCCAAAAGCTTTGTATAGCTCCATGTGACTAAGCAATCCATCGTGGCTTCAGATGATGCTTTATTTCTTGAAGATGCATAGGTCTTCTACGATAAGACCTGTCTGGACATAGTTGTTCAGGACAATCAAGTGACAGATGAGTCCAGAACGGATCTGATCTTTTGTTGAGATTAAATTTATGGGGTCTTCGACCGCCCTTCTGCAAGGAGTTGAGATTGATTTTGTTTCACTATGGGGTGATCCTCGCCCAGATCAAACCCAAATTAATCGGGGTCATTATGACATGTGTGATTTATTTATGGTGAAGGAAGATCACCCAGATATTTTTGGTGAAGGGAGATCACCCGATCACAAAAGCTATTTTAATACATGTTCTCATTCTGAGTGGAACAGATGGTTATGTGGTCTTTGGGTCGACTCAGAAGTTCCTCCTGACCAGGCTTGAGAATAAAATTAAAGACTATAAGTATCGCTTCATCATCTGGTTGAACAAAGACTGGGGCACTAGAATCGTTTGACCGTCGGGGCTTCTAAGAAGAAGAAATGTGTGCCTCTCAAGATTTGAAGCTTCACATTAGTGATCTAAGGGAAGCACCTGTCCATCATTCAATACACCATCAGATGGTGATGAATAAAGTTTTGAATCCAAATATGTTCTGGGCTATGATCACAGAGCTTTGGGTAGATTTAGACGCCGCAAAAGTGCGACAGATTGAGAGACTTTCTCAGTTTTCTCAGAAGAAGCTGCATATGAAGACAACTTGATCGAAAACTGTCGAGGAAGTGAGGGAGGAGGAGGCAGTCGTTCGTCCCAATGCTGAGATCCCAGGTTTAAATGTTATCCACTATGTTTCTGAAATCACCATGCTAATTCAAAGGATCTCCACTAGGGAGTTTGAACTGATCGAGCGAAAGTCATCTTTGATCGGTATGGGTTCTTCTAAGGCACACAACTATGAGGGCGACAAAACTCCAAGCTATCCAAGTTTGATGTTGGGGAGCCCTCAAATGAATGGTCAAATCGGGATCTAGTGACTCCAGAGCAAGTGGCCACCACTAAATTTATTGAAAATGCTACAAGAGGGGAGGCTAGTGGGTCCTCCCTTGTGGCATCCACTGAATCTGAGCCAAAGTTTACGCTAGCTATTACTGAGGAGGAAGCTCTCTAAAGGGAAGAGGTTCATGCAGAGTATGATGTAGAGCCTCTATTACACGTGAAGAAGCCTGTCTAAGGAAGGACATGACTATGGTCTCTGAGTCGGATGCTAAACTTCGTCCTCCATAAGAGAAAAGATGAAAAGGAGTACCAAGCAACTGGAGTCCAATGTAGAAAGAGTAGTCAAAAGTCTACATTACAAAGGAATCTTAATTCGCTCTAATAAATATAATGAGGGGCTGGTTTCCCAATGGCTCGGGTACTAATAAGTATGCCTCGACTATAGCAAACATTCTCTGAGTGAAAATCTTAAAGAAAAAAAAATCTAGAAAATCTATAGTCCTCAAAACTTCTACCATGCAATCAACTGGTAACAACTATTGCGAATTGTGGCTACACACTCTTCCTCGATGCCAATGAAGCATCTTACAAGGAATAGAAGTTTGATATCTTCAGAGGTCGAGGAACGAACGATCATAGCAGATTCTTGACTGGATGAAGTTGTGGCAAAGCTAGAGGGTGTGTTAGAGTGGTTCTCTATAATTCATGAGGAGAACAAAGAAAAGTAGCCACGATAAAGACCATATAAGAGTATTATGAATGCTAGAGCAGGCAGCACCAACTCGACATGAAGCTGGCAAGTGACTAGTTTGTGGTATTCCAACTTAGGAGAGTTAACAAGCTTTTCTCTTCCCTGACGGTAGCAGTCAGAAGGAGAGATCAGCCAAAGGGGATCACATAGTGGATGGCAATTTGTTCAAATGCTTGATCCGACAGTGAGGATACCTATACTTGGAGTTTTCTTTTTGTTACTGTAAGAATAAGCTTTTATAGTTTTTTAAAAAACTTGTAATTAGTTGATTACATGAAATGAAATACAACTTTGATCGGCTTTTTATCACTGTCTCATTTTTACCTTTAGTACACTTTACCACTTATTGCTTGTCGTGTGTATGAGACAATTGATTGATCATCCATTATAAGAGTTTTTTTTTTTCAATATGTTTGTCACTTGAATCAATTCTTATACTTTTCTCATCTTATTTGCTAGGTCAGATTGTTGCCTTGAATGGCATGACCCCCGAGACTTGCTTCCAGGATGATTGACTCTGTACCCTTTATAGAGCTTATCAATATTAGGCAAGGAACCACCTCCAAAATATACATATTTAAGCTTAAATAAATAATTTTTTTTTCTTTTTCCTTGTAAGCTAAGGGCTAATTTTTCAGCATTAAATGTCGATGAATGTCTTTACTTGTTGTCGGTCATTTTTAGTATCTTCTACCAAACGAACTGCTTGTGTTCTTGTCGGTTTTTAGTGTTGATGCTAGGCTCATCTATTACACTTCCTGAGTCTCAGTCGCTTGGTCGGATAGCCGCCGCAGATAGAGTACCTTCTATGCTAAGCTTATTATATGGATCTGATCGCTACTCTCAAAGGGGTAACCACTGAGACTCAACTATAGGGTGATTTGCATGGTACTCTTCACAAAGCTTTTTGCTACCAGGCAGGAAACCACCTTTAGAAGGATATCTAACTCAAGTTCGGAGAAAGGTTTCAGATGCATGAGATTTGTAGGCTAGTGTTTTGTGTATTTTGTCAATCAGATGTCTTCGCATTGCGGTCGGCTTCACTACTCAATTTAAGTTCCTCGAGCTTTATTTGAACTTGGGATTTGATTTCTTTCTATAGTTCGAGAGGTGCATCCTTAACTAAGAGGTCATCACGATCTTTTAAGAGTTTTAAAGAAATATTTTCATCATCAAGAAGACTTTTATCTAAAGAGAACTCATCATATTCTGGATAGTTAGTAATAACTATGCAGTATTCCTTATCATCCACTGGTTCTATTGTTTCTAATCCGACACCAACTTTTAATTTGGATTCTTTGCATTTAGGAGTTCAAAGGTTGTAAAGTAGTGTGATTGTTCTTATCATGTGTATGGTATTAATCTTTGTTTTGTTAAAATAGTAACACAAGGTGAGTACCAATTAAAAGTTAGTTTTATTAACTCATGAGAGATTTCATCTTTACATTTTACATCTTTTTCAATGCTCAAAGATGAGAATCCTCTATAAAAGTATGACTTTGATAACCACTCAAGTGAGGCAATACTTTAACTTTCAACTCAACCACAATATCAGTTTATTGTGGGGTTAGAGCTAAAGTATGATATATTTTTAAATCTTCTCACATGAGAATGGTTCAAACTTGTTTTAATTTCTAGCTACTTTTCTTTTTTCTTCATTATTTTCTTCTTTAGGAGAAATCCTCTATTGTGTTTTTGTTTTCATTAGAGTAATAGAACAACATGTAGTGTTTGACTAATTTTCCAAGTTGGACTCTAAGTCGATGTACACTGCAAGTGTACCATTTTTAGATTTGGATATAAAGCTTTTCTAGTTGGTATTTGGTCATACTCTAAGATTACTCTACTGATTTTAACAGTTATATCACCTACTCATAGGTTTAGAGAGGTATAGGAATGTTGGAAGACTTTCTATAGTTCATCATCATCATCAAATGACATGTCCTTTTCTTCTTCCTCATCTTCTTTATTTATTCGTTTATCATTTATTGTTTTACAACATTATTTTTTTCTTCTTTCTTTTCATTTATTTTTTTTTCAACTTCTTATTCTATGATACTTTCATTTCTTTGTTTTCTTTCATAACATCTTCTTCTTCCTCCTCTTCTAACTTTTTAGCTATAGGTATTTATCTGAAAAAAGATGGTAATTATTTTTCTTAGTCTTCATTAATTCCGAATTCATGAATTGAGAACAGTTATAAGTCACCCTTGATGCAATATTCCACTCCATCTTACCAATACTTGATGCATTGGTAGAGGGAAGAAGGTACCATCTGATGCATGTTAAGCTAAGGTCACCCTAGTAATACACCGAAAGAGGTTCTGAATCAATGATGTGAAACTTCGCTTCATCTTGGGAGTCTCAAATCTTATGTAAGAGGGTTATTGAGCCAAATCCTCTTTCACCTTTCTCATTGAATCCATGCAATATCATTGTATCAGATGAGAGCTTTTGGGTATCAATATCAAGGTTAACAAGAGTTCTCAAATTCATTATGTTTACCGATGCACCAGAATCAACAAGAACTCTAGAAAATCAAAATCTTCCAATATTTATAGAAATATAAAGTGGTTGATTATGATCGGCTGTCCCTAGAAGAAAGTCATTATCAGTAAAAATCAAATTGGGAACTTCATTAAAGTAGTTTACTTTTCCATCTATAGGATCAATTACCAGTTGGGTCATACAGATTTTAGAATCCAATAAGAATTTAATTTGTAACCCGCTCATCTTTTTAGACAAGATAAGAGTGTCACAGATATTGAGCTTTGCTAGCAACATCCTTAAATAGTACAATATATTATAATCTTAGGTAGAGTTTTCATAGGTCTATCCTAAATAATAGCATCCCACGAAAGAGCTACTAGTTGATTATGACTAATGATTGGTATAGATTTTTTAGGAAGTATTTTGTGATGTGGCAGTACTTTGCCACTTTGAAGGTTGATCTTGAAAATATAATTGGTGGTGGAATCTACCAGTTATTCCATATCTTCGAGAATCTCTTCTCTTGAGATTGTTAATAATCTAAAGATTATGTCCCAAAACTAATTAGCATCCCGGGGGAAACTAAGGATAGGAAAAACACTATAAAAATGTCATTATCATCCAAATAAAATATTTTAGCAAGTTCACATACGATTGAGAATTGTTTTCATTAGGATTTTATGATTATTGTTGTTATTATTACTTAAGTTGGTCGAATTAGATTCATCAGAAAGAGAAAAAATATACTCAAACCCACTATTCTTTTCATTAATAGTTTTACATGGAATGAAAGGTCATATAGAGTAAGCAGCATAAGAGTCACAAGGCCCTTATCTAAATTAACAAGCTGAATAAGATTTTGTCTTTACAGTCTTAAATTTTTTCTTGCATGCTCTTTCTCCTTTGGTTTTATCTTCAGGTTCGATGTGTTTTGGTATTGGATTATTTTGTGGTTTGACTTTCCTTTCATTAAGAACTACAAAGGATTCAGCAGATGCTTGAGTTCCTTCCAGTTCTTGTGCAGAATAGTTATGGTGCTGCTTGAGAATCTTCCAAGAAATTCTCAAATATGACTATTTATCAACCTTCTATTTCTATATAAGGATCCAATGGTTTCACATATTCACCAGAGACAACACTGACACAATCCTATCCTGGCTCCTTTAGCTATTCCCTAAAATAGACTATGTTTCCCCTTTTGCGATTTATTTCCAAATAACCCTTAAATGTAAAGAATTTTTCGATGGTATGGTAGAGCACTCTGTGGAATTATATTTAGGTTCCTTATTTTTTCCTACTTCATCAGGTTCAACAAGTTCAGGAAGCTTGAAATTTGAATTCTTGGACAGGTTTTTAAACATCCTCTTTATAGCTTAACATTTAAAGGAATATTTTTGGTTCATTAGTTCTTTGAATTCTTCTCTAGGGATTTTAGCTTAAGGATAGAACATCTTTAGATCATCCCTACTCCACATCCTAGGGATTTATTTGCATGAATAGTTGATCAACTAATGGATACTAGCCGGGTTTGCAACTTTATTATGTAAGGGATGGACCTTGATGGCTCAGACTTTCTTAGGGTTTGGTCGCGAGCTGCAACGTCTACTTTTATTAAGCCTAGGTCCCACGGTTTGAATCAATGATCTTTCACCTTTAAGTTATAGTATTTCAACATTCTTCCTTCAGCTTCCTTCTTGTATAGATTCATGGTCTTCGAGTTCTTCTAAGAGGTTTATAAATCATGCAAGCCTTTGTTATTGGCCACTTTCTAATCATTTAGTTTAGACTCTTCAAAATTTGAAGCAACAAGAACAGTTGATTGATTACGCGTACTCAATGGGTGGATTGCTTCAACTCCGTGATAGAGAGTAAAAGGTGTTTGACCCATGGAGATATAAGGCATTGTATGAAGTTACCATAAAACAGACAGAAGCACTTCGGTCGTATCCCATGAGTAAATTTTTTCTTAAGTAAATTTAAGTAAATTTAAAATGAGCTTACTAATAGCTTCTATTTGACCATTGCTCTTGGGATGGTAAATGGAGGTGAACTTCGGTCGTATCGGTCGTATCTCATGGCTGCAGCAAAAAACTTACATATTCTTATCCGCAATTCAGGCACCATTATTGGTGATGAAAACCATAAATAATAGATGATGTCAGTCCACATGAAATTATGGATTATGGCCAAAGGCTTAGCATTGATCCATGTAGTGAAATTATTAATCATGACTAGGATGTATTTTTGTTGCAACTTTTCTTGGAGAAGTGGCCCTATAAGGTCCATCCACCATGCTGCGAAGGGCTAATAATTGTTTATAGGTTGTAGCTCAAAATGAAGGTTGGAGCCAAATCAGGGAAAAAATTAGGAACCTTTTTGAGAATTCCTCAGCATCTTTTCAAAGGGTAGGCCAAAAACTCCTTTGCGAGAGGATTTAATTAGTTAGAGTTCTTCCATTGGAATGACAGCCTCTTTCTCCAAAGTGAAATTCTTATACTCGTCTTCCTGACACAATTTGGAATAGTTCTCTATTAATTTTCAAGTAGTGTCCAGCCTTGATACTAAATCTTTGAAGATCTTTAACATCTGTCGAGGCTAGCATGTCAAAAGCATTATATGAGTGAATTGCTCCAACTATTGACTGGTTGAATTTATAGATTTGTAACTTTAACCTCTTCAATAGTCTGTTGATACAGGATTATGGACCATTGATTAAGGATGCTTTCTCCTTTAGAAAGCTCAAAGAATTGATATTCCTTTCTCAAGATGTGTTTGATTTGAAAATGCTCAAGTATTTCTATTTTCGTTTTTGCCTCAGTCAAATTTATGAGCATGATTTTATCTCGTATCTCAAATAAACTAGTGTTTTGATTCACCCATAACTGAGAATTACATATGGCTAAATGGTGAGTGATTCTGGTTCCTAGTTAAAATATGAGGCCAACAATCAGAGCCTCGTATTCGATTTTGTTGTCAACGACATCAAAGTCGAGCGAACTCTAGATTTTGAGATAAATCTACTATTATTCGCTATTTGCCTAGTCAAAACTTGATTTCAATTGTGGTTCCTTGGTTGATTCATGTTTATTATGGCATATACTTTCTCAAGATAGGCTTTATTCTTTTGGAAGTAAGCAGATATTTGAGAAATTTTTTAAGAGGTAGCTCCAATAGTGCATTTTAGAAGATTAAGCCTGAACTTGAACTTCTTTAATGTGTTGAGAGTCGCCTCGAGATCCAGTATGTGTTGTTATGGCTATTTATTTTTTACCACGTCGTCATCAATATACACTTCAATATTTTCTCCTTTTTTTAGCAAAGATCATATCCATTAATCCTCGATAAATTGCTCAAATATTCTTCAAGCCAAAAGACATTACATTATAATAATAAATAAAAAAACTCATTCCTTTGTGATGATAATAGTGTTAACATCTTCAATCAGATCCATCATAATTTAATGGCAGTCATATAAGGTGTCCATGAAGTTCATGAACGAGTTAAAAAAATATTTCGTCCAGACACTGCAAATCCGGAAGGCCACCACCGGGCGCCTCGTAGCCATACATCTCATCGGCGGGCAATGTGATGGTCGGTGATTGGCCGTCCGGATGTGCGGGCGAAATCTTTTTTCCATTAATGGATACCCTACCGCTAAACAAACAACATGTGATCATAAATAAATAAAAGAACTTAAAAATACACAATATATTCTTATAACGTATAATCTATTAGGATATAAAATCAGGTAAATTTAGAATTAATAAAATGATGCTTTTTTCTATAATAAAAAAAAATTCAAAGTTATTAAAGACAAAAAAAATTGTGATAAAAAAATAGTTTTGGATCTGTTGAATCATATCGAACATCTCAATAGGCACATACTCCTCTATAACTGGTGCAGAATTTGTCTCTGCAGCCTTGGCTTTCTCAACCAACTTAGAGTACATTTTATTTATTCTCGTATTTATATTTCTTCTTTGAGTCTTTGATATTTATTCTCTTAAAATGTATCAATATTATGAACATAAATAAATAAATAAATAAATAAATACATAATGTATTCTTATAACAAATAATCTATGAGGATAAAAAAAAGCAGGTAAATTAAGAATTAATTAAATGATATTTTTTTCTATAATACAAAAAAAATCAACATTATTAGATGCAAGAGAAAAAATGTGATAAAAGAATGATAATTTTATATGTCAATTTTGCATGAAATTTTCATATAAAAATATATAAAATATAATAGCATAATAGATACCAGAGTTTTTTATTAGAAAATTTTGAAAAACAAAAAATCATGAGACTTTGTCCAATATGAATAATATATCAACTAATATATTAATTGGGATTACAAAAAAAAAATTCTTCATTTTATTTGAAGAATAAGAAACTAAAAAAATAATAAACTCAAATTTAGCAATAGGCTAACACTTTTAGAATAATAAAATATATGCACATATTAAAGTCACTACAACACAACATATCTACTTCCATATTTTTCCACTGCGCTCGTGCTCAAGATCCCTAATCTTCCTCTTCTTTTGTTCCAAGGATAGAAGAATTGAATCTCTCTCTTTGACGTGCGTTCAATATTCCTCTGTAAGTTATCTTCCTCTGTAAGTTATCTTTCTCTCTTTGACGATGCGTATGTTATTATTTTTTCTCTCTATTCTGTGTTCATGAGAACGGCTCGTTTGTGACTCAAATTTTTAACTACAGCTTGTTTTTAGTACCCTATATCGAAGGGCTAAGGGTTAGAATTTTTGTACTTTCAGTCTCCTTTCTCTCTTCCCTTTAGTCAAACTTCTTTTGACCTTCTTGCTTTTGCTCAGATGGACAACAAATACTCACCCAAAAGCTTTGTGTATCTTCATGTGACTAAGCAATCCACCATGACTTCCGACGATGCTTTTTTGCATGAAGATGCATAGGTCTTCTACGATGAGACCCATCTGGATATAGTTCGTTGGACAATCGTGTGACAGTTGAGTCCATAACAGATTTCATCTTTTATTGAGATCAATTTTATTGGGGTATTCAACCACCCTTCTGCAAAGAGTTGTGGTTAATTTTGTTTCACTATGGGGTGATCTCTAGCCAGATCAAACCCAAATTACATGTCTGATTTATTTCTGGTGAAAGGGAGATCTGGGTAGGGATCACCCCAATAAAAGGAGGGTGACAAATCGAGCGATCTACGTATTAGTGTGCTGATTTATTTCTAACATGTGTGATTTATTTCTGGTGAAGGGAGATCACCTGATCACAAAAGCTCTTTTCATACATGTTCTCATTTTGAGTGGAATAGATGGTTATGTAGACTCTGGGTCGACTCGGAAGTTCCTCATGGTCAGCTTGAGAAAAAATTTAAAGACTAGAAGTATCGCTTAATCCTCGGGTCGAACAAAGACTGAGGAACTAGAATCGTCTGACTCGTGGGCCATCTCAGAAGAAGAAATCTGTGCCACCTAAGATTTGAAGCTTCACGTTAGTGATCAAAGGGAGACTCATGTCCATCATCCAATACACCATTAGATGATGGTGAATAAAGTTTTGAATGCGAACAAGTTTTGGGCCATGACCACAAAGCTTTGGGTAGAGTTAGACGTGCAGAGGTGCAACAGATTGAGAGGCTTTCTCAATTTCCTTAGAAAAAGCTGCATAAGAAGACAACTTGATGGAAAATTGTCGAGGAAGTGAGAGAGGAGGAGGCAGCCGTTCACCTCAATGTTGAGATCTCAGATTCAAATTTTATCCACTATTTTTCTGAAATCACCATAATAATTTAAAGGGTCTCCACTAGGGAGTTTGATTTGATCGAGCGAAAGCCATCTTTGATGGGTACAGGTTCTTCCAAGGCATACTACGAAGAGTGCGACAAAACTCCAAGCTATCTGAGTTTGATGTTGGGAAGCTCTCAAATGAATGGTCAAATTGGAATTCAGTGACTCCAGAACAAGTGACCACTACTATAAGAGGGGAGGCTAGTGTGCCCTCCCCTGTGGCTTCCACTGAATTTAAGCCAGATTTTATGTTGCCTGTTACTGAGGAGGAAGCTCTCCAAAGGGAAGAGGTTCCGACAGAGCCTGACCCAGAGCCTAAGCTTACTACAAGTGAAGAAGCCTGCCGAAGGAAGTACACGACTTTAGCATCTAAGTCGGGTGTTAAACCTCCTCCTCCTGCAAAGAAAAGAAGAAAAGGAGTATTGAGCAACTGGAGTCCAATGCGGAAAGAGTAGGCAAAAGTCTACATTACAAAGGATTCTTAATTCGATCTAATAAATATAATGAGGGATTGCTTTCGCAATGATTCAGGTACTGATATGTATGCCTCGACTATAGCGAACGTCCTCTAAGTGAAAATCTTCAAGAAAAAAAAATCTAAAAAAGCTATAGTTTTCAAGACTTTTGTCATGCAATCAACTGGTAACAACTGTTGGGAATTGTGGCTGCACGCTCTTCCTCGATGCCAAAGAAGCATCTTACAAGGAATAGAAGTCTGATATCATCAAGTCCACACTCTTCCTCGAGGTTGAGGAACGATCACGGCAGAGGCTTGGATGGATGAAGCTGTGACAGAGCTAGAGGATGTGTTAGTGGTTCTCTATAGTTCATTAGGAGATCAAAGAAAAGTAGCCATGATAAAGGCCGTAGAAGAGTTTTATTAAATCATAGTTTGCGGTATCCCAACTTAGGAGAGTTAACAAGCTTTTCTCTTCCTTGACAGTAGCCATAAAAAGGAGAGATCAGCCCAAGGGGGAGCACGTGGTGGATGGCGGTTTGTTCAAATGCGTGATCCGACAGTGAGGATACCTAAACTTGGATTATTATTATTTTTTGTAATAAGAAGCTTTTATAGAGAAATTTGTAAAGAACTTGTAATTAGCTAATTATAAGAAATGAAATACAAACAACCTTGACCGACTTTTTACCATTGTCTCATTTTTACCTTTAGTGCACTTTTACCATTTATTGTTTGTGGTGTGTATGTGGCAATTGATTGCTCATCCATTAGGAATGTTTTCTTGGTTGTTTTCAATATGTTTGTCACTTGACTCAGTTCTTATACTTTTCTTATCTTATTTGCTAAGTCAGACTATTGCCTTGAATGGCAAGACCCCTGAAACTTTCATCCCAGATGATTTACTCTCTACCCTTTATAGAGCTTATTAATATTAGGCAAGTAACCACCTCTAATAGCTTTTTTTTTTTCTTGGACGTTCAGGGCTAATTTTTCAGCATTAAATTTCGATGAACGTATTTAGTTGTTTTCGGTCATTTTAGTATTTTCTACCAATCAAATAGCTTGCGTTGTTGTCAGTTTTTAGTGTTGATGCTAGGCTCATGTATTATACTTCTTGAGTCTTAATCGCTTGGTCAGATATCCTCCTCAGATGGAGTACCCTTTATGCTAAGCTTTGCAGATCTAGTCACTGCTTTCGTGGGGATAACCGCTAAGACTCAATTCTAGAGTGATTTGCTCAGTACCCTTCGCATAGCTTAATGCTACCGGGTCGGGAATCACCTTTAAAATGATATCTAGTACAAGTTTAGAGAATGATTTGAGATGCGTGAGATTTGTAGGCTAGTTTTTTGTGTATTTTATCGATCAGATGTCTTGACATTTCCGTCGGCTTTGCTACTCATTTCCAGTTCTTCGGGTGTTGGCTAGAAATTAAAGTGTATGAAGTCCTCAAGTTCCTCAAGTGTTATTTGAACTTGGGATTATGCACATAGTAAGCCGAATTATTTATTTAACATTTCTTAAATGTAAAAATTTACAATCTAGAAGTAAAAATTCCATTATTATTTTTTGAGCATTGGAACTATAGATTTTGTTTAAGGAAAAAATATTTTTAGATTATCTCTGCTTCACATCTGAGAGACTCTTTTCCCAGTGTATTTCTTGACCATGTATGCACCGGGGGTGACCCTTTGGTCGATGATGAACATACCTATCCACATCTGATCCAACTTGCTAACCGCTTATCAATGCTCAACTGGATCGGCCTTATTTTGCAAAAGGTTCCTGGGGGCAAAGGCCTTTTCTCAGACGTGCTTATTGTAGTAATCAGCAATATGTCTCTTAAATTTTTCTCATTGAAGGGTAGAATTTGTTCACTTTTCTTTCATGAGATTAAGCATGAGTATTCCACGAAGACAAAAAGAAATTTGCACTAGCTCTTTATTGGTGGGAACGACCCAATGATGTTGAGCCCTAAATGGCAAAAGGCTACAGGAAAACAATCTGCTCCTATCTATGGGCTGCCTGGTATTATAATGATGCATACTTTTGATATTGCTCGAATCTCTCAGAGAATTTCTTCACTTCTCTCACGAGTGTTGGTCAAAAGTAACATTTTCATTCAATTCTGTGCACCAAGTTTTTTCCTCCAAAGTGACTCCAATATTCTCTGTGTATCTCCTAAGGAAATCTTTTATTTTGTTCTCATCAATGCACCTCAAGTATGGTGAAGTAGTCAACTTTCATAAAAGCTTACATTCAATCAAAAGGTATTGAGGTTGCTTTTCACTTTATTTTCATTCTTTTTTCTTTTTATTTTTAAAAGAATCTTCAATCTGTCCATCGTCGTGTATTTTCCCTTTCTGAATAAGTTCTTCGCTGGAACCGAGATTTCAGGGATCTGAGTCTTTCAATTTAACTACCCATCTAATACCTAAATTCAAATTTTTAGTTGCATGTCATTTTATCAATTAATGAAAAGATATAGACCATTTTTCGAAAATTTAAAAGACAGATGTAATCATATAAAAAATAAAATTTAGGTGTTAGATATAGGAATAGGTAAAATTGGGTGGTATGTATGTAAATGATTTTTTTTTTCCATAAATTTACTTACATAACACCCAATTCTTATTCATTAACATCTCACACCCAACATCTAATATGTACTTCCTAAGTATCTTTTTCTTTTCATACGTAGAAAAAGGTGCTTCAAATGTAAAAATCAGAGTTTAGATGTGAGATATGTAAATGCATAAGAATTAGGTGTTATGTATGTAAATTCTCATGAGAATTAGGTGTATTAACCGCATATAATTTTATTACGCGAAACTAAAATAACTCGATTTAACATTAATGAAAATTACGAGTTTTAATCCACTAACCACAATGCTTTATCTAAATAAAGACACTATAAAAGAACTTTACGATAGAATGTCATCTAAATGAATTAAAATAATAGTACCTATAGAATGATTTAATCATATTTAAATAGACTTATGAATTTACATTATCAAGTAAACAATCTATGTAGATTTATTAATAATCAAGCATAGCTTCTAGTAATTTTTTCTTTGTAGACAAGATAGATTATATATTACATCGCATACACTTCATAATTAGGTTAAAAAGATACCAAAATACATTCATAAAAAAATGAGATGATAATTTGCTTAAGTTCTTATTACTATTTTCAAAATAACTTTGAAATGCTACCCTCCTTCACTTTCAAAGAGTATTAGTATAAAATTTTTTTTATTAATAATCAAATAATCCTGACATCTCAAGCAGTTTAAAGAAATACATGTAGAACAAACTCATTGCTGCTTTCAAAGTTTGTGCTAAAGTGCAATGGAGTTAGTGTTATAAAATATTAGGGAAGTTGTACTTCTCATCAATCTGGTAGAGAGAATCAATGACACACATTCTTATAGGCTTCTGCTTTTTTCCTTATTGATTTATGAGATTTCTAGTTAATTACTTATTATTCTTTTACCTTCTTTTATAATTTATTAACTTAAACTCACTTTTAAATACAATGATTAGAAATGGGCTAGTGTCCATAAACTATCAATCATCTTATATGTATTTATAATACTAAGGAATTGGTCAACATCCCTTATCTTCTCCACCTCCTCGATCTCTCTCTCTCTCTCTCTCTCTCTCTCTCTCTCCATCTCTTTTTCCTTTTCCCCCTCACCCCCAACCTCAGTAGAATAAACAGTTAAATTAGGCCCAATTTTTGGGATTTTAGTTTAAGTTGACCGAATAGAATAAGTGGTTAAGTGATGGAAGGACGAACCATTCCATGGATGTATTCATAATACCAAGGAATGGCATGTTTTAAATTACGCCTTAAGCTTTGAGTTTACATTAACCTAATGTTAACTTAAGGGGCCCTTTATCCATCAATAATGAATAAGAATAATTCTTTCAGTTTAGTCTAAAAGCAATTCAATCTATAGTGCCCAAAGGGAGACTCAAGGTTGATTCAAGTTAGCGAGATGCTATAGTCAATAAGAAACCACTTGGAGGAAGATATTGAATGACTTCATACTTGAGATAAACTATAAGAACTTAAGGGTAGGGTAGAGGTGATATTGTCAACCATTCCAAAATTAGATCACTACACATCAATGATGCACATCTATGTGCTAATAACACATGGCTACATGTCCAAGTGTGCTTACATGCCTGCAATGCATGTCTACTCACACCAACGTTCTTATGGCACACTTATATTTCATTATTGAGTGATTATATGCCCATGCAAACAAACATGCGTATATAAGAACCAACAACACCACATTTGCAATTGTTTGTGTGCTCATGTATAAATGCACACTCAATGCTACGTCACATCATAAAATAAATAATAATGAAATGAGACAAAAAAGTTGAATAAAAGTACTCATTTTTTTTACTTTATTTTGATTATTAATGGCTATATAGCCACTTATAAGTTATATTTAAACAATAAAATATTTTTCATTTACTATATTATTTTTATTTAAATATTATTTTAATAAAAAAATATTTTAAACTTCAAATAGCCTTTAAAAATTCCCTCAGTTCTATTGCACTTCATCTTCTCACCAAATACTATCTTCATTAGCTAGAACAATATACGAGAAATTTTTTTCGATCTCTCTTGCTAAAGTATTTCTTTCTTCGCAAATTTTTTTCTTACTTTATGAGCAACTAAGCACATGAACATGCAAATTTGAGAGATTTTTCTATACTTATTTTTTTATTTCAAATCCTTAATTTTCTCTTATATTATTCAAACCAATACTATAATTAGCCTATATAAATAATGTATATGTGAAGGAAAATATTTAGAAGAACCAAGATTTATCTTTTTAGCACTTTAAAGAAATTTCCCATAAAATTAGTAAATATTTTTTTATTATTTACTTAACAAATTTTTTGAGTAAATTTTTTAAGTGAGAAATAAAAAGACCTGCTACTATAACATTTTAGAGATCTAACATTTTGAAAGAACTTTGTTACAAAAAAAAGAGAACAACTTATTTCTATTTTTTATTAAATGTGATGAAAATTATTTTTAACTATTAATTTATCTTTAAAAGGTTATTTGTGAGAGCTCAAATTGTCTTTGAAAAATCAATAGGCAAATAACTTTATTTTGGTAAATTTTATATACACGTATATTTATAAATTTAAATATTCATATTGATTACTGTGAGCATTAATGTATTGAACCCTTACAAGTGTTTTAGGCTATTAGGTGATTAGCAAGAAGGTTTAAAATAATCTCTTACACTTTTAGTGTATTACCTCATATAATATAAAAAATTTACTATGTTTAGATCATATTATATGTATTTTTTATCTAAGCCTTTGGCTTAGTCCAAATCACATATTGGATGTTAATTCAAGTTGTACTCGTCCGATGTAGAAGAGAACGTTGGGTTGTACATACTTGCAAAGAGGGTGTATTTGTGCAGGGCTAAACATTGTAAAAATCACTTGTATGTGTAGATCTGTATAGATTTTTATTACTTGCAAAATTTTTTTTTTTATTTACATAACTTATTAAATTGTTCTTTGTGTTAAAAAATCCTAAGTCACCATAGTCATCCCAAAATTAGAGTGAAAAGGTATGTTTAATAAATTTCGATGAGTATTAGGTTTAAATAGATTATTTCAAACTTGTCAAGCCTGTTATAGAATCATAAGCTTTCAAATGAGAGGTAAGTAAGCACTAGGCTAATAGGGAAGACCACAACCATTTATAATTTACAAGACGAGATTTTTTAAGAACATAAAAAAGGCAATTTGTTAGAACTCGTTAGGGTGTAACCTACCCATGGCTGCTGCAAAACACATTCATATTCTTATCCTTAAATCAGGTACCATAGATAATAGATGATGTCAGTCCACATGAAATTATGGATTATGTTAGTCTTGATTATGGCCAAAGGCTTAGCATTGATCCATGGAGTGAAATTATTAATATCACTAGGATTATTTTTGTTGTAACATTTCTTGGAGAAGTGGCCCTAGAAGGTCTATCCATCATGCTATGAAGGGCTAAGAATTGTTTATAGTTGTAGCTTAAATGAAGGATGGAGTCACATTAGGGCAAAATTATGATACTATTCAAACCTTTTGGAGAAATCCTCAGCATCTTTTCAAAGGGTAGGCCAAAAACACCTTTGTCGGAGGACACATTTGCCAGAGGATTTAATTGGTTAGAGTTCTTCCACTGGAATGACAACCGCTTTCTCCAAAGTTAAATTCTTGTATAATTTAATCCTTCTCATCTTCCCTCATACATTTTAAAGAGCTGGAAGTGACAGACTTTTAGAATAGTTCCCTATTAATTATCAAGTAGTTTCCAGCTTTGATACTAAATCCTTGAAGGTCTTTAATGTCTGTCGAGGCTAGAATGTCAACATATATTATATGAGTGAATTGATCCAACTATCGACTGGTTGAATTTACATATTTGTAAGTACTTCTTCAATAGTCGGTTGATACAGGATTATGGACCATTGATTATGGATGTTTTCTCTTTTAGAAAGCTCAAAGAATTGATTTTCATCTCTCGAGATGTGTTTGATTTGAAAATTCCTAAGTTTTTCTATTTTCACTTTTTCCTGGGTCAAATATATATGCATGATTTGATCTCGCATCTCAAATAAACCAGTGTTTTGATTCACCCCTAAGTGAGAATTAGATCTGACTAAAGGGTGAGTGATTTTGGTTCCTAGTGGAAATATGAGGCCAATAATCATAGCCTCGTATTAGGTTAGAGAAGCTGAGTAACAAAGGAGCTAGAGAATTCCCATCCAGGCAACAACTACAAACTCTTCAGTGAGCTTGAAGCCATCTATAAACCGGGCGGAAGCAACACCATCGCCACCAAACCAACCAACAGTAACCAAACTAATAAAAAACTGACTCTGGCTCAGCTCTCACGGGAGACAACCACCCTCTCATACCCCCTGTCATCGCAGCATTCGACCTCAACTACCGCCTCAAAGACGACAATTCCAGCGGCGGCGAAGCTCGGACAAATCTCAAGAAAACCTAACACCATTCCCACCGCAGTCGACGACATCGACGGCGGAAAATGAAGTCCATCGCCACATTCTTTAAAGGACTGCTAAAACAGCTTATGGATCATCAGGAAGCCCTGCATAAAAAATTTCTCAACGTAATGAAGCAGCGTGACAAGGAGCGTGTTGGGCAGGAAGAAGTCCGGCAGGAGCAGAGAGCATCTCGGGCTGGCCGGGAGGCCATAGCTCGCGCGCATGACCGCTAACTCATCGCCGCACGTGAAGCAGCCATACTCTCATTCCTGGAAAAAATAACAGGAGAAACCATTAACCTTCAATCCTACCCTAACGTTTCCTCAGAGAGAAACGACGCTGCTTACAAAGAGGGAGACCTTATTTTCCCTCCGATTATGACGATGAGCAGGTGGCCGAAAATAGAAGTCCAGGAGCTGATTCAGGTGCGCAGCGAGCTGGATGGGCAATTCCAAGAGTTGAGTTTAAAAAGCCCTCTTTGGGAGGAAGTCAGCGCAGCCATAACGGCAATGGGATATCACCGGAGCGCGAAGCGATGCAAGGAGTAGAGGGAGAACATTAACAAATACTTCCTTAATTTATATCTCATTTTGCATGAAATTTTTACAAAAAAATATATAAAATATAATAACACAGTAGCTAGCAGAATTTTTAATTAGAATAGTTTGAAAAAGTAAAAAATCCTGAGGCTTGGGCCAAAATGAATAACATACTAACTAATATATTAACTGAGATTACAAAAAAATATTCTTCATTTTATTTGAAGAATAAAAAATTATAAAAATAATATACTGAAATTTAACGAAAGACTAATACTCTTAAATTCGGAAAATATATGCACAGATTGAAGTTAATGCAACACAACAGATCCACTTCTATATTTTTCCACTGCGCTTATTCTCAAGATTTTCAATCTTCTTCTTCCTTTGTTTCAAAGACAAAGTCTTCAGTGATACACTCGATATTTCTCCGTATGTTATTTTTTTCTCGAGAAAAACATGCTTCGAATTTCCAATTCTTCGAAATCTACAGCATTTGACTCAGTTTTTTTTTCGATTGCGACCATCTCCGTCGGTCCTACTTGTCGCAGAGAGGCCCGAGGCGAGGACTATGTTGAAAACTTGTGCTACACACCGGTCGAGATGTCTTGATCGGCAAAAAACAAAGCCAACTCAGATTGAAGCCGCTTGATCTTCTTGTGGCTTTCCTCAACTTGCTTCTCAAGTCGGATATTAAGGGATTTGAGGTTCTGAACTCCATTACTTTACTTGCTGTATTTGCCGCAAGAATATCTTCATCGTGTTGGCCGGGTGCCAATGTAGCTAGTTGTAAGCGGAGCCGTCCAATATGTTTGCGGCTCTGAGCTATTTCCTTGGTGAGTTGTTTATTGATGGTTTGGAGTTCCACCATTTCTTTAGTTCCGGGGCTTCCGGCAGCCGTCGTGGAAGGAGCAGGGGAAGGCTTGCTTTTGGCCATGAGGAGCTAGAGGATTAGAAGAGGATTGGTAAGGCTTTTCTTTCTTTTACTGTAAGGGGAGAAGTTGAGTCTAGTGATTTGGACTGATGAGAGGGCTGCCTATTTATAAATGGATTCGGGGAGAGCTCGCCGGTGAATCACAGCTCTCATGGCGGATATAGAAATAGAGGGATGTACGGAACGGCTAATCTGTTGTCTAACCTCCTCTCCGCCATGCTGAAGCTTCGCCAATCTTTTCGGGCTGTGATCGCCATCAAATAATATATTTATATATCTTCGGAAAAATCATTTTATTTCTCAAGAATGGGCTTTGGAATAAAATTATTATCTCCGCGATTCTCTTCAAATCTTTGGCCTTTCTTTTTTTTCTTTTTTTAATAAATAAACTCTCTTAAAATTCTATGGTTTTTCTTTTTATTATCTATCTATTTATTTTATGATTTTATATTTATCTATACTTTGGCTGTAAGGCTGCTGCCCTTGCCCTTGCCCTTGCCCTTGCCCTTGCCCTTGCCCTTGCCCTTGACTTGCTACACATAAATGGAGGCATTACGTTTCTGTGTTTGCTTTGAAAGTGTTGTTGTAGGAGCTGTTCTTTTATGCCATTAGGTGGAATTTAAGAACGCTTTAGCTTAAATCCTGACAAATGAAATCGTGGGACTTTGAGGGGCTGTTTGATATTCTATTTTAGTCATATTTAAGCTATATTTAACTTAAATCACGCCAAATAGAATTGTTGTTACTATAAGTCTCACTATTTGATAAAATTCAATTAAATTTAGTTATTGGTTAAATTCATATTTCATTAATTTCTATAGTTCATGGGGTTTAATAGATTTGATTTGTCTTACTAATATTAAATCTTAAAATAAATAGCCAAATAATATAAGAAATTATCATTCCAAATAGTTTTGAAGTTTTAACCTTCTCAAGCTTCACTATATTTTACTTTAGTTAAATTTTACTTGTAACCAAACACCCTTGAGTCATATTGTTTGGATAGATCTTATTTCAACCTTTTTATTATTAAATATAGGATTTGTTAAATCCAACGAATCACATGATTTAATGAATTTAATAAGAGTTTCCCCCTTTTGCCAATATTTAATTTTGTGAAAGAATAGTCAAACAATGTATCATGATCTAAAAATATTTAATAATTGTCATGCTAAATAGATTTGCAGGATTTATTCCTCCCAAGATTCACTAAAATATTTGTACATAAATGTTTGTTAATTTCAAGTAGCAATCACTTCCTAGAGCTTAAAATTAATATTGATTTCTACCTACATCCAGCTAAATAATGCAATTCTTTAAATTTTATTTCCTCAAAATATAATTTCTAACTTTAAGCAACTAAATAAGCCCTTATTATTGCAGAGTTAGGTTTATTAGAGTTAATAGGATATTGCATTTCTATAGTCTATAATAATATTATCACATATGATTAATATTTATTGGAGACTCTAGACTTTATTTTATAGAGTTGCCACATTTGGTTAAATTTAAGTATCCACTCGACTTGTTAATAGCTTGTATGTCTTTAGTCTCAACATCAATTGGTCGAACGTAGCACCAATCTCTCGATTGTTCTTGCTTTCATTCGAACATCTCATTCTAACACAAATCGGTTAATATTGAAAATATGAAAAATATTGTCAAACAAATCTTAGTCTAAAGTGTGTTTGGGGCAATTATAGCTGTTTCAATAAATAACGGTGAAGCTGCTTCTAGAATAAGTTGTTTTTAGAAAGTAGTTGTTGGTGAATCAGTATGTCTGTTTGGATAGATTTGCTGTGCTATGGCTCTGAAAGAAAAATGTAACGTCGTTATGTACATGTATTAGCTGTAAGTCAACAATTTAAGTAATTCAAACAAAATAACAAAAATAAGTTATAGAAGTTCACAAAAAAGTTCACAAAAAATGAGATTCACTTCTAAAATGAAAGCCACATATGACATTTCCCTCACAGGAATCCAACGTTCGGTAGCACGATTTCATGAAATTTTGATATCAGTTGAGCCTTATGGTATTACAACCGAACAACATAAATCAAATAGGAAAAATCAAGAATTAAAGTATCCATTCCATATAAGTTTAAACAACAATCAATAGAGAAAGAAACAACATTCTTAGCCAAAACAACAACAACCAATCGATCAAACCCTCCATCTTAAAAGAAATAAAAAAATCACTCATGAACATGAGCAAACAATAACAAAACCACATAACACACAACCGAATAACTATACAAGCAATCCCAAAATCGAAAATGCCACAGAAATCACGAGATCAAATTTGTACTAGAGGATCAAATCAGAACACTGTAAATCACATAACAAAAAATGTCATGGGGGTCGCATTGATACCAGAGGGATCATATCAAAGCTACAAAAATCATAGAATTGAAAATTGCACAAACCAGGGGGATTAGATCAAATTCATGGGATCCGGTCGAAATGAACGGGAATCGACGAGAGACAGAGGGATGTTGCGTAGTATTGGGAGAGTCGGGCGAGGAGCTTGAAATTGCTGACCGCAACAAGAGAATAGAGGTCCCAAAACTCCCTAAGATTAGGACCACGTTTTCCCAAATAGCATCCCAATGTCGACGCAAACATTGTTGTGGCGTAGTAGGGCATTGTACTGCAACGGCAACACCACCTCAAACAGGGCCTAAATCTCTTTGTTCTTAATATACTATATAAATTCTTGATGTTTCTTGCTATTGTGTGGTGAGTTTTGAGGTGAGGGGATGATTGTTATAGTTATTGTAGTTATTATATTATCATTTTATTATGTTACATATGCTTAATATTTATTAGGATTTTGTAGTATTTATTTTATAATCTATTCGAATTGAGGCATTTACTTACATACCACACAATTCTTATGTATTTACATATTTAGTATCTAAACATTCATTTTTACATGCATACCACTCAAATCTCTAACATCAAATAAAAAATACTGCCATCATTATCTTTTTAGAAGTAAAATACACATTTTCATGCATAAGTTTATGACATAATGGTGCATAAATGTAAATATCAAACTTCAGGTGCTAGATTTGTAAATAGATAAGAATTATGTGGTATGCATGTAGATTTCCCATCCTAATTTTGCAGTTTCTTCTCTATTGAACTTTCTTTAGTGGTTAGGCCATTGCTAGGATCCACCAAATAAATAAATTATAGAAAAGCTATTATTCCTGAGCAGGGGAAGCCTCCAGATTGGCAGGACTTTGTGGGAATCATAACTTTGCTTATGATCAACTCAACCATTAGCTTCATCGAGGAGAATAATGCAGGCAATGCTGCTGCAGCACTCATGGCACGACTCGCCCCCAAAGCGAAGGTTCCACATCAGCACTCTTGTTGTTTTTCACCATAGTTTCTGATTTTTTTTCCTACTCTAAACTTGAGAAAGTGTAGGATATGTATGCAATCTAGGATTTTTATGGTTAACATTAAGCATCAATAAAGATAATTACATGCATGGCATTCAAAACTTTGCTATTTACAAAATTAACACCCAGTTCATTTTTTTGAACTACGGAACTGGTCCATTTACATGTGCTATATGATCAAATCATTCTGAATTTGATAAAAATAAAACATCTGGGTTGATATTTTGTTATAAATTTTCATATTTGAGTGAAAGTTTGAAAAACAGATGAAAGATGGTGCTAGTTTTGTAGATAGCAAAGTTTCAAGTGCTATGTGTAACTACCCCATAAATTTATTGTATTTATTAGATTTAATTTTTGGGTTTTGTTGAGATAGGTGCTTAGGGATGGAAAGTGGAGTGAGGAGGAGGCAGCTATTTTGGTGCCCGGCGATATTATCAGCATCAAGCTTGGTGATATTATTCCTGCGGATGCTCGGCTCCTTGATGGAGATCCGCTAAAAATTGATCAGGTTTTCCAGCTCCATGTTTTTTTATTTTCTCGAGCAGAATTATGAATTGTTTTTAAGGGCATTTACACACATATCACTCAATTCTTAAGTATTTACATATTTAACATCCAAGTATTGTTTTTTTTACATTTATACCACGCAAATCTTTCAGATCACATATAAAATATCACCTTCTAACCTTTGAAAAGTGAATATGTAAAGATTGAAGTTTAGGTGTTAGGTATATAAATATATAGGAATTGAGTGGTATGCATATAAATTTTCCTTTTTTTTTTTTTTCCAATATGTTAATTCTCTCACCTGTCTTTTGCTTTGAATTTTTGGGTGAAATATGTAGTCTGCCCTTACTGGCGAGTCACTGCCTGTAACCAATGGTGTTCACACCTTCTTCGGTGTTCACACCTTCTTCGGGAAGGCTGCGCATCTTGTCGACAGTACAAGCCAAGTTGGTCGCTTCCAAAAGGTGAGTGTAAAGGACAGCTTACATGAATTTGGCGCTCATATCTACATACATAGCCAACAATTCTTATGTATTTACATATCTCACACCTATACTTTCATATTTACACACATAGCGCTCTATTCTTTAATATCACAACAAAATAGCACTTCTATCACTTTTTAAAAGTGAAATCCATCTATGTATGTAAATATGAAAGTTTCGGTGTCAGATATGTAAATATATAAGAATTGTATTCTATTATGTAAATTTCCCTTTATTTTATTTATTTTGCCTTTTTGTTGGAAATTTCTGTATCTGTTCTACTGCTGTGGTGCTTGCTGACCCAAAAGAGGTAAATATCTGAATTGTTTATATTCTTGTCCTCTTGTATCCGTCCATGTTTGTAAAAAATTCTTTGTTTCTCAAAGGCGAGGTCTGATATCCCAGAAGTTCATTTTTTGCCTTTCAATCCTAACGGATAAGAGGACTGCTCTAACTTAGGAACAGGTAACATTATAGTGCTACAAATGTTATTTTACACTCTTTCCCTATTTTAGTCTGCTTTACAATTTGTTATTTTTCAGTAGGGACATTTGCATGCATGCCACCTAATTCTCATGTATTTACATATCTAACATCTAAACTTTACCTTTTACATCTATACCACACAAATCTTTTATATCACACGAAAAGTACCACTATTTTAACTTTAAAAAAATAAAGTACACCTTTTCAATCATAGATATGGTTGCATATTTGTAAAAATTAAAGTTTAGGTGTTAGATATGTAAATACATAGGAGTTGAATGGTATGTGAGTAAATCTTCTTTTTCAGTAATGTAGTCTTAAATGTTCATGTGAGTGATTCTTCTTTTTCAGTAATGTAGTCTTAAATGTTCATGTTTGGGCTTCAGATATTGAATCTGGCACACAACAAATTAGAAATTGAACGAAGGGTTCATTCTGTGATTGACAAGTTTGCAGAGCGTGGGCTGCGATCACTTGCAGTCGCATATCAAGTCATATAAAAGTAATGATGCACTTCTTAAGGAAGTTACTTTTTGTTTGCTAACTACTAGTTGATTTGAACAGCTTGGTTTTATGCTACTTGCCCTCATTTGGAAATTTGATTTCCCCCCATTTATGGTCCTCATCATTGCAATCCTGAATGATGGTACGCTCTTTTTTTCTAGTTTCATTTAGTTACCTGTATTGCATTTTTACCCTGTAGTGATAATCTTAGTTGATAGAGCTTCTTTCTGTTATGATTGGAAGATTTACATTCATGCCACTTAATTCTTATGTTTACATATCCATCACAAAAACCTTAATTTTTGTATATATTCCACTTTATCTATGCATGTATTTTACTTTTAAAAAGTTAAAATATTGGTCTTTTTTATGTAATATGAAATATTTAGGTGGTAGAAATGTAAAAAATCAAAGTTTAGGTGTTGTATATGTAAATGCATAAGAATTGAGTGGTATGTATGTAAATAATTCTTAATAATTTTGCCCTTCTGTATATTTTGTCAGGCACCATCATGAAGATATCGAAGGATAGGGTGAAGCCTTCCCTCTCTTCCTGACAGTTGGAAGCTTGCAGAAATTTTTACAACTGGAATTATCCTTGGAAGTTACTTGGCCATGATGACAGTCATTTTCTTCTGGGCTGCATACAAAACTGACTTCTTTCCAGTATGTTACCAAAGATTCTACCTTTCTGGTTAATCAACCTTTATATGATTTTTATCTCTTCGAGAAAGAAAATCATTGTTGCTTAATCTACTTTTTTCCTTGGTACATACTATCAAGAATTAGGCGAGACATGATTCAAATTTTTATCTGTTCGGTGAATTTATGGTTGTATCCTATTGAATTTATTACTAACACATGCTCTCATATTGAATATATTTTAAAAAAATTAATAATAAATTTAGAAAGCCAAAATAAAAAATGAATTCATCTAAACTAAAACTTTCACAATGTTATTGAAATAGAATTTTATAGCCTTTATACTAACACATGCTCTTATGTTTTCTGTCCTACTAATAATAGATATAATATAATACATAGTAGTAAGTACCAGAATTTTTAATTAGAATATTTTGAAAAGCAAAAAATCTTGAGACTTGGGCGAGGTAGAAAAATATACCAACTAATATATTAATTATAACTACAAAAAATATTCTTCATTTTATTTGAAGAATAAGAAACTAGAAAAATAATGTAATCAAATTTAGCGATAGGCTAACACTCTTGATCTAAGTAAAATATATGCACGTATCGAAGTTATTGCAACACAATGAATCCACTTCCATATTTGTCCACTGCGCTTGTGCCCAAGATCGCTAATCTTTTTCTTCCTTTGTTCCAAAGACTGAAGACTTGAATCCCTCTCTTTGGTGATGCGCTCAATATTCTTCTGTACGCTATCTTTCTTTTCAAGAAGAGCGTGCTTTCGAATTTCCAATGCTTCAAGATCTATAGCATTTGACTCCGCTTTTTTTCTTGTTGCGGCCATCTCCGCAGTCCTACTTTTCGCAGCTTCAGAGAGGCTGGAGGAGAGTACTAGGTTGAAAACATCGTGCTCCACACCGGTCAAGATGTCTTGATCGGCAACAAACAAAGCCAACTCAGATTGAAGCCGCTTGATCTCTTTGCGGCTTTCCTCGACTTGCTTCACAAGTCGGATATTAAGGGATTTGAGGTTTTGGACTGCGTTACTTACGTTATTTGCCGCAAGAATATCTTGATCGTTTTGGCTGGTTGCTATTGAAGCAAGTTGTAAGCCGAGCCGTCCAATGTGTTTGCGGCTCTGAGCTATTTCCTTGGTGAGTTGTTTATTGATGGTTTGGAGTTCCACCATTTCTTGAGTTCCAGTGCTTCTGGCAGCCGCCGTGGAAGGAGCAGGGGTTGGCTTGTTTTTGGCCATGAGGAGCTAGAGGATTGGAAGAGGGTTTGTAAGGCTTTCTTTTCTTTTACTGTGAGGGAAGAAGTTGGGTCTTAGTGATTTGGACTGATGAGAGGGCTGCTTATTTATAAACAACGGATTAGGGGAGAGCTCGCCGGTGAATCACAGCTCTAATGGCGGATGGAGAAATACAAGGATGTACGGAACGGCTTATCAGGCGTCTAACCTAGTAACCTCCTCTCCGCCATTTTAGCCTTCGCCAGTTTTATCGTCTGTGTATATGTATTCGGAATAATCTAGTTCCCAAGAATGGCCTTCGCTGCTTCTCGGCCATTCTTTTAAACTTCTGCCTTCCTTGCTGTAACGCTGCTACCCTGGCTTCTTTTAATAAATAAATTCTCTTAAAATTTATATTTATCTATCTATTTATTTATTTTATTATTTCATTATTATTTTAGGTCCACTGCATAGTGAAGTAACTTTTAAGTGCGTGTGATGCAGTGCTTCAGTTCCATTGTGGGGATAATGAGTACTTTCCATAACCATCCCTTGGTTCTATGTTGCTTTTCAGCATTATCAAATATTATGCACAGAGCCCACTCAACACGTGGAGGGATCATAGGAGTCACTTGAACTTGAAACTTGATAAATCAGAGACCTATAAGAACAATAATGTAAGGGGCATTTACATACATACCAAACAATTCTCATGTATTTACCTATCTAAAGTCGTAAAATCCTTAACATCATATCAAACATAACACCATCACTATCTAGAGTTGAATACACCTTTTCATGCATATGTTTATGATATCAAGGTGTTGAAATGCAACAATCAAACTTTGGGCGTTAGATATGTATATACATAAGAGTTGTGTGGTATGTATGTAAAATTTTCTAATCTAAAAGAACCACTTTATCTTAGCTAAAATTATCAGCTTTCCGCTACTGATATATTTGGCCCAATTTCAATCCCAATTTGTTTCATCCTCCTAACTAGAGGGGTGAGGGGAGAGGTGTGTATTTGGACCTCATGCATGAACCATTCAAGCTTGCGTAGTGAACTTATCCCATTAGTTGTTCACTTTTAGACTCAAAAGTCATGCACTTCTTAAGGAAGTTACTTTTTGTTTGCTAACTACTAGTTGATTTGAACAGCTTGGTTTTATGCTACTTGCCCTCATTTGGAAATTTGATTTCCCCATTTTATGGTCCTCATCATTGCAATCTGAATGATGGCACGCTCTTTTTTTTTCTGGTTTCATTTTGTTGCAACATTGCATTTTTACCTTGTAGTGATAATCTTTGGTGATAAAGCTTCTTTCTTGTTATGATTGGAAGATTTTACATTGATGCCACTTAATTCTTATGTTTGCATATCCATCACAAAAACCTTAATTTTTGTATATATTCCTTTATCTATGCATGTATTTTACTTTTTAAAAGTTAAAATAGTGGTCTTTTTTATGTAATATGAAATATTTAGGTGGTAGAAATGTAAAATCAAAGCTTAGGTGTTGTATATGTACATGCATAAGAAGAATTGGTGGTATGTATGTAAATAATTCTTAATAATTTTGCCCTTCTGTATATTTTGCCAGGCACCGTCATGACGATATCGAAGGATAGGGTGAAGCCTTCCTCTCTTCTGACAGTTGGAAGCTTACAGAATTTTTACAACTGGAATTATCCTTGAAGTAACTTGGCCATGATGACAGTCATTTTCTTCTGGGCTGCATACAAAACTGACTTCTTTCCAGTATGTTGCAAAGATTCTACCTTTCTGGTTAATCAACCTTTACATGGTTTTTATCTCTTCAAGAAAGAAAATCATTGTTGCTTAATCTACTTTTTTCCTTGGTACATACTATCAAGAATTAGACGAGACATGATTCAAATTTTATCTGTTCGGTGAATTTATGGTTGTATCCTATTGAATTTTATTACTAACACATGCTCTTATATTGAATATATTTGTAAAAAAATTAATAATAAATTTAGAAAATAAAAATAAAAAATGAATTCATCTAAACTAAAACTTTCACAATGTTATTGAAATGAATTTTATAGCCTTTATACTAACACATGCTCTTATGTTTTCTGTCCTACTAATAATAGATATAATATAATACATATTAGTAGGTACCAGAATTTTAATTAGAATATTTTTGAAAAGTAAAAATCTTGAGACTTAGGCGAGGTAGAAAAAAATACCCAGCAATATATTAATTATAACTACAAAAAAATATTCTTCGTTTATTTGAAGAATAAGAAAGTGAAAATAATGTAATAATTTATGATAGAAAATTCTTTCAGCTCTTAGGCCCAGTAAAATATATGATTGAAATTCTTATGACATGACGAATAAAACTTATTGTTGTCCTTATTGTTTGTCAAGATACGTATCTTTTAATAACATTCGAAGGCCCGAATCCCGCCAGCGGTGATGCCGCTCGATATTCTTGCATGCCATCTTCTTCGAGAGCGTCTTCCCGGATTTGTGTGAATCTGTTGACTCGGCTTTTTCTCGTTGCGGCCATCTCTGCAGTCCTACTTTTGTGACTTCGGAGGGTTTGGAGGAAGAGGCCCAGGTTGAAAACGTCGTGCTCACTTGGAATCGAATGTGATCGGCGACAATAACCAACTCGGATTGAAGCCGCTTGATCTCTTTGCGGCTTTATCGGCTTCTTGTGAAGTCGGATATTAAAAGTTTGAGGTTCGTTTGCGTGCTACTTGTATTTCCCTTGAAGAATATCTCGATCGTGCGGCCGGATGCTAATGAAGCAAGTTGTAAGCGGAGCCGTCCAGAATCTGTTGCGGCTCTGTTATTTCCTGATGAGTTGTTTACTGATGTGGAGTTCCACCATTTCTGAGTTCCAGTGCTTACGCTTGGCCGCCGTGGAAGGAGCAGGGAAGGCTGCTTTTGGCCATGAGGAGCTAGAGGATTGGAAGAGGGTTCGTAAGGCTTTTCTTTCTTTTACTGTAAGGGAGAGGTTGGGTCTTAGTGATTTGGACTGATGAGAGGGCTGCCTATTTATAAACAACGGATTGGGGAGAGCTCGCCGGTGAATCACAGCTCCAATGGCGGATGGAGAAATACAGGATGTGGAACCGCTTATCAGGCGTCTAACCTAGTAACCTCCTCTCCGCCATTTAGCCTTCGCCATAGTTCCCAAGAATGGGATTTAATATAAAATTATTTTGCTGTACGGCCTTCGCTGCTTCTCCGCCATTCTTTTAAAGCTTCTGTTATTTCCATGATGTGTGGTGCAGTGTGCATAACACTTGTCAAATTATTTCAATTGCTAATAAAAGTTAATTATCTAAAAAAAAAAAAGATTGATTAATATTTCACTTAACTTAACAGTTATATGCTCTGCTTTATCATTATTTTAAGCAAAGTTATATTTTAATATTTCATTTTATTAATTTAATTATTTTATTATTATTGAGAATAAAAGAACTAAATATAAAATTATCTTAAAATTTATATTTATCTATCTATTATTATTATTTTATTTAGGTGCATTGCGTAGTGAAATAACTTTAAGTACGTGTATTATAGTGGTCATGTCACTTTTACAATCATTTTGATTGTTAATACGAAATGATTATTTTCAAAAAAACAAAAAAAGTTGATTAATTTTGTCTGTCAGTGTCTCGTGGATTGTATTTTTATCTTAACATTAATTTGCTCTGTTTTATCAATCTTTTAAATAAGATGATATTGTCATCTCATATAAATAAAAATTTGAATTTGAATTACCACCCCCAATCACACGCCCTACCTAGCTACCGCAGCACTCTGCTCTTAGGGCAATTTATCCCGCTGATATTTTGCCTCCCAAATGATTTAGTCATGCCTATTTTAACACCACTTTAAGACGTGAGATATTAAAAAATAAGTTTTGCATGACTTCTTTCATATTCAAATATGGAAGAGAATTGAAAAGCCCGATCAAATATGATGATCAAATATAAAGTTGAGAAACTCTAGCTCATGTGTCTTTCATTGCAATGAAATTACTCACCATATTTATGATATTATCGTCCATGCGGTGGCTATCAATTCGTTGTACATGTAGTTCTACATCTAATTTGGTCTCTTGCCCTGCGTATGCGATAAGAATCGAGATCATGGTGTGCTTACGGTAGAGGTATGACTCTGCTGACTGCACTCCGATTCGCTTGAAAAGGGAATAAAATTAAATGTTTGGATCATAAAGAACCCTTGGACCGAGGTGGGGCGAAAATGGCTATGACAAGGTTTGCAAGGGTCGTAACATCTGCGACGTGAGGTACGAGGTGTCTGTTGTCCTTGTCTCTAAGGCGGCTCATCGAGTTCTCTCCAATTGAAACTTAGGGTGTGTTTGGGGCAGAACATGCGTTTTAAGATAAACAGAAACATCGTGAAACGTGGCGAGTGGGTCGGCCGTAGGAATGTACGATGTTTCTGCTGCCGGTGAAGCAATATATTTTGGATTATTATGTTTTTATACTTCTATAAGCTAATTCCTATGAAAACAACAAGTAAATACTCATATCAATACTCTTTTTAATTAAGTTTGTAAGCATTTACCTTAATCTAGAAATGAATAATTGTAAGAAGTTACCTTAATCTACTTGTAATTTCTACAAATACAACAGTTATCAATCATATATGGTAGCATCACCAAACTTGCAATTATGTTTCCTGCATTATACTTACTGGTTTCATTAAATTTCCTTCATCGTATATTAATATATGTTGAAAGAAGATAAACGGCGATTCACAATAGTAGTATTTATGTTCCTTTAGATTTATATTACCATCATTTATTTAAGGTAATATTTTATGTAAAATATTAAATTTAGTCGAAAACGAGAAGGAATGGTAGTATTGCGGATGGGTATCAGTATTGGTCTCTGCTGCCGTCTATGAAGCCAAGTATTTGCTGAGCGAGTTGGCGATATCCTGTGCCGTTGAACTGGTCTATGCTGTGACCTATAAAACATGAAGCTTCAAATTATTAGTTGATGATATAAAAAAGACATCAAAGGAATAATTTTCACTAGTATCTTCATTTAGGTATCTCAATGTATGTATATATGTATATATATTTGAGCAAATATATTATGTTAGAATAGTAAAATTAAAATTTGTATGCAGTTAGCCTTACTATCAATTTCAAAAAGTTATGTATATTCTATATAATTCTATATACGACCAAGATAGTTTAAATTTGTGCACTTATGGACTAGTGATTGTAAGACATATTTTTAGGCGATGAGTATTTTTAGAAATTTTAGCTCAAGGATAGAACTTCTTTGAATCATCCCTACTCCACATTCTAGGGATTTATTTGCATGAATAGTTGATCAACTAATGGTTACTGGCTTTGGTTTGCTACTTTATTATGTAGGGATGGACCTTGATGGCTCGGACTTTTGTAGGGTTTGGTCGCATTGCAACGTCTACTTTTATTATGGCTAGGTCCCACGGTTTGAATCATCGTTCTTTCACATTCAAGTTATAGTATTTCAACATTCTTCCTTCGGCTTCCTTTTGTATAGATTCATGGTCTTCAGGTCCTTCTAGAAGGTTTATAAAATCATGCAAGCCTTTGTTATTGGCTACTTTCTAATCATTTAGTTTAGACTCTTGAATTTTGAAGCAACGAAGCGTTGATTGATTACACGTACTCGATACGTTAATTGCTTCCTTTCCGTGATAGAGGGCAAAAGGTGTTTGACCCATGGCGATATAAGACGCGTATGGAAATTTATATAAAACGAACGGGAGCGCTTCGGTCGTATCAATGAGTAAATTTTTCTTAAGTAAATTTAAGTAAATTTAAAATGAGCATACTAATTGCTTCTATTTGACCATTGCTCTTGGGATGGTAAACGGAGGTGAACCGGTCGTATCCCTTGGCTGCAGCAAAAAACTTTTCGTATTCTTTATCTGCAATTCAGGTACCATTATTGAGTGATGAAAGCCATAGATAATACGTGATGTACGTACGTAAATTATGAATTATGGCCCCGAGAGCTTAGCATTGATCCATGTAGTGAAATTATTAATCATGACTAGGATGTATTTTTGTTGTAATTTTCTTGGAGAAGTGGCCACATACGAGTCCATCCACCATCTTTAACGAAGCGCTAAAATTTGTTTATAGGTTGTAGCTCAAATGAAGGTTGGAAGCACATCGGGGAAAAATTAGCACTTTTCAAACCTTTTTGAGAATTCCTCAGCATCTTTCAAAGGGTAGGCCAAAAGCACCTTTGCGAGAGGATTTAATTGGTTAGAGTTCTTCCATTGGAATGAAAACCGCTTTCTCCAAAGTGAAATTCTTATAAAATTTAATCCTTCTAGTCTTCCACAAAACAATTTAAAGGGTGGAAGTAATGAGACATTTGGAATAGTTCTCTGTTATTAATTTTCAAGTAGTGTCCGATCTTGATATTAAATCTTTGAAGATCTTTAACATCTGTCGAGGCTAGCATGTCAAAAGCATTATATAGAGTGAATTGATCCATTGTCATTGGTTAGTTACAGTTTGTAACTTTAACCTCTTTAATGATCGGTTGATACGGGATTATGGACCATTGATTAAGAGAATGTTTTCTCCTTTAAAGCTCAAAGAATTGATATTCCTTTCTCGAGATGTGTTTGATTTGAAAATGCTCGAAGTATTTATTTCGTTTTACTCGGTCAAATATATGAGCATGATTTGATCTCGTATCTCAAATAATAGGTGTTTTGATTCGCACAATAAGCGAGAATTACATATGACTAAATGGTGAGTGATTCTGGTTCCTAGTTAAAATATGAGGCTAGCAATCGGAAGCCTCGTATTCGATTTTTGTTGTTAACGGCATCGAAGTTGGCTTGATCTCTAGATTTTGAGATAAATCTACGAAGTTGCACTTTTAATCAGCTGATTTCATTTGTGGTTCCTTGGTTGATTCGTATTTATTATGGCATATACTTTCTCGAGATATGACATTATTCTTTCGATAGCGAATGTTGAGAAATTTTTTAAGAGGTAGCTCCGAAGTCATTTTAAAGGATTAAGCACGAACTTAAACTTCTTTAATGTGTTGAAATTATTATCGAGATCAGGTATGTTGTTTTATTTATGTTTATTTATTTTTTTCACCAGAGTGAGTCGTGATTTACGAGCCCAAATATTTCTCCTTTTAACGCAAGATCATATCCATTAATCCTTGATAAATTGTTCAACGAATATTCTTGAAGGCAAAAGACATTACGTTGTGCTAAAAAAAAAAAAACTCATTATTTGTGATGATAATAGTGTTATCGTCGTCGATCGAATCAATCGTAATTCTTGTGATCGTATAAGGTGTCCATGCAAGTGTGATGAGATAAAAAAATATTTCGTCAAACAACGCAAATTCGGAAGGCAAATCATGAGGCCTTGAATTTGTCGTAATCTACGTCGGCAGGCGATACGATGGTCGGTGGTTGACGTCCGGATGTGCGGTAAATGTTTTTCCATTAATGGATGTCACACGCTAAACTGACAACGTATGATCATAAATGATAAAAGGCTTAAAAATACATGATATATTCGCATAACGTATAGTACGTGGGATAAAAAATCAGGTAAATTCAGAATTAATTAAATGATGCTTTTATATAATAAAAAAATTCAAAGTTATTAAAGACAAAAAAATTTGCGATAGAAAATAGTTTTAGATCATTGTCTCTGTCATCGAACGTCGAATTTGTTAAATATATATACATATTTGGTGCGAGGAGATTTCTTATATCGGCCTTGACTTCTTGTCCAACTTAAATTACATTTTATTTATTCTCGTATTTATATTTCTTCTTTGAGGGTGATATTTATTCTCTTAAAATGTATCAATATTATGAACATAAATAAATAAATAAATACATAATATATTCTTATGACCAAATAATCTATGAGGATAAAAAAAGCTGGTAAATTAAGAATTAATTCAATGATATTTTCTATAATACAAAAAAAATCAACGTTATTAGATGCAAGAGAAAATGTGATAAAAGAATGATAATTTTATATGTCAATTTTGCATGAAATTTTCACATAAAAATATATAAAATATATTAGCATAATAGATACGGGAGTTTTAATTAGAAAATTTTGAATAACAAAAAATTCTGAGACATATTTAATATGAATACTATACCAACTAATATATTAATTGAGATTACAAAAAAAAAAAAAAATCTTCATTTTATTTGAAGAATAAGAAACTAAAAAATAATAAACTCAAATTTTGCAATGAGTTAACATTTTAGAATAGTAATTTATATACGCGGGGAATGAAGTTCTTCTGTACTTGAATCTCTTAGTATTTTTTTCAGCTGCGCTCGTCTTAAGATCCCTAATCTCACTCTTCTTTTGTTAAGATAGAAAATTGAATCTCTCTCTTTTGACGATGCGTTATTATGAAAAGTTATGCTATATAAGCCAGCGACGCGTTCAATTTATGTTATTATTTTTTTCTCTCTATTCTGTGTTCATGAGGACGGCTCATTTGTGACTCAAATTTTTAACATTGAGGTACGTCTCGTCCGTGGCTAACGACTTGTTTAGTTAACTATATCGAAGAGCTAAGGGGTTGGAATTTACGTACTTTTAGTCTCTTTCTCTCTTCCACTTTGAAGTCAAGCTTAACTTTTGACGCCTTTTGCTTTTGTCAGATGGACAACTAACACTCATCCAAAGCTTTGTCGCAGCATGTGACTAAGCAATCCACCATGACTTGAGGCAGTCTTTTTGCATGAAGATGCATAGGTCTTCTACGATGAGACCCGTACGGATATAATTCGTAAGGACAATCGTGTGACGATTGAGTCCATAACGGATATGTTCTTTTATTGGTCAATTTATTAGAGGTATTCAACCACCACTACATAAAGGAGTTGGTTAATTCTGTTTCACTATGGGGTGATCCCTACCCGAGATCAAACCCAAGTACATGTGTGATTTATTTACAGTGAAGGTAGATGCAGGTAGGATCACCCAATAAAAGGAGGGTGACAAAATCGAGCGATCTACATGTAGTGTGCTGATTTTATTTCGACATGTGTGATTTATTTCGAGGTGATGGGAGATCACCGTATATTTGGTGAAGGGAGATCACCGTCCACCAAGCTCTTTTCAAACATGTTGCTTATTATGAGTGGAATAGATGGTTATGTAGCTGCATTGACACCATTACCATATCTCCATGAGCAAAATAACGTCAAATAGCAATATGATGACAACGATAATGAAGAAAATCGTATTGTGGAACAACAAAATCATATACTTACTATATTGTGAATATAAAAGTATCAGAGAAATTTTGATGTAAATTCTGATTCAGTAAATGTTTAAATCCTAACATAATATTTGGTATTACAAATTAATGAAAATTAAGTTAAGTAAATCTAAATTAAAGGCACAAATCTATCTTGTCGTCTCAGTCTCATGCCTGAAACCCTCGTTACATCCTTCCCCTCTCTTTTGGTTTCACCCATAAGCAGTGGTGGAACAATGGGGTCAAATGTTTAATAAAAACCTTGTGTGGATTATGTTAGAATTAATCATTTTTACTTTGTTTAGTAAGCAATAGTTATTTTATTCGACTTTAAATAATTGAGCCATGAGAAAAACATGTGAATTTGAGAAGAGTGCAAATGTATTTGTTAATTCACAAGAGCTTTAACAAGTTTAATTTTTTTTTTTTTGCAATGATGCTGTTAGCATTCATTTTTGAACACATTTGACATTCTTCTGAATGACCAGGGATCATATTACATTCTTATGTAATATCTTGTCATTCAAAGGAGTTCGTAGAGTCTTCATCAAGCACACCATATGCCGGGCCAAGGGCCCACCTGTCTTGGTCGTCAATGCGTCGGTTGATATCGGCTCCCCAATTTAGGGCGATCCGGACGACCATTCTAGTTAATGGAGGTCATGCTTCAGTCATTTATAATTTCCCGTAACTCGTGCAAGCCATAAATCCTCTATGTGAAATCTCGAAACCCCGAGAAGGTGGTGAGGATCCGGCGTGATCACACGAGAAAAGTATGTGGCCATACTGGCTGCAGTGCGACCCGCGCTTGAAATCGAGAGCAGCCCGACTAAGCACAGGGCCTGAACACTTTACAGTAGGCGTGGCCACGCCTACATGAGTGTGGCCACACCGAAGAGCCCCCGACATAATTACGCTAGAACATGGGTGTGACCACGCACGATTTAGGCGTGGCATGACCACGCTAAATCTTTAGGGTGTGACCACACACGATTTAGGCGTGGTCACCAGCAACCGAGCACCTAGCGTAATTGCGCCGGGGAGGCAGTAGCATGACCACACTTCAGTTGAATTGATAGCGCGACGATCTTGGTTTATCGGCGGCGTCGTTTAATAGTCGTGTAAGCCATTATTACTGGTTTAAGCCTAAAATGGCATGGAGAGTATCCCCAAAGCTCATTCGTAATAAGGCAAAGGGACAACTCTTGCTTGGAAGTAAGGACTATCTCCCCTTAGGCTGAAGAATCGGGGAGAAGAGGGCCATTCGAGTAAAAAAGTTATGGGAAGTTGAGGAGCTTGAGGAGAACTAGAGTTTCATCTTCTTCTTCCTTCTTGCTATTCTTTAGGTTCTCCTTGTTTCCTTCTCAGTTCCCCTGCCTGCTGCCTTCTTTCCCCCCACACTGCCTCTTCTTTTTTTTTTTTTTTTTTTTTTTTTTTTTTTTTTTTTTTTTTTTTTTTTTTTTTTTTTTTTTCCCCCCCTTGGTAGGTGTCTCTGGGCAGAAGGATCGTCTTTGCCATCCACCAACAGGCACTAAATTATCGGTGGGTGCCATTCCTTCGTTCTTTTATAGCAAGCCTTTAGGCTTTATGTTAGAAGAAAGATATGATAGCTATTGTGCTAGAGGGAGCCCAAGAAATTAGAAGCTTTTCGTCTCCTTTACAAACCCTTGAGAGACCCTCCAAAAAATATAGGTTCCTACACAATATTTTGATAACAACAATCTCATGGTTGTTTGGCGAACTTAACTCTCGATGAATGGAGTTGAGGCCATTTTGGCCTATAAAACAAAAACCCATTTTGACTCTCTTTTCCTAGGCCGTGAATGTAAGGTTCTCGGTGAAGATTTCTCCGGTGAAAATTTTCCTTCACCTCGTGTCGGACGATTAGAGGTATGCCGATTCGTTATGTTGTGCAACAAACTTGTAGCTACGACTTGATCTCCTACAAATCTAAAGAGATCACTAAGATAGCTCGATTCGCCGTCAAACACGATCGAGTCCATGTGTTTGTTCACGTTGTTGCTTAGCATGATTTAAAATTTGCATAAAAATACGCTTTTTTCATATGTTACCGATCGGCCACCACCGGCTGATTGGCTAGATTGATCGACTAGCCACTGCGTAATCGGTTTGATCGACCCCATCTGTCGACTTGATCGCATCGATCGACCTCCTTCGTCGACAAGATCAATCCACCTTCTGATCGATCAATCAACCTTTTTTTTTCGATCGACTAAATTGATTAAGCGATGTTTGCCTTGATTCGATGAAGCTAATCGGATAGCTTCATTTGTTATGTCGCATTTGTGTATGCTTTCTTTACACACTGCATGCGTTAGCACATCCACATACACCATCGTGCATGTGTGAGCATGAATTTTATGTTATGCGGTAGATGGTGTCTTGGGCTAGTCTTTTGAAGTACGGATATTCTTTTTTGTTGGTTGTGCTTACTAGCTTTAACAACTTTTTGTATGTTGCATTTGTGTGTTTGCAGGGTGTGAGATGTGTGTACTAGTATGTTAGAGGCGGTCTTCTTGTAGGGAGTCATGTCAACATGGAGGAGCATCAATGTTTAAACTAACATATTTTCTATAGGTGCTTGCTTAGCTCTCCTCCCACTTATGCACGATTCCTTTACGTTGCATGCATAGCACAGCCACTAACCCCGTTGTTTGTAGTTCGAGTCTTTCTATTTAGACTTTTATCATGTATACGATTTGGATTACTCTACCTCTCCTCCGGTATACTCCGTTAAATACATCGCTCCTTTGACACTTCATTGATGTCACCTCGTAGACCACGATTGTAGACATGTCATAGCCCGTTTGGGATACGGTAATTCACCTTCTACCCTTATGGCCGGTTAGGCTTCTAAGCATAGTGCAAACCACTACGGCCACGACCCGATTATTTCATTGGCCTAGTTTGCGGATGAGCCGTTACCTTTTTGAAATAGTGAGAGACTCGAAGCCTTTGTCTTGTGGCTTATTGAGAGTTTTGAAAATAGCATAACGCTCATATGCGATAACCATCCTTTGCGACACTCTCATTAGTCATCACATAAATGTACACATGACTAGTTTGATTGAGAGAAAAAACTTGGTTCTTTTGTTACTTGGGTAGAGCATGTATGTATTATTTTCGTGATATTTGGTTCGAGGTGTATCGTCAGTCCTATTTGGATGACACTTTTAACATATTGTACAAGGTTTACCTCACATAAGCTCTCCAGTTCTTTCTTCAAAATTTCTGCCTAGCTCCGTCTTATTTCCCTACTTTCAGATCCCCTCTTCTTCGAATCGTTTCGACGAGTCCAAGTAAGAGAGGGTTAACAGGAAAAGAGAATTTTAAGACGATGATTAAGCTTGATCCACGGCAGCTGCGAGTTACAAAAAAAATCATGCAAATTGGCGACTCCGTTGGGGGAATAAGCTTTCTCTCAACTTTAGGAGGCACATACATTTAATGAACTAGTTCCTTTCTTCGTAGAGTCATTATTTGTGTCTTAGACCCTTGGACTTCGGATACGTGGTCACACATTTGCCATGATTAGGAGCCGACTCTATTTCGTCCCTTCTTTTACCCTCGGTGTTTTGGTCGTCGCATCTTTGTAGGCACCAATGTTGTTGTATACTTTTGATTGCTTCTTTGAATTTTTCTTGAAGTTTGATCGTTGTCCCTTTTTTCCTAACAGAAATGGATAACGAGAAGGTGATCATGATCGCTACTAGTGGAGGGAGCATTGTTTTATTCTCCCCTAACATGTTATTTACTCCCAAGGGCACCATAACCTTTAGTTCATTTGAGCATCCCGTATGGATTACCCTTGGTAATTCCAAGCACGATGAGGTTTCCACTGTGCCCTCTTAAAACGAAGTCGTGCATATGAGGCTGCTCTCGCCGTGGTGGCTCTCGTCGGTGGGCCCTCTTATGTGAAAAAAAGGTAAGTGCTCGGTGGCGACACACCGCAGCGTGTTTTTGTTTTCCTAGGTTTGTCGGGCTTTCCCTCGTATCTCGAGGCCTTCCACATGGTAGTGCGGTCAGGCGGAGATCGGGGTTTGCCCAGAATGTCTCGTAAGATCCGATGAACTTTTCCATAGAAAAGGGACCCTTTCCTCTCAAGGAGAAAAGCTGCCCCCATAATCTTCCTTATCAAAAGGCTCATGGTAGTGCGATCCAATCTGGACAACAAGCTTAAAGTGGCATGCACTTCGAAGGGCCGTGCCTCCTAACAATCTTGGCCAGGACATGATCCTCGCAACCGAAATAAAGGAATATGGGATTCTCCTTTGAGTAGAAACTAAAATAGGTTATCTTGTTGTTGGGATCACAACAATGCATTACGAGTACTGGGCCCTTCGGCCCATTTTGGGAGTAAGAGAAGCCTTAGACATACCGGGGCTACGAGGCAGGGAAAGCGGCTAGAACGGTAGTAGCTACCGGGGAGGCACTAGACACCTCTGGCATGAAAGGGAAGAGTGCGGTCAATCGAACACGAACTGCTCTACTTTCCTCACTCTTGAGGTCACATGTGAAAGATCGGGGGGTTTGCCCGTGGGTTCATTGTGAGGCCGGGTATCCGTATCGTCGTATAGGCATCAAGCCGCGGGGAAAGTCTCGGGCTCCGGATGTAGCACTTGAGAACAATGTACCCGATTGCGTTTCCGCTCATTACTCGTGTTGTTAGTGGCTCTGTCGGCGGGACACATTGTAACCTCTTCTTTTAAGAGAAATAAAAAGAAAAATCTATTAGTTTAATACTCTTCTTCCTCAACTATGCTTCTTTTGCTCATAGGGAGAAATTTGGGGCACATCACATTGATACACTCCTTATTAAAAAAATAAGTACATAAGAAAAGACTATCATCCGATCTTGCCATAGAGACGATAGATTACTGTGGGCCTCTTGCCCCTGCATCTCTTGCGGCGTCGGTTTGAGACTTCGAGAGGGCTGCGGATTTGATCCGGAGAAATTCAACCTTCCTATTGATCACATTTGGAGCCGTCTTGGACTAATCTCGAGTTGAGATAGAGTTCGATGCTAAGGATGACTTGCTCAGGATCTTTGATATACCGGAAGGGACACTCCTCGAGGAGAATGACCTCCTTGTTGAGGAGTTAGAATGATTTTGAGATGAAAACTCAGCATGTTATGACGTTGGCCACTTATGGTTAAAGATCTAATTTGATAGCCCCACCTTGAGCTCGACGAGGCTGAACATCACGGACCCGCGGAGGTTTCGAATGTAATCATAATATCAAGGGGTCCAAACTAATGATGAGCTTATCACTATCCTTCGGGGCTGAATGGCCCTTCTTGCTATCCAAGTGGGCCCGATGTAGTCTCGCCTTCGATGCTAGCGAGGAGACATGTCCAATAATACCAACATGCCACCCGCATCGACGAGACACAACCGCAGGATCATTTTTTGACTAAGATAAATCTGAATACTTGAACTTGTTAGATTATACTAGGGGTTTTGACATACATGTCACCCAATTCCTTTATATTTACTTACCCAACGCCTAAACTTTACTTTTATGTAAGCCGTAATCTCAAGTTTTTTTCCTCCAATTGCTATAAAGTATTAGTAGTAATTGAAATTTCATAGTAATTAAAAGGGTGGAGAATGCTTTGAGATTGCTGTATGGTTCTCTTTTGTTTAGCTTTTTTTAAAATAAAAATGTGATATTTTTTCCTTAAAAAGATATTTAAATTAGAGTATATTTTATTTTGAAGATCATTTACTTGTCTTTTAGGTTTTCTTAGGATGAATAAAAAGATAGATTCATTTTTTAGGAAAAATATACAAAAAGAGAAAATATTAAAAATTATGCATTTGGGTCATCTTCCTATGAACATATCGCTCAACTAAAAAATTCTCCAATTAGAGATGAAGCTCCTAAAGTTAATCACCATCCAACAAAAGTCGACTTGAAGCAAAATCAGTTGGTATCATATCTTTAGAGTAAGATTCGGACAGTTGAAGCTCTACTTTGAGCTATGTCCCTCATCAAAGAGATGAAGTTAGGTTATATTGAATATTAGGATCATATCAATTGACTCCTCTAAATACCCCTGAGTATATTAATTGACGTAGTCATCGTTTGCTCCATCATTGTATAATTTATTTCCAGAATGGCACAAATTTTCTTTCAAAATAAATTGTGCATATTGTTGTCTTCAGTATTTTTCCTTTTGCAAAGCCATAAGAATATCATGGATCTAATGCTTTGTTTAGTTGATGGATTTCATGTTTGGAATAACAATGGTGATAAATGCCCATTCATAAAACATGTAGGTAAAGATTCAAATTCCACACAAATAAAAGGTGAAAAATTGTCATATGATGAATTCATTACATTGATAAAAATTTTGAAAAATAATATTTAGTAAGTTGTAAAAAATTGACTTCAATTAAAAGTTTCTATTGATGTTATTAAGTGACTTACATTTCAGATGTGTTTTCAGAGGTCACAATGAAAGTTAAGAATCAAATAATATGGGTAATTTTATTAAATTGATTAAGCTATCAACCTTTATTGAGATGATGTAGGCTTGGTTTTACATGTATATTCATTGTTTGACACAAAGATTACAGTTCACATTAGTAGCATCTTTAAAGAAATTATTTCTATTTTGTGAATTTTCACCTATTTGACACTGATAATTAATTTTGTTTTTTTCTTCTTGCAAAAAAATAAGATCAATCGAAAAAGGCTCAAGCAACTAAAATTACAGAAATGATTGCAACTGATAAACTCGATACTTTGTAAGAGGATTAAATCAAGTTGGTAACTTAAGATGTACAGAAGATACACGATAAGGGTCACATTTGAATTCTCTTCATAGTTCATTGAAGATGTGTTGTGTCACTTATCTAGTTTTAGCAAGAAATTACTAGAGAACAAAATTCATCAAGTCAAATAAATGAAGATGATGGAGCTTATGATATAATGACCTCATTTGACTTTATTTTATTTTGTAATTTTTATAATAATTTTAGAAATTATTGAGTGAACTTTGTCAACCATTATAAAAAAAATCACAATACATCTTGAATCCATTGCACTTATGAAGATTATCAAGATAAAGTTACATAATAAAATTGAAGATGATTTTCTTGCAAGTTCACTGATAACATATATTGAAAAAAATGTTGCAATTAACAATAGATTAAAGAATTTGATATTATGAAGAAGTGTTGAGACATAAATATATCTATTTATAACAATAGATTAAAGGAGGTACTTTCTTACTTTATAAGTTATTATCACCAGTTTATTTGATTTCATTTCATTTATTTATTTTGTTTGTAAATAAAAAATAAAAATTTAATCTTAATTAATTTTTAATTTCGCAAACCGCCCCACCCACCCCTACCGTATCCCACGAAAAGCTGCTCTGTCGAGCTTGATCGATGAAATTGAATTGTGAGTTAAAGCAGATGATTGACGCGATCAGACTCCATACACATAATAATAATAATATATACTCTTTATCATCAATTAAAAAGAGCAATACTTACATATATAGCAAATATAAAAAATAAAAAATAAATAAATTTAGTCAAATCATTTTATATTTAATATATATTGTATAGAAAAATGAGCTTTATATGGGCGATGCACACGAAACTCGCTATGGGCTAATGAATGAATTAACCGCTTACACAGGCTTGTGCAACCCATCTCACTTACCGAAATATGTGCCTACCTCACTTGCCGAATTAGCGGTCGACTTCTCGGTACTTGTCCATTAGGATTACCCAAGCACCCGAAGATAAGGTTATCATTAAAAGGCGAACACATGGCATTACCATTTATAGACTTCTTTGACACCTATATCTCAATCTTCTCATTAGGACATCATGAACAAGGCTGCCCAAGTACGTTAATGATTTTTATATTTTTAATTCTTGTATTCCCGCAAGGTGAAAGGAATCTATGAGTCATATAAATGAATGCACTACCTTTGAAGGATAATAACATTTTGCTCTTTGATCATGCCTTTCATCATCTCATTCCATCTCTTGGTCAAAAAGTAAGAGCTAAGACTTGGGGAGCATGCATACTCCCTCAAGGTTTTTGTAGGCAGATGATATGAGGCCTTACGTCACCAAAAATATGTGTATGTGTGCGTGTGTGTGGCCATAACGGTGATTTTTTTTAGAGACTGATGTTTACTAATTTTTTTTAATTTTATTATAATTATTTTAGGAATGTTCATCATTTTAGAATTTAAAGTTTATAATACCGATCTAGCATATAATTAAAGAGATAAATATATTAATTAAATTAAACAAGCAAACTTCACTTGTGTTAAATAGTTTATCATAATTTCAGTAACAATCAAAAGTGAAAGATTTACATATATGTCACCTTAACTATGCATGAAAAGGTTTGGCCTCCTTTGCTTAAGCATTCATATGTGCTTGGGCTCTTGTTAGCATTGTTTTAATTGGGTTTTCTTAATTCTGTCATATATTTGTACACAACTCAATTATTCCCAATATAAATTTTAATTTCATTTTATAAAAAATATTCATATATATATTTTTATTACTTTATTAGTGTCCTTTTCATTCTTCATGGCATAGTAGAATGTTCGAACTGATTCACATTTATAAAATAATTAATTTTGGATATGACATCATTTTGTTAGAATATTTTTTAAAATATAATTGGCCATGTTCAAATGTTACATAAATTGTTCAAGTACTTCTCGAGTATATGTTCAAATATTGGTCAATCATTATTAGAGCCATGCTCAATTATAGTTTGAATTATGTTCATTATATTTTGTGCCTTGGTAAACAAAAATATATGAACATTTCTCCAAAATTTATTTGGACTATGTATGATCATTATTCAATTCATGTTCGAATATAGTTCAAATATTCTATAAACTATCATTCAAACAACACAGTTCAAATAACATTCAAATTATGTTTGAAGATGCTTTCAAACAATGAATGATGATTGTTCAAACATACCTTGAGCATAGTCGAAACATAAGTTGGCTTAAAACATTCGAAGGCATATTGAGTTTTATATAGCTTTGCATTAGAGCACCTTCTGAATGACCCTAATCTATGGTACAAGATATAATACAAATAATTATAGTTACAAAAATGAAATAGTTGATGATAAACAAACTATCAAACTCCCTGAACATCGATGTATTGTCTTGCTCCAATAATTAAAAGAATCTCAAGTAACAATGTTGACCCTAGTATCCTAGCAGTTGAATGAGTTGTTCGAGCGTGATGAAATCTATAAAGACTAAACATAGTGACATTAGTCCTGAAAGTACTCCAAGCAACCTTGAGGGCCGGCCATGACCTTTGATCGAAGAACAAATTATGTGACATGTTGAGTATTGGAATTGTTCAAATGGACTTATTTTCGTATGAATCAGGTTTTGTTTGGGGTTATCGAGAGATTTGAAAATTATGGAAAAATTAATATATATTTATATGATTATATATTAACATGTATATGCATTTATATTTTATATAAATAAATATATTGTTGTATATTTATATATTAATAAAGAAGAATTTCAAATTTTAAATTAGATTCCCCTTCATGGTGGTCTCATTAATGGTAATTAACATGTATAACAGGAACCATTATACATACATATATATGCTTTTATTCTGCTTCCATATATAAGATTTTCACAAAATGAAATGAATTTTTACAGAAAGCCCCCTCATTTCATCTCTCCCTCATCCTTCCATGGTCCCGACCTAATTAAACCCCCCTATCAAATAAATTTGACTTTATTTCCCCCTCTTACAGTAGAGAGGTGAACTTTTGCATAAAAAGCCCTCCATTATTCTGCCCATCATGCTATTAATCCTTCTGCTAAAACCGAAATAAAAAAGGGCGTCCAAATTCATTTTCCTCATTCGAAAGGAAGGAAATCCTACATTCAAAGCTCAGGCCACTATTTCTCTCCATAAATATTATTTTTCTCCTCTCTCTCCCTCTCTCAATTGGCCAAATTTTTTCCATCCGGACTCCGGACGGTGCTCTGCGTTCAGAGTCCAGTAATATTGTCCATATGGACAGACGGCCTCATTTCCACGTCTGAAATTAAAAAAAAAAAAAAAAAAAACGGAAGCGTGCATACAGCCTGACCCGGCCGGCCCGATGCGGCGGCGCCATTTGAAATTCCGCCTTTTGGTTCTATCCGTGTCTTTGTCCTCTTCGGCTATCCCGCCTCTTCAGCTATCCCTCCTCTTTGACTATCCCGCCTCTTCCAATAACTTTGAAGCAATTTTTCGACACATTTACATTTTTGCTAGGGTTTTTCCGATGCAGCACCGGTAGGGTTTCATGTTGTTAATTGTGGAGAGCTTTGAGAGTGATAAGATAATGGGGAAAGAACGCTCGATGAACACGCGGTGGAAATTTGCGGGGAACGAAATCGAAAAAGACGGAGAACAGCGAGGTGGAGCAGTAGGAAAATTCGATGAAAAAGGAGGGAAGAGGTTGAAGAAGGAGGGCATTGAAGAAGAAAAATTGCCATGGTATTTGTGATCTCCTTTTTTTCTCTTTTTTAGGGTTTCTTAAGGTTTAGGTTAGGGTTAACTGAAGATAAGCTAAGGGACAACCTCGAAATAACTCTTGAAATATTGAGGAGAATAATAACTTTAGAAAAAAACTTTAAAAACCTAATATCTAATTAATGCTACTTTGTATTTTTTACACATTTCACCTTGGTTTCATAGTGATGGCTATTTGGGAATTTCTAGGGTATTACTAAGTCTTCTTGAATTTTACTTGATTTATGCTTAGTTATACGAAGTGATGGTGGTGGGGTATTTCTAGGGCATTTCAGAGTCTTGTTATTATTTTTGTTCTGCTTGGTTTACGAAATGATAAGTTTATTGTGGTATTTATAGGGTATTCTGGTCTTTCTTGAATTTTTACTGATTTATGTTGGTTATACGAAATGATGGGCATTGGGGTATTTCTAGGGTATTCTGAGAAGTCTTTGTTGTATTTTTTTACCAGTTTTCTGCTTGGTTTCGACGTGATAGCTACGCTTTGAGGTATTTCCGGGTATTCTGGTCTTCTTGAATTTTTACTTTGATTTATGCTTGGTTATCTGAAGTGATGGCTATTTTGAGGGTATTTCTATGGTATTTAGAATTCTTGTATTTTTTACTTGTTTTCTGTAGTTTACGAAGTGATGGCTGCGGGGTATTTCTAGAGGGTATTCTGAATGCTGCGAATTTTTTACACAATTTATGCTTTGTTATCTGAGAGAAATGATGGCTGTTGTGGTGTATTTTTAGGGTATTCTTTAGTCTTCTTCGGGTACCACTGCGGTTATGCTTGATTATTTGAAGTGATGGGTAGAGGGAATTTCTAGGGTATTTATAGAATGCTATTTGTATTTTACATGTTTCTGCTTGGTTTTGAAATGATAGCTACGGGGGTATTTTTTTATGTTATTTTAGGGTTATTCTTGATTATTTCCAGTATTAATATGATGTATCTTATTCTATGAGTTTGATGAGCAAGGCAATCTATGAATTGCGAATGTCGTCCATCAACGGTTAGAAGTGTTGGACGAGTTATTGGTATCTCTCGGGAGACATGGTGAAAATTGGAGAAATTGAAGGCTGAATCGATTTTTTGGTGATCTCCCGCCCTATCCTCGAAGATCACATCATAACCATGCACATTCAAATTGTTGGGATATGGATGGGTGTCATTCGATTGGGTGGGCGGGAGCTCGGGTTTGATGCGAAACCGAGTTGCCCTTGTTGATTGGCATGCCCAGCCGAGAGGACTGCGCAGCCTGGGGCCAGAAATATGTCGGTGGTGTGGATGCCGATCAGGCCGAAGATGCCCAGGAGTCCTCGAGAGGAGCCATCCGCGTCTACGCCGAATGACCTGTCCAATTTTTTGTTGTCGAATTTATTCTTTCATGACAGCAGGTACTGGCGAGCTGTATTGATTGCGGATAATACGATTAACACACGTTTAATTGGCTCTTTACGGTGTGTGACCGTCTCGTTGAGCAAGTAAATGCACGTGTCATTAAAATAAAGACGGGCCGGCTATTAGGATACCTTAATGGTTTTATTTTTTCTTTTAACGGTTAATTATTTCCATACCCCGGTCAATGTTTTTCCACTTATTTGTTTAATATGAAATTCTAATTTGTTGTTTTGATCCGCGGTACAATGGTTTTACGAGCGCACGGCGTGCCTTCGGCCGTTCTGATGCCCAGGCCTGCAATATGTTGTGGTGACGATAAATACGGCTGGAACCCGGCTAGGATACATTTATTCTTTCGAAAAGCTAACTCATGCATGTGAATAATATTAATTTTTGTACATCTTGAGTTATGTTTTCATATTTTATATGATGTACTTATTTGTTATAAAAAATGTCTTCTTGTAGGTTCTTGATTCTTTTGTCGATATAAGAGACGACGAGCATGAATTACTTGCACACTTTGGAGGCGGCGAATCTCTTCTCCTACCACATCCACTACGAACTCGATACACATACCGAGCGGGTGACTCCGTCACACTAGGTAAGCATCCACCTTCCCATCGATAGTTAAGATTCCTGCTCTTCGTTATATGTGATGTTTTTTAATTTGTTTATGCGGTCTTTATGCGGCATCCATTAAGAGATATTGTTGCTCATGTATTACAATGGAGGTATCATTTTAAGAACTTTATAATTAATTTTAATTCGATAATTCATAATCGTCATTGTACTCTACTTGCGGGTAACCCGTTGGACCGCAAATGAAGATTTTATGATTCTTTACTGATAAAATTCATGCGGGAGTCACTCGTGACGTGGTATGTAACACGACTCTTCTTTATACGATACCTGTGTAACTTTCCGTTTCAGCATGCTATATTTATTTCGTGCTATTATGAAATGTTTTCGAATTCAGTGTCTTAATGATGATGTAGGAGTGCTTTCAGACTAACCGATTTGAATGGGTGTAATCACGGTGCGGAAGGACTTCACGCACGAGTAACGGTGTTATTGCGATATTTTTGTGCAAATATATGGAATCACTTGTACGGAATAGAAAAATTGTTTGGAAAGATAATAAGAGCGTGGTGAAATACCTTGGTTTAGGAGGAATTAGAAGGCTTACCTACGGGAATTTGTAGATATAGTCTATTGGGGTGATATTTAATTGTAGTTTGTATAGTAATTATGCAATGATTATGTAGATATGAATTACATGCCCATAAATATGTCTATTTGGTTGATTTTTAACCTTTAGATAAATATGTTTGATTCGATTTTGTGTGTCATTCGGCTTGTTTTAGTGCATGGTTATTGGTTAAATTACTCATTGCTTGGTTATTAGAGTACTTTATTGCTTGGTCACCAGTTGTGGTTAAAATTCTTTATTTGATTGGTTAGTTTGGTTACTCGTTATTGGTTAAATTACTGCTTGGTTAAATTCTTGTTTGGTCATTTATTCTTGTTTTTTAATGCTTGGTTACTAAAATGGCGATTGTTAGGTATTTCTAGGGTATTTATAGATTCACTGAAATTTTAATTGATTATTTTGCTTGGTTAATGAAGCCATAGGCTAACGTTTATTTCTGATTGGTTTAAAGTTTGGATTGATAGTGATTATAGGGTATTTCTAGTGTATTTACGAAGTCTTTGCGAATTTTTGCTTGATTCTGCTTGGTTTTGGATTGATAGGCTGTAGGGTATTTGTGAATGCTTCACAGTGTATTTCCGAGTGCTATTTGGTGTTACCTGAATTCCTACTTGGTTTTACTGGATTGATAGCTGCTAAATTGTTATAAGGTTATTTCTGGTATTTCGATTCTTTACTGAATTGTTATCGAATTCTTGCTTGGTTTTAAGTTGGTAGGTTGCTAGGGTATTTATAGGTTATTTCCGGTGTATTGTCAAGTCTTGTCGAATTTTTACGATTACAGATTGAATCTGTTCAATGACATAGATGTGAAGCGGTACAATTTTTCCGTCTCTAAAGTACATGTGACGAAGGAGGCAACGAACCTAATATTAGAAAATTTTAAATGTAGTTGGGTTATAGCTCGGTTATAAATGTTTGCATCGATAATGCGGTGTATGTTGGTTCGGGCGTAACATTTTCATTGCGAAGTGAAGACTGACTTATAAGTGAGTATATTTTAATGTAAAATTGGAACAATGGTGTGAGATTACTCAGGAACATGCACGACTCGGCGATTGTGACACTGCAATCATATTTATCGCGATGAATCTGCCGATTCTTGGCTCGTGGATCCTTCTTGTTCTTTTCCTGTCACAGTGGTTACATTTAGAAACAAGTAATGTTTCATATAATATTAAATATTTAAGAATTTAAGAAGTATACACTCTTAACTCTCTTGTTTTTCCCGATATCCTTTCAGCACAGCATTAGATATACCTTTAGGTCTCATTTTGCGGGATCATTCCACATTACATTCTATCGCACGCTGATTTTTTGGTTTGATTTTTGTTTGGTTTAGGGTCCTTCCCATCCCCAATATGTCTTCTAAACCCATAGATAGTGTTTTGAATGATTCGACGGATATGTCTCGGCGCGTTCATTCCACATGCTTTGGTAATTAGTTGGTAGGCGAACACGGCGTGTGACTTTAAATATAATTCACGCAGATGTCAGCTCGACATTTCGAGTTCATCGCACGTACGTAACCAAGAAATCTTTGTAGATCTCTTTTTGCTTTCACGGACCATCTCAATAACAAATATTTGTGGAATCTTTGTGACATTTATCATATTAAGAACGTGTAGACAATGAGCACGGAAACTGACCCCATCATTTCAAATTTCTTATATTTCTGACTGATCGCGATTAACTGTCGTAGCTGGCACAATCGGGGAATTTTGCTAGGTGTCCAGTTATCAAATTCCGAACACTAGAATTCGGAAAAACCATCAATTGCGCAATCAACGATTACTCCGCAAAACAGTACGTATCTGCCTCAAACATCAATAGAGCTGAAATTTGTAATATGTGACTTGTATACGACACGGAAGCATTTTATTTACGGGTGTAATCACCTTAAAGAGGCTTTTGAAGTCTTCATCCTTCTCGTTCCTTCTCCAAAGATTTCATAATTCTTTCGAAGATATAAAAAACAATCGATTGAGAGAACTAGTTAGCTTTAGATACACCATGACGGACATTATTTGTGGACTCACTTCTGCAGGTGGATAAGATTTCCGTTACAAATATATCTTTATTGAATGTTGTGGACCACACATGTCTTATACGATACAATTCTTGTAGCCGCTCGTTGTTGTGTAGGTCTCCTTCCGATCATTAAAGCCCAAAAAAATGTTCAAACTCCTATTGAGAATCACAGTTTCTCATGCATTTGAAAAATAGATTATTCGCGATTTCATACGTGATACGCCATGAACTTTTGATGGTAATTTCTTATAGATATGCCCTTTGGCATAATCTATGCCTTGTGGATAAGAAGACATTCTTTAATGGCTCTTGCGATCGCTTGATCTTGATCCATATAAATGGTGATTGGATGCTTGTCATCCATTATTCGAATGAAAGTTTTGAATAATTAAAGTGAAGGACTCTTATCGTTTCGTTGGATAAAAATCAACTCACGAAGAGAACGTTTTGCGCAAATCTTTGGTTAACTCACCTGAAAGGAGCACAACATAAAATGTACTTATTCAACGGTAGCTCGTGTCGAAAGTTACAATATCCTCGAAACAATAATAATCAAGCTGCCGAGGCGCATCACACCCTGACTTGTCGATGCTGCCCTCATCGTCGGTCCAGGAGTACGTACGACGTGCGCATCATGAATTTGTCTTTACGGGGAATTGTAAGAAGAGAAGTTGAAATCACCTTGTTCGATTCTAATTCTTCTATCCTTTGAATAAAGTTGTAGGCATCTTGCCTCATACACTCCATGTTCTCTACTCCGCCCGACCTCGGTATCAAGGAACTTATATAAGTCTGCTTGCTTTAATCCACAGGCCACATTAATGATCTCAATGAATACGCATTTCTTTCTGTTAATATTTCGGCTTGGATGCGAGAAGGTCTTTCCCACTTTGAGATTTGGCGAGGGTGGTTATGACTTTCTACAAATTTCTTTATTGTCCGGTTGTCATCAATGTACGAGCATAGCGAACCATTGCTTGACGGCCCGGTCACTTGTTTGAGTTTTGTGCTTGACGTATTGGCGCCTTATATGTTATTTCTTATGCTTTGCTTTCCATAAATATAATCCTTCGACTTTGTTGCTTAGAGTTTGACCAAAAGCTGTTGTAGTCCTTGCGGTGATGAATCCAACATGATGTGCATAAGCGCGATAGTGTTCATCGTCTACTGCTTCATTATGAAACCTTGATAGTATTAAGAAAATTACAAACAATTGCATCATTCATTCACTTCACGACCCGAATATACAAATTTCATTTATAACACGAGTTAGTCAATAACCCTAAAAACATAGTCCACCCCAAACTATGATTACACAGGGTATTTAGTCATTCCCAGTTATTCTTAGGTTATTTCCTAGGTTATTCTTAAGGTATTCATAGGGTATTTGCGGGTTATTGTTGTCCTTCAGAATAACCTAGAAATGACATGTGAATAACGTCCCCAAATACCACAACGATAACACAAAATACACGAGATAATTCAAGGTTATTTACTTAGTATATTCATAGGGTATTTGCGGGTTATGTTAATACCTATGAATACATAGGAATAACACAAGAAATAACACAGGCATAACCTCTAAATACCCAACAATAACACAAAATACCACGACTAATTCCTAGAGTTATTTTAGAGATATTCTAAGTATTCCTAGGGTATTGAACAATAACCGCAAATACTATGAATGCCACAGGATGCTAGGAATAACACAGAATAATAAAAATAACATAGGCATGACCCACAAACATATCAAAGGAATTAGTATAACCTAGGAATATCCTAGGAATAACCTAGGAATACTCTAAGAATAACTGAAAATACCGAAGTTTTTATGCACTTAGGAGTATTGTTAGGTTATTCTTTAAGTTATTTTCGGGTTATTCTGGCTATTTTGGGGTATTGTCGGGTTATTTTGAGGTTATGCACAGCATGGTATTCTTAGGGTATTCCTAAGGTATTCCGGGTAATTCTCGGGTTATTAAGGGTATTCATAGAATTATTCTAGGTTATTCTGAGTTATTCTTACATAGAACTTTATAGGGTATTTACGGGTTATTGTTTTATCTACTGGGTAACTTTTAGGAATACGCCAAAATAACAGGAATACTGAAAAATACCATAAGAATAACCTAAAAATACCGTAAGAATAACCTAAAAATAGGATATTCCTAGGTTATTCCCTCGTAAGAGTTGTCACAGGGTATTCTGGAGTGGAACTAACGTTCTTAGGAGTATTCTGGGTATTAAGCAATCATAGTAAATAACTTGATAAAAAACATAAAAATGACTCGAACGTGACAAGTTATTAGGCATCTCTTCAACGAAAACATTTTGTGGAAAGTTAAACTTACCTCCGTCACCGAACGCATTATTTTATTAATCCATGCTGTATTTCTTCGTTGAGAGAGAAAGTATCTCCATCAAACGGCTAATAAGTGGAACCATATGCGGGGCACAAACCTAACGGAGACTAAAAGAACGCTTTTCGAAACCTTAGGAATAGAAGTTTCGAGGAGACTGACGAGGAATCCGAAAGCTTTCGACGAGGCCCACATGAGAAAAGGCGGGATAGAACCAAAAGGCGGAATTTCAAATGGCGCCCGAGGCGCATCGGGCCGGGTCGGGGCTGTATGCGAGAGATCAAAAGTTAGTGGAGGCAATGCGGGGCCATTTTGTCCACATGGAATAATATTACCGGACTCCGGATGGAAAAATTTATTACATCCGTTCTTCTTTCTCGTTGCTCGTATCAGGCAGCAGCGTTTCTTCCAAAAATGTTCTGGGGTGCCAGTGCTGCCTTCTCAGCCTCCAATACGGTCCTCGACATATCTTCTGGTCTCTGTGTCTCCGACCAGCTCCTCTATTTTCCCTCCATTCTGTTTCTGAACCTCAGCTCCTCTACTTTTTCCCTCGATGGAAAACCCCTCCTTGACTCCTCTACGCTTTCCTCCGCCGGCCGGTCGGCCGCCTCCCTCCTCCGCCTACGCCTCCGACTCTCGGTGGCGGAGGAGACCCGACGTACCGGTGCCGAATCTCGCGATTGCTACCTCGACATGTACGGCGGCTCAAGCCGGACAGGTTGACCCCGAGCCGAGACTCGACTTTCGCGGCTGGACCAACGCTCTCTCTCCCGCCCGAGCCGCTCGACCTTCCCTGCTTGATCGATCGCATCGGTGATATCTTCAACAAGGAGTCACTCGTAGAAGCTCTCATCCACAAGCGGCTTCCCAAGGAGTTCAGCCATATTAGAGGGTTGAAAGATATGATTCCCGTCCATCTTTCGATACGTGTTGCTGGTAGATAGGAGATGAGGTTCCAGTGCCCAATTTCTAGGCTTGAATTCAATGGAAGATATGGATTCATTGCTGTTAAGGGATGCGGGCATTTTTAAGTGTAAAGACTCTAAAGGAGGTGAAATCATCAGCTTGCTTGGTTTGCCATAAGGGAGTTCTCCGAGTTGGATAGGATTGTGATTAATGATGCTTCGGAGGAGGTGGCTTTGTTGATGGAGAGGATGGAAGAGAGGGGGAGGGTCGAGGCAGAAGATGGAGAAAAATGTTGGGTGTAGTTTGAGTGGTATAAAACACGGGGTTGGTGAGAAAGCTGAGGCTTGGAGTGTGTTGGGAAGGATAGGAGAGCGAAGAGATTTAAGGCAGTGGCTATTGCTCCTGTCAATGCCACCAAGGAGGTTTATGCTTCTATCTTTACTTCTTCTAAGAAAACAGGAATTTAATGAGACTTATTCTTGCAGATCGCTGCCTCTTGGTAGGAATTGAGGAGGTGGAAGGTGTCTGTCTCTCTCCTGGTTATGTAGTTGGTATGAGTTCAATTAGATTTGTTAACAGCGTCACCGCACTGTGTTTGGAATACTTTGTGTATATGGCTGTTACAAACTTTTCCATTTAAAATGTATGAAGGTACTTAATAAGAGTAATGTAATTCTTTGGGTTTACATTCATAGAGAACATACTGTCATGTTATTTTTGAATTGGTTTTGATGTCTTTTCCTCTACATTTCACTTTCAATCTAGTGTCATTGATTTTGAACATTTTTTGCCTGTATATTTTTGGTGTTATGGAGCATGAGTTTGTGATGAAATGTGGAAACAAATCTTGAAAGAGTAATTGAAACTCTTGCCTTTATTTTTGACATTTATACCACCTAAAATTTTTCATATCACATAAAAAATATCATTTTAACTTTTAAGAATTGAAATGCCTTTTCATGCATAGGTAAGGTGGCATGTATGTAAATCATCCTGCTTTATTCACGCAATGAAACAAGCTTTAGTGCCAGTTTTGTTAACATGGGTGTGAACAAAAATGAGCTTTCAGCAGCTGTTAAAGTCTTATGTTTGTTCTTTTTTCTTACAATTTAAAAGAGAATTCTAACTTGTGTTAGTCAGCATTATTCAAATAATTCTTTTCCGAACGTGAAGTGAAACGATAACGCTCCAATGGGATATCAGTGGGCACTTGAAGCAATGAAAGGAGAAGTGGGAGAACATCAACAAATACTTCCTTAATTTGTATCCCAAATTTGCATCAAATTTTCACAAAAAAAAATATATTAATAAAATATAATAGCATATTAGGTATCAGATTTTTTTAATTAAAATATTTTGAAAAGCAAAAATCTTAAGACTTGGGCAGAAGAATAACATATCAACTAATATATTAATTGAGATTATGAAAAATATTCTTCATTTTATTTGAAGAATAAGAAACTTCTGAAAATAATGTCTTTTCGAATTTTATGTTAGTACTTGCTCTTAAATAAATAAAATACGTACCTGATTAATTCTGCTGTACTTGTGAATCGCTTAATATTTTCCCACTGCTTTCTTGTCTTGAAGATCTCAATTCTGCCTTTGTTAAAGAAGAGACTTGAATCTCACCATTGTTGATGCGTTCAATAATCTGCAATCGTTATCTTCTTTTCAAGAAGAGCGTGTTTTTCGGTTCCAAGGCTTCAAGATCGACGTTTGAGCTCATTTCACTCTCGTTGGCCATCTTCGCAGGTCTGCTGCTTTGACTTCGGAGAGGTGGAGGAGGAGAATTTAGGTTAACGTCGTCTTTCACTTGTCGTCAGATGTCTTGATCGTCAACAAACAAAAGCTAATTTTGGCTTGAAGCCACTTGATCTCTTTACGACTTTCGCAAAACTGCTTGTAAGTCGGATATTGAGGATTTGAGGGTTAGGGACTGCGTTACTTACTTTATTTGCCGCAAGAATATCTTGATCATCTGGCCGGGTAATGATAGGCAGTTATGACGGAGCCATCAGAATACATTTGCGAGAACACGGCAAGTTGGCCCACAGTGAGTTGTTTATTGATGGTTTGGAGTTCGAAAACATTGCCGGGTTCCGAGCTTACGGCGACCGCCGTGGAAGGGCTTGAGGGGAAGGCTTGCTTTGGCCATGAGGAGCTAGAGGATTGGAAGAGGGTTCGTAAGGCTTTTCTTTCTTTTGCTATGAGGGAGAAGTTGAGTCTTAGTGATTTGGACTGATGAGAGGGCTGCCTATTTATAAACGGATTCGGGGAGAGCTTGCCGGTGAATCCTGGTATAATGGTGGAGGGAGAAATGCGGAGATGTACGGAAGGGAGCACCTGAGCGTCGACCTCCTCTCCCATGGCCCCAGGCTTGGCCAGTCTTTTCGGCTGCGATGGCGATCATATAATCATATCTATAATCATTTAAGTTCTCAAGAATGAGATTTGGAATAAAAATATTATTTTTATTTATCTTCCTCTGCAACAGCCCCTTCCTTTGCTTCTCCACGATTCTCTTCAAACTTCTGCCAGGATCTTTGCTTGTTCTAACGCTACTGCCCTTGCTTTACTTTTTCTTTTTCTTTCTTTTTTTTATTTAATAAATAATTTCTCTTAAAATTTATATTTATCTACTATTTTTTATTTTATTATTTCATTATTATTTTAGGTCCACTCTGTAGTGAAGTAACTTTTAAGTATCCCATGACACTTCTCAAAATTATTTCGATTGCTCATAAAATGTTGATTATTTTATAAAAAATAAATGTCAGGAAATAGTGAATTCTATTTTTATCTTAACATTTTTGCTCTATTTTATCATTATTTAAAAAAGTTATATTTTAATATTTCAATTTATTAATTTAATATTATTTTATTATTATTGAAAATAAAGAGCTAAATATAAAATTAGCTTTCTATAATAAAAATTGAAATTTGTTTTCTTAAGTAAAATTACAAAAATTGAGGATTGAAATATAAAATTAATGTTTGTTGAATCTAAATCTGTTCTTTGAATCTAGCGAGAAACATAAAAAGAGGGGTGCGCGAGTAGCAGAGTTGATTAACTGATTGATTTATTGATTAGCTAGTTAAACTCTTATAGAAATGACCCCTCTTGTTATAGGAGATGAGAATGCTGTGCGTAATTACGTATTCTTCTGCCTTAACAGACGTATTACGTATTTTGGATATTTACATAAATATAGGGGATTTGTGTTCCAAAAGATCGGCGGTGTGATTCGAAATGAAGGCTTCAAGTACAAGGCACGGCGCCCAGCAAATCATAGGGATGTAGTTGTGGAATGAAGTCTTAGTAACAATCTTGTGAGTGCCCAAATAGATAGAGGGGTGCATTTCGGGAACGGACCACAGGAAAAAGACTGCGATGCCCTTGATACTGGTGAGAACTTTCGATGTTTGTGTGGTTAGAGATGGATCGGCTACGCTGATATGAAGAGATATGATGCTTCTATTATTAAGAAATTTTATACATGTGCTAACATTTATTTATTATTGTTGATGACATGATTTGGGATGTTAATTTGCCATTCTTTGAGTGTCGGTTGAGTCCTCGCTATAAGAGCGGCGGGGAACTCAGTCTAAGTGTAGAACGAAAAAAGACATTATTAGACGCGATGGACGGTGGAGCTCTCCAACATCATTCACCACCACTTGGAGGAGACGAAGGATTTCTTTGCTCGAGTTCCCCGATCTATAGCGGGTGGCGGGGATGAAGAAGTTCCGAAGAACTTGCAACTTTGAGGTAGGGTTCACTCGAGCGGTGTTGGCGACTCTTTAGGCGGGCGACGAGGCTTGCATGGGGTTATGCAAGTCTTGGCCTAAGTTGATAGTCTTGATAGGTTTAGGTTCGGGGAGGGAGGCGATTGTTATACTAATAGCTGCTTTGGCGAGGCATGTCTCGACAGCGAATGAAATACAAGTAGAATATTTCTTATATGAATAATATTGTTTTTTTTTAAATGTATGAGAAAATTTAATTTATGTTACTATTTTTGCTCTCGATTGTGTTCATGAGGATAGCTCGTTCGTGACTCAAATTTTAAACATTAAGGTACAACTCGTCGGCGGCTCTTTGCCCATTGTTTTAATTGCACCTATATGAGGACTAAGGGTTGGAATTTACGCACTTTCGGTCTCCTTTCTCTCTTCCCTTTAGTCAACCATCTTTTGACCTTCTTGCTTTTGCTCGGATGGACAACAAATACTCACCCAAAAGCTGTATAGCTCCATGTGACTAAGCAATCCATCGTGGGCGGATGATGCTTTATTTCTTGAAGATGCATAGGTCTTCTACGATAAGACCTGTACGGACATAGTTGTTCGGGACAATCGAAGTGACGGATGAGTCCGAACGGATCGATCTTTTGTTGAGATTAAATTTATGGGGTCTTCGACCGCCCTTCTACTTCGAGTTGAGATTGATTTTGTTTCACTATGGGGTGATCCTCGCCGGATCAAACCCAATTAATCGGGGTCGTTATGACATGTGTGATTTATTTATGGTGAAGGAAGATCACCCGAGATATTTTTGGTGAGAGATCACGATCACAAAAGCTATTTTAATACATGTTCTCATTAAGTGGAGCAGAGATGGTTATGTGGTCTTTAGGTCGACTCGAAGTTCCTCGACCGGGCTTGAGAATAAAATTAAAGACTATAAGTATCGCTTCATCATCTGGTTGAACAAAGGCGGGGCACTAGAATCGTTTGACCGTCGGGGCTTCTAAGAAGAAGAAATGTGTGCCTCTCGAGATTTGAAGCTTCACATTAGTGATCTAAGGGAAGCACCTGTCCATCATTCGATACACTTAATCGAGATGGTGATGAATAAAGTTTTGAATCCAAATATGTTACGGGCTATGATCACGAGGCTTTGGGTAGATTTAGACGCCGCAAAAGTGCGGCAGTTGAGAGACTTTCTCGGTTTTCAGAAGAAAGGCTGCATATGAAGACAACTTGATCGAAAACGTCGAGAGAGTGAGGAGGAGGAGGCGGTCGTTCGTCCGATGCGAGATCCCAGGTTTAAATGTTATCCACTATGTTTTTACCGAAATCACCATGCTAATTCAAAGGATCTCCACTAGGAGTTGGGCGATCGAAATGAAAGTCATCTTTGATCGGTATGGGTTCTTCTAAGGCACACAGGCCTTAGGGCGACAAAACTCCAAGAGTTTATCCAAGTTTGATGTTGGGAGCCCTCGAATGAATGGTGAATCGGGATCTAGTGACTCCAGGCAGAGTGGCCACCACTAAATTTATTGAGAAAATGCTACAAAGAGGGGGAGGCTAGTGGGTCCTCCTTGTGGCATCAACGAATACGAGCCAAAGTTTACGCTAGCTATTACTGAGGAGGAAGCTCTCTAAAGGGAAGAGGTTCATGCGAGGAGTATGATGTAGAGCCTCATTACACGTGAAGAAACTGTCTAGGAAGGACATGACTATGGTCTACGAGTCGGATGCTAAACTTCGTCCTCCATAAGAGAAAGATGAAAGGGTACCAAGCAACTGAGTCAATGTAGAAAGAGTAGTCGAAAGTCTACATTACAAAGGAATCTTAATTCGCTCTAATAAATATAATGAAATTTGGTTTCCCGATAGCTCGGTACTAATAAGTATGCCTCGACTATAGCAAACATTCTCTGGTGAAAATCTTAAAGAAAAAAAATCTAGAAAATCTATAGTCCTCGAAAACTACCATGCAATCAAGCGGTAACAACTATTGCGAATTGTGGCTACACACTCTTCCTCGATGCCAATGAAGCATCTTACAAGGAATAGAGAAGTTTGATATCTTCGAGGGAGGGTCGAGAACGAACGATCATAAACGGATTCTTGGTATTTGGATGAAGTTGGCAAAATTTAGAGGGTGTGTTAGAGTGGTTCTCACTCAATTCATGAGGAGAACAAAGAAAAGTAGCCGATAAAGACCATATAAGAGTATTATGAATGCTAGAGCGAGAGCGTGACACCAACTCGACATGAAGTCGGCAAGTGACTAGTTTGTAGTATTCCAACTTAGGAGAGTTAACAAGCTTTTCTCTTCACGGCGGTAGCGATCAGAAGGAGAGATCAGCGAAAAGGGGATCACATAGTGGATGGCAATTTGTTGAATGCTTGATCAAATGGAGTGAGGATACCTATACTTGGAGTTTTCTTTTTATTCTTTTGTAAGAATAAGCTTTTATAGTTTTTTAAAAAACTTGTAATTAGTTGATTACACATGAAATGAAATACAACTTTGATCGGCTTTTATCAACGTCTCATTTTACCTTTAGTACACTTTACCATATTGCTTGTCTCGTGTGTATGAGACAATTGATTGATCATCCATTATAAGAGTTTTTTTTTTTCAATATGTTGTCCACTTGAATCAATTCTTATACTTTTCTCATCTTATTTGCTAGGTCGATTGTTGCCTTGAATGGCATGACCCCGAGACTTGCTTCGAGGATGATTTGACTGCGTACCCTTTATAGAGCTTATCAATATTAGGCAAGGAACCACCTCCAAAAATATACATATTTAAGCTTAAATAAATAATTTTTTTTCTTTTTCCTTGTAAGCTAAGAGGCTAATTTTTCAGCATTAAATGTCGATGAATGTCTTTACTTGGTGTCGGTCATTTTTAGTATCTTCTACCAAACGAGCGCTTGTGTTCTTGTCGGTTTTTAGTGTTGATGCTAGGCTCATCTATTACACTTCCTGAGTCTCGGTCGCTTGGTCGGATAGCCGCCGCGGATAGAGTACCTTCTATGCTAAGCTTATTATATATGGATACGATCGTACTCTCGGGGGTAACCACGAGACTCGAAGCTATAGGGTGATTTGCATGGTACTCTTCACAAAGCTTTTGCTACCGGGCGAAACCACCTTTAGAAGGATATCTAACTCAAGTTCGGAGAAAAGGTTTCAGATGCATGAGATTTGTAGGCTGGTGTTTTGTGTATTTAATCGTCGAGATGTCTTCGCATTCTTTGTCGGCTTCACTACTCAATTTAAGTTCCCTCGAGCTTTATTTGAACTTGGGATTTGATTTCTTTCTATAGTTCGAGAGGTGCATCCTTAACTAAGAGGTCATCACGATCTTTTAAGAGTTTTTAAAAATATTTTCATCATCGAAGACTTTTATCTAAAGAGAACTCATCATATTGGATAGTTAGTAATAACTATGCAGTATTCCTTATCATCCTTCGGATTACATTGTTTCTAATCCGACACTGACTTTTTAATTTGGATTCTTTGCATTTAGGAGTTCAAAGGTTGTAAAGTAGTGTGATTGTTCTTATCATGTGTATGGTATTAATCTTTGTTTTTGTTAAAATAGTAACACAAGATAATTACCAATTAAAAAGTTAGTTTTATTAACTCATGAGAGATTTCATCTTTACATTTTACATCTTTTTCAATGCTCAAAGATGAGAATCCTCTGTAAAAGTATGACTTTGATAACCACTCGAGTGAGGCAATGCTTTAACTTTCCTTTCAGCCACAATATCGAGTTTATTGTGGGGTTAGGCTAAAGTATGATATATTTTTAAATCTTCTCACATGAGAATGGTTCAAACTTGTTTAATTTCTAGCTACTTTTCTTTTTTCTTCATTATTTTCTTCTTTAGGAGAAATCCTCTATTGTGTTTTGTTTTCATTTAGAGTAATAGAACAACATGTAGTGTTTGACTAATTTTCCAAGTTGGACTTTCTAAGTCGATGTACTGCTTTGCAAGTGTACCATTTTTAGATTTGGATATAAAGCTTTTCTAGTTGGTATTTGATCATGTCTAAGATTACTCTACTGATTTTAACAGTTATATCCTACTCATAGGTTTAGAGAGGTATAGGAATGTTGGAGGGCTTTCTATAGTTCATCATCATCATCCAAATGACATGTCCTTTTCTTCTTCCCTCATCTTCTTTATTTATTCGTTTATCATTTATTGTTTTACAACATTATTTTTTTCTTCTTTCTTTTCATTTATTTTTTTCAACTTCTTATTCTATGATACTTTCATTTCTTTGTTTTCTTTCATAACATCTTCTTCTTCCCTCCTCTTCCCAACTTTTTAGCTATAGGTATTTATACGAAAAAAGATGGTAATTATTTTCTTAGTCTTCATTAATTCCGAATTCATGAATTGAGAACGGTTATAAGTCACCCTTGATGCAATATTCCACTCCATCTTACCAATACTTGATGCATTGGTAAGGAAGAAGGTACCATCTGATGCATGTTAAGCTAAGGTCACTAGTAATACACCGAAAGAGGTTCTGAATCAATGATGCCAAACCGCTTCATCTTGGGAGTCTCGAAATCTTATGTAAGAGAGGTTATTGAGCCAAATCCTCTTTCACCTTTCTCATTGAATCCATGCAAAAATATCATTTGTATCGGATGAGAGCTTTTGGGTATCAATATCGAGGTTAACAAGAGTTCTCAAATTCATTATGTTCTGGAATGCACCAAGAATCAACAAGAACTCTAGAAAATCAAAAATCTTCCAATATATACGAGAAATATATAAAGTGGTTGATTATGATCGGCATCCCCTAGAAGAAAAGTCATTATCGGTAAAAATCAAATTGGGAACTTCATTAAAGTAGTTTACTTTTCCATCTATAGGATCAATTGCGAGTTGGGTCATACGGATTTTAGAATCCAATAAGAATTTAATTTGTAACCCGCTCATCTTTTTAGACAAGATAAAAGTGTCACGGATATTGAGCTTTGCCCTAGCAACATCCTTAAATAGTACAATATATTATAATCTTAGGTAAGTTTTCATAGGTCTATCCTAAATAATAGCATCAACGAAAGAGCTACTAGTTGATTATGACTAATGATTGGTATAGATTTTTAGGAAGTATTTTGTGATGTGGCGATTACTTTGCCACTTTGAAGGTTGATGCGAAATATAATTGGTGGTGGAGATATTCTGGGTTATTCCCTTATCTTCGAGAATCTCTTCTCTTGAGATTGTTAATAATCTAAAGATTATGTCCCCAAGAAACTAATTAGCATCCGAGGGAAACTAAGGATAGGAAAAAACACTATAAAAATGTCATTATCATCCAAATAAAATATTTTAGCAAAGTTCACTACGATTGAAATTGTTTTCATTAAGTTTATGATTATTGTTGTTATTATTACTTAAGTTGGTCGAATTAGATTCATCAGAAAGAGAAAAAATAATACTTTCAGGCAATATTCTTTTCATTAATAGTTTTACATGGAATGAAAGGTCATATAGAGTAAAGCGACATAAAATTAAGGCCCTTATCTAAATTAACAAAGGCGAATAAGATTTTGTCTTTACAGTCTTAAATTTTTTCTTGCTCTTTCTCCTTTGGTTTTATCTTGAGGTTCGATGTGTTTTGGTATTGGATTATTTTGTGGTTTGACTTTCACTTTCATTAAGAACTACAAAGGATTCGGCGAGATGTGAGTTCCTTCCGGTTCTTGTGCGGAATAGTTATGGTCTTGCTTGAGAATCTTCCGAAAATTCTCGAATATGTTGTTATCGACATACATTTCTATATAAGGATCAATGGTTTCACATATTCATGAGAGACAACAACGACACAGTCACATCTGGCTCCTTTAGCTATTCCATAAAATAGACTATGTTTCCCCTTTTGCGATTTATTTCAGAATAACCCTTAAATGTAAAGAATTTTTCGATGGTATGGTAGAGACGCTCGTGGAATTATATTTAGGTTCCTTATTTTTCCTACTTCATCGAGTTCGACAAGTTCGGGAAGCTTGAAATTTGAATTCTTGGACGGGTTCAAACATCTACTTTATAGCTTAACATTTAAAGGAATATTTTGGTTCATTAGTTCTTTGAATTCTTCTCACAGGGATTTTAGCTTAAGGATAGAACATCTTTAGATCATCTGCCTCCACATCCTAGGGATTTATTTCCTGAATAGTTGATCAACTAATGGATACTGGCAAGGTTTGCAACTTTATTGTAAGGGATGGACCTTGATGGCTGAGACTTTCTTAGGAGTTTGGTCGCGAGCTGCAACGTCTACTTTGACAAGCACAGAGTCCCACGGTTTGAATCGGCTGATCTTTCACCTTTAAGTTATAGTATTTTGACATTCTTCCTTGACTTCCTTCTTGTAGATTCATAGTCTTCGAGTTCTTCTAAGAGGTTTATAAATCATGCAAGCCTTTGTTATTGGCCACTTTCTAATCATTTAGTTTTAGACTCTTGAAATTTGAAGCAACGAGAACGATTGATTGATTACGCGTGCCTCATTAGGGTGGATTAACTATTTCTCGTGATAGAGAGTAAAAGGTGTTTGACTGTGGAATATAAGGCATTGTATGAAGTTACCATAAAACGGAGACGAAGCACTTGATTGGTATCCCGTGAGTAAATTTTTCTTAAGTAAATTTAAGTAAATTTAAAATGAGCTTACTAATAGCTTCTATTTGACCATTGCTCTTGGGATGGTAAATGGAGAATTGAACTTCGGTCGTATCGGTCGTATCTCATATTTAACGACAAAAAACTTACATATTCTTATCCGCAATTCAGGCACCATTGGTGATGAAAACCATAAATAATAGATGATGTCGGTCCACATGAAATTATGGATTATGTGAGAAGCAGCATTGATCCATGTGGTAAATTATTAATCCTTAGTAGGATGTATTTTTGTTGCAACTTTTCTTGGAGAAGTAGCCTATGGAATCCATCCACCATCTTGCGAAGGGCTAATAATTGTTTTTATAGGTTGTAGCTCGAAATGAAGGTTAATTTGAATCAGGGAAAAAAATTAGGAACCTTTTGAGAATTACTCAGCATCTTTTCAAAGGGTAGGCCCAACTCGCTGCGAGAGGATTTAATTAGTTAGAGTTATTTGGTGGAATAATGACTTTCTTTCTCAAAGTAGAAATTCTTATACTCGTCTTCTGACACAATTTGGAATAGTTCTCTATTAATTTTCAAGTAGTGTCCAGCCGCTGATACTAAATCTTTGAAGATCTTTAACGTCATCGAGGCTAGCATGTCAAAAGCGTTATATGAGTGAGAATTATCGACTATTTGGTTGAATTTATAGATTTGTAACTTTAACCTCTTCGATAATGCATTGATACGGGATTATGGACCATTGATTAAGGATGCTTTCTCTTTAGAAAGCTCCAAAATTGATATTCGCTACTCGAATGTGTTTGATTTGAAAATGCTCAGTATTTCTATTTTCGTTTTTACTTTCAGTCAAATTTATGAGCATGATTTTATCTAAAACCATCTCAAATAAACTAGTGTTTTGATTACCCATAATAAATTATACTTATTAAATGGTGAGTGATTCTGGTTCCTAGTTAAAATATGAGGCCAACAATCGAGCCTCGTATTCGATTTTGTTGTCAACGACATCAAAGTCGAAAGCCGAACTCTAGATTACGAGATAAATCTACTATTGCTTCAGCTATTTGCCTAGTCAAAACTTGATTTGATTGTGGTTCCTTGGTTGATTCGTATTTATTATGGCGTATACTTTCTGAATGGCTTGTCTTTTGGAAGTAAGCAGTATTTGAGAAATTTTTAGAGGTAGCTCCAATAGTGCATTTTAGAAGATTAAGCACGAACTTGAACTTCTTTAATGTGTTGAGAGTCGCCTCGAGATTAAGTATATATTATTATGACTGTTATTTTTTGCGTGCGTGTTGATATACGACGATATTTTATAGCTTTTTTTAACGAATCATGTCAATTTAATCATGATAAATTTGGCAAATGCTTAATGCAAAGAACGTTACGTTATAATAATAAATAAAAAGCTCGTTACGCTGTGATGATAATAGTGTTAACGTGCGCAAATCGAATCATCGTAATTTAATGGCGGTCGTATAAGGTGTCCATGGAAGTTCATGAGCAGGTTAAAAAATATTTCGTCCAGACATTTCACCAATCTGGAAGGCCGCACGGGGCGCCTGTGTATTACATCTCGTCGGCGGGCGATGTGATGGTCGGTGGCCGTCCGGATGTGCGACGAAATCTTTTTTCATTAATGGATACCCTGCCAAGCAAACAAACGCATGTGATCATAAATAAATAAAAGACTTAAAAATACGATATATTAGCATAACGTATAATCTATTAGGATATAAAATCAGGTAAATTTAGAATTAATAAAATGATGCTTTTTTCTATAATAAAATTCAAAGTTATTAAAGACAAAAAAAATTATCTTGATAAAATAGTTTTGGATGCGATTGAATCGTATCGAACGTCTCGGCCAGGCGTGTCCTCTGTAAGCGAATTGCGGGGTATATAAGTATAAAACTCTCAACCAACTTGAAGGTACATTTTATTTTATTCTCAAGTAATTTTATGTTTCTTCTTTGAGTCTTTGATATTTATTCTCTTAAAATGTATCAATATTATGAACATAAATAAATAAATAAATAAATAAATACATAATGTATTCTTATAACAAATAATCTATGAGGATAAAAAAAAGCAGGAGCAAATTAAAAATTAATTAAATGATATTTTTTTCTATAATACAAAAAAAATCAACATTATTAGATGCAAGAGAAAAAATGTGATAAAAAAAGAATGATATTTATATGTCAATTTTGCATGAAATTTTCATATAAAAATATATAAATATAATAGCATAATAGATGCCAAGTTTTTTATTAGAAAATTTTTGAAAAACAAAAAATCATGAGACTTTGTCCAATATGAATAATATATCATTTAATATATTAATTGGGATTACAAAAAATTCTTCATTTATTTGAAGAATAAGAAACTAAAAAAATTAATAAACTCAAATTTAACGATAGGCTAACACTTTTAGAATAATAAAATATATGCACATATTAAAAGTCACTACAACACAACATATCTACTTCTGTTTTTCCACTGCGCTCGTGCTCAAGATCCCTAATGCTATCTTCTTTTGTTCCAAAGGATGAAGAATTGAATCTCTCTGCTTTTGACGTCGTTCAATATTCCTACGTAAGTTATCTTCATACGCAAGTTATCTTTCTCTCTTTGACGTCAAATGCTGTTATTATTTTTCTCTATTACGTATTCATGAAGACGGCTCGTTTGTGACTCGAATTTTTAACTACGAAGGCGCTTGTTTTGGTACCACATATCGAAGGGCTAAAGTTTAGAATTTTTGTACTTTCGGTCTCCTTTCTCTCTTCCCTTTAGTCAAACTTCTTTTGACCTTCTTGCTTTTGCTCAGATGGACAGCAAATACTACTTGTTTGTGTATCTTCATGTGACTAAGCAATCCACCATGACTTAAGAACGATGCTTTTTTGCATGAAGATGCATGGGTCTTCTACGATGAGACCCATCTGGATATAATTTCGTTGAATGATCGTGTGACAGTTGAGTCCATAACGAGATTTCATCTTTATTGAGATCAATTTTATTAGGGTATTCAACCACCCTTAACGAGTTGTGGTTAATTTTGTTTCACTATGGGGTGATCTCTAGCCGGATCGAGCCAATTACATGTACGATTTATTTGGTGAAAGGAGATGCAGGTAGGGATCACCCCCAATAAAAGGAGGGTGACAAATCGAGCGATACGTATTAGTGTGCTGATTTATTCTAACATGTGTGATTTATTTACGAGTGAAGGGAGATCACCTGATCTGAAAAGCTCTTTTCATACATGTTCTCATTTTGAGTGGAATAGATGGTTATGTAGACTGCGGGTCGACTCGGAAGTTCCTCGTAGTCGACTTGAAAAATTTAAAGACTAGAAGTATCGCTTAATCCTCGGGTGAACAAAGGGCGAGGAACTAGAATACGTCGACTCGTGGGCGTCTCGAAAGAAGAAATCTGTGCCACACAAAGATTTGAAGCTTCACGTTAGTGATCAAAGGGAGACTCATGTCCATCATCCAATACACCATTAGATGATGGTGAATAAAGTTTGAATGCGAACAAGTTTGAAACATGTAATGCACAAAGCTTTAGGTAGAGTTAGACGTACGGAGGTGCAACAGATTGAGAGGCTTTCTCAATTTCCTTAGAAAAAGCTGCATAAGAGAAGACAACTTGATGGAAAATTGTCGAGGAAGTGAGAGAGGAGGAGGCAGCCGTTCACCTCGATGTTGAGATCTCGAGTTAATTTATCCACTATTTTTCTGAAATCACCATAATAATTTAAAGGGTCTCCACTAGGGAGTTTGATTTGATCGGCAGCCATCTTTGATGGTGAGTTCTTCCAAGGCATACTACGAAGAGTGCGACAAAACTCCAAGCTATACGAGTTTGATGTTAGGAAGCTCTCGAATGAATGGTCAGGTAGATTCAGTGACTCCCGAACAAGTGACCACTACTATAGAGGAGGGTAGTGTGCCCTCCCTGTGGCCTCCAACGAATTTAAGCAGTTTTTATGTTGCACATTGCGGGAAGGCTCTCCAAAGGGAAGGTTCAGCCGAGCACGACCCCCGAGCCTAAGCTTACTACAAGTGAAGAAGCCTGCCGAAGGAAGTACACGACTTTAGCATCTAAGTCGGGTGTTAAACCTCCTCCTCTGCAAAGAAAAGAAGAAAAGGAGTATTGGAGAGCAAGCACGAGTCCAATGCGGAAAGAGTAGGCAAAAGTCTACATTACAAAGGATTCTTAATTCGATCTAATAAATATAATGAGGGATTGCTTTCGCAATGATTCGGGTACTGATATGTATGCCTCGACTATAGCGAACGTCCTCTAAGTGAAAATCTTCAAGAAAAAAAAATCTAAAAAAGCTATAGTTTTTCAAGACTTTTGTCATGCAATCAACTGGTAACAGCGGCCCAGAATTGTGGCTGCACGCTCTTCACGTGCCAAAGAAGCATCTTACAAGGAATAGAAGTCTGATATCATCAAGTCCACACACTCTTCTCGAGGTTGAGGAACGATCACGGCAGAGGCTTGGATGGATATTTGTGACGAGCTAGAGGATGTGTTAGTGGTTCTCTATAGTTCATTAGGAGATCAAAAATGGCCATGATAAAGGCCGTAGAAGAGTTTTATTAAATCATAGTTTGCGGTATCCCAACTTAGGAGGTTAACAAGCTTTTCTCTTCCTTGACGAGTAGCCATAAAAGGAGAGATCAGCCGGGGAGCACGTGGTGGATGGCGGTTTGTTGAATGCGTGATCCGGCAGTGAGGGATACCTAAACTTGGATTATTATTATTTTGTAATAAGAAGCTTTTATAGAGAAATTTGTAAAGAACTTGTAATTAGCTAATTATAAGAAATGAAATACAAGCAACCTTGACCGACTTTTTACCATTGTCTCATTTTACCTTTAGTGCACTTTTACCATTTATTGTTTGTGGTGTGTATGTGGCAATTGATTGCTCATCCATTAGGAATGTTTCTTGGTTGTTTTCAATATGTTTGTCCTTGACTCGGTTCTTATACTTTTCTTGTATCTTATTTGCTAAGTCAGGCTTATTGCCTTGAATGGCAAGACCCTTTTAGGCTTTCATCCGAGATGATTTACTCTCTACTTTATAGAGCTTATTAATATTAGGCAAGTAACCACCTCTAATAGCTTTTTTTTCTTGGACGTTCAGGGCTGAATTTTTCAGCATTAAATTTGGAGTGAACGTGTTGGTTGTTTCGGTCATTTTAGTATTTTCTATAATCAAATAGCTTGCGTTGTTGTCGGTTTTTAGTGTTGATGCTAGGCTCATGTATTATACTTCTTGAGTCTTAATCGGCTTGGTCAAGATATCCTCCTCAGATGGAGTACCCTTTATGCTAAGCTTTGCGAATCTAGTCAACGCTTTCGTAGGATAACCGCTAAAGACTCAATTCTAGAGTGATTTGCTCAGTACGCTTCGCGCTTAATGCTACCGGGTCGGGAATCACCTTTAAAATGATATCTGAGCACAAGTTTAGAGAATGATTTGAGATGCGTGAGATTTGTAGGCTAGTTTTTTGTGTATTTTATCGATCGGATAATGTTGACATTTCCGTCGGCTTTGCTACTCATTTCCGATTCTTCGGGTGTTGGCTAGAAATTAAAGTGTATGAAGTCCTCAAGTTCCTCAAGTGTTATTTGAACTTGGGATTATACTATAGTAAGCCGAAGATTATTTAACATTTCTTAAATGTAAAAATTTACAATCTAGAAGTAAAAATTCCATTATTATTTTTTGAGCATTGGAACTATAGATTTTGTTTAAGGAAAAAATATTTTTAGATTATCTACGCTTCACATACGAGAGACTCTTTTCCAGTGTATTTCTTGACCATGTATGCACCGGGGTGACCGCTGGTCGATGATGAACATACTATCCACATCGGTCAACTTGCTAACCGCTTATCAGTATATTTGGATCGGCCTTATTTCTGCAAAGGTTCTGGGGCAAAGGCCTTTTCTCAGACGTGCTTATTGTAGTAATCAGCAGTATGTCTCTTAAATTTTTCTCATTGAAGGGTAGAATTTGTTCACTTTTCTTTCCATGAAAAGTTAAGCATGAGTATTCACGAAGACAAAAAGAAATTTGCACTAGCTCTTTATTGGTGGGAACGACCCCGATGATGTTGAGCCCTAAATGGCAAAAGGCTACAGGAAAACAATGCACTCCTATCTGTAAATTTGCTGACATTATAATGATGCATACTTTTGATATTGCTCGAATGCAATTTGCCTTCTCTGGGGTGTTGGTCAAAAGTAACATTTTCGTTGATTCTGTCATGAGGATTTTTTCCTCCAAAGTGACTCCAATATTCTCTGTGTATCTCCTAAGGAAATCTTATTTTGTTCTCATCAATGCACCTCAAGTATGGTGAAGTAGTCAACTTTCATAAAAACACGTTGATCAAAAGGTATTGAGGTGCTAACTTTCCTTTATTTTCATTCTTTTTTCTTTTTATTTTTAAAAAAGAATCTTCAATGCGATCCCATCGTCGTGTATTTTCCCTTTCGAATAAGTTCTTGGCTGGGCAAAGGATTTGAGGATGGGTATTTCAGTTGCTTCTTAAAAAATCCCAATACGCAAATTCAAATTTTTAGTTGTAATAATAGATTTTATCGATTAATGAAAGATATAGACCATTTTCAAGAAAATTTGAGAACAGATGTAATCATATAAAAAATAAAATTTGAGTGTTAGATATAGGAATAGGCAAAATTGGGTAGTATGTATGTAAATGATTTTTTTCCATAAATTTGCTTACACCTTTTAGTGTATTCATTAACATCTCACACTTAACATCTATTATGTACTTCTAAGTATCTTTTTCTTTTCATACGTAGAAAAGATGCTTCAAATGTAAAAATCAGAGTTTAGATGTGAGATATGTAAATGCATAGAGGTAGGTGTTACATGTATGTAAATTCTCATGAAATTAGGTGTATTAACCGCATATAATTTTATTACGCGAAACTAAATAACTCGATTTAACATTAATGAAAATTACAGTTTTAATCCACTAACCACAATGCTTTATCTAAATAAAGACACTATAAAGAACTTTACGATAGAATATCATCTAAATGAATTAAAATAATAGTACCTATAGAATGATTTAATCTTATTTAAATAGACTTATGAATTTACATTATCAAGTAAACAATCTATGTAGATTTATTAATAATCAAGCATAGCTTCTAGTAATTTTTCTTTGTAGACAGATAGATTATATATTACATCGCATACACTTCATAATTAGGTTAAAAGATACCAAAATACATTCATAAAAAAATGAGATGATAATTTGTAGTTCTTATTACTATTTCAAAATAACTTTGAAATGCTACCCTCCTTCACTTTCAAGAAGTATTAGTATAAAATTTTTTTTTATTAATAATCAAATAATCCTGACATCTGGCCGGTTTAAAGAAATACATGTAAAGCAAACTCATTGCTGCTTTCCAAAGTTTGTGCTAAAGTACCGTGGAGTTAGTGTTATAAAATATTAGGGGAAGTTGTACTTCTCATCAATACGAGTAGAGAATCAATGACACACATTCTTATAGGCTTCTGCTTTTTCCTTATTGATTTATGAGATTTCTAGTTAATTACTTATTATTCTTTTACCTTCTTTGCAATTTATTAACTTAAACTCTTTTAAATGCAATGATTAGAAATGGGCTAGTGTCCATAAACTATCAATCATCTTATATGTATTTATAATACCTAAGGGGTAATTGACATCCGCATATTATAAGCCTCATCGATCTCTCTCTCTCTCTCTCTCTCTCTCTCTCTCTCTCTCCGTCTCTTTCCTTTTCCCCCTCACCCCCAACCTCAGTAGAATAAACAAGGATAAATTAGGCCCAATTTTTAGGTTTTAGTTTTAAGTTGACCGAATAGAATAAGTGGTTAAGTGATGGAAGGACGAACCATTCCATGGATGTATTCATAATACAAGGAATGGCATGTTTTAAATTACGCCTTAAGCTTTGGTGCACATTAACCTAATGTTAACTTAAGGGGCCCACTTATCCGTCAATAATGAATAAGAATAATTCTTTCAGTTTAGTCTAAAAGCAATTCAATCCTATAGTGCCCAAAGGGAGACTGAGAGTTGATTCAAGTTAGCGAGATGCTATAGTCGATAAGAAACCACTTGGAGGAAGATATTGAATGACTTCATACTTGAGATAAACTATAAGAACTTAAGGGTAGGGTAAGTGATATTGTCAACCATTCCAGAAATTAGATCACCTCACACATCAATGATGCACATCTATGTGCTAATAACACATGGCTACATGTCAGTGTGCTTACGTACGCAATGCGTAATACCCTTTCCTTGTGAAAACGTTAACGCAAACGCTTTATATTTCGTTATTGAGTGATTATATGCCGAAATGCAAACAAACGTCGTATATAAGAGCCATGACACCGCATTTACGGTGTTTGTGTACTCATGTATAAATGCACACTCAATGCCTAAATCACATCATCTAAAATAAATAATAATGAAATGAGGCAAAGTTGAATAAGTACTGCATTTTTTACTTTATTTTTGATTATTAATGGCTATATAGCCACTTATAAGTTATATTTAAACAATAAAATATTTTTCATTACTATATTATTTTTATTTAAATATTATTTTAATAAAAAAATATTTTAAACTTCAAATAGCCTTTAAAAATTCCCTCAGTTATTGCAACATTCTTCTCACCAAATACTATCTTCATTAGCTAGAACAATATACGAGAAATTTTTTCGATCTCTCTTGCTAAAGTATTTCTTTCTTCGCAAATTTTTTTCTTACTTTATGAGCAACTAAGCACATGAACATGCAAATTTGAGAGATTTTTCTATACTTATTTTTTATTTCAAATCCTTAATTTTCTCTTATATTATTTCAAGCCAATGTATAATTAGCCTATATAAATAATGTATATGTGAAGGAAAATATTTAGAAGAACCAAGGTTATCTTTTAGCACTTTAAAGAAATTTCCCATAAAATTAGTAAATATTTTTTTATTATTTACTTAACAAATTTTTTGAGTAAATTTTTTAAGTGAAGAAATAAAAAAGACCTGCTACTATAACATTTTAGAGATCTAACATTTTGAAGAACATTTACAAAAAAGAGAACAACTTATTTCTATTTTTATTAAATGTGATGAAAATTATTTTTAACTATTAATTTATCTTTAAAGGTTATTTGTGAGAAGCTCAAATTGTCTTTTGAAAAATCAATAGGCAAATAACTTTATTTTGGTAAATTTTATATACACGTATATTTATAAATTTAAATATTCATATTGATTACTGTGAGCATTAATATGACAGACCCTTACAAGTCATTTTAGGCTATTAGGTGATTAGCAAGAAGGTTTAAAATAATCCTCTTACTTTTAGTGTATTACCTCATATAATATAAAAAATTTACTATGTTTAGATCATATTATATGTATTTTTTTTATCTAAGCCTTTGGCTTAGTCCAAATCACATATTGGATGTTAATTCAAGTTGTACTTAGTCCGATGTAGAAGAGAACGTTGGGTTGTACATACTTACACCAAGGGTGTATTTATTGCAGGGCTAAACATTGTAAAAATCACTTGTATGTAGATCTGTATAGCTTTTTATTACTTGCAGTTTTTTTTTTTAATTTACATAACTTATTAAATTGTTCTTTGTGTTAAAAATCCTAAGTCACCATAGTCATCCCAAAATTAGAGTGAAAAGGTATGTTTAATAAATTTCGATGAGTATTAGGTTTAAATAGATTATTTCAAACTTGTCAGGCACAGTATAGAATCATAAGCTTTCAAATGAGAGGTAAGTAAGCACTAGGCTAATAGGGAAGACCACAACCATTTATAATTTACAAGGCGAGATTTTTTAAGAACATAAAAAAGGCAATTTTGTTAGAACTCGTTGAGTGTAACACTACCATAGGCTGGCTATGAAAACACATTCATATTCTTATCCTTAAATCGGGTACCATAGATAATAGATGATGTCGGTCCACATGAAATTATGGATTATGTTAGTCTTGATTATGGCAAAGAGCTTAGCATTGATCCATGGAGTAGAAATTATTAATATCACTAAGTTATTTTTGTTGTAACATTTTCTTGGAGAAAGTGGCCCTGATCTATCCATCATGCTATGAAGGGCTAAGAATTGTTTATAGTTGTAGCTTAAATGAAGGATGGAGTCACATTAGGGCAAAATTATGATACTATTCAAGCCTTTTGGAGAAATCCTCAGCATCTTTTGAGGGTAGGCCAAAACACCTTTGTCGGAGGACACATTTTACCGGAAGGATTTAATTAGTTAGAAGTTCTTCCACTGGAATGACAACCGCTTTCTCAAAGTTAAATTCTTGTATAATTTAATCCTTCTCATCTTCCCTCATACATTTTTAAAGGCTGGAAGTGACAGACTTTTAGAATAGTTCCCTATTAATTATCAAGTAGTTTCCAGCTTTGATACTAAATCCTTGAAGGTCTTTAATACTGTCGAGGCTAGAATGTCAACATATATTATATGAGTGAATTGATCACGACTATCGACTGAAATTTAGTTACATATTTGTAAGTACTTCTTCCAATAGTCGGTTGATACGAAAAGGATTATGGACCATTGATTATGGATGTTTTCTCTTTTAGAAAGCTCGAAAAATTGATTTTCATCTCTCGAGATGTGTTTGATTGAAAATTCCTAAGTTTTTCTATTTTCACTTTTTTCACAGGTCAAATATATATGCATGATTTGATCTCGCATCTCAAATAAACCAGTGTTTTGATTCACCTAAGTGAGAATTAGATCTGACTAAAGAGGTGAGTGATTTTGGTTCTAATTGGAAATATGAGGCCAATAATCATAGCCTCGTATTAGGTTAGAGAAGCTGAGTAACAAAGGAGCTAGAATTCCATCAGGCAACAACTACAAACTCTTCAGTGAGCAAAATAATCCTAAACCGGGCGGAAACGGCACCATCGCCCGCCAGCCGACCGGCAATGTGAGCTAATAAAAAACGGCTCTGGCTCAGCTCTACGGGAGACAACCACCCTCTCATACCCCCCTGTCATCGCAGCATTCGACCTCAACTACCGCCTCAAAGACGACAATTCAGCGGCGAAGTGACTCGGACAAATCTCAAGAAAACCTAACACCATTCCCCACCGCAGTCGACGACATCGACGGCGGAAAATGAAGTCCATCGCCACATTCTTTGAGACTAAAACCAGCTTATGGATCATCAGGAAGCCCTGCATAAAAAATTTCTCCAACGTAATGAAGCAGCGTGACAAGGAGCGTGTTGGGCAGGAAGAAGTCCGGCAGGAGCAGAGAGAGCATCTCGGGCTGGCCGGAGGCCATAGCCGCGCGCATGACCGCTAACTCATCGCCGCACGTGAAGCAGCCATACTCATTCCTGGAAAAAATAACAGGAGAAACCATTAACCTTCAATCCTACCCTAACGTTTCCTCAGAGAGAAACGACGCTGCTTACAAAGGGGGCCATTATTTTCCCTCCGGTGCTTGACGATGAGCAGGTGGCCAGCGAAGTCCAGGGCAATTCAGGTGCGCAGCGAGCTGGATGGGCAATTCCAAGGATTGGTAAAAAGCCCTCTTTGGGAGGAAGTCAGCGCAGCCATAACGGCAATGGGATATCACCAGGCCTGGCTTGATACAAGGAGTAAGAGGGAGAACATTAACAAATACTTCCTTAATTTATATCTCATTTTGCATGAAATTTTTACAAAAATATATAAAATATAATAACACAGTAGCTAACAGAATTTTTAATTAGAATAGTTTGAAAAAGTAAAATCCTGAGGCTTGGGCCAAAATGAATAACATCTTAACTAATATATTAACTGAGATTACAAAAAAATATTCTTCATTTATTTGAAGAATAAAAAATTATAAAATAATATGCGAAATTTAACGAAAAGTAACAACTGTTAAATTCGGAAAATATATGCGCAGTTGAAGTTAATGCGACACAGCGGATAAAACCCACATATTTTTAATACGACATTATAGAGATTTTACGTCTATTATTGTACATTTGTTTGAACAAAAATGTAGTGATACGTTTTCGATATTTATACGTATGTTATTTTTACGAAAAACGTCTTCTGAATTTCGATTCTTGAAATGCAATTTTGATGGGTTTTTTTCGATTACGACGCGTCTCCGTCGGTCCTGCTTGTCGCAGAGGCCCGAGGCGAGGACTATGTTGAAAACTTGTGCTACACACGGTCGAATGTACGTCGGCAAAAACTAAAAACCAACTCGGATTGAAGCGAACGATGTGCTTGTGGCTTTCCTCAGCTTGCTTCTCAGAGTCGGATATTAAGGGATTTGAGGGTTCGGAGCTCAGTCACTCTTGCTGTATTTGCCGCAAGAATATCTTCGTCGTGTTGGCCGGGTGCCGGTGGCAGGCAGTTGTGGCGGGAGCCGTCCAATATGTTTGGAAATCTGTTATTTACGCTGGTGAGTTGTTTATTCGTGGTTTGAGTTCCACCATTTCTTTAGTTCCGGGGCTTCCGGCAGCCGTCGTGGAAGGAGCAGGGGAAGGGAACTGCTTTTTGGCCATGAGGAGCTAGAGGATTAGAAGAGGATTGGTAAGGCTTTTCTTTCTTTTACTGTGGGGAGAAGTTGAGTCTAGTGATTTGGACTGATGGGGGGCTGCCCTGTTTATAAATGGATTCGGGGAGAGCTCGCGGGTGAATCGCAGGCTACAATGGCGGATGGAGAAATAGACGGATGTACGGAACGACTAATTTGGCGTCTAACGCCATCTCCGCCATGCGAGAACTTACGCCAATCTTTTCGAGGCTGTGATCGCGAAATCGAATAATATATTTATATATGCGGAAAAATCATTTTATTTCTCAAGAATGGGCTTTGGAATAAGAATTATTATCTCCACGATTCTCTTCAAAATCTTTGGCCTTTCTTTTTTCTTTTTTTAATAAATAAACTCTCTTAAAATTCTATGGTTTTTCTTTTTATTATCTATCTATTTATTTTATGATTTTATATTTATCTATACTTTGGCTGTAAGGCTGCTGCCCTTGCCCTTGCCCTTGCCCTTGCCCTTGCCCTTGCCCTTGCCCTTGACTTGCTACACATAAATGGAGGCATTACGTTTCTGTGTTTGCTTTGAAAGTGTTGTTGTAGGAGCTGTTCTTTTATGCCATTAGGTGGAATTTAAGAACGCTTTAGCTTAAATCCTGACAAATGAAATCGTGGGACTTTGAGGGGCTGTTTGATATTCTATTTTAGTCATATTTAAGCTATATTTAATAAATCACGCCAAATAGAATTGTTGTTACTATAAGTCTCACTATTTGATAAAATTCAATTAAATTTAGTTATTATGGTTAAATTCATATTTCATTAATTTCTATAGTTCATGAGGTTTAATAGATTTGATTTGTCTTACTAATATTAAATCTTAAAATAAATAGCCAAATAATATAAGAAATTATCATTCCAAATAGTTTTGAAGTTTTAGCCTTCTCAAGCTTCACTATATTTTACTTTAGTTAAATTTTACTTGTAACCAAACACCCTTGAGTCATATTGTTTGGATAGATCTTATTTCAACCTTTTTATTATTAAATATAAGTTTGTTAAATCCAACCGAATCACATGATTTAATGAATTTAATAAGAAGTTTCCCCCTTTTGCTGATATTTAATTTTGTGAAGAATAGTGAACAATGTATCGTGATCGAAAAATATTTAATAATTGTCATGCTAAATAGATTTGCAGGATTTATTCCTCCCAAGATTCACTAAAATATTTGTACATAAATGTTTGTTAATTTCAAGTAGCAATCACTTCCTAGAGCTTAAAATTAATATTGATTTCTACCTACATCCGAAGCTAAATAATGCATTCTTTAAATTTATTTCCTCAAAATATAATTTCTAACTTTAAGCAACTAAATAAGCCCTTATTATTGCGAGTTAGGTTTATTAGAGTTAATAGGATATTGCATTTACATGAGTACATAATAATATTATCACGTATGATTAATATTTATTGGAGACTCTGAAACATTTTATAGAGTTGCCGCATTTGGTTAAATTTAAGTATTCCATGACTTGTTAATAGGCATGTCTTTAGTCTCGCGTGATTGGTCGAGCATTAGCCGTCTCGATTGATGTAGAGCACTAGATTCAGAACATCTCGTCCCAGCACGAATCGGTTAATATTGAAAATATGAAAAATATTGTCAAACAATCTTGGTAAAGTGTGTTTGGGGCGATTATATTTATTTGATAAATAACGGTGAAATTTCTTAGAATAAGTTGTTTTAAGTAGTTGTTGGTGAATCGGTATGCATTTGGATAGATTTATTTGTCTTGTAATTTCTGAAAAAGAAAAATGTAACGTGCGTTATGTACGTGTATTAGGCGGCAAGTCGACGATTTCGTAATTAAACAAAGGAAATAACAAAAATAAGTTATGAAGTTCGCAAAAAAGTTCGCAAAAAATGAGATTCGAAACATACAAAATGACGCGTATGACATTTCCCTCACGGAATCCGACGTTCGGTAGCACGATTTAAGTGAAATTTTGATATCGGTTGGCGCTATGGTATTACAATAGAACAGCATAAATCAAATAGGAAAATCGAAAATTAAAGTATCCATTATATAAGTTTATGACAAATCAATGAAAGAAGGCAACGTTAACGGCAAGCAATGACAACCAATCGATCAAACCCTCCATCTTAAAAGAAATAAAAAAATCACTCATGAACATGAGCAAACAATAACAAAACCACATAACACAAACCGAATAACTATACAAGCAATCCCAAAATCGAAAATGCCACGAAATCACGGATCAAATTTGTACTAGGATCAAATCGAACGGCTATGAAATCACGCCTTGAAAAATGTACAGCAAATTCGCGTTAGTACGGGAGGATCATATCAAAGCTACAAAAATCATAGAATTGAAAATTGCACAAACCGGAGGATTAGATCGAATTAAATAGGATCGGTCGAAATGAACGGGAATGGAAGCGAGACGAGAGGGATGTTGCGTAGTATTGGGAGGAAATCGGGCGAGGAGCTTGAAATTGCTGACCGCAACAAGAGAATAGAGGTCCCAAAACTCCCTAAAGATTAGGACCACGTTTTCCCGAAATAACATCCCAATGTCGACGCAAAACATTGTTGTGGCGTAGTAGGGCAAATTGTCTTTATAGCAGCAACTACTGCAAAACGGGGCCTAAATCTCTTTGTTCTTAATACTATATAAATTCTTAGTGTTTCTTGCTATTGTGTGGTGAGTTTTGAGGTAGGGGATGATTGTTATAGTTATTGTAGTTATTATATTATCATTTTATTATGTTACATATGCTTAATATTTATTAGGATTTTGTAGTATTTATTTTATAATCTATTCGAATTGAGGCATTTACTTACATACCACACAATTCTTATGTATTTACATATTTAGTATCTAAACATTCATTTTTACATGCATACCACTCAAATCTCTAACATCAAATAAAAAATACTGCCATCATTATCTTTTAGAAGTAAAATACACACATTTTCATGCATAAATTTATGACATAATGGTGCATAAATGTAAATATCAAACTTCAGGTGCTAGATTTGTAAATAGATAAAATTATGTGGTATGCATGTAGATTTCCCATCTAATTTTGCAGTTTCTTCTCTATTGAACTTTCTTTAGTGGTTAGGCCATTGCTAGGATCCACCAAATAAATAAATTATAGAAAAGCTATTATTCCTGAGCAGGGGAAGCCTCCAGATTGTAAGGACTTGTGGGAATCATAACTTTGCTTATGATGCTCAACCATTAGCTTCATCGAGGAGAATAATGCAGGCAATGCTGCTGCAGCACTGCATGGCACGACTCGCCCCAAGACGAAGGTTTCACATCAGCACTCTTGTTGTTTTTCACCATAGTTTCTGATTTTTTTCTACTCTAAACTTGAGAAAGTGTAGGATATGTATGTCTAGGATTTTATGGTTAACATTAAGCATCAATAAAGATAATTACATGCATGGCATTCAAACTTTCTGTTACAAAATTAACACCCAGTTCATTTTTTTGAACTACAGAACTAGTCCATTTACATGTGCTATACTTGATCAAATCATTCTGAATTTGATAAAATAAAACATCTGGGTTGATATTTTGTTATAAATTTTTCATATTTGAGTGAAAGTTTGAAAAACAGATGAAAGATGGTGCTAGTTTTGTAGATAGCAAAGTTTCAAGTGCTATGTGTAACTACCCCATAAATTTATTGTATTTATTAGATTTAATTTTTGGGTTTTGTTTGAGATGGAATTGCTTAGGGATGGAAAGTGGAGTGAGGAGGGGCAGCTATTTTGGTGCCCGGCGATATTATCAGCATCAAGCTTGGTGATATTATTCCTGCGGATGCTCGGCTCCTTGATGGAGATCCGCTAAAAATTGATCAGGTTTTCCAGCTCCATGTTTTTTATTTTTCTCAGTGAGCAGAATTATGAATTGTTTTTAAGGGCATTTACACACATATCACTCAAGTGCTTAAGTATTTACATATTTAACATCCAAGTATTGTTTTTACATTTATACCACGCAAATCTTTCAGATCACATATAAAATATCACCTTCTAACCTTTGAAAAGTGAATATGTAAAGATTGAAGTTTAGGTGTTAGGTATATAAATATATAGGAATTGAGTGGTATGCATATAAATTTTCCTTTTTTTTTCCAATATATGTTAATTCTCTCACCTGTCTTTTGCTTTGAATTTTTGGGTGAAATATGTAGTCTGCCCTTACTGGCGAGTCACTGCCTGTAACCAATGGTGTTCACCTTCTTCGGTGTTCACACCTTCTTCAGGAAGGCTGCATCTTGTCGACAGTACAAGCCAAGTTAGTCCCTTCCAAAAGGTGAGTGTAAAGGACAGCTTACATGAATTTGGCGCTCATATCTACATACATAGCCAACAATTCTTATGTATTTACATATCTCACACCTATACTTTCATATTTACACATAGCGCTGTATTCTTTAATATCACAACAAAATAGCACTTCTATCACTTTTTAAAAGTGAAATCCATCTATGTATGTAAATATGAAAGTTTCAGTTGTCAGATATGTAAATATATAAATTGTATTCTATTAAATTTCCCTTTATTTTATTTATTTTTGCCTTTTTGTTGGAAATTTCTGTATCTGTTCTACTGCTGTGGTGCTGCTGACCCAAAAGAGGTAAATATCTGAATTGTTTATATTCTTGTCCTCTTGTATCCGTCCATGTTTGTAAAAAATTCTTTGTTTCTCAAAGGCGAGGTCTGATATCCCAGAAGTTCATTTTTTGCCTTTCAATCCTAACGGATAAGAGGACTGCTCTAACTTAGGAACAGGTAACATTATAGTGCTACAAATGTTATTTTACACTCTTTCCCTATTTTAGTCTGCTTTACAATTTGTTATTTTTCAGTAGGGACATTTGCATGCATGCCACCTAATTCTCATGTATTTACATATCTAACATCTAAACTTTACCTTTTACATCTATACCACACAAATCTTTTATATCACACGAAAAGTACCACTATTTTAACTTTAAAAAAATAAAGTACACCTTTTCAATCATAGATATGGTTGCATATTTGTAAAAATTAAAGTTTAGGTGTTAGATATGTAAATACATAGGAGTTGAATGGTATGTGAGTAAATCTTCTTTTTCAGTAATGTAGTCTTAAATGTTCATGTGAGTGATTCTTCTTTTTCAGTAATGTAGTCTTAAATGTTCATGTTTGGGCTTCAGATATTGAATCTGGCACACAACAAATTAGAAATTGAACGAAGGGTTCATTCTGTGATTGACAAGTTTGCAGAGCGTGGGCTGCGATCACTTGCAGTCGCATATCAAGTCATATAAAAGTAATGATGCACTTCTTAAGGAAGTTACTTTTTGTTTGCTAACTACTAGTTGATTTGAACAGCTTGGTTTTATGCTACTTGCCCTCATTTGGAAATTTGATTTCCCCCCATTTATGGTCCTCATCATTGCAATCCTGAATGATGGTACGCTCTTTTTTTCTAGTTTCATTTAGTTACCTGTATTGCATTTTTACCCTGTAGTGATAATCTTAGTTGATAGAGCTTCTTTCTGTTATGATTGGAAGATTTACATTCATGCCACTTAATTCTTATGTTTACATATCCATCACAAAAACCTTAATTTTTGTATATATTCCACTTTATCTATGCATGTATTTTACTTTTAAAAAGTTAAAATATTGGTCTTTTTTATGTAATATGAAATATTTAGGTGGTAGAAATGTAAAAAATCAAAGTTTAGGTGTTGTATATGTAAATGCATAAGAATTGAGTGGTATGTATGTAAATAATTCTTAATAATTTTGCCCTTCTGTATATTTTGTCAGGCACCATCATGAAGATATCGAAGGATAGGGTGAAGCCTTCCCTCTCTTCCTGACAGTTGGAAGCTTGCAGAAATTTTTACAACTGGAATTATCCTTGGAAGTTACTTGGCCATGATGACAGTCATTTTCTTCTGGGCTGCATACAAAACTGACTTCTTTCCAGTATGTTACCAAAGATTCTACCTTTCTGGTTAATCAACCTTTATATGATTTTTATCTCTTCGAGAAAGAAAATCATTGTTGCTTAATCTACTTTTTTCCTTGGTACATACTATCAAGAATTAGGCGAGACATGATTCAAATTTTTATCTGTTCGGTGAATTTATGGTTGTATCCTATTGAATTTATTACTAACACATGCTCTCATATTGAATATATTTTAAAAAAAATTAATAATAAATTTAGAAAGCCAAAATAAAAAATGAATTCATCTAAACTAAAACTTTCACAATGTTATTGAAATAGAATTTTATAGCCTTTATACTAACACATGCTCTTATGTTTTCTGTCCTACTAATAATAGATATAATATAATACATAGTAGTAGGTACCAGAATTTTTAATTAGAATATTTTGAAAAGCAAAAAATCTTGAGACTGAGCGAGGTAGAAAAGCATACCAACTAATATATTAATTATAACTACAAAAAATATTCTTCATTTTATTTGAAGAATAAGAAACTAGAAAAATAATGTAATCAGAATTTAGCGATAAGTATAACTCTTAGGCTCAAGTAAAATATATGCACGGATTGAAGTTATGCAATACAATGAATCCACTTACATATTTGTCAACTGCGCTTGTGCCTGAGATCACTTATCTTTTTATTCCTTTGTTCAAAGACAGAAGACTTGAATCTCTCTTTGGTGATGCTGCTCAATATTCTTACATACGTTATCTTCTTTTCAAGAAGAGCGTCTTTCGAATTCCAACGTCTTGAGATCTATAGCGTTTGACTCCGCTTTTTCTTGTTGCGGCCATCTCCGCGATCCTACTTTCGCAGCTTGCAGAGAGGCTGGAGGAGAATACTTGAGGTTGAAAACATCGTGCTCCGCACCGGTCGAGATGTCTTGATCGGCAACAACAAAGCCGACTTCAGATTGAAGCGGCACGTCTCTTTGCGGCTTTCCTCGACTATGTTTCACGAAGTCGGATATTAAGGGATTTGAGGTTTTGGACTGCGTTACTTACGTTATTTGCCGCAAGAATATCTTGATCGTTTTGGCTGGTTGCTATTGAAGCAAGTTGTAAGCCGAGCCGTCCAATGTGTTTGCGGCTCTGAGCTATTTCCTTGGTGAGTTGTTTATTGATGGTTTGGAGTTCCACCATTTCTTGAGTTCCAGTGCTTCTGGCAGCCGCCGTGGAAGGAGCAGGGGTTGGCTTGCTTTTGGCCATGAGGAGCTAGAGGATTGGAAGAGGGTTCGTAAGGCTTTTCTTTCTTTTACTGTAAGGGGAGAAGTTGGGTCTTAGTGATTTGGACTGATGAGAGGGCTGCTTATTTATAAACAACGGATTAGGGGAGAGCTCGCCGGTGAATCACAGCTCTAATGGCGGATGGAGAAATACAAGGATGTACGGAACGGCTTATCAGGCGTCTAACCTAGTAACCTCCTCTCCGCCATTTTAGCCTTCGCCAGTTTTATCGTCTGTGTATATGTATTCGGAATAATCTAGTTCCCAAGAATGGCCTTCGCTGCTTCTCGGCCATTCTTTTAAACTTCTGCCTTCCTTGCTGTAACGCTGCTACCCTGGCTTCTTTTTTTCTTTATTTTTTTTTAATAAATAAATTCTCTTAAAATTTATATTTATCTATCTATTTATTTATTTTATTATTTCATTGTTATTTTAGGTCGACTGCATAGGGAAGTAACTTTTAAGTGCGTGTGATGCAGTGCTTCAGTTCCATTGTGGGGATATGCTATTGTATCAAGTCAGCTTTTCTACAGTGGATAGTTTATATGTTCTATCATCTCGCCTATAATACATCTTCTGACTTGATCAGTTTTGGCCTAATTGACTTGGCCCATATAATTTGATGGACCATGCAATCTCTTCACAATAGCTTGATCACGACCATATTTTTCTCTCCTGCACTGTCACATCTCAATAAGAACAGTACGGATAAAATCTCCAGATTTATGAAAGCTTAATTTATCGGGATATGTCTCTAAATCCTCCTATTATTATTTGCTTATGAAATCTTAATACGCGCAATAGAGCTATAATTGTATTCAATATTTAGTACCATATCATAAATTCGTTTTATTTTAATAACTTTATCTAGTCGGGGGAAAGAAAAATAAAGCATGAACTGTTTGTAGAAAAACATCTAAATCTTATAGATCAACCTGAGGTTAAGACACGTGTGGAACCTATGATAGTTTGATCCTAAAGATTCTTTGGCCGATATGACAGTCATTCACTTGTTCCTCTATAAGGGTTACAGAACGGGGCTTACATCACAACAGTTTCAATTTTTCTTTTTTTTTAAAAATTTGTTTATCCTTTGTCCCCTTCAAAAATTTTTCTTTTTTTTTTTAAAATTTTATCCACAAAGTGGGGTCTCCTAATAGGATCGTTTTTAATGTGACCAAATCATCCAATACATTCTCTTTAATCTTTGTCTGTCATTGGAGCTACACTAGCACGATATTCACAGCACATAATTTTGTTTTATGCTTCTCATTTTTTTGTCAAAATTATTTCAATTGCTAATAAAAGGTTAATTATCTAAAAAAAAAAATTATATGCTCTGCTTTATCATTATTTTAAACAAAGTTATATTTTAATATTTCATTTTATTAATTTAATATTATTTTATTATTATTGAAAATAAAAGAACTAAATATAAAATTCTCTTAAAATTTATATTTATCTATCTATTATTATTATTTTATTATTATTATTTTCTTTAGGTCCATTGCGTAGTGAAATAACTTTAAGTACGTGTGGTATAGTGGTCATGTCACTTTTACAAAATCATTTTGATTGCTAATAAAATGATGATTATTTTCAAAAAAACAAAAAAAGTTGATTAATTTTGTCTGTCAGGTAATCGTGGATTGTATTTTTATCTTAACATTAATTTGCTCTGTTTTATCATTCTTTTAAATAAGATGATATTATCATATCATATAAATAAAAATTTGAATTTGAGTTACCACCCCCCAATAAGAGGCCCCTACCTAGCTCTGCCTCTACTCTTAGGGCAATTTATCCCATGATATTTTGCCTCCCAAATGATCTAGTCATGCCTATTTTAACACCTGCTTTAAGACGTGAGATATTAAAAAATAAGTTTTGCATGACTTACTTTCATATTCAAATATGGAAGAGAATTGAAAAGCCCGATCAAATATGATCAAATATAAAGTTGAGAAACTCTAGCTTCATGTGTTTTTCATTGCAATGGGAGTACTTACCATATATTTCTGATATTATCATTCATGCAGTAGCTTTCAATGCGTTGTACATGTAGTTCTACATCAGCGGAGTCTCTTGTCTCTACTTATGCAGTAAAAATAAGGATCATGGTGTGCTTCTGTTGGGGTATGGCTCTGCTGGCTATGCTCCGATTTGCTTGAAAAATAAGCCATAGTGGATAATAAAGAATCCTTGTGGCGAGAATTGGGGCGAAAATGGCTACTACAAGGTTTGCAAGAGTCGTAACATCTACGACATAGAGTATGAGGTGTCTACTGTCACTTTCTCCAAGGTAGCACATCGAGGTTTTCTCAATTGAAACTTAGGGTACGTTTGGGGTAGCTGCATTTTAGGATAAGCAGCTTATTCTGAAACACGGCCAGCGGGTCGGCCGCGGGGTTCGACCTGCGGCCTACGTGTAGTGTAAAAACCTAACTGTATTTTCAGATAAATTGTCAAAACGTGTGATCCAAACGGTACGACGACGTTTTGAAAAACATCCCTGCACTTATAAGCTGCCCCAAACTGACCCTTGATTTTAGTAATCTTCTGTACAAAAAATGTATAATGCTTCCGGTGCTGGTGCAGCAATATATTCTGGATTGTTATATTTTTATACTTCTATAAGCTAATTCCTATGGAAACAACAAGTAAATACTCATATCAATACTCTTTTTAATTATCTTTGTAAGCAGTTACCTTAATCTAGAAATGAATAATTGTAAGCAGTTACCTTAATCTACTTGTAATTTCTACAAATGCAACAGTTGTCAATCATAAATGGTAGCATCACCAAACTTGCAATTAAATTTCCTGCATTTTACTGACTGGTTTCATTAAAATTTCCTTAATCGTATATTAATATATACTGAAAGAAGAGATAGCGCAGATTATCACAATACTAGTATTTATGTTCCTTTAGATTTATACCACCATCATTTATTTAAGGTAATATGTTATGTAAAATATTGAAATTTAGTTGAAAATCAGAATGTATGGTAGTATTGCGGATGGGTATCAGTATTGGTCTCTGCTGTCATTTGTGAAGCCAAGTATTTGCTGAAGGTTAGCGATATCCTGTGCAGTTGAACTAGTCTATGCTATGACCTGTAAAACATGAAGCTTCAAATTATTAGTTGACGATATAAAAGACATAAGAGAAATAACTTTCACCAGTATCTTCATCGACGTATCTCAATATATGTATATATATTTGAGCAAAACATATTATGTTAGAACGAGTAAAATTAAAATTTGTATGCAGTTAGCCTTACTATCAATTTCAAAGAGTTATATATGTTCTATATAATTCCATATACAACCAAGATAGTTTAAATTTGTGCATATGGACTAGTGATTGTAAGACATATTTTAAGGCAATGAATATTTTTTTAGACATTTTAGCTCAAGGATAGAACATCTTTAGATCATCCCTACTCCACATTCTAGGGATTTATTTGCATGAATAGTTGATCAACTAATGGTTACTAGCATGGTTTGCTACTTTATTATGTAAGGGACAGACCTTGATGGCTCAGACTTTCTTAGGGTCTGGTCACGAGCTGCAACGTCTACTTTTATTAAGGCTAAGTCCCATGGTTTGAATCAATGTTCTTTCTCCTTTAAGTTATAGTATTTCAACATTCTTCCTTCGGCTTCCTTTTTGTATAGATTCATGGTCTTCGAGTTCTTCTAAGAGGTTTATAAAATCATGCAAGCCTTTGTTATTGGCCACTTTCTAATCATTTAGTTTAAACTCTTTAAAATTTGAAGCAACAAGAACCGTTAATTGATTACGCGTACTCAATGGGTGGACTGCTTCAACTCCGTGATATAGGGCAAAAGGTGTTTGACCCATGGCGATATAAGGCATTGTATGAAGTTACCATAAAACAGACAGAAGCACTTCGGTCGTATCCCATGAGTAAATTTTTTCTTAAGTAAATTTAAGTAAATTTAAAATGAGCTTACTAATAGCTTCTATTTGACCATTGCTCTTGTGATGGTAAACAGAGGTGAACTTCGGTCGTATCCCATGGCTGCAGCAAAAAACTTTCATATTCTTATCCACAATTCAGGCACCATTATTGGTGATGAAAACCATAGATAATAGATAATGTCAGTCCACATGAAATTATGGATTATGGCCAAAGGCTTAGCATTGATCCATGTAGTGAAATTATTAATCATGACTAGGATGTATTTTTTTTGTAACTTTTCTTGGAGAAGTGGCCCTATAAGGTCCATCCACCATGCAACGAAGGGCTAAGAGTTGTTTATAGATTGTAGCTCAAAATGAAGGTTGGAGCCACATCAGGGAAAAAATAGGATACTATTCAAACCTTTTTGAGAATTCCTCAGCATCTTTTCAAAGGGTAGGCCAAAAACACCTTTGCGAGAGGATTTAATTGGTTAGAATTCTTCCATTGGAATGATAGCCGCTTTCTCCAAAGTGAAATTCTTATAAAATTTAATCCTTCTCGTCTTCCCTGAAACAATTAAAAGGGGTGGAAGTTACAGACATTTGGAATAGTTCTCTATTAATTTTCAAGTAGTGTCCAGCCTTGATACTAAATCTTTGAAGATCTTTAACGTCCGTTGAGGCTAGCATGTCAAAAGCATTATATGAGTGAATTGATCCAACTATCGACTGGTTGAATTTACATATTTGTAACTTTAACCTCTTCAATAGTCAGTTGATACAAAATTAGGGACCATTGATTAAGGATGCTTTCTCCTTTAGAAAGCTCAAATAATTGATATTCCTTTCTCGAGATGTGTTTGATTTAAAAATGCTCAAGTATTTCTGTTTTCATTTTTGCCTCAGTCAAATATATGAGCATGATTTGATCTTGTATCTCAAATAAACTAGTGTTTTGATTCACCCATAACTGAGAATTACATATGGCTAAATGGTGAGTGATTCTGGTTCCTAGTTAAAATATGAGGCCAACAATCAGAGCCTCGAATTCGATTTTGTTGTTAACGACATCAAAGTCGGGCGATTTCTAGATTTTGAGATAAATCTACTAAGTTGCGCTTTGCGCTATTTGCCTAGTCAAAACTTGATTTCAATTGTGGTTCCTTGGTTGATTCATGTTTATTATGGCATATACTTTCTCAAGATATGGCTTTATTCTTTTGGAAGTAAGTAGATATTTGAGAATTTTTTTAAGAGGTAGCTCCAATAGTGCATTTTAGAGGATTAAGCTTGAACTTGAACTTCTTTAACGTGTTGAGAGTCGCCTCGAGATTCAGCATGTGTTGTTATGGCTATTTATTTTTTACCAAGTTGTCATCAATATACACTTCAATATTTTCTCCTTTTTTTTAACAAAGATCATATCCATTAATCCTTGATAAATTACTCAAATATTTTTGAAGCCAAAAGACATTACATTATAATAAAAAAAAAACGCATTCCTTTGTGATGATAATAGTGTTATCATCGTCGATCGGATCCATCATAATTTAATGGCAGTCATATATGGTGTCCATGAAGTTCATGAACGAGACAAAAAAATATTTCTTCCAAACACTGCAAATTCGGAAGGCCATCACCAGGCGCCACTTTGTCATACATCTCATCGGCGGGCAATGCGACGGCCGGTGGTTGGGCGTCCGGATGTGCGGGTGAAATGTTTTTTCCATTAATCATAAATAAAAGAACTTGATTTCAATTGTGGTTCCTTGGATGTCCTACCGCTAAACTGACAACATGTGATCATAAATAAATGAAAGAACTTAAAAATACACAATATATTCTTATAACGTATAGTCTATTAGGATAAAAAATCAGGTAAATTTAGAATTAATTAAATGATGCTTTTTTCTATAATAAAAAAAAATTCAAAGTTATTAAAGACAAAAAAAATTGGGATAAAAAAATAGTTTTAGATCTGTTGTCTCTAATCATATCAGACATCTCAATATTCACATACTCCTCTATAACTGGTGCAGAATTTGCCTCTGCAGCCTTGGCTTTCTCAGCCAACTTAGAGTACATTTTATTTATTCTCGTATTTATATTTGTTCTTTGAATCTTTGATATTTATTCTCTTAAAATGTATCAATATTATGAACATAGATAAATAAACAAATAAATAAATAAATAAATAAATAAATTCTTATGACAAATAATCTACGAGGATAAAAAAAGCTGGTATATTAAGAATTAATTAAATGATATTTTTTTTTCTATAATACAAAAAAATCAACGTTATTAGATGCAAGAGAAAAAAATGTGATAGAAGAATTATAATTTTATACGCCAATTTTGCATGAAATTTTCACATAAAAATATATAAAATATAATACATAATAGATATGAGAGTTTTTAATTAGAAAATTTTGAAAAGCAAAAAATCCCGAGACTTGCCCAATATGAATAATATACCAACTAATATATTAATTGAGATTACAAAAAAAATTCTTCATTTATTTGAAGAATAAGAAACTAAAAAAATAATAATTTAGCAATAGGTTAACACTTTAGAATAGTAAAATATATGCACAGAATGAAGTTACTGCAACACAACAGATCCACTTCCATATTTTTCCACTACGCTTGTGCTTAAGATCCCTAATATTCCTCTTCTTTTGTTCCAAAGATAGAAGAATTGAATCTCTCTCTTTGACGATGCATTCAATATTCTTCTGCAAGTTATCTTTCTCTCCTTGAAGATGTGTTCAATTTATGTTATTATTTTTTCTCTCTATTCTGTGTTCATGAAGATGGCAGGTTTGTGAGTCAAATTTTTAACATTGAGGTACGTCTCGTCCGTGAAACTGCAGCTTGTTTTTAGTTAACTATATCGAAGAGCTAAGGGTTGGAATTTCTGTACTTTCAGTCTCCTTTCTCTCTTCCCTTTAGTCAAACTTCTTTTGACCTTCTTGCTTTTGCTCAGATGGACAAAAAACAATCCATGTGACTAAGCAATCCACCATGACTTCAGACGATGCTTTTTTGCATGAAGATGCATAGGTCTTCTATGATGAGACCCATCTGGATATAATTCATAAGGACAATCGTGTGACAGTTGATTCCACAACGGATCTGATCTTTTATTGAGATCAATTTTATTGGGGTATTCAACCACCCTTCTACAAGGAGTTGTGGTTAATTCTGTTTCACTATGAGGTGATCCCTACCCAGATCAAACCCAAATTATATGTGTGATTTATTTTTGCTGAAGGGAGATCTGGGTAGGGATCACCCCAATAAAAGGAGGGTGACAAATTGAACGATCTACATATTAGTGTGCTGATTTATTTCTGACATGTGTGATTTATTTCTGGTGAAGAGAGATCACCCGGATTATTCTAGTGAAGGGAGATCACCCGATCACAAAAGCTCTTTTCATTCATGTTCTTATTTTGAGTGGAATAGATGGTTATGTAGACTTTTGGTCGACTTGGAAGTTCTTCCTGGTCAACTTGAGAAAAAAAATTAAAGACTAGAATTATCGCTTCATCCTCGGGTAGAACAAAGACCGAGGAAATAGAATCGTCTAACTCGTGGGCCATCTAAGAAGAAGAAATCTGTGCCTCCTAAGATTTGAAGCTTCACGTTAGTGATCAAAGGGAGACTCATGTTCATCATCCAATACACCATCAGATGGTGGTGAATAAAGTTTTGAATGAGAACAAGTTTTGGGCCTTGACCAGAGAGCTTTGGGTAGAGTTAGACGTGCAGAGGTGCAACAGATTGAGAGACTTTCTCAGTTTCCTTAGAAAAAGCTGCATAAGAAGACAACTTGATGGAAAACTGTCGAGGAAGTGAGGGAGGAGGAGGCAGTCGTTCACCTCAATGTTGAGATTCAGATTCAAATTTTATCCACTGTGTTTTTGAAATCACCATAATAATTCAAAGGATTTGCACTAGGGAGTTTGATTTGATCGAGCGAAAGCCATGTTTGTGGGTACGGGTTCTTCCAAGGCACACAACGAAGAGTGCGACAAAACTCCAAGCTACCTAAGTTTTATGTTGGGGAGCTCTCAAATGAAGGGTCAAATTGGAATTTAGTGACTCCAGCGCAAGTGACCACCACTATAAGAGGGGAGGCTAGTGGGCCCTCCCCTGTGGCTTCCACTAAATTTAAGCCAGATTTTATGTTGCCTGCTACTGAGGAAGAAGCTCTCCATAGGGAAGAGGTTTCGGCAGAGCCTGACCCAGAGCCTGAGCCTACTACAAGTAAAGAAGCCTGCCGAAGGAAGGACACGACTTTAGCATCTAAGTCGGGTGTTAAACCTCCTCCTCCTGCAAAGAAAAGAAGAAAAGAAGTATTGAGCAACTGTAGTCCAATGCAGAAAGAGTAGGCAAAAGTCTACATTTCAAAGGGTTCTTAATTCGCTCTAATAAATATAATGAGGGACTGCTTTCGCAATGATTCAGGTACTGATATGTATGCCTCGACTATAGCGAACGTCCTCTAAGTGAAAATCTTCAAGAAAAAAAAAATCTAAAAAAGCTATAGTTGAATAGCTGCATTGACACCATTACCACATCTCCATCAGCAAAATAATGTCAAATAGCATTATGATGACAACGATAACGAAGAAAATCGTATTGTGGAACAACAAAATCATATACTTGCTATATTGTAGGAATATAGAAAGTATATATAAAATTTTGATATAAATTCTGATTTATTAAATGTTTAAATCCTAACAAAATATTTGGTATGACAAATTAATGAAAATTAAGTTAGTAAATCTAAATTAAAGGCACAAATCTATCTTGCCGTTTCAGTCTCATGCCTGAAACCCTCGTTACATCCTTCCCCTCTCTTTTGGTTTCACCCATAAGCAGTGGTGGAACCATGGGGTCAAATGTTTAATAAAAACCTTGTGTGGATTATGTTAGAATTAATCATTTTTACTTTGTTAGTAAGCAATAGTTATTTTATTCGACTTTAAATAATTATGCCATGAGAAAAACATGTGAATTTGAGAAGAGTGCAAATGTATTTGTTAATTCACAAGAGCTTTAACAAGTTAAAATTTTTTTTTTTTTACAATGATGCTGTTAGCATCCATTTTTGAACACATTTGACATTCTTCTGAATGACCAGGGATCATATAACATTCTTATGTAATATCTTGTCATTCAAGGAGTTCGTAGAGTCTTCATCAAGCACACCTTAGGCTAGGCCAAGGGCCCACCCCATCTAGGTTGTCAATCTTCAGTTGATATCGGCTCCCCAATTTAGGGCGATCCGGACGACCATTCTGGTTTATGGAGGTCATACTTCAGTCATTTATAATTTCCCGTAACTCGTGCAAGCCATAAATCCTCTGTGTGAAATCTCGAAACCGAGAAGGTGGTGAGGATCCGGCGTGATCACACCAGAAAAGTATGTGGCCATGCCTAGCTCTTGGTGTGACCACGCCCGAAATCGGGCGTGGCCACGGCTAAGCTTTTAGGGCCCTCGAACACTTTATAGTAGGCATGACCACGCCTACATGAGTGTGGCCACACCGAAGAGCCCCCGACGTAATTACGCCGAGCATGGGTGTGACCACGCAAGATTTAGGCTTGGCCATGCCAGCTTAACCGAGCACCTAGCGTAATTACGCCAGGGTACTAGCATGACCACACTAGTTCAAACTGATCGCACGATGATCTCTGGATTTCTATCGGCAGCGTCGTTTAATTGTCGTGTAAGCCATTATTACCTAGTTTTAAGCCTAAATTGGCATGGAGAGTAACCTAAGCTCATTTGTAATAAGGAAAAGGCACAACACTTGCTTGGAAGTAGGGGCTAACTCCCCTTAGGCTGAAGAATCAGGAGAAGAGAGCCATTTGAGTAAAGGAGTTATGGGAAGTTGAGGGGAGCTTGGGGGAGAACTAGAGTTTCATCTTCTTCTTCCTTCTTGCTAATCTTTAGGTTCTCCTTGTTTTTCATCACCTCAGTTTCTTCTTCTTCCTCTTCAACGAGGAGATCATCCTCCTGACTTGAGGAAGGAGAAATCCGATGGCTTTGTCATCCCCTCGACAAGGAGAGCTTCTTTACAACCATGTCAATGAGATTCTTCATTCCTTCATTCTTTTATAGCAAGCCTTTAGGCTTTATGTTAGAGAAGATATGATAGCTATTGTGCTAGAGGGAGCCCAAGAAATTAGGAGCTTTTCGTCTCCCTTACAAACCCTTGAGAGCCCCTCTAAAAAATATAGGTTCCTACCTATGTGTCCGAGGTAACAACAATCTCATGGTTGTTTGGCGAACTTAACTCTCGATGAATGGGTTGAGGCCATTTTGGCCTAGAAAATAAGAAAACCCATTTTGACTCTCGTTTCCTAGACCGTGAATGTAAGGTCCACGGTGAAGATTTCTTCAGTGAAAATTTTCCTTCACCTCGTGTCGGACAATTAGAGGTATGCCGATTTGTTATGTTGTGCAACAAACTGGTAGCTACGACTTCATCTCCACCACAAATCCTAAAGAGATCACTAAGATAAGCTCGATTCGCCGTCAAACACGATCAGGTCTAACATCGCCCATGTGTTTACATTCATGTTATTTGCTTAGCATGATTTAAAATTTGCATAAAAATACGCTTTTTGCAAGTGTTACCGATTGGCCACCACCAGCCTGATTGGCTCGATTGATCGACCGCCACCTGCGTAATCGGCTTAATCGACCCCATCTGTCAACTTGATCGCATCGATCAACCTCCTTCGTCGACAAGATCAATCCACCAGCCCGATCGATCAAACAACCTTTTTTTTCGATCGACTAAATTAATTGGTTGCCTTCAATTCGATCGACTAATCGGTCAGCTTCATTTGTTATGTCGAATTTGTGTATGCTTTCTTTACACTGCATGCGTTAACACATCCACACTTACACCCTGTCGTGCATGTGTGAGCATATGGTATATGTTATACGGTAGATGGTGTGCTAGGCTAGTCTTTTTGAAGTCTGGATATTCTTTTTTGTTGGTTTGTGCCCTAGCCAAACAACTTTTTGTATGTTGCATTTGTGTGTTTACTGGGGTGTGAGATGTGTGTACTAGTATGTTAGAGGCGGTCTTCTTGCAGGGAGCCATGTCCAACATGGAGGAGCATCAATGTTTAAACTAACATATTTTCTACAGGTGCTTGCTTAGCTCTCCTCCCACTAGGCACGATTCACTACGTTGCATGCCTATAACCTGTACTAACCCCGTTGTTTTTGTAGTTCGAGTCTTTGTATTTAGAGTTTTATCATGTATCTGATTAGAATTACTCTACCTCTCCTTCGATATACCCCGTTCAGCCCTGTCGCTCCTTTGACACTTTATCGATGTCAGCTCATAGACCCCGATTGTAGACATGTGACCGCCCGTTTTGGATACGGTAATTCACCTTCTACTCTTATGGCTCGGTTAGGCTTCTAAGCATAGTGCAAACCACTACGGCACGACCCGATTATTTCATTGGCCTAGTTTGCAGATGAACCGTTACCTTTTTCAGACCGTGAGAGACTCATCCTTTGTCTTGTGGCTTAGTGAGCGTTTTGAAAAAAGCATAACGCTCATATGCGATAACCAACCTTTGCGACACTCGCATTAGTCATCACATAAATGTACACATGACTAGTTTAATCGAGAGCAAAAACTTGGTTCTTTTGTTACTTGGGTAGCTTATGTATGTATTCTTTCGTGAATATTTGGTTCAAGGTGTCTTGATCTGATCCTATTTGGATGTACACTTTTAACATATTGTACAAGGTTTACCTCACATAAGCTCTCCAGATTCTTTCTTCAAAATTTCTGCCTAGCTCCGTCTTATTTCCCTATTTTCAGATCCCCCTCTTCTTCGAATCTTTTCGACAGTCCAAGTAAGAGTGTTCTTTGGAGAAGAGAATTTTAAGACGATGATTAAACAGTCTGGCAACTCTGAGTTACCAAAAAAAAATCAAGCAAATTGGTGACTCCGTTGGGGAATAAGCTTTCTCTCAACTTTAGGAGGCCTGCATACATTTTAATGACCTAGTTCCTTTCTTCGTAGAGTCACTATTTGTGTCTTCTAGACCTTGGACTTCAGATCTACGTGCCAGTTGCCATGATCAGGAGCTCGACTCTATTTCGTCCCTTCTTTTACCCTCAGTGTTTTGGTCGTCGCATCTTTGTAGGCACCAATGTTGTTGTATACTTTTGATTGCTTCTTTGAATTTTTTCTTGAAGTTTGATCGTTGTCCCTTTTTTCCTAACAGAAACGGATAACGGGAAGGTGATCATGATCGCTACTGATGGAGGGAACGTTGTTTTATTCTCCCCTAGCATTTTCTTTACTCCCAAGGGCACCATAACCTTCAGTTCATTTGAGCATCTCGTTTGGATTACCCTTAGTAATTCCAAGCCCGATGAGGTTTCCACTCTGTGCCCTATTAAAAATAGAAGTCGTGCACATGAGGCTGCTCTCGCCGTGGTGGCTCTCATCGGTGCTCCCTCTTCTGTGAAGAAAAGGTAAGTGCCCAGTGGCGACGCACCGCGACGTGTTTTTGTTTTCCTGGTTGTCGGGCTTTCCCTCCGTATCTCAAGGCCTTCCACATGGTAGTGCAATCAATCTGGAGATCGGGGTTTGCCCAGATGTCTCATAGATCCGATGAACTTTTCCCTAGAAAAGGGACCCTTCCCTCTCAAGGAGAAAACTGCCCCCACAATCTTCCTTATCAAAAGGCTCATGGTAGTGCAGTCAATCTGGACAACAAGCTTAAAGTGGCATGCACTTCGAAGAGACGTGCCTCCTAACAATCTTGGCAAGGACATGATCGTCACAACCAGAAATAAAGGAATATGGGATTCTCCATGAGTCGAAACTAAAATAGGTTATCTTGTTGTTGGGATCACAACAATTTTTTCTGAGTACTCTGGGCCCTTCTGCCCATTTTGGGAGCAAGAGAAGCCTTAGACATACCCGGGGCTACTGGAGCCTGGAAAGCAGCTAGAACGGTAGTAGCTACCCAGGAGCTACCAGACACCTCACCTGGCATGAGAGGGAAGAGTGCGGTCAATCGAACACGAACTACTCTACTTTCCTCACTCTTGAGGTTCTCATAGCTGGAGATCAGGATTTTCCCATAGGTTTTTTGCGAGGCCGAGGTACCCACCCTTCGTCGTATAGGCATCAAGCCTGCCCAGAAGTCTTAAGGGGCTCCAGATGTAGCACTTGAAACCGATATACCTGTTTGCGTTTCCGCTCCTATTACTAGTGTTGTTCTAGTGGCTTTATCAGCAGGACCTGTTGTAACCTCTTCTTTTAAGATAAATAAAAAGAAAATTCTATTATTTTAAAACTCTTCTTCCTTAACTGTAAATAAGATGAATGCTTCTTTTGCTCAGAAGGAGAAATCTGGGGCACATCCCTATTTTTACACTCCTTATTCAAAAATAAGTACATAAAAAAGGAATATCATCCGATCTTTCCATAGAGGCAATGGGCCTGTAAGACTCCTACCTTTGCATTTCTTGCAACGTCAGTTGAGACTTCAGAGGCTGCGGATTTGAGCCCGGAGAAAGTCATCCTTCCTATTGATCACATTTTGGAGCCATCTTGGACTAATCCCGAGGTTGAGCTAGAGTTCGATGCTAAGGATGACTTATCCGGGGATCTTTCTGATATACCAGAGGACCTCCTCGACGAGAATGACCTCCTTGGTGAGGAGTTAAATGATTTTGAGATGACAACTCAGCATGTTATGACGGTGACCACTTATGGTTAAAGATCTACTGTTGACAACCCCACCTTGAGCTCGACGAGGCTGAACATCACGAGCCCGCAGAGTTTCAAGATGTAATCATAGTCTATCAAGGGGTAACTAATGATGAGCTTATCACTATCCTTTAGGGCTAGATAGCCCTTCTTACTATCCAAGTGGGTCCGATGTAGTCTCTCCTTCGATGCTAGCAGAGACATGTCCGATAATACTCACTGTACCACCCGCATCGACGAGGCACAACCGCACGATCATTTTTTGACTAAGATAATTTTGAATACTTGAACTTGTTAGATTATAGTAGGGGTTTTGACATACATGTCACCCAATTCCTTTATATTTACTTACCCAATGCCTAAGCTTTACTTTTATGTAAGCCGTAATCTCTAGTTTTTTCCTCCAATTACTATAAATATTAGTAAATAATTGAAGAATTTCATAGTAATTAAAAGAATTGGAGGATGCTTTGAGATTAACAATATGGCTCTCTTTTGTTTAGCTTTTTTTAAAATAAAAATGTGATATTTTTTCCTTAAAAAGATATTTAAATTAGAGTATATTTTATTTTGAAGATCATTTACTTGTCTTTTAGGTTTTCTTAGGATGAATAAAATGTTAGATTCATTTTTGAGGAAAAATATACAATAAAATATTAAAAATTACGCATTTGGGTCATCTTCCTATGAACATATCTCTCAATTAAAGAATTCTCTAATTAAAGATGAAGCTCCTAAAGTTAATCACCATCCAACAAAAGTCAACTTGAAGCAAAAGCATTTGGTATCATATCTTTAGAGTAAGATTCAGACATTCGAAGCTCTAGTTGGAGCTATGTCCCCCATCAAAGAGATGAAGTTAGGTTATATTGAATATTAGGATCATATCAATTGACTCCTCTAAATACCCCTGCGTATATTGATTGAAATGATCATCGTTTCTTCCCATCATTGTATAATTTATTTGCAGAATGGCTCAAATTTTCTTTGAAAATAAATTGTGCATCTTGTCTTCAATATTTTCCTTTTGCAAATCCATAAGAATATCATGGATCTAATGCTTTGTTTAGTTGATGGATTTCATGTTTGGAATAACAATGGTGATAAATGCCCATTCATAAAACATGTAGGTAAAGATTCAAATTCCACACAAATAAAGGTGAAAAATTGTCATAATATGATGAATTCATTACATTGATAAAACATTTGAAAAATAATATGTTTAGCAAGCTGTAAAAAATGGACTTCAATTAAAAGTTTCTATTGATGTTATTAAGTGACTTACATTTCAAGGATGTGTTTTCAGAGGTCACAATGAAAGTTAAGAATCAAATAATATGGGTAATTTTATTAAATTGATTAAGCTATCGGCTTCTTATTGTGATGATGTAGACCTGGTGTTGTTAAAAAATGCTTCCCATAATATTTTATATACAAGTCCTAAAATTCAAAAAGAGATTTTATCTTTATTTTCAAGCCAAATTCAATAATTTATATGAGATGAAATTAGTAATGCAAAATACTGCATTATAGTTGGTGAAGTGCTTACATAAATCAAAACAGGAACAAATGACTATTCTATTCAGATTTGCTGAGAAAGATAGATTTATTAAGGAGTGATACTTTAGTATCATTCATATTGAAAATAAAAATACATCATGTATAAAAAAATTAAATTTATGATGTTCTCTCCTATCACAATCTTGATACACAATATTCGATGTCAAGGATATGATGGTGTAAGTAATATGCATGGTGAATGGAATGATTTGCAAGCTTTGTTCATCAAGGTATGTCCTTTCACATATTATATTCATTGTTTGACACAAAGATTACAGTTCACATTAGTAGCATCATTAAAAGAAGTTATTTCTATTTGTGAATTTATACCTATTTGACACTTATAATTAATTTTGTTTTTTCTTCTTGCAAAAAATAAGATCAATTGAAAAAGGCTCAAGCAACTAAAATTACAGAAATGATTGCAACTGATAAACTCGATACTTTGTAAAGGATTAAATCAAGTTGGTAACTTAAGATGTACAGAAGATACACGATAAGGGTCACATTTGAATTCTCTTCATAGTTCATTGAAGATGTATTGTGTCACTTATCTAGTTTTAACAGAAATTACTAGAGAACAAAATTCATCAAGTCAAATAAATGAAGATGATGGAGCTTATGATATAATGACCTCATTTCACTTTATTTTATTTTGTAATTTTTATAATAATTTTAGAAATTATTGGTGAACTTTGTCAACCATTATAAAAAAAATCACAATACATCTTGAATCCATTGCACTTATGAAGATTATCAAGATAAAGTTACATAATAAAATTGAAGATGATTTTCTTGCAAGTTCACTGATAACATATATTGAAAAAAATGTTGCAATTAACAATAGATTAAAGAATTTGATATTATGAAGAAGTGTTGAGTACACTTAAATATATCTATTTATAACAATAGATTAAAGGAGGTACTTTCTTACTTTATAAGTTATTATCACCAGTTTATTTGATTTGATTTCATTTATTTATTTTGTTTGTAAAAAATAAAAATAAAAATTTAATCTTAATTAATTTTTAATTTCACAAACCGCCCCACTCCAACCCCTACCTGTCGAGCTTGATCGATGAAATTGAGGTCTGTGAGTTCATAATTGATTGACACAATCAGACTTCATACACATAATAATAATAATATATATTCTTTATCATCAATTAAAAAGAGCAATACTTACATATATGGCAAATATAAAAAATAAAAAATAAATAAATTTAGTCAAATCATTTTATATTTAATATATATTGTATAGAAAAAATGAGCTTTATATGGGCAATGCACACGAAACTCGCTATGGGCTAATGAATGAATTAACCGCTTACCTGGGCTTGTGCAACCCATCTCACTTACCGAAATAACATGTGCCTACCTCACTTGCTGAATTAGCGGTCGACTTCTCAGCCACTGTCCATTAGGATTACCCAACTGCCGAAGATAAGGTTATCATTAAAGGGCGAACACATGGCCATGCCATTTATGAACCACCTGACACCTATATCTCAATCTTCTCATTAGGACATCATGAACAAGGCTCTTAAAGTACGTTCTATGATTTTATATTTTTTTCTTCTTGTATTCCCGCAAGGGTGAAAGGAATCTATGAGTCATATAAATGAATGCACTACCTTTGAAGGGATAATAACATTTGCTCTTTGATCATGCCTTTCATCATCTCATTCCATCTCTTGGTCAAAAAGTAAGAGCTAAGACTCGGGGAGCATGTATCCACTCCCTCCCGGGTTTTGTGAACCCACGAATGATATGAGACCCTACGTCCTAAAAATATGTGTGTGTGCGTGCGAGTGTGGACATAACAGTGATTTTTTTTTAGAGACTGATGTTTACTAATTTTTTTTTTTAAATTTTATTATAATTATTTAAGGAATGTTCATCATTTTAGAATTTAAAGTTTATAATACCGATCTAGCATATAATTAAAGAGATAAATATATTAATTAAATTAAACAAGCAAACTTCACTAGTGTTAAATAGGTTATCATAAATTCAGTAACAATCAAAAGTGAAAGATTTACATATATGTCACCTTACCTATGCATGAAAAGGTGGGTTGCACTTTTTCAAAGTTAAAGAAAATGGCGGTATTTTTTAATGTAATTCGAAAGATTTGGCCTCCCTTTGCTTAAGCATCCATATGTGCTTGGGCTCTTGTTAGCATTGTTATAATTGGGTTTTCTTAATTTTATCAATTATTCCCAATATAAATTTTAATTTCATTTTATAAAAAATATTCATATATATATTTTTTATTACTTTGGTAGTGTGCTTTTCATTCTTCATGGCATAGTAGAATGTTCGAACTTGATTCACATTTATAAAATAATTAATTTGGATATGACATCATTTTGTTAGAATATTTTTTAAAATATAATTGAGCCATGTTCAAATATTACATAAATTGTTCCAAATACTTCTCGAGTATATGTTCAAATATTGGTCAATCATTATTAGAGCCATGCTCAATTATAGTTCGAATTATGTTCATTATATTTGTGCATTGTTAAACGAAATATGAACATTTCTCCAAAATATATTTGGACTGTGTATGATCATGATTCAATTCATGTTCGAATATGGTTCAAACACGATATGAACTAGTTCAAACAACACAATTATAATAACATTCAAATTATGTTTGAAGATGCTCAAACAATGAATGATGATTGTTCAAACATACCTTGAGCATAGTCGAAACATAAGTTCAAGCAACATTCAAGGCATATTGAGTTTTATATAGCTTTGCATTAGAGCACCTTCTGAATGATCTAATCTATGGTACAAGATATAATACAAATAATTATAGTTACAAAAATGGAAATAGTTGATGATAAACAAACTATCAAACTCCCTGGACTTCATTGATGTGATTGTCTTATCTCCATAATTAAAAGAATCTCAAATAACAATGTTGACCCTAGTCAGTTGAACGAGCCGTTCGAGCGTGATGAAATCTATAAAGACTAAACATAGTGACATTAGTCCTGAAAGTATTTCGAGCATTCTTGAGGTGCTGACTTGACCTTTGATCGGAAAACAAATTATGCGAGCTTATCTGAGTGGCTAAGATTTTTCAAATGTACTTATTTTCGTATGAATCAGGCTTTGTTTGGCATTCATCGAGAGATTTGAAAATTATGGAAAAATTAATATATATTTATATGATTATATATTAACATTTATATGTATTTTATTTTATATAAATAAATATATTGTTATATATTCATATATTAATAAGAGAGAATTTCAAATTTTGAAATTAGATTCCCTTTCATAGTGGTCTCATTAATGGTAATTAACATGTATAACAGGAACCATTATACATACATATATATGCTTTTATTCTGCTTCCATATATATATATATATATATATATATATATATATATATATATATATATATATATATATATATATATATATATATATATATATATATATATATATATATAAGAGAAGAGAAGATTTTCACAAAAAGAAATGAATTTTTACAGAAAGCCCCCTCATTTCATCTCTCCCTCATCGTTCCATGGTCCCAACCTAATTAAACCCCCCTCTCAAATAAATTTCACTTTAATTTCCCCCTCTTACAGTAGAGGTGAACTTTTGCTTAGTTATCTGAAGTGATGGCTGCAGGGATATTTCTAGGGTATTCCTAAAGTACTGCTGTATTTTTTACCTGTTTCCTGCTTGGTTTCTGAAGTGATAGCTACTGAGGTATTTCTAGGGTATTCCTAGGGTATTCCTAGGGTACTGCTGAATTTTTAATACTGCTGAATTTTTACTCGATTAATGCTTGGTTATCTAAAGTGATGGCTGTTGGGGTATTTCCATTTTTAGATTTGGCTATAAAACTTTTCTAGTTGGTATTTGGTCATACTCTAAGATTACTCTACTGATTTTAACAATTCTATCACCTACTCATAGGTTTAGAGAGGTACAAGAATGTTGGAAGACTTTCTAAAGTTCATCATCGTCATCAAATGACATGTCCTTATTTTCTTACTCATCTTCTTTATTTATTCGTTTATCATTTCTTGTTTTACAACATTATTTTTTTCTTCTTTCTTTTCATTTTTTTTCAACTTCTTATTCTATGATACTTTCATTTATTTGTTTTCTTTCATAACATCTTCTTCTTCCTCCTCTTCTAACTTTTTAGCTATGGGTATTTATCTGAAAAAGACGGTAATTATTTTTCTTAGTCTTCATTAATTCTGAATTCATGAATTGAGAACAGTTGTAAGTCACCCTTGATGCAATATTCCACTCCATCTTACCAAAACTTGATGCATTGGTAGAGGGAAGAAGGTACCATCTGATGCATGTTAAGCTAAGGTCACCCTAGTAATACACAGAAAGAGGTTCTGAATCAATGATGTGAAACTTCGCTTCATCCTGGGAGTCTCAAATCTTATGTAAGAGGGTTATTGAGTCAAATCCTCTTTCACCTTTCTCATTAAATCCATGCAATATCATTGTATCAGATGAGAGCTTTTGGGTATCAATATCAAGGTTAACAAGAGTTCTCAAATTCATTATGTTTACTAATGCACCTGAATCATCAAGAACTCTAGAAAATCGAAATCTTCCAATATTTACAGAAATATAAAGTGGTTGATTATGATCGGTTGTCCCTAGAAGAAAGTCATTATCAGTAAAAATCAATTTGGGAACTTCATTAAAGTAGTTTACTTCTCCAGTGGGGATGATTTCTCTTCATTCTTTGTACTTGGAGTTTCTTGGAAAGGCATTGGGATATATGGATGAGCTTCAGGTGCTAAGATCACACATTCTAAGTTTCTTGAAGATGTCGAGAAACAAAAGGTAGTGCTTTTGGTGATAATGTTTTCAAATCGTATCCCAAATATGATAGACCCACTGCTGAGATGGTCACACTGAGTGCTAAATTTCTTCCATTTCAATGGAGAAAATTAGATTTGGATTTGACATCTTCTTGTAATGGGATACATGGGAAGATATTAACGGGAGGTAACCTTATGAATCTCTAACTTTGAGGAATTAAGTTGGAACCATCACATCACTTAACAGAAAGAAAGTCCAACATGAAAATGATATATGATCAAAGTCTAAAAAGAAGTGCACAAATATCACTAAAAATAAAGAAAGATTAAGGCATAACTAAAGATAGAGAGAGGAACTCTCTTTAGTTGAGTCGACAAAAAAAATCTTTGTAGGTTTTCTTATTGTGTCCACCATAGATATCGAAAGTTATATATCTAAATCATCAGATACTGCATTGGAAGAATAATAAATCATTTTGAAGAATAGAAATATTAACTTAAAATAAATCTAACTCACTCAAACGATGAGAATCTTTATGATTCATGGATTTACGGAGCTAGGATTTTCCTTAACCTTACCGATGTAAGATAATATTTATTTTATTCTGAAGTCTGATATCCCCATGAGGAGGCTTGCTCGTAGTCAATTACATCTCAATAATTAATACCGAGAATACTCTCAATTAAAGTTATGTCTCATATCTTTCTTGATTATCAATAAATGTTTGTGAGATAGTACATCTTTGAAGACTTAGATAGAAGCATAGGCTTTGATAAAGGTTGACTTGAGTTTGTTGAATTAATTTCAATTTGAAAAGTTTAATTTGAGTTAAAGTTTAATTTAGATTGACTGTTAAATTTTGTCAAGGGTGTTTTTAAAACATGATTTTTTGATGAAAAATTTGAAGTATTGTGAATTTAATCTGATAAAGTTATTAGATTTGTATTAATTCGACTTTATAATTTGTTTGAGAATTATTAAAGCTCGTTTTTTAGATTAGAGAGATTTTTTTATTGGTTACGATTTATTTATTAAAGTTGGTTAAGCTCAATTTTGCTGATTGTTGAGTTACTAAAGTTTTATTTCATTTAATGTTGGTTTGAAGCTTTTAAAGTTTACTAATGTTTGTTAAAATTTATTTAAAACCATTTAAATTATTAAAGTTTGTTTTAGATTAATTTAGTTTGTTAAAATTTATTAAAACTGAAGTTTAATTAAGTCCGAATTTTTACTGGTTATTTAAATTCATTAGGCTTTATTAATTTTTTTTTAAAAAAATTATTATTACATTTATTATTTATGGTTAAAGTTGATTAAATGTTATTAAATTTTATTAAAATTCGGGTTAATTAAGTTTGGATTAAACATGGGTTGAGTTTCAAAATTCATTTATTCTTGGGGGTTTGAGCATGACAATTGAAAGTCAGAGTAATAGTATAAAGCTTGAATTTGGAATTCAGGTGTGGAGTACACAGTTGGAGTTGAACTGGATTAAAACTGAGATGGAACAGAATTTAGATAGAATTGAGTTGGATTAGGATTGAGATTGACTTGAATTAGTTGTTCATGAAGTTCATCAGCGTGAGAAAATATTTCGTTTCGACACCGCTTGTTCGGAAGGCCACCGCCAGTAACACATTGTCATATATCTCATCGACGTGCAACTTGACAGAAGGTGATTTGCCGTCTGGATGTGCAAGTGGAATATTTTTTCCATGAATGGATACCTTACCGCTAAACTGACAATATGGGATCATAAATAATTAAAAAAACTTAAAAATACATAATATATTCTTATAACATATATTCTATGAAATAATTATATTTTTTCTATTAGGTATTTTAATAAAAAAATATAAAAAAATATTATTAAAATAATGATAATGATTTTTTCTACATTAAATTTAATTTTTTGCATTCAAATTTTCTTGCAAATTGAAAATTTTATTAAAATATTTTAAAATTACTTCATCCCATACTTTTAATTTTTATAAAATTCTTAATTGTTTAATCATGACATGACTAAATACATCAGGTCATTCGTTCAAATAAATCACTCAAATGTTTAATTTATAAATATCAATATTTCGGGTAGTCAATATATAATTATCCAAAAAAAAATTATTTGATTGTGATCAATTTAGCAATAAATAAATTTAAAGCTCACTAATTTTTATGTGCTTATTTAAAGGAAATATATGACTAATGTCCATCTCAATAGTTGTTTATGTTTATATAATTAGTTAACGTATTTAAAAAAAATGATTGTAAACCTATTATATAAAAATTAACTATTTTTAAAATTATTTTTGTATTATATATATATGAGATCGAATGTTAGTTCTCTTTTTTAACTCAAATTGCGGTGTCTTGAATTTAAAAGAATGTTAGTTTTATATCAAATTTTCAATATATATATATATATAATATAACAGCATAGTAGGTACCATAATTTTTAATTAGAATATTTTGAAAAGCAAAAAATCTTGAGACTTCGGCTAGGAAGAAAAACATACCAATTAATATATTAATTGAGACTACAAAAAATATTCTTCATTTTATTTGAAGAATAAGAAACTACAAAAATAATATCAAATTTAATGATAGACTAACACTCATAGATTAGTAAAATATATGCACAAATTGAAGTTACTCGTAACACATATAGCAATCCACTTCATATTTGTCCACTGCACTTGTGCCCAAGATCGCTAATCTTTTTCTTCCTTTGTTTCAAAGACTGAAGACTTGAATTCCTCTCCTTGGTGATGCACTCAATGTTCTTCTGTAAGCTATCTTTCTTTTCAAGAAGAACATGCTTCCGAATTTTCAATGCTTCAAGATCTACAGCAATTGACTCATCTTTCTTTATCAGTACGGCCATCTCCGCAGTCCTACTTGTTGCAGCTTCAGAGATGCTGGAGGAGAGGACTAAGTTGAAAACATCATGCTCCACACAGGTCAAGGTGTCTTGATCGGCAACAAACAAAATCAACTCAGATTGAAGCCGCTTGATCTCTTTGCGGCTTTCCTCGACTTGTTCAACTCAGATTGAAGCTGCTTGATCTCTTTGCGGCTTTCCTCGACTTGTTTCACAAGTCGGAAACAAGTCGGAAACAAGTCGGATATTGAGAGATTTGAGGTTCTGGACTGCATTACTTACATTATTTGCCGCAAGAATATCTTGATCGTCTCAATGAAGCAAGTTGTAAGCGGAGCCGTCCAATCTGTTTGCGGCTCTGAGTTATTTCCTTGGTGAGTTGTTTATTGATGGTTTGGAGTTCCACCATTTCTTGACTTCCAGAGCTTCTGGCAGCCGCCGTGGAAGGAGCAGGGGAAGGCTTGCTTTTGGCCATGAGGAGCTGGAGGATTGGAAGAGGGTTCGTAAGGCTTTTATTTCTTTTACTGTAAGGGGAGAAGTTGGGTCTTAGTGATTTGGACTGATGAGATGGCTGCCTATTTATAAACGGATTAGGGGAGAGCTCGCCGGTGAATCACAGCTATAATGGTGGAGGGAGAAATGCAGAGATGTACGGAAATGCTTACCTGGCGTCTAACCTCCTCTCCGCCATTTTAGGCTTGGCCAATCTTTTCGGCTGCGATGGCGATCAAATAAATCATATCTATAATCATTTTAGTTCTCAAGAATGGGATTTGGAATGAAAATATTATTTTTATTTATCTTCCTCTGCAACGGCCTTCGCTGCTTCTCCGCGATTCTCTTCAAACTTCTGTCAGGATCTTTGCTTGCCCTAACGCTACTGCCCTTGCTTTACTTTTTCTTGTTTTCTTTCTTTCTTTTTTTTAATAAATAATTTCTCTTAGAATTTATATTTATCTACCTATTTTTTATTTTATTATTTCATTATTATTTTAGGTCCACTCTGTAGTCTGTAGTGAAGGAACTTTTAAGTATCCCATGACACTTCTCAAAATTATTTCGATTGCTAATAAAATGTTGATTATTTTATAAAAAATAAATGTTGATTAATTATGTGTGTCAGGAAATGGTGAATTTTTTTTTTATCTTAACATTTATTTGCTCTATTTTATCATTATTAAAAAAAAAGTTATATTTTAATATTTCATTTTTTTAAAATTAATATTATTTTATTATTATTGAAAATAAAAGAGCTAAATATAAAATTAGCTTTTTATAATAAAAATTGAAATTTGTTTTCTTAAGTAAAATTATAAAAATAGAGAATTGAAATATAAAATTAATGTTTGTTGAATCTAAATCTGTTATGTGAATCTAGCGAGAAACATAAACAAAGAGTGCAGGGTAACGAGTTGATTCTTTGATTGATTTATTGATTCACTAATTAAGCTTTACTATAGAAATGACCCCTCTATTTATAGGAGATGAGGGTACCATGTGCATAATTACATGTTCTTCTCTGCCTTAACAGGCATGTTACATATTTTTGGATATTTACATAAATATAGGGGGTTGTGCTCCAAAGATCGGGGGTTGTGATTCAAGAATGAGGCTTCAAGTAACTGCGAGCACCCAACAAGTCATAGGGATGCAGTTGTGGAATGAAGCCTTAGGAACAATACTGTGAGTGCCCAAATAGATCGAGGGGTTACATTTCGAGAACCAGACCTTGGGAAAAAGACTACTGATGCCCCACCAATGCCTGGTGAGAACTTTCTGATGTTTGTGTGGTTAGAGATGGATTGACTCCTTGATATGAAGAGATATGATCTTCTATGATTAGAGAAATTTTATCCATTTACTAACATTTATTTATTATTGTCGATGACATGATTTTGGATGTTAATTTGCCATTACTTAGCATCAGTTGAGTCATCACTATAAGAGCGACTGAGGGAACTCCAGTCTAAGTGTAAAGCAAGAAAAAGACATTCAATAGGCACTGATGGACGGTGGAGCTCTCCAACATCATTCCCCCACCACTTGGAAGAGACGAAGGACTTCTTTGCTCAAGTTCCCAGTCTATAGCGGGTGGCAGAGATGAAGAAGTTCCAGGAAGAACTTGCAACTCTGAGGAAGGGTCACTCAGCAGAGTTGGCGACTCTTTGGGCGAAGCTGACAGGCTTGCAAGGGGTTCTACAAGTTTTGGCCTAAGTTGATAGGGTTGATAGGTTTAGGTTCGGTGAGGGGGGTGATTGTTGTACTATTAGCTGCTTCGGCGGGGCATGTCTCGATCAAAGCGAATGAGAATTACATGTAGAATATTTGTTATAGGAATAATATTGTTTTTTTAATTTATGAGAAAATTTAATTTATGTTACTATTTTTGCTCTCAATTCTATGTTCATGAGGATGGCTCGTTCGTGACTCAAATTTTAAACATTAAGGTACAGCTCGTCAGCGACACTGCAGCTTGTTTTAGTACCTATATATGAGGACTAAGGGTTGGAATTTCTGCACTTTCGGTCTCTTTTCTCTCTTCCCTTTAGTCAACCTTCTTTTGACCTTCTTGCTTTTGCTCGGATGGACAGCAAATACTCACCCAAAAGCCTTGTGTAGCTCCATGTGACTAAGCAATCCACCGTGACTTCAGATGATGCTTTATTTCTTGAAGATGCATAGGTCTTCTACGATAAGACCCATCTGGACATAGTTGGTCAGGACAATCGAGTGACAGATGAGTTCAAAACGGATCTGATCTTTTGTTGAGATTAAATTTATGGGGTCTTCGACCGCCCTTCTGCAAGGAGTTGAGATTGATTCTGTTTCACTATGGGGTGATCCCTGCCCAGATCAATCCCAAATTAATCGGGGTCATTATGACATGTGTGATTTATTTATGGTGAAGGAAGATCACCCAGATATTTTTGGTGAAGGGAGATCACCCGATCACAAAAGCTCTTTTCATACATGTTCTCATTCTGAGTGGAACAGATGGTTATGTGGTCTTTGGGTCGACTCAGAAGTTCCTCCTGACCAGGCTTTAGAATAAAATTAAAGACTATAAGTATCGCTTCATCGTCGGGTTGAACAAAGACTGGGGCACTAGAATCGTTTGATTGTTGGGGCTTCTAAGAAGAAGAAATGTGTGCCTCCCAAGATTTGAAGCTTCACGTTAGTGATCTAAGGGAGGCACCTGTCCATCATTCAATACACCATCAGATGGTGATGAATAAAGTTTTGAATCCAAATAAGTGCTGGGCTATGACCACAAAGCTTTGGGTAGATTTAGACGCTGCAAAGGTGCTACAGATTGAGAGACTTTCTCAGTTTTCTCAAAAGAAGCTGCATAAGAAGGCAACTTAATCGAAAACTGTCGAGGAAGTGAGGGAGGAGGAGGCAGCCGTTCGTCCCAATGCTGAGATCCCAGGTTCAAATTTTATCCACTATGTTTCTGAAATCACCATAATAATTCAAAGGATCTCAACTACTGAGTTTGAACTGATCGAGCAAAAGCCATCTTTGATCGGTATGGGTTCTTCTAAGGCACACAACTTTGAGGACGACAGAACTCCAAGCTAACCAAGTTTGATGCTGGGGAGCCCTCAAATGAATGGTCAAATCGGGATCTAGTGACTCCAGAGCAAGTGGCCAACACTAAATTTATTGACAATGCTACAATAGGGGAGGCTAGTGGGTCCTCCCCTGTGGCATCCACTGAATCTGAGCCAGAGTTTACACTAGCTATTACTGAGGAGGAAGCTCTCTAAAGGGAAGAGGTTCAGGTAGAGTCTGACGTAGAGCCTTTATTACACGTGAAGAAGCCTGTCGAAGGAAGGAAACGACTATGGTATCTGAGTCGGATGCTAAACCTCGTCCTCGATAAGAGAAAAGATGAAAAGGAGTACCGAGCGACTGGAGTCAAATGTAGAAAGAGTAGTCAGAAGTCTACATTACAAAGGAATCTTAATTCGCTCTAATAAATATAATGAGGGACTGGTTTCCCAATTTTTCGGGTACTAATAGGTATGCCTCGACTATGACAAACATTCTCTAAGTGAAAATCTTAAAGAAAAAAAATCTAGAAAATCTATAGTCCTCAGGACTTCTATCATGCAATCAACTGGTAACAACTATTGGGAATTGTGGCTACACACTCTTCCTCGATGCCAAAAAAGCATCTTACAAGGAATAGAAGTCTGATATCTTCAGAGGCCAAGGAACGGACGATCATAGCAGATTCTTGGCTGAATGAAATTGTGGCAGAGCTAGTGGGTGTGTTAGAGTGGTTCTCTATAGTTCATGAGGAGAATAAAGAAGAGTAGCCACGATAAAGAAGAGTAGCCACGATAAAGACCATATAAGAGTATTATGAATGCTAGAGCAGGCAGCTCTAACTCGGCATGAAGCTGGCAATTGACCAGTTTGTGGTATTCCAACTTAGGAGAGTTAACAAGCTGTTCTCTTCCCTGACGGTAGCAGTCATAAGGAGAGATCATCCAAAGGGGAACACATAGTGGATGGCAATTTGTTCAAATGCGTGATCCGACAGTGAGGATACCCATACATGGAGTTTTTTTTGTTGCTGTAAGAATAAGCTTTTATAGTTTTGTAAAGAACTTGTAATTAGTTGATTACATGAAATGAAATACAACCTTGATCGGCTTTTTATCACCGTCTCATTTTTACTTTTTGTACACTTTACCACTTATTGCTTGTGGTGTGTATGCGAAAATTGATTGATCATCCATTAGGAGAGTTTTTTTTTTTTCAATATGTTTGTCACTGGACTCAATTCTTATACTTTCCTCATCTTATTTGCTAGGTTAGATTGTTGCCTTGAATGGCATGACCCTTGAGACTTGCTTCCAGGATGATTGACTTTGTACCCTTTATAGAGCTTATCAATATTAGGCAAGAAACCGCCTCCAAAACTTACATATTTAAGCTTAAATAAATATTTTTTTCTTTTTGCTTGTAAGTTAAGAGCTAATTTTTCAGCATTAAATGTCGATGAACGTCTTTACTTGTTGTCGGTCATTTTTAATATCTTCTACCAAACGAATAGCTTGTGTTCTTGTCGGTTTTTAGTGTTGATGCTAGGCTCATGTATTACATTTCCAGAGTCTCAGTTGCTTGGTCGGATAGCCACCTCAGATAGAGTACCTTAAATGGATCTAATCGCTACTCTCAAAGGGGTAACCACTGAGACTCAATTCTAGGGTGATTTGCACGATACTTTTCACAGAGCTTTTTGCTACCAGGCAGGAACCCACCTTTAGAAGGATATCTAACTCAACTTTGGAGAAAGGTTTGAGATGCATTAGATTTGTAGGCTAGTGTTTTGTGTATTTTGTCAATCGGATGTCTTCTCATTGCTGTCGGATTCACTACTCAATTTAATTTCCTCGAGCGTTATTTGAACTTAGAATTTGATTTCTTTCTATAGTTCGAGAGGTGCATCCTTAACTAAGAGGTCATCATGATCTTTTAAGAGTTTTAAAGAAATATTTTCATCATCAAGAAGACTTTTCTCTAAAGAGAACTCATCTGGTTCTGGATAGTTAGTAATAACTATGCAATATTCCTTATCATCCACTAGTCCTATAGTTTCTAATCTGACACCAGCTTTTAATTTGGATTCTTTGCATTTAGGAGTTCAAAGGTTGTAAAGTAGTGTGATTGTTCTTATCATGTGTATGGTATTAATCCCTGCTTTGTTAAAATAGTAACACAAGGTAAGTACCAATTAAAAGTTAGTTTTATTGACTCGTGAGAGATTTCAACTTTACATTTTACATCTTTTTCAGTGCTCAAAGATGAGGATCCTCTATAAAAGTATGACCTTGATAACCACTCAAGTGAGGCATACTTTAACTTTCAACTCAGCCACAATATTAGTTTATTGTGGGGTTAGAGCTAAAGTATGAATATATTTTTAAATGTTCTCACATGAGAATGGTTCAAACTTGTTTTGATTTCTAGCTACTTTTTTTTTTCTTCATTATTTTCTTCTTTAGGAGAAATCCTCTATGGTGTTTTTGCTTTCATCAGAGTAATATAACAACATGTTGTGTTTGACTAATTTTCCAAGTTGGACTCTAAGTCAATGTACACTGCAAGTGTACCATTTTTAGATTTGGCTATTAAACTTTTCTAGTAGGTATTTGGTCATACTGTAAGATTACTCTACTGATTTTAACAGTTCTATCACCTACTCATAGGTTTAGAGAGGTATAGGAATGTTGGAAGACTTTCTAAAGTTCATCATCGTCATCAAATGGCATGTCCTTTTCTATTTCCTCATCTTCTTTATTTATTCGTTTATCATTTCTTGTTTTACAACATTATTTTTTTCTTCTTTCATTTAATTTTTTTTTTCAACTTCTTATTCTATGATACTTTCATTTATTTGTTTTCTTTCATAACATCTTCTTCCTCCTCTTCTAACTTTTTAGCTATGGGTATTTATCTGAAAAAGATGGTAATTATTTTTCTTAGTCTTCATTAATTCCGAATTCATAACTGAGAACAGTTGTAAGTCACCCTTGATGCAGTATTCCGCTCCATCCTACCAATTCTTGATGCATTGGTAGAGGGAAGAAGGTACCATCTGATGCATGTTAAGCTAAGGTCACCCCAGTAATACACTGAAAGAGGTTCTGAATCAATGATGTGAAACTTCACTTCATCCTGGGAGTCTCAAATCTTATGTAAGAGGGTTATTGAGCCAAATCCTCTTTCATCTTTCTCATTGAATCAATGCAATATCATTGTATCAGATGAGAGCTTTGGGTATCAATATCAAGGTTAACAAGAGTTCTCAAATTCATTATGTTTACCAATGCACCTGAATCAACAAGAACTCTAGAAAAGCGAAATCTTCCAATATTTACAGAAATATAAAGTGGTTGATTATGATTGGTTGTCCCTAAAAGAAAGTCATTATCAGTAAAAATCAATTTGGGAACTTCATTAAAGTAGTTTACTTCTCCATCTATAGGATAAATTACCAGTTGGGTCATATAGATTTTAGAATCCAGTAAGAATTTAATATGAAACCCGCTCATCTCTTTGGAAAAGATAAGAGTGTCACTGATATTGAGCTTTGCTAGCAACATCCTTAAATAGTACAATGCATTATAATCAACCTTAGGTAAAGTTTTCATAGACCTATCCTAGATAATAGCATCCCATGAAAGAGCTACTAGTTGATTATGACTAATGATTGACATAGATTTTTTAGGAAGTATTTTGTGATGTGGCAGTACTTTGCCACTTTGAAGGTTGATCTCGAAAATATAATTGGTGTTTGTCCCACGCTAAATATATGCGAACTAAAAATTCAATCCCCGGTAACGGTGCTAAAAACTTGACCCGTAATCCACTGATGATAAATATAATAATTAATTCTTTCAAATATATGTAATAGATAATAATAGCGGCTAGTTTATATAAATATAATTTTATCAAAAATATTTTACACACTAGGGATACTACGCACGTATACTTATCGTATCAAGTAATATAGGGCTTTGAAACAAAGACCCCAGTATCGATCCCACGAGGAGTGAGTTATGGATTTTTAAATATTTTAATTTTATTTTTAAGTATTTCTTTTATAGTTATAAATTTGATATTTTTAATTTACTAGATGCAATAATAAAGCAGTAATGAAATGATTGATGTAAATAGCAATAAGAAAACAACTTTCTTCCTTTCAATTAATCTAAGATTTTCTAAGATAATGATAATATTTGTCGGGAATCTAAATTTATGGTATTGTGTCAAATAGAAACATTCATATTCTTTACCCTTTGATCCAGGTGTAAAGAACATTGGCTAGCTTATAGATCAGGTCCGGATGTATTGTTATGGGTTAATCTAGGCTCACACTACTAGATGTCCAAGGGTGGCTATGGTCGGCCCTACTAGTGACCCTTTCCTTCTCTATAAACTAAATCACAAGAATTTAGTTTGTCACTCCAAAAACTTATCAATTCTACGCCCATTATATAATATCTTCCTATTTATTTGCACTTCACCTTGAATAACCCGCACAAGGCCTTCGGCTACCCAAGGATTCATGTGATATCTACTAGTTAAGAATTCATCTCCTTCTAGGTATCAAAACTCTTCAACAGATTTTAACAATTTAAATGACAAATTTAAATAGTAAATTAAGATCCGATATTAATATCATCACAATATTTTAAAATATAAATAGTTTTTAATTCTCCATCGAATTTTATATAATCTTATTTATCTTTTCATAATTGAAAGGAGAAAGTAAACTAAGTACTCAGAACACATTGAATTTAAACAACAAAACATGATAATGAAACTTTGAATAAAATTATAAATACTTATCTCAAGTGTTTCTCCTACTGAACCTCTGAATTCTTCTGACTCCAAAGCAAATAAACTTCAAAAGCACCAACTCTTTAAACTCTCAATACAAACTCTAAATAAAATAACTAACTAATTTATGAAGGATAGTAAAATGTGGCCCTAAAGTATTTCTCTAATTCTCTCTCTATATGGGGCTCTAGAAAGGGGGGCCATTTTTTTTGGAAGGAGTACCCTTCTATTTATAGGCTTCGAGGGTTGCCTCAAGGCATCTCTTTAAAATTTATCCACATTCAATGAATCTTCTAGAATGTGTGTCTGGCGCCTAAGCGCCGGAATCTGGCGCCTAGGCGCCGGACTCTGCGTCCAGTTCTTCGCACCTCTTCACTTTGGATCGCACCTCTTCGCGATTAAAACCCTTTCCAAGCGTCCAAATACATTGTATCACATGTCCTATAAACCAAGAACAACTGCCAGTCTTCTATAAGGTCCAATAACCATTAACACCGTAAAAATAACCGTCCAAAAGTCGTCAAAAATCTTGACAGATCCCGTATCGACCTAGGCGCCAGACCAATAATTTTGACAATTTTGCATTTTGGCTTAATTTTTGCTCCTTTTTGCTCCTTTTTGCTCCTTTTTCTCTTTTTTTTCTTCTTGAACATTTTTCCATCACCTATATCCAAAAACACAAAAATACCTTTCATTAAAGTATAATATCCTTAAAAATTTGATAAAAATCAAGGCATAAAAATGTGTATTTTTTTCATGGATCAAAATCTCCCAAACTTAAACGTTACTTGTCCTCAAGTAACCCTTTTTACTATATAAAATGTATAACATTTGGAATGAAAGATAAATATTTAAGACTCCTTGTAATTTTTGATCTTATAAAGACTTTAGTAAATCATTAACCAAATTTCACTAACTAAGTTTAATTTTAAGAATTTAAAGAATATTCAACTACCAAATCATAAGACTTCAAAAATTTTTCATTCATTTCGAAAATAATAGAAGTTTATTATATTAAGATCACATAGATTATTTACAAGAAAAAGATTTTCATGAAACGTCCTTCCTAAATAAAGATTCATGCATAAAAATTAAGTAAAGTATGTAACTAGTTTTCTTCATATAAGATAATTCAAGTGAAGCCAATTTTTGATTAGGCATATCCTCAAGCTTCTCCTCTTTCTTCTTTTTTATTATTTATTTTTTCACAGTGAGGATTACTCTATCTGGATAGCCTGTTAATGATTTTGAACTTCACTATCCTTAACATATATTTTCAAACTTTTACATTTTCACTTAATTATTATAACATGAATAGAATTTCAAAAAGACTTTCAATCTTTACTTTTTCAAGTTATAATTTTTGATTTCTTAATACTTCTAAAATTCAATTATTTCTATTATGGATTGAAAAATTTCTTAATCTTATTCTTCTTTAAGTTAAATAATTCTATTCTTAAAATCAATCAAAGTTATTAAAATTTTGGTTAAGTCCACTAAATTATTTATAATTTCAAAAATTTAAGTGATCTTAAATAGATTCTTCATTCCTTATATTATGTTAAGATTTTTTTAGAAAATATTAGTTTATTAAGGACAAATAAAATTTAAATTTGCTTGTATTTTCCCTTCCCCCCAAACTTAAGTTTTGATATATCATAAAAAATAAAGTATGAGAGAAAGAAAAGTATAATTTAAAAAGGAATTTTATAAGCATGTAAAAAAAATATTCTAGAAAGAAATATAATTTACTTCTACACATGTTTTTTATGAATATTACAAAAATAATGAAGCATAAAAAAATATTCTAGAAAGAAATATAATTTACTTCTACACATGTTTTTTATGAATATTACAAAAATAATGAAGCATATAAAAGTAAGCAGGCTAAATTTTTTTTTTTATTTTTAAAAAAAAATTATATAGCAGTAGTTGAATTTAATAACTATATTACTAACAGAAATAAAATAACATTACTAACTATTCTAGAATACTAAGCGGTAAAGTTGAAACAAAAATAAACATAAATTCATTCAAATTTCAGTCTGCAACTAAATATTTAAAACAGTCTCAACATCAAACACTTCATACAAAGTCTCATAAACAAATCTAAACTAGCAAACAACAAACAACAAACAACAATCAGTACTAGCAAACAAAAACTAAACTAACAACAGACTCAGCACATTTCAGAGGTAAATCAGGCTACTAATCACTGTTTGTAGCCTCGTCATCGTCATCACTAGAAGAAAACTCTACATCCTTAGGATCAACATATGGTGAAAATCTAGGACAGGTGGGAAACTGAATATCATGCTCACCCTTCAAGAATCTAACTAAAGACTCTGAATATTCAGCATCATACTCACTCTTCCTCTAGGTGTAATCGGATAGGTGATCGATTTTCTTATCCATAGTATCAACTCCGTAGTGAGTTAGAAATAACTCATTCTGCTTGCTCCCAAAATTGATCATGCATCGATTCCAAAAACTAGACGGTGGCTCAGCAGTAGAAGTAGAAGGTCTGGAAGTGGAAGCTCTACCTGGAGTAGGTGCAGAAGTAGAAGGGGCTATAGATCTCTTCCCACGAAGACGATCATAGATACTAACACTCTCCTGCCCAATTGGCTTGGTAGACTTCAGCTTCTCCTTAGAAATATCAGAAGTGACTCCATTGTTCACACATAAAGTATAAATCAGAGATGGGAATCCTAGTCTTATAGAAGTAGTGGATCTAGCGATGAGACTCACGGAATCATAAATAATACTGCCGACATCTATCGGCTTCCTCTCACGAATGCGGTAGTTTAAGATAGCTCGATCTCTAGTCACTTCGCTCGAGTGGTTGGAAGGTATAAGTCTTGCGAAATAAAGTAATGCTATGCCTTTGAAATACCATTTAACTTAGAAGATTTGAAATTTACCCGTTTATCGTTCCGGATCTTCCAAGCTCCGAGTATCGTCGACCAAATAAGCAATAATCATCTCAAGATCTCTCTCGGATGGAGATAATCCGAGAATAGTGGCACTCGATGGTAGGTGGCGGTCCGAGAAAAAACATTGATCCTTTCCAGAGTAAATCCTACTCCAACACCTCTGACGAAGACTTCGTAGTCTTCCGCATCCAAAAAGTTAACATAAAATTTTGCGCACGACTGGAATAACAGCAACAGCGGTGAAATAACAGAATCGTTGCCAGTTGTGCGCAACGATGGTGTTCTCGATCATTTCACCGGGATAGTAAAAGCTTCGCTTTGAGATAAATTTTCTGGACGTCGCAAATTCATGATATCGAAAATGCGATGCCGCAGTCGCGAACTTGCTACTGTCAAAATTTTCTCCTGTCTTTCCTCGCTTAGATTTCGGTGCCATCTAAACGTGAAAGAAAACACAAATAAATTAAGCAATCAAAGATTTAAAATCTTTTTAAGCTTAAGAAACTTAAAATGAGTTTAAAAATTCATGGAGAAACATTAAAAATCAAAATTTTTCTCAAAATTTCGGTTTTTAGCCAAAAAAAGAAAAAACTATGGTGAAAATAAAAAATAAAAGGATTAGAGTGTAGATTTGACCTTGAGATGAATAAATCAAGTGATTTCGGGCTCAAAATCTTGATGTTTTGACCTCAAAATGGATTTAGAAGGTGGGTTTTCATGAAAAAGAGGAAGGGGATGAAGCTTAGGCGTCAAAAATGGCTAATGGGGGTTTAAATGGTGATTTTCGGGTAAGCAGGCCGAACCAGCGCCTAGGCGCCAGACTCGCCTTTCAAAAAAAAAAATCACTTTAAAAATTTTATTTTCCACCAAGATTCATAAATTAAACTTCTAATTACTCATATAAGAGTATTGCTTCAGTTTCCATCTTCCAAAATATTTTCCAAAAATTTTAAAAATTAAAAATTAAATCCACCAATTAAACACAAGTTTAAATCAAACTCTTCTAATTCTATTCATGATTTTCAATTTCGGGCTCAATACAATTCAGATAAGTATCATAACATGATTCAAGTTCTAACAACGATCAAACAATACAAATTTGAAAGCAAATACAACACACATTGAACATGAAAGCAAACACACAAACAAACACAATCGATTCACTAAATCGATACGACGACACACTAGAATAATCACAATCTCACCACATCACTATCTAATTCCCATTATCTTGGCAAGGAAAACTACTCAGCCCACTTGGAAAGAATGCTAACGCCCTCAGAAAATTCGTAGCCGTTTTCTCATCGATCCAATTGTTCTTCGCATACATCTCCATTTGAGCATCTTGATAAGCCGCTAGACGATCAAATTGAAGTTTCGCCTGCCATTCCAGATGTTCAATTTGATGAATCATCTCATGAAGGTGATCTCCAATGCTTTTAAATTCTGCTTCAAACTTATCTAGACGATTAGAAATTTTCTCCAAAGTTACAGCGATGAAACCATTGAAGTAGGGTTGAGGATCCTTTGAGACCTTGTCTCTAGCCTCTTCTCTAAGATTTCTCCTCTCCATTTCTTCAAAAATCCTCTTTAATCTCTCAAGAATGGAGTGTATGGGTCAAAATAATGATTGCATAGGGATCGGGGACAAAGATAGGGTAATTTATAAGAGAAAATCGTGTGAAAAACTGAAGATTTTCGGTTTTGACACGATCCAGTAACTGCGGCGCTTAGGCGCCAAATCTGGCGCCTAGGTGCCGGACCCATCGACACACAGTTTACTCTGGCACTTAGGCACCAAATTTGGGGCCTAGGCGCTGGAACCATGTTCGACTCTGTTTTGCCTAACGTCAAATTTCAAAGTTTCGTTCTCTAAAATAGGTAATTTAGAATGGTAAGATCAATATAAACTCAATAACACATATTATAAGCAATCATAATGAAGGTTAACTTGATCTCCTTTTTACTCATATATGAAATAGAGTTATCCATTGTCTAAGCTTTATATATTTCGAGAAAATTTTCAGCTTAAGTCAATAAAGACTTGCTAGCATCAAATTTTCTAAAGTAATATAAAATTAAACAAGACCGAGGCATAACCTTACATTAAAAATATAAAAACACACAAAACAACGAATAACTATGGGTTGCCTCCCACAAAGCGCTTGGTTTAACGTCGTCAGCCCGACCTAATTATGTTTTTAATCAGGTAGACTCAACTCATAAGCCTCTTTATAAATCTTTTTAATATCTCCCAAATAAGGCTTCAGTCTTAATCCATTAACTTTAAAAATTTTTCCCGTTTTGGAATCTTTAATATCCATAGACTCCATAATGGTATACTTTTTCAATTATATACAGATCCTATCCATTTTGATCTTAATTTTCAGGAAAAAGTCTTAAACGAGTATTAAATAATAATACTTCTTGTCCAGGCTCAAATATTTTTCCTGAAATCTTTTTATCATGTAATATTTTCATTTTCTCTTTATAAATCCTTGCATTTTCATATGATTCATTTCTTATTTCATCCATCTCATTTAATTGCAATAATCGTTTTTCTCCTGCATTGTTCAAATCAAAATTAAACTCCTTTATCGCCCAATAAGTTTTATGTTCAAGTTCAACAGTTAAGTGACAATGTTTACCATAAACTAACCGGTAAGGTGACATTCCGATTGGTGTCTTATAAGTTGTTCTATAAGCCCATAATGCAAAATCAAGTCTATCAACCCAATCAGTTCTTTTAGGATTAACAGTCTTCTCTAAAATTCTTTTAATTTCTCTGTTTGATACTTCAGCCATTCCACTTATTTGTGGGTGATATGCGATTGCGATTCGTGTTTGATTCCAAAATTTTTCAATAATGATTGAATTCTTATATTTCTAAAATGACTTCGACCATCTGTGATAATTACCTTAGGCATTCCAAATCTTAAAAAAATCATCTTCTTTAAAAATTTTGAAACACTTTTGGAATCACGACTAGGTAAAGCTACGACTTCAATCCACTTTGAAACGTAATCAACCGCTAATAAAATATAAATTTTTCCAGATGATGGTACAAATGATCCCATTAAGTCTAAACCCCATATATCGAAAATTTCAACTTTCAATATATAGTTTAAAGGCATTTCATCTTTCTTGGATATATTTCCCATCCTTTGACATCGATCACATGTTTTCACATAATGTCTCACATCTTTAAATAAGGTAGGCCAATAAAATCCTGAATTTAAAATTTTAAATGCAGTTTTATCTACTCCAAAGTGTCCTCCAAATTCGGAATCATTACATTTTTGAATAATAGCATAAGTTTCTTCATAAGGTACGCATCTACGAATTACATAGTCTCTTCCTAATTTAAATAAATGAGGATCTTCCCAAATATAAGATTTAGCATCATTTTTAAATTTCTTAATAAATTTGTTATCCAATCCATAAGGTAAAATATTGCTAACTAAATAGTTAACTATATCTGCATACCAAGGTGTTTGGCATCCTTGAATAACATACAAATGTTCATCAGGAAATTTCTCATTTATATTTTCTTAAGTAATAACATCATTCTTAGTTCTAGATAAATGATCAACAATTTGGTTGTCCGTTCCTTTTCTATCCACTATATAAAAATCAAATTCTTGTAGAAGTAAAACCCATCTTATCAGTCTAGGTTTAACATCTTTTTTCAACATTAAATATTTAATAGCGGAATGATCATTATGAACTATGCATTTGGTACCAAGAAGATAAGGTCTAAATTTATCAAAGGCATATACTATAGTTAAAAGCTCTTTCTCAGTAGTAGTGTAATTTCTTTGAGTTTCAGTAAGAGTTTTACTACCATAATATATAACTTTGAAAATTTTCTCATATTTTTGTCTCGATACGGCTCCGATTGCAAAATCACTTGCATCGCACATTGATTCAAAAGGTTTATTCCAATTAGGTGCAATAATTATAGGTGCGATTATTAATTTTTCTTTTAAAATATTGAAAGCATTAACACAGTCTTCCTTAAATTCAAATTTAGCTTCTTTTTCCAATAAATGACAAAGAGGTTTATCAATTTTAGAAAAATCATTTATATATCTTCTATAAAATCCAGCATGACCCAGAAAACTTCTCACATCAGTAACAGTAGTAGGGGGTTGCAGTTCAGCAATAATTTTTACTTTTGCTTGATCAACTTCCGTCGCTTTTTGTGAAACTTTGTGACCAAGTACAATGCCTTCTGTGACCATAAATTGACATTTTTCCCAGTTAAGAACTAAAATTGTTTCTTCACATCTTTTCAGAACTTTGGAAATATTTTCCAAACAAGACTCAAAAGAAGTTCCAAAAACTGAAAAAGCATTCATGAATACTTTAATTCCTTTGTCAATCAAATCACAAAATATTGACATCATACATCTTTGAAAAGTTGCAGGTGCATTACATAAACCAAAAGACATTCTTCTAAAGGCAAATATTCCATAAGGACTTGTAAATGTTGTTTTCTCTTGGTTCTTAGGAGCGATAAGTAATTGATGATAACTATAATATCCATCCAGAAAACAAAAATATGAGTGTCCAGCTAATTTTTCAAGCATTTGATCCAAGAAAGGTAAAGGAAAATGATCCTTTCTAGTGGCGTCATTTAACTTCTGATAATCAATGCAAATTCACCATCCAATAACTTGTCTTGTAGGAATTAGTTCATTTTTATCATTGACAATGACAATTACTCCTCCTTTCTTCGGAACACAATGAATAGGACTTACCCATTGGCTATCCAAAATAAAATAAATAATTCCAGCATCTAACTATTTTAAAATTTCCTTTTTAACAACCTCTTTCATGATAGGATTTAATCTTCTTTGCGGTTCAATAGTAGGTTTAAAATTTTCTTCCATTAAAATTCTATGCATACAAATGGAAGGGCTTATTCCTCTTATATCAGCAATAGTCCAACCAAAAGCTTTTTTATAATTCTTTAACACTCCTATTAATTTTTCTTCTTGATCTAAACTTAGCTCAGAAGAAATAATAACAGGTAAAGTTAATGGATTTCTAAGAAATGCATATTTTAAATGTGAAGGTAATATTTTTAATTCCAATTCAGGGGCTTTTTTAATTGAGGGTAAAAGTATATCATTTTGAGTTATGTCTAAAGTTTCCCAGTTATCTTTAATATAATGAGTTTCTTTAAATAATTCTTCTTCTTTTAGTTCTTCATTTTCATCAGTTAAAAATTCAATTTCTTCTTCAGGAATGATTTTACTTTTTTCTCGATAGTGTTTTTCAATTATAAAATCAAAAATATCCATTCGATAGCATTTTTCTTTGTTAGGGTACTTCATCGATTTAAGAACGTTGATTTTAATCTCTTGATCATTAACTCTCATCGTTAATTCTCCTTTTTACACATCAATCATAGCTCGTCCGATAGCTAGAAAGGTCTCCCTAAAATAATTGGTATTTCTTTATCTTCTTCCATATCAAGTACAAAGAAATCCACAGGGAAGATAAATTTATCTACTTTAACAAGTACATCCTCTATAACTCCTTTAGGGTAAGTGATAGATCTATCGACTAAGCTGAACGGTTACAGTGGTGGGAATAATCTCTCCTAAATTCAACCTTCGATAAATAGAAAATGACATGAGATTAATACTTGCTCCTAAATCACATAAAGCTTTTCCACAAAATTTTTCTCCAATAGCACAAGGTATAGTAAAACTTCCAGGATCTTTAAGTTTTTGAGGTAATTTCTTTTGAATTATTGCACTACATTCTTCACTTAATGCAACAGTTTCAAAGGCTTCAAATTTTTGTTTCTTACTTAATATATCCTTCATAAATTTTGCATAACTTGGTATCTGTTCTAAAGCTTCAGCAAAAGGTATGTTTATAGTAAGTTTCTTAAAAATTTCAAAGAACTTAGAAAATTGATGATTAAGCTACTGCTGTTTTAATCTTTGAGGAAAAGGTGGTGGTGGTTTTTCAACTCCCACATTAATAGAAATATCAGTTTGATCTTGATTAGGAGAAGGAGCTTCTTTAGGTTTTTCAATCTCTTCAACCTCAATCTCTTTTTCAATTTCATTCTGCATTCTTTCTTTTAATTCCTTTCCACTTCTAAGTTGTACGGCTTTAACATGTTCATGTTCTTTTCTAGTTTCTTTTGGATTAATTTCACCATTACTAGGAAGTGTTCTGGAGGTACGTAATTAATTAAATTAGCGATTTGTCCCATTTGATTGTCAATATTACGAATAACAGTATTTTGATTTTGTAATTGATTACTCATTTGTAAAATTAATTCTTCTTTTGATAACTTTTTCTGTTGATTATTAAATCCAGGTGGTTTATAATTTGAATTTACTTGATTATTCCAATTTGTAGTTGAATGAGATTGATTATTACCCCATTATTGTTGTTGATTATTCCAGTTAAAATTAGGGTGATTTTTCCATCCAGGATTATAGTAATTTGAATACGAATTATTTTTACTAGAAATAGCTTGTAAAGTTTCAATAGTTTGAGAATCTTCAATATTAGATGAGTTGTTATGTGATATGTTGATGGCAAAATTATCTAATTTCCTAGATATTGCGATTACTTGTGAAGCTAAGATAGAAAAGGCTTCATTATCTTGAATACTTGACATTCTTTTAGGATTAATCCTTTCAGAAGGCCATTGAAAATTATTGTTAGTCATTTCTTCAATTAAAGTATAAGCTTCTTCAAATGATTTAGACATTATAGAACCTCCAATGAGCAGCATCAATAATTGATTTTAGTGATCCAATTAAACCATTATAAAATGTTTGAATAATTAAACAATCAGGTAAAACATGATGAGTACATTTTCTTAATAGTTCTTTAAATCTTTCCCAAGTTTCATAAATTGTCTCCCCGTCAAATTGACTAAATGAAGTAATATCATTTCTTAATTTAGCAGTTTTAGAAGGAAGAAAATATTTAGCAAGGAATTTTTGTGTCATTTCAGCCCATGTTTTAATAGAACCTGTTGATAATGAGTTCAACCACATCTTTGCTTTATCTCTTAAAGAAAAAGGAAAGAGTCTAAGTTTAATAGCATCATCAGAAACATTGTTCTATTTAAAGGTATCACAAAGTTCTAAAAAACTAGCAAGGTGTAAATTTAGATCCTCATTTGGTGTTCCTCCAAATTGATTATTTTGAACCATTTGAATGATAAATGGTTTAAGCTCAAAAGAATTAGCATCTGCAATAGGTATTTGAATACTACTATGAAGTTCATCAACTGTAGGGTTAGCATAATCCCTTAATGGTTTGTAAACATTTTGTTCATTAATTTCTATTGAATTTTATAAATTGTATGTAAATTAGCCATCTCTTGGATTTTTTGAGTTTGTTTTCCTTATTTAGTTCTTCTAACAATTCTTTCTAATTCAGAATCTAAAGGTAATAATCTTTCAGATCCAGCACTACGCATAAAAAGTAAATTAACAAGAAATAAAATCTCTACTTATTAGAAAAAAAAATTTGTATTTTTTTTATTTTATATATATTTTATTATTATTATTTTTATTGGTATTTTATATTTTTGACAATAAAAGAAAATGAATAAAATAAAATAAAAATATTTAAAATCTAAAAATTTTCCTCCGCTCCTCCTCGACAACGGCGCCAAAAACTTAACCCACACTAAATATATGCGTACTAAAAATTCAATCCCCGACAACGGTGCCAAAAACTTGACCCGTAATCCGCTGATGAAAAATATAATAATTAATGCTTTCAAATATATGTAATAGATAATAAAAGCGGCAAGTGTATATAAATATAATTTTATCGAAAATATTTTACACACTAGAGGGTACTACGCAAGTATACGTATCGTATCGAAGTAATATAGGGCTTTGAAACAAAGACCTCGGTATCGATCCCACGAGGAGTGAGTTATGGATTTTTAAATATTTTAATTTTATTTTTAAGTATTTCTTTTATAGTTATAAATTTGATATTTTTAATTTACTAGATGCAATAATAAAACAGTAATGAAATGATTGATGTAAATAGCAATAAGAAAACAACTTTCTTCCTTTCAATTAATTCAAGATTTTCTAAGATAATGATAACATTCGTGGAGAATATAAATTTATGATAATGTGCCAAATAGAAGCATTCATAATCTTTACCTTTTGATCTAGGTGTGAAGAACATTGGCTAGCCTATAGATCATGTCCGGATGTATTGTTAGTATAATGGGTTAATCTAGGCTCACACTACTAGATGTCCAAGGGTGGCTATGGTCGGCCCTACTAGTGACCATTTCCTTCTCTATAAACCAAATCACTAGAATTTAGTCTGTCACTCTAAAAACTTATCAATTTTATGCCCATTATATAATATCTTCCTATTTATTTGCACTTCACCTTGAATAACCCGCACAAGGCCTTCGACTACCCAAGGATTCATGTGATATCTACTAGTTAAGAATTCATCTCCTTCTAGGTATCAAAACTCTTCAATGATTTTAACAATTTAAATGACCAATTTAAATAGTAAATTAAGATCCGGTATTAATATCATCACAATGTTTTAAAATATAAATAGTTTTTAATTCTCCAACGAATTTTATATTATCTTATTTATCTTTTCATAATTGAAAGGAGAAAGTAAACTAACTACTCAGAACACATTGAATTTAAACAACGAAACATGATAATGAAACTTTGAATAAAATTACAAATACTTATCTCAAGTGTTTCTCCCATCGAACCTCTGAATTCTTCTGACTCCAAAGCAAATAAACTTCAAAAGCACTAACTCTTTAAACTCTCAATACAAACTCTAAATAAAATAACTAACTAATTTATGAAGGATAGTAAAATGTGGCCCTAAAGTATCTCTCTAACTCTCTCTCTAGATGGGGCTCTAGAAAGGGGGGCCATTTTTTTCTGAAGGAGCACCCTCCTATTTATAAGCTTCAAGGGTTGCAAGGCATCTCTTCAAAATGTGTCCACATTCAATGAATCTTCTAGAATGTGTGTCTGGCGCCTAGGCGCCGGAATCTGGCTCCTAGGCGCCGGAATTTGGCACCTAGGCGCCAGACTCTGCGTCCAGTTCTTCACACCTCTTCACTTTGGATCGCACCTCTTCGCGATTAAAACCGTTTCCAAGCGTCCAAATACATTGTATCACATGTCCTATAAGCCAGGAACAACTGTCAGTCTTCTATAAGGTCCAATAACCGCTAACACCGTCAAAATAACCATCCAAAAGTCGTTAAAAATCTTGACAGATCCCGTATCGACCTGGCGCTTAGGCGTCAGATTCTGACGCCTAGGCGCCAGACTAATAATTTTGACAATTTTGCATTTTGGCTCTATTTTTTCTCCTTTTTGCTCCTTTTTCACTTTTTTTTCTTCTTGAACATTTTTCCATCACCTGTATCCAATAACACAAAATACCTTTCATTGATGCATAATATCCTTAAAAATTTGATAAAAATCAAGGCATAAAATTGGGTATTTTTTTCATGGATCAGTGTTAGAATCTTCTAGATATTCCATATCTTCTAGAATCTCTTCTCTTGAGATTGTTAATAATCTAAAGATTATATCCCAAAATTAATTAGCATCCCGAGGGAAACAAAGGATAGGAAAAACATAATAAAAAATGACATTATCATCCAAATAAACTACTTTAGCAAGTTCACATACGATTAAGAATTGTCTTCATTGGGATTTTATGATTATTGCTGCTATTATTACTTAAGTTGGTCGAATTAGATTCATCAGAAAGAGAAAAAATATACTCAAACCCACTATTCTTTTCATTAGTAGTTTTACATGGAATGAAAGGCCATATAGAGTAAGCAGCATAAGAGTCACAAGGCTCTTATCTAAATTAACAAGCTGAATAAGATTTTGTCTTTACAGTCTTAAATTTCTTCTTGCATGCTCTTTCTCCTTTGTTTTTCACTTCAGGTTCGATGTGTTTTGGTATTGGATTATTTTATGGTTTGACTTTCCTTTCATTAAGAACTACAAAGGAATCTGATTCAACAGATGCTTGAGTTCCTTCCAGTTCTTGTGCAGAATAGTTATGGAGTTGCTTGAGAATCTTCCAAGAAATTCTTAAATATAAGGATCCAATGGTTTCACATATTCACTAGAGACAACACTGACACAATCCTATCTTGGCTCCTTTAGATATTCCCTAAGATAGACTATGTTTCCCCTTTTGTGATTTATTTCCAAATAACCCTTAAATGTAAAGCATTTTTCGATGGCATGGTAGAGCACTCTGTGGAATGATACTTAGGTTCCTAATTTTTTCCTACTTAATCAGGTTTAATAAGTTCAGGAGTCTTGAAATTTGAATTCTTAGACAGGTTTTTAAACATCCTATTTATAGCTTAATCTTTAAAGGAATATTTTTGGTTCATTAGTTCTTTGAATTCTTCTCTAGTTAGCTTGCTTCTCATAGATTTGTGAGGTTGTTGCAGTTGTTGTTGCAAAAACTATTGTTGTGGTTGTTGCCACTGTTGTTGCTTATTATTCTCAAATTTTATTTTCATTATTTTTTTCCCTTTCTCAATCGCATACACATTCCTAGTTCTTTTTATCAAAAGCCTTTTGTGGATTCTGCTTATTCTCCTGACTCAAAAATGAATTTTTTTAGCTTGGTCTTGTAGGTTAATCACCTTACTTATCAACTTTTCAAAAGTTATTTTGTTGAATCCTTTCAACATGAAAGTGATTGGTCTATGAATATTCTTTAATAATATTTATAAGGCATGTTGCTCTTGTAAATGAGTTTCATAATTCAAGCTCAATTTTTTCCACCTCAGAATATAATCTGTCAGGATTTCCTTAGGTCTTTGTTTCTTGAAGGCAAAATCTCTGACGATGATATGGTGATGAGCCCTAACAACCTTCTGACAAATAATTCTTCCAACTCAGCCAGGGTCTTAACTGAGTCGTTGGGTAGTTCAACATCCCAATCAAATGTTGTTCCATACAAGCCGTTAAAAAATTGATGGAATAATAATGCATAACCTACCCTTGCATCACAACAAGTAACTCAAAAGTGTGTTAAGTGTTGTGTCAGATTCTCAGTTCCATCAGACACTTTAAAGTTGGGTGGTATAAACCATTTAGAATATTGTAAAGTATAAAATTCTTCAGGATAAGGCCATTCTTTTTGTACTGACTTATCACCTCTAGTTTGAGCTAAGGCATCCTTGACTTATTATCCAATCATAGATTTCAGATCATTTTCAGGTGGTAAAGATATTTTTGGCTACTTCTTCTAGGCTTCTTCTTCAGCTATTCTCGTGTTTGAGTTATCAAGCACATGAATAGTCTCAGGTTTCTCTATCTATATACGAACTGACACTGGAATAGGGTTTCTCTTTTGAATGGGTGATATCAAAACTTGTAACTCTTTTATTTTCTTCGCTAAGTGGTCATACTGTTGCTTCAACTCATCCATGAAATATTGTGTTGTATTAGGCTATGGACCCTCTTCACAGGGGTCTCTTGCTGTTGTACTGATATATGGATTTGATTAATAGGAATAACATTCATGATCTCCTTCAATATTTCTCCAATAATTCAATTATTTCATCTCTCTACCTTTATTGATTTAGAGGCTATCAGGCTGCATCCAGTATAACACCTTTCTCAAACATAACATCTTGTAAATCAATACTCTCTTTCTATCATTTTCTTAATGAAGATCAAGTTTCAACCATAATGATAGAGACAGTTTCTTATGAAGCCTCAAAATTTTCATGCTCTTCTTTTAACCTTTTGAGATCAACTTCTAGCTCATTCAAGACGTCGTCAATAGGTCGACCCATAACGTTCTTTGGATCAACATGGATATACTTATGTCTAACATCAATATCCATCTCATCAATTTTCTTTGCAATGATTCCAAGTTCATACTCTTCATTTTTTTAAATTCATGTCACATTACTTGAAATAGGTGAGGTAGATGAAGAAGAAATTTTCAATCTATCTTTATTTGTTAAAGGATGTGACACTTTAACCTTATGACATAGCTTTATCCCCAGTGGGGATGATTTCTCTTCATTCTTTGTACTAGGAGTTACTTGGAAAGGCTTTGGGATATATGGATGAGCTTCAGGTGAAAAACATCACACATTCTAAGTTTCCTAAAGATGTCAAGAAACAAAAGGTAGTGCTTCTGGTGATAATGTTTTCAAATCCTATCCCAAATATGATAGACCCACTACTGAGATGTGTTACACCGAGTGCTAAATTTCTTCCATTGCAATGAAGAAAATTAGATTTGGGGTTGACATCTTCTTGTAATGGGATACATGGGAAGATATTAACGGGAAGTAAGCTTATGAATCTCTGACTGCGAGGAATTAAGTTGGAACCATCACATCACTTAACAGAAAGAAAGTCCAATGTGAAAATGATATATGATCAAAGTCTAAAAAGAAGTGCACAAATATCACTAGAAATAAAGAAAGATTAAAGCATAACTAAAGATAGAGAGAGGAACTCTCTTTAGTAGAGTCGACAAAAAAAATCTTTGTAGGTTTTCTTATTGTGTACACCATAGATATCGAAAGTTATATATCTAAATCATCAGATACTGCATTAGAATAATAATAAATCATTTTGAAGAATAGAAATGTCAACTTAAAATAAATCTAACCACTCAAATGATGACAATCTTTGTGATTCATGGATTTACGGAGCTAGGATTTTCCATTACCTTACTAATGTAAGATAATATTTATTTTATTCCGGAGTCTGATATCCCCATGAGAAGGCTTGCTCGTAGTCAATTACATTTCAATAATTAATACCGAGAATACTCTCAATTAAAGTTGTCTCATATCTTTCTTGATTATCAATAAATGTTTGTGAGATATTACATGTTTGAAGACTTAGATAGAAGGATAGGCTTTGATAAAGGTTGACTTGAGTTTGTTGAAATAATTTCAATTTTAAAAGTTTATTTTGAGTTAAAGTTCAATTTAGATTGACCGTTAAATTTTGATGAAAAATTTTAAGTATTGTGAATTTAATTTGATAAAGTTATATTAGATTTGTATTAATTCGTCTTTATAATTTGTTTGAGAATTATTAAAGCTCGTTTGTTAGATTAGAGAGATTTTTTTATTGGTTACGATTTATTAAAGCCCGATTTTGCCGATTGTTAAGTTACTTAAGTTTTATTGCATTTAATGTTGGTTTGAAGCTTTTAAAGTTTACTACGGTTTGTTAAAATTTATTTAAATCCATTTAAATTATTAAAGTTTGTTTTAGATGAGTTTAGTTTTTTAAAATTTATTAAAGCTGAAGTTTAATTAAGTCCGATTTATTACTGGTCATTTAAATTCATTAGGATTTATTAAATTTTTTAAAAAAATTAGCATTATATTTATTATTTATGCTTAAAGTTGATTAAATGTTATTGAATTTTATTAAAATTCTGGTTAATAAATTTTGATTAAACATGAGTTGAGTTTCAAAATTCTTTTACTCTTGAGGGTTTGAGCTTGACAATTGAAAGTCAGAGTGATAGTATAAAGCTTGAATTTGGAATTCAGGTCTGGAGTACACAGTTAGATGAATAAATTAACAAGAAATAAAATCTCTACTTATTAGAAAAAAAAATTTGTATTTTTTTATTTTATATATATTTTATTATTATTTTTTTTTGGTATTTTATATTTTTGACAATAAAAAAAAATGAATAAAATAAAATAAAAATATTTAAAATCTAAAAATTTGCCTCCGCTCCTCCCCGAAAACGGCGCCAAAAACTTAACCCACACTAAATATATGCGTACTAAAAATTCAATCCCCGACAACGGTGTCAAAAACTTGACATGTAATCTGCTGATGAAAAATATAATAATTAATGCTTTCAAATATATGTAATAGATAATAAAAGCGGCAAGTGTATATAAATATAATTTTATCGATAATATTTTACACACTAGGGGTACTACGCAAGTATATGTATCGTATCAAGTAATATAGGGCTTTGAAACAAAGACCCCAGTATCGATCTCACGAGGAGTGAGTTATGGATTTTTAAATATTTTAATTTTATTTTTAAGTATTTCTTTTATAGTTATAAATTTGATATTTTTAATTTACTAGATGCAATAATAAAACAGTAATGAAATGATTGATGTAAATAGCAATAAGAAAACAACTTTCTTCATTTCAATTAATTCAAGATTTTCTAAGATAATGATAATATTCGTGGAGAATATAAATTTATAATATTGTGCCAAATAGAAGCATTCATAATCTTTACCCTTTGATCTAGGTGTAAAGAACATTGGCTAGCCAATAGATCATGTCCGGATGTATTGTTAGTTGAATGAGTTAATCTAGGCTCACACTACTAGATGTCTAAGGGTGGCTATGGTCGGCCATACTAGTGACCATTTCCTTCTCTATAAACCAAATCACAAGAATTTAGTCTGTCACTCTAAAAACTTATCAATTTTACGCCCATTATATAATATCTTCCTATTTACTTGCACTTTACCTTGAATAACCCACACAAGGCCTTCGACTACCCAAGGATTCATGTGATATCTACTAGTTAAGAATTCATCTCCTTCTAGGTATCAAAACTCTTCAACAGATTTTAACAATTTAAATGACCAATTTAAATAGTAAATTAAGATCCGGTATTAATATCATCACAATGTTTTAAAATATAAATAGTTTTTAATTCTCCAACGAATTTTATATTATCTTATTTATCTTTTCATAATTGAAAGGAGAAAGTAAACTAACTACTCAGAACACATTGAATTTAAACAACAAAACATGATAATGAAACTTTGAATAAAATTACAAATACTTATCTCAAGTGTTTCTCCCACTGAACCTCTGAATTCTTCTGACTCCAAAGCAAATAAACTTCAAAAGCACTAACTCTTTAAACTCTCAATACAAACTCTAAATAAAATAACTAACTAATTTATGAAGGATAGTAAAATGTGGCCACTAAAGTATCTCTCTAACTTTCTCTCTAGATGGGGCTCTAGAAAGGGGGGCCATTTTTTCTGAAGGAGCACCCTCCTATTTATAGGCTTCAAGGGTTGCCTCAAGGCATCTCTTCAAAATGTGTCAACATTCAATGAATCTTCTAGAAATGTGTGTCTGGCCCCTAGGCGCCGGAATCTGGCGCCTAGGCGCCAGACTCTGCGTCCAGTTCTTCACACCTCTTCACTTTGGATCACACATCTTCACGATTAAAACCGTTTCCAAGCGTCCAAATACATTATATCACATGTCCTATAAACCAGGAACTACTATCAGTCTTCTAGAAGGTCCAATAACCGTTAACACCGTCAAAATAACCGTCCAAAAGTCGTTAATAATCTTGACAGATCCCGTATCAACCTGGCGCTTACGCGTCGGATTCTGGCGCCTAGGCGCCAGACCAATAATTTTGACAATTTTTCATTTTGGCTCTATTTTTGCTCCTTTTTCACTTTTTTTTCTTCTTGAACATTTTTCCATCACCTATATCCAAAAACACAAAATACATTTCATTGATGCATAATATCCTTAAAAATTTGATAAAAATCAAGGCATAAAAATGGGTATTTTTTTCATGGATCAGTGTTAGAATCTTCTAGATATTCCATATCTTCTAGAATCTCTTCTCTTGAGATTGTTAATAATCTAAAGATTATATCCCAAAATTAATTAGCATCCCGGGGGAAACAAAGGATAGGAAAAACATAATAAAAAATGACATTATCATCGAAATAAACTACTTTAACAAGTTCACATACGATTAAGAATTGTTTTCATTGGGATTTTATGATTATTGCTGCTATTATTACTTAAGTTGGTCGAATTAGATTCATCAGAAAAAGAAAAAATATACTCAAACCCACTATTCTTTTCATTAGTAGTTTTACATGGAATGAAAGGCCATATAGAGTAAGCAGCATAAGAGTCACAAGGCCCTTATCTAAATTAACAAGTTGAATAAGATTTTGTCTTTACAGTCTTAAATTTCTTCTTGCATGCTCTTTCTCCTTTAGTTTTCACTTCAGGTTCGATGTGTTTTGGTATTGGATTATTTTATGGCTTGGCTTTCCTTTCATTAAGAATTACAAAGGAATCTAATTCAGCAGATGCTTGAGTTCCTTCCAGTACTTGTGCAGAATAGTTATGGAGTTGATTGAGAATCTTCCAAGAAATTCTTAAATATGACTATTTATCAACCCTCTATTTCTATATAAGGATCCAATGGTTTCACATATTCACTAGAGACAACACTGACACAATCCTATCCTGGCTCCTTTAGATATTCCCTAAGATAGACTATGTTTCCCCTTTTGTGATTTATTTCCAAATAACCCTTAAATTTAAAGAATTTTTCAATGGCATGTAAGAGCACTCTGTGGAATGATACTTAGGTTCCTTATTTTTTCCTACTTAATCAGGTTTAATAAGTTCAGGAGTCTTGAAATTTGAATTCTTAGATAGGTTTTTAAACATCCTCTTTATAGCTTAATCTTTAAAGGAATATTATTGGTTCATTAGTTCTTTGAATGCTTCTCTAGTTAACTTCCTTCTCATAGATTTTTGAGGTTATTGCAGTTTTTGTTGCTGAAACTATTGTTGTGTTTGTTGCCATTGTTGTTGCTTATAATTCTCAAATTGTATCTTCATTTGTTTTTCCCCTTTTCAACCAAATACACATTCCTAGTTCTTTTTATCAAAAGCCTTTTGTGGATTCGCTTATTCTCCGACTCAAAATGAAATTTTTTAGCTTGGTCTTGTAGTTTAACTGCCTTACTTATCAACTTTTCAAAAGTTCTTATGCTGAATCCTTTCAACATGAAAGTGATTGGTCTATGAATATTCTTTAATAATATTTATAAGGCATGTTGCTCTTGTAAATGAGTTTCATAATTCTGTCGGCATATTTTTAGGTTGAGTGTTGTATTTTTGAAAAGAGGTCGCCTACAGAAATTGTCGGCGAATTTTTAATTTAATTTAAATAAATAATTTGAAAAGTAGTATTTTATTTTGAAAATAATTTTAAATTTGAAAATTTTAAGATATGAAATCAAGCTGATCTCACATTCAGAATAGTTTATATAAACGAGCACCGCATCACTAAACTATGTATCCATCCCGAAGAATAGACACATTGCTTGATGATGGGGCTCGATTAAATAAACTAGAAGATTTGTGACATCCGTTTGGTCTGCGAACCAATTTTATAAGCTGACAAATTCCCTGTTTAATATGAAAACATTAAACGGGGTTTATTTTACTGGGTTCTTAAAATTCCATATAAGGGCAAGCCCACATAGTTAATTACATCTTAAGTGACGGGAATCACCTAAGAAAACTCTCGATAATAATCGGTAGATTCGCTCTCAAGAATTTCAAAGTTTAAGTTTTCGAGGATTGAATATTGGAATTTCGATAGGGAATGGATCAAATTTAGAGCATTATATTTTGAGAATCCGAAGGAAGAAATGTAGGAGAAATCACGGATTCGAAGCGAACTTCGGTAATTTCCAGTATCTCATTGTTTGGCTTGAATTTAGGAAAGTCTTAATATTTATTTAATGTTTTGATCTTGCCGATTTTAATTAGTTAGGACTTATGTTTGTATGATAAAATCATACAAATAGCCTCGAAGATGTGAGGGTTTATGTCGTATCGGACGACTACCTCGGAGTCTAAGGCGGTTAGGGCTTAATTTACATGACATGATCATGCAAATGCCTAACGAAGAGTTGAGGATTTATGTTGCACCGAGACGAAACAACCTCGAAGTCACTATGGCTTGGTTATTTAATTCTAAGAAAGTTTCTTTGAAGTAGACTCGGGTTTCTTGCGATGACGATGGCCGTCTTGCCCATCATGCTCAGAGCTCCTTGTTGTTGCGAAGGTTTAGTTTTAGAAGTTCATAAATCGGGAGATGAGAGAAGTGTTTTGGTTTAGAGAAAATCTTAAAATCCAGGTGTTTTTTAATATTTTAATTAAAACGAGTCTTAAAGTTGATTAAACGGAGCCGATTAAGATCCGCGGTTCAGTCATCCCGACATCAGTTATTTTCATCGAATTCACTTAGTCAGGATGAATTTGCTAAACTCGACTAAATGAGTTCCGCACTTTCATTTAGACCGTGGGAAATCCGTTAGCAACACGTGGGTTACATCATCAGAGGTATTCCCGATCATTCGATGAGACGTTTTAATTTAGTTGTAGTTTGTAGTTTTGTTGTTACATTTGTGATTAAATTTTGAGTTGCTTTATATTTTGAAATGTTGTGGCGGTGAATTTTATCTTATGGTGTCTTTTAATTTAGTTATGGGTTTCGAGTTTTGGTTTACGTCCTAAAGGTGTAGGTTTTCATGCAGTTGTTGTTTATCAGTACGAAAGGTAAAGTGCGACACGAGTAAATGAATTGCGGTAAGATAAATTGCAATAAAATAAAAGCGTACCCGAAGGGTCTTCCGTCATCCAAGTTGCACTTAAAATACAATTTAGAGCATTTAAGCATTTATAGCAATTTCTAGAGTAAAGCTAAGGGAAGGGTTATGGTTTTCTACCAAAATCCTAATCCTATAGCTAGTCATTCCTATGACGTCTAGGTCTTGATTTTGGTTTTTAAGGATGATTTTCTTCACCGAAGAACAGCTAAGCTCGATTTGTTCTTAAGGACATTCCATCGTATTGAGGAAGTGTTTAAGACGAATCTTAAACATCTTTCGATATTTCGGGAGTTGTCACGAGTCAGAATGAATTTATTATGCGGGTGAATTAATCATCCAGGGTGTTTAAGTTAAGTTTTATTTTTCGCTCGGTGAATTAGGATGTTTGAATATCCTTATGAGTGAAGTGACATTTCACTTGATACTCGATTTAGGAGTTATAATAGTAAAAGCTCTACAGAGGCGAAATGATATTTAATGATTTGTGATTCAAATTTAAGTTCGAATTAATGATTTAAGTTTGGAATAGTGTTCGAGTTATTTTAGATTTATTTTGAATTCTTTATGACTTAGATGATGTTATATTTAATTTAATTCAATTTAACTTAACTTAATTTAATTTAATGTGGTTTAATTTAATTTAATTTAAGTTAATTTAATATGATATGCTTTAGCTTAATTTAATTTTATTTTATTTAATTTAATTTGTTTTTATTTTAATTTAATTTAATTTAATTTAATTTAATTTAATTTAATTTAATTTAATTTAACTTAATTTAATTTAATTTAGTTTAATTTAATTTAATTTAATTTAATTTAATTTAATTTAATTTAATTTAATATGATTTAATTTAATTTTAATTTAATTTAATTTTAATTTAATTTAATTTGTTTTAATTTAATTTAATTTAATTTGTTTTTAATTTAATTTAATTTAATTTAATTTAATCTAATTTAATTTAATTTAATATTTATTTTAAAGGGATTTGCTTTAAATAATTTAACCTTAACTTAATTTAATGATTAAGTCTTTTAGCATTTTAAACCTTAAACTTGGATTATCATTTTAATTAGGGATTAAATATTATTGAGATTATTAATTTAGGGATTCTTAAATTAAAGAGCAAACCTCTTCCTAATAACATCCCTATTTTAATAATTCCAATTTTATTATTCTTCCAAATTTAATTAATTATTTTAATTAAAATTCATTTCAATTATTGTTGAATTGTTTAATAGGCTTCTACCCTTTAATTATTTAAATTTCAATCATCCAAATCAGATTAGGATCAAATATTTTACTCTTTAATTTTGTTAAGCCTAAAGTTTTAATTAAGGGTTAAAATTTTAATTACCATTTTGCCCTTCAAACTTAATAATTTCATAACTCACTAAATTGAGCTCAAATGAATTTGAAATTTTTATGTGACTTCACTCATATGTCAATAAAGACATTAGAGGAGAAAATGTGATTTTTCTGTATTTAATTTATTTATGTAATTATTTTTGGTGGAAAATAAGGATTTCCAAGGAAAATTTAATAATATGACCAATGGAAAGTTTCTGTCCTTAAAAAAATTAGGAGAAATTCCTAATGACCAGAGGACCACTTGGACCAATTTTTGTGATTTTTTGAATTATATTTTATTTATTAAAATTATTTTAATTTCTGGAGTATTAATTAATTTAAAAATAGAATATAAGTTGAAAAACGAATTTTATAATTTTTAAAATTCTCTCTGATATCAAGGATTCCAGAGAACCAAAGTTTACAATTTTCTGATTTTTCCTTGATTTATTGGAATTATTTTAGTGGAAATGCTAGAAAATGTATTTTTTAATTTTAAAAATTACCCCAAGGCTTTAAAATTTAATATCTCAACCTAGAGACATAAGAAAAATATGGGGTTTGTTCCTAAGTGGTTAGAATTTAAAATGTGACATTTTAGTGAATTTTATTATTTTTGTGATTTTTATTATTTTTTAATTATTAAAATATTAAAATAATGATAAAAAATCAACTTTTTTAGAAAATTGCAATTTTAATTTTCTTAAATTCCCCTGATATCAGAGAGGCTCCAAAACCAATTTGGTAAATTTTTGAAATGTATTTTAAAAGTTATGAATTTTCAAAGTTTAAGTTGGCTAAATGGCTTAATCAACCCATTTGATAGGGTTAACCAAACCCAATTAACTTTAAACTTTTATGGTGGGTTCCTCTGATCCTAAAGGTCAGTGGAGAATTGGTTTCAAGTTAATTTGATCTTTGGTTAACTGTAATTAATTAAATTTCAATTTTGGGTATTTAGGCCAATTAGGGTTAATCTGAGTGAATTAACTCAAGTCCTATTTTTCCTAGGGTTCTCTGGTCATAAGGAACATCACCAAATTTTCCTAGAATTTATTTCACAACATGATAATTTTTGGAATTAAAATACTCAAAACAACAACATGCATTTGAAAAATCAATAACTCTTCACGGAGATGGCCTCGACCTTGGAAAATTCAGGGAATGTTCCCGAGTTCAGAGGCTTCAAAGCCCTATGGTCTCATGCCATGGTGAATTGTATGAATGCATGGAGATTTAAAACAATGCGGGGAGTAGATAATTAATTAAAAATAAAATCTTTGGACAAAATTAATTAATTTCTTTTCACATTATTCTCCTCTCGTTCATCGAGCGAGAGGGTATTTTTATTTTATTTTTGTGATTTTTCTACACAAAGATATGGATTTTTGAAGTTACGGTATTTAAATAAATCAGAATATACCCTATTTATCTACTTATCCACGCTGCTGCCGACTCGACCTCGGCGGCTCCGAATCGACACGCGTCGCTCCACAGTTCGGCGCCGCCATCCGACTCGAGCTGTCCGGGGCCCCGCGGTTCACGTACCATCTGCCGGTCCGACGCAATCCAAGCCGTCCATCCAATACACGCGCGATCCAGACGGTTCCCGGTCATCGTCTACAGCCGGGTGCGATCCGTGACCGTCCACACTCTAACCACTAAGAACTCGCTCGATTCTCGACGGATTTTCGTGTTCTTATGCTCTATGGATTCGTCTTGAAGAGACGAATACATCCATATGGTAAACATGCATTTAAATTGACTCGAATTAAAATGAGAATCTGCGGAAGCTCGGGAAGAAGAGGGAGTCCATACCTTTGCTCAGAGAAGTGAAGCTTCGATCTGAGAGTTGTGTCACCTTCGATTGGGTCCAAGTAAGCTCCAGATGAAGTCCCTTGGCTTGGTGAATTGTCTAGGTATGATTTCCACCAGAGCTGATCACAACCTTTGGAGTCTGGAACAAGCTGGGTGGCACGGAGAGGGGCTTTCACCTGGAAAACTTCTTCTCTTAGTACTGGTGAAGGTGTAGGTGAGTTTAATTTGATTTTGGTGAAGGATTCGGGAGTGTCCTGTTCGGCATCGAGAATTGAGCTCCAAAATTGAGCTCGATCAATGGGGATTAGAGCGGGAGAACGGTGGGGATCAATTGCTCTAAGTCTGGAGGGGAGTGAGGAGTGATTTTGGCAGAGTTTTGGTATGGTCTGGTTCAACACCTCCTTTGGCCGAGAGGGTGAGGGGTTTAAATAGGAGAGGCTGGAGGGCCTCCCAGGGGGAGTTGAGGGCTGGGATCAGTTTCTTAGGTGAGGAGAAGAACAAATGCAATGACCATTTGGAGTGGGGCAGCTCAGCAGGATGGAATTTCAAAGCTTGGCCTCTCCCAAGGTTTCGGGCATGGTGTTTTCCGGCGACTGGGTGGCCGGCCGGCCAGACATGGGTCACCCTCGAGGTCATGTGGGTCGGGGGCGGGACTTGGTGCAAGCAATTGGCAATTGCCATGTGTAAAGTGGCTGAATTAAAATGGAATGGGGAAGGGGTCATTTTGGCTTCAATTTGGTCAACCCATTGGTTTGGGTTGGGTGCACCTCCCATGGCCTGATTTTGGGCTGAGAGGATCGGTTGGGTCGGCCAGAGAGGATGGTGTGGTCTCTATCCATGATGAGGTGGCTAAACATGGTTTAGTGTGTGTCATGGATAAGGTTAAAAAGGCTTAATGAAAGGTTAGGAAAGGAGCCCCTCCTTTTACCATTAATGGCATGGTCACATGCCAAACTTTCATGGCTTCCTATGGCTTGTGAATGGCTCATGCATGGCTCCATGTGGCTTAGGGAAAAGTTTAGTCAATTTCATGAAAATGGGTTTTGTGACTTTTGGCATTTTGGTGAGGGTTGCCATGAGGTTTAATTTTGGAATAATCCAATGATGAATTTAGGATTTAGGGATGATTTCAATTAAAGGGATGATAAGGAGAAATTTCATGTGGGCTTTAGGATAGGCTTGGGCTTTTGAAATTATCTTAAGAATGAGCTTTTAGGAAGGTAAAGGGGGGCCTTCATGTTTGAAAATGGGCTTTTGGATAAAAAATTTTGTAAAGGGCCATGTCAGATAAATGTTGGGATTGGTTTAAGGATGTACCATGAATGATTTGAAACAAACTTGAGGTGATTTGGGTTTGAATTGGGTTGGATATGGGCTTTTTGGTAAAGAGGCTAAGATGGGCCAAAATGGGCTACCATGGGCCAAAGTTGGGCTAAAGTTGAAATTGATGTAAAATTAATGTTGAGAAATGTTTATGGGAATGTTTCAAAGAGGTTTTGGCTTTGGTTGGGTTTTGATTTTGAGGTTTGGGTCTATTTGGGCTAGGTTTAGGTTTAGGTCAAAATTGGGCCTTTTGATTTTGGGTTGAATTTGAGTGGGGTTTGGGTTTAAATTTTGGGCAAATCATGTTAGTGTTTTGTTTATGGGGATGTTAAGGAAGGTTTAGAAAAGATTTGGGGTTAATTGGAGTTGAATTGGGTGAGTTTGGGCTAAGTTTGGGTCATGGGTCCAAATTGGGCTTTAAGGCCAAAAGTGAAATTGGATCCAAATGTCAATCAAATTGAACTTGGATTTGGTCTAGATTGGTGTTGGGGATGTTGAATTGAAGTTTAGAATTGAATTGGACCAGAATTTGGGTCAATTGGGTAGGTTTGGTTTGACATTGGGTTTACTTTGGGTTAAAATGGGTCAAATTGGGGGTTTTGATAAAAGTGGGGTAAATTGACAAGATTGGCCCATGATGTAGTTGAACAAAATGAAATTGGGAATATTTGGGATTTTTTGGAATTTTCTGGAAATTTTTTGATTTTTTGGATTTTTTTGGCCAAGAGGGGCATTTTGGGTATTTGAAGGGTACTGGGAGGTATTTTTGGAATTTTTGGTATTTTTGGCTATGGATGATCAATTTGAGTGGGGAGGAATGTTTAGGATTGGTCCTGAGGATTTTTGGGTGATTTAGGTGATTTTGCAAATTTTGGGTGGTTTCAAGGGTTTTGGGTAGGCTAGGCAGGTGTAGGGTCCCAGGGGTCAAAAATTGAAAATTTGGAAAATTGAAGATTGGGTGAATGTAAGTGGAATGAAATCATTTTGATTCAGCCATGAAGCCATATCAAGCCCACATGAGCCATAAAAGGGACTCATTTGAGGCATCTACTATGTTGTTCCTAACCCTCTTAGCCAAGGGCTTAGGGGTTAAGGACCATCCATGTGAATCACCTTCATGAGTCAGGAGGTCAAGTTGGGTATGGGTGTGGTTTTTAAGATGTGTGTAAAAGTGTAGTGCATAGGTGTAGTGTGTGTGTGAGTCAACCATTCACTGGACCGAGGCCTGCAGGGCGATCTAAGGCCGAAGAGTCCTATAGGAACTCATCCTTTAAACTTCCACATTTAATTTCAACCCTCTAGGTGATTAGGGGTCTACAATCAAGCTTGTGGAGTTTGCGGGGAGTTAGGAAGTGGTTTGAATTTCTAAGTGGTGGGTCCCAATTCTAATCCTCTAGGATAGTCAAAGGAAAAGCCTAAGGCTAGATCCTAAATACTACAGAGAAGAAGAGAAGACCTCATCAAAAATGAGGTCAACAAATTCAAGCTCAATTTTTTCCACCTCAGAATATAATCTGTCAGGATTTCATTAGGTCTTTGTTTCTTGAAGGCAAAATCTCTGACGATGATATGGTGATGAGCCACTAACAACGTTCTGACGAATAATTCTTCCAACTTAACCAAGGTCTTAACTGAGTCATTGTGTAGTTCAACATCCCAATCAAATGTTGTTACAGACAAGCTGTTAAAAAATTGATGGAATAATAATGCACACTTACCCCTGCATCACAACAAGTAACTCGAAAGTGTGTTAAGTGTTGTGTCAGATTCTCATTTCCATCAGACACTTTAAAGTTGGGTGGTATAAACCATTTAGGATATTGTAAGGTATCAAATTCTTCAGGATAAAGTCAATCTTTTTGTCTTGACTTATCACCTCTAGTTTGAGCTAAGGCATCCTTGACTTATTATCCGATCATAGATTTCAGATCATTTTCAAGTGGTAAAGATATTTTTGGCTACTTCTTCTAGGCTTCTTCTTCAGCTATTCTCGTGTTTGAGTTATCAAGCACATGAATAGTCTCAGGTTTCTCTATCTATATACGAACTGACACTGGAATAGGGTTTCTCTTTTGAATGGGTGATATCAAAACTTGTAACTCTTTTATTTTCTTCGCTAAGTGGTCATCTTGTTGCTTGACTCATCCATGAAATATTGTGTTGTATTAGGCTATGGACCCTCTTCACAGGGGTCTCTTGCTGTTGTACTGATATATGGATTTGATTAATAGGAATAACATTCATGATCTCCTTCAATATTTCTCCAATAATTCAATTATTTCATCTCTCTACCTTTATTGATTTAGAGGCTATCAGGCTGCATCCAGTATAACACCTTTCTCGAACATAACATCTTGTAAATCAATACTCTCTTTCTATCATTTTCTTAATGAAGATCAAGTTTCAACCATCATGATAGAGACAGGTTTCTTATGAAGCCTCAAAATTTTCATGCTCTTCTTTTAACCTTTTGAGATCAACTTCTAGTTCATTCTAGACATCGTCAATAGGTCGACCCATAACATTATTTGGATCAACATGGATATACTTATGTCTAACATCAATATCCATCTCATCAATTTTCTTTACAATGATTCCAAGTTCAGACTCTTCATTTTTTTAAAGTCATGTCACATTACTTGAAACAGGTGAGGTAGATAAAGAAGAAATTTCTAATCTATCTTTATTTGTTAAAGGAGGTGACACTTTAACCTTATGACATAACTTTATCCCTAATGGGGATGATTTCTCTTCATCCTCAGTACTTGGAGTTTCTTGGAAAGGCTTTGGGATATACGGGTGAGTTTCAGGTGATAAACATCACACATTCTAAGTTTCATAAAGATGTCGAGAAACAAATGCAGTGCTTCTCGTAATAAAGTTTTCAAATCCTATCCTAAATTTGATGGCAGACCCACCGCTGAGATGTGTTACACCGAGTGCTAAATTTCTTCCATTGCAATGAAGAAAATTAGATTTGGGGTTGACATCTTCTTGTAATGGGATACATGGGAAGATATTAACGGGAAGTAAGCTTATGAATCTCTGACTCTGAGGAATTAAGTTGGAACCATCACATCACTTAACGGAAAGAAAGTCCAATGTGAAAATGATATATGATCAAAGTCTAAAAAGAAGTGCACAAATATCACTAGAAATAAAGAAAGATTAAAGCATAACTAAAGATAGAGAGAGGAACTCTCTTTAGTAGAGTCGACAAAAAAAATCTTTGTAGGTTTTCTTATTGTGTACACCATAGATATCGAAAGTTATATATCTAAATCATCGGATACTGCATTAGAATAATAATAAATCATTTTGAAGAATAGAAATGTCAACTTAAAATAAATCTAACCACTCAAATGATGACAATCTTTGTGATTCATGGATTTACGGAGCTAGGATTTTCCATTACCTTACTAATGTAAGATAATATTTATTTTATTCCGGAGTCTGATATCCCCATGAGAAGGCTTGCTCGTAGTCAATTACATTTCAATAATTAATACCGAGAATACTCTCAATTAAAGTTGTCTCATATCTTTCTTGATTATCAATAAATGTTTGTGAGATATTACATGTTTGAAGACTTAGATAGAAGGATAGGCTTTGATAAAGGTTGACTTGAGTTTGTTGAAATAATTTCAATTTTAAAAGTTTATTTTGAGTTAAAGTTCAATTTAGATTGACCGTTAAATTTTGATGAAAAATTTTAAGTATTGTGAATTTAATTTGATAAAGTTATATTAGATTTGTATTAATTCGTCTTTATAATTTGTTTGAGAATTATTAAAGCTCGTTTGTTAGATTAGAGAGATTTTTTTATTGGTTACGATTTATTAAAGCCCGATTTTGCCGATTGTTAAGTTACTTAAGTTTTATTGCATTTAATGTTGGTTTGAAGCTTTTAAAGTTTACTACGGTTTGTTAAAATTTATTTAAATCCATTTAAATTATTAAAGTTTGTTTTAGATGAGTTTAGTTTTTTAAAATTTATTAAAGCTGAAGTTTAATTAAGTCCGATTTATTACTGGTCATTTAAATTCATTAGGATTTATTAAAATTTTTAAAAAAGTTAGCATTATATTTATTATTTATGCTTAAAGTTGATTAAATGTTATTAAATTTTATTAAAATTCTGGTTAATAAATTTTGATTAAACATGAGTTGAGTTTCAAAATTCTTTTACTCTTGAGGGTTTGAGCTTGACAATTGAAAGTCAGAGTGATAGTATAAAGCTTGAATTTGGAATTCAGGTCTGGAGTACACAGTTAGAGTTGAACTTGAACTGGATTAAAACTGAGATGGAACAGAATTTGGATATAATTGAGTTGGTTTGAGATTGAGATTGACATTGAATTAGTAGTTCATGAAGTTCATGAAAGTTAGAAAATATTTTGTTTGGACACTGCACGTCCGGAAGGCCACCACCGGGTACTACATTGTCATATATCTCATCGGCTTGCAACATGACGGAAGGTTGTTTGCCGTCTGGTTGTGCAGTTAGAATATTTTTTCCATGGATGTATTCCCTACCGCTAAACTGACAATATGGGATCATAAATAATTTAAAAAACTTAAAATTACATAATATATTCTTATAACATATATTCTATGAAATAATTATATTTTTTGTATTAGGTATTTTAATTAAAAAATCTAAAAAATATATTATTTAAATAATGATAATGAATTTTTCTACATTAAATTTAATTTTTTGCATTCAAATTTTCTTGCAAATTAAAAATTTTATTAAAATATTTTAAAATTACTTCATCCCATATTTTTCATTTTTCTAAAATTCTCAATTGTTTAATCATGACAAGACTAAATCATCAGCTCAGCAGTTCAAATAAATCACTCAAGTGTTTAATTTATAAATATCAATATTTCGGGTAGTCAATATATAATTATCCAAAAAAAATATGATTTGATTGTGATCAATTTAACAATAAATAAATTTAAAGCTCACTAATTTTTATGTGCTTATTTAAAGGAAATATATGAGTAATGTTCATCTCAATAGTTGTTTATGTTTATATAGTTATTAAGAGTTAGTTTGGTGCAGTGAAGTATTTACAAAAAAAAAAATGATTGTAAACCTACTATATAAAAATTAACTATTTTTAAAAGTATTTTGGTATGATATATATATATATATATATATATGATCAAATGTTAGTTCTTTTTTTTAAACTCAAATTGTGGTGCCTCGAATTTAAAAGAATGATAGTTTTATATCCCAATTTTGCATGAGATCTTCACATAAAAATAGATATAATATAATAGCATAGTATGCACCATAATGTTTAATTAGAATATTTTGAAAAGTAAAAAATCTTGATAACATAACAACTAATATATTACTTGAGATTACAAAAAATATTTTTCATTTTATTTGAAGAAAAAGAGACTAAAAAATAACGTACGATAGGCTAACACTCTTAAATTAGTAAAATATATGCACAAATTGAAGTTACTGCAACACAACAGATCCACTTCCATATTTTTCCACAACGCTTTTGCTCAAGATCCTCAATCTTTTTCTTCCTTTGTTCCAAAGACAAGAGACTTGAATCTCTCGCTTTGACGATGCGTTCAATATTTCTCTGTAAGTTATCTTTCTCTCCAAGAAGAGCGTGCTTCCGGATTTCCAAGGCTTCAAGATATGCAGCATTTGACTCAGTTTTCTTCCTCGTTGCGGCCATCTCCGCAGTCCTACTTGTCGCAGCTTCAGAGAGGCTGGAGGAGAGGACTAGGTTGAAAACATCGTGCTCCACACCGATCAAGATGTCTTGATCGGCAACAAACAAAGCCAATTCAGACTGAAGCAGCTTGATCTCTTTGCGGCTTTCCTCGACTTGCTTCACAAGTCGGATATTAAGAGATTTGAGGTTCTGAACTGCGTTACTTACGTTATTTGCCGCAAGAATATCTTGATCGTCTTGGCCTGGTGACAATGAAGCAAGTTGTAAGCGGAGCCGTCTAATATGTTTGTGGCTCTGAGCTATTTCCTTGGTGAGTTGTTTATTGATGGTTTGGAGTTCCACCATTTCTTGAGTTCCAGAGCTTCTGGCAGCCGCCGTGGAAGGAGCAGTGGAAGGCTTGTTTTTGGCCATGAGGAGCTAGAGGATTGGAAGAGGGTTTGTAAGGCTTTCTTTTCTTTTACTGTGAGGGAAGAAGTTGGGTCTTAGTGATTTGGACTGATGAGAGGGCTGCCTATTTATAAACGGATTCGGGGAGAGCTCGCCGGTGAATCACAGCTCTAATGGCGGATGGAGAAATGCAAAGATGTACGGAAAGGCTTACCTGGCGTCTAACCTCTCCTCCGCCATTTTAGGCTTGACCAATCTTTTCGGCTGCGATGGCTATGAAATAAATAATATATATAATCATTTTAGTTCTCAAGAATGGGATTTGGAATAAAATAATTATTTTTATTTATTTTCCTTCTGGAACGGCCTTCGCAGCTTCTCCGCGATTCTCTTCATACTTCTGCCCTTGCTTTTCTTTTTATTTTTTTTTCTTTCTTTTTTTTAATAAATAATTTCTCTTAACCTATTTATTTATTTTATTATTTCATTATTATTTTAAGTCCACTGGATAGTGAAGTAACTTTTAAGCATCTCATGACACTTCCCAAAATTATTTCGATTGATAATAAAAGGTTGATTATTTTAAAAAAAATAAAGGTTGATTAATTATGTGTGTTTTATTTTTACCTTAACATTTATTTGCTCTGTTTTATCATTATTTTAAACAAAGTTATATTTTAATATTATTTTTTTTATTGAAAATAAAAGAGCTAAATATAAAATTAACTTTCTAGAATAAAAATTGAAATTTGAATTCTTAAGTAAAATTATAAAGATAGAGGATTGAAATATAAAATTAATGTTTGTTGAATCTAAATCTCTCCTTTGAATCTAGCGAGAGACAGAAAGAGAGAGTGCACGGTAACAAGTTGATTTTTTGATTGATTTATTGATTCACTGATTAGGCTTTACTATAGAAATGACCCTTATATTTATAGGAGATGAGGGTACTGTTTGCATAATTAAATGATTGTGTCTGTCTCAACAGACATGTTATATATTTTGGATATTTAAATAAATATAGGGGGTTGTGTTCCAAAGATCGGGGGTTATGATTCTAGAATGAGGCTTCAAGTACAAGACTGCGAGCGCCCAACAAGTCACAGGGATGCAGTTGTGGAATGAAGCCTTAGGAACAATACTGTGAGTGCCCAAATAGATCGAGGGGTTACATTTCTAGAACCAGACCTTGGGAAAAAGACTATTGATGCCCCGCCAATGCCTGCTGAGAACTTTCTGATGTTTGTGTGGTTAGAGATGGATCGACTCCTTGATATGAGGAGATATGATCTTTTATGATTAGAGAAATTTTATCCACGTACTAACATTTATTTACTATTGTTGATGACATGATTTTGGATGTTAATTTGAGCGTCAGTTGAGTCCTCGCTATAAGAGCAACTGAGGGAACTCCAGTCTAAGTGTAGAGCAAAAAAAAGACATCCAATATCCCAACTAGTTCCCAAGAAGACCCCGAGAGGGGCACTGATGGCTGGTGGAGCTCTCCAACATCATTCACCCACCACTTGAAGGAGACGAAGGACTTCTTTGCTCAAGTTCCCAGTCTATAACGGGAGGCAGAGATGAAGAACTTCCAGGAAGCACTTGCAACTCTGAGGTAGGGTCACTCAGCAGAGTTGGCGACTCTTTCGGTGAAGCTAACATTCTTGCAAGCAGTTCTGCAAGTCTTGGCCTAAGTTGATAGTGTTGATAGGTTTAGGTTCGGAGAGGGGGACGTTTGTTGTACTAATAGCTGCTTCGGCGAGACATGTCTCGACCAAAGAAAATGAGAATTACATGTAGAATATTTCCTATATGAATAATATTGTTTTTTTTGTTCTAATTTGTTCAAAAGTTTAATTTATGTTACTATTTCTGCTCTCAATTATGTGTTCATGAAGGCGGCTCATTTTATGAATCAAATTTTTAACATTAAGGTACAACTCGTCTGTGACACTGCAGCTTGTCTTAGTACCTATATATGAGGACTAAGGGTTTTAATTTTTGCACTTTCGGCCTCCTTTCTCTCTTCCCTTTAGTCAACCATCTTTTGACCTTCTTGATTTTGCTCGGATGGACAAAAAATACTCACCTAAAAGCTTTGTGTATCTCCATGCGACTAAGAAATCCACCGTGACTTTGGATGATGATTCTTTTCTTGAAGATGCATATGTCTTCTACGATGAGACCCATCTAGACATAGTTGGTCATGACAATCGAGTTACAGGTGAGTCCATAACGGATATGATATTTATTGAGATCAATTTTATTGGGGTCTTTGACCGCCCTTCTGCAAGGAGTTGAGATTGATTATGTTTCACTATGGGGTGATCCCTGTTCAGATCAAACCTAAATTAATCGAGTTTTATGCTGGGGAGCCCTCAAATGAATGATCAAATCGGGATCTAGTGACTCCAGAGCAAGTGGCCACCGCTAAATTTATTGATAATGCTACAAGAGGGGAGGCAAGTGGGTCCTCCCCTGTGGCATCCACTGAATCTGACCAGAGTTTACGCTAGCTATTACTGAGGAGGAAGCTCTCCAAAGGGAAGAGGTTCAAACAGAGTCTGACTTAGAGCCCGAGTCTATTACAAGTGAAGAAGCCTGTCGAAGGAAGGACATGACTATATCATCTGAGTCGGATGCTAAACTTCGTCCTCCATTAGAGAAAAGATGAAAATGAGTACCAAAGGACTGTAGAAAGAGTAGTCAAAAGTATGCATTACAAAGGAATCTTAATTCGCTCTAATAAATATAATGAGGGACTAGTTTCCCAATGGTTCGGGTATAGATAGGTATGCCTCGACTATAACAAACATCCTTTGAGTGAAAATCTTCAAGAAAAAAAATCTAAAAAAGCTAGTCCTCAGGACTTCTGCCATGCAATAAATTAGTAACAACGGTTGGGAATTGTGGCTACACACTCTTCCTCGATGCCAAAGAAGCATCTTACAAGGAATAGAAGTCTCATATCTTCAGAGGCTGAGGAATGAACGATCATAGCAGAGTCTTAGTTGGATGAAGTTGTGGCAGAGCTAGAGGTTGTGTTAGAGTGGTTCTCTATAGTTCATGTGGAGAATAAAGAAAAGTAGCCACGATAAAGACCATATAAGAGTATTATGAATGCTAGAGCAGACAACTCCAACACAGCATGAAGCTGGCAATGGACCAGTTTGTGGTATTCCAACTTAGGAGAGTTAACAAGCCTTTCTCTTCCCTAATGGTAGCAGTCAGAAGGAAAGATTAGCCAAAGGGGAGCACATAGTGGATGACGATTTGTTCAAATGCGTAATCCGACAGTGAGGATACCCATACTTGGAGTTTTTTTGTTGATATAATAAAAAGATTTTATAGAGAATTTTGTAAAGAACTTGTAATTAGTTGATTACATGAAATGAAGTACAACCTTGATCAGCTTTTTACCACTGTCTCTTTTTTATCTTTAGTACACTTTACCACTTATTGCTTGTAGTGTGTATGCGACAATTGATTGATCATTCTTTAGGAGAGTTTTTTTTGTTGTTGTTTTCAATATGTTTGTCACTTGACTTAATTCTTATACTTTCCTCATCTTATTTGCTAGGTCAGAATTGTTGCTTTGAATGGCATGACCCCTGAGACTTGCTTCCAGGATGATTGACTCTGTACCCTTTATAGAGCTTATCAATATTAGGCAAGGAACTACTTTCAAAACCTACATATTTAAGCTTAAATAAATATTTTTTTCTTTTTGCTTGGAAGTTAAGAGCTAACTTTTTAGCATTAAATGTTGATGAACTTCTTTACTTGTTGCCAGTCATTTTTATTATCTTCTACCAAAGGAACTGCTTGCGTTCTTGTCGGTTTTTAGTGTTGATGCTAGGCTCATGTATTACACTTCTTGAGTCTCGGTCGCTTGGTCGGATAGCTGCCTCAGATAGAGTACCTACTATGCTAATCTTATTATGTGGATCTAGTCGCTGCTTTCAAAGGGGTAACCACTGAGACTTAATTCTAGGGTGATTTGCACGGTACTCTTCACAGAGCTTTTTGCTACCAGGCATGGAACCAGCTTTAGAATGATGCATAACTCAAGTTTGGAGAAAGGTTTGAGATGCATGAGATTTGTAGGCTAGTGTTTTGTGTATTTTGTCAATCAGATGTCTTCGCATCGCTGTCGGCTTCACTACTCAATTTTATGTTCCTAGAGCGTTATTTGAACTTGGGATTTCATTTCTTTATGTAGTTTGAGAGGTGCATCCTTAACTAAGAGGTCATCATGATCTTTTAAGAGTTTTAAAGAAATATTTTCATCATCAATAAGACTTTTCTCTAAAGAGAAGTCATCAGGTTCTGGATAGTTAGCAATAACCATGCAGTATTCCTTATCATCCACTAGTCCTATAGTTTCTAATCCAACACCAGCTTTTGATTTGGATTCTTTACATTTAGGAGTTCAAAGGTTGTAAACTAGTGTGATTGTTCTTATCATGTGTATGGTATTAATCTCTATTTCCTTAAATTATTAACACAAGCTGAGTACCAATCAAAAGTTAGTTTTATTAACTCATGAGAGATTTCATCTTTACATTCTACATCTTTTGCTCAAAGATGAGGATCCTCTATAAAAGTATGACTTTGATAACCACTCAAGTGAGGCAATATTTTAACTTTCAACTCAGCCACAATATCAGTTTATTGTGGGGTTAGAGTTAAAGTATGAATATATTTTTAAATCTTCTCACATGAGAATGGTTCAGACTTGTTTTAATTGCTAGCTACTTTTATTTTTTTCTTCATTATTTTCTTCTTTAGGAGAAATCTGTCGACGAATGGAAAGAGATTTGGGCGTGTGGGATGTCGGTATTGAGGAGTCGCCATCTAATATTAGCCTAAATTTATTTCTATAAATCTTATGAAGGATTTAAAGACTTCAGGACTAATAGTAGAAAAAGATGTTTATGACAGTCTTTATAAGAGAATATCCTAGAATAATATATCCTAGGATTTTCATATAAAGAGAATCATGGAGAACCAGAGATCCTATTATGGGTTCTTTTAAATCTCTATAGAAATGAGCTTCATAGTTAATTACATCTTAAACAATCTTCGATTGTTTAAGAAAACTTCTGATTAATGTTAATCATTTGTTTTCTAAAATTTTATTTTTAAGGAGAGATGTACCCACTATCACTCCTAAATGTCATGTCATATTTATCATTTTAAAGTTTTGATTTTGTTTTTTTTTTTCATGTCGTTGTTTTGTTTTATTTTGTTTGGTGACTATCCTAAAAGTTTTGTTTTTGTTTTCCATGTCGTTGTTTTGTTTTGTTTTGGTGACAATCCTAAAAGTTTTGTTTTTATTTTCGTTCGTCCAGAATGTTGTTCTGCAAAACAGAGTTAGCACACCCTATAACATGCAAAGAAAATCTAAACGAAACTTCTTATCTTCACCCTGCAAAGAAAATATTGTCAGAAAATAGTGTCAAGTTCATTGCGTGGATGTCGGTTTATGTCAAATTATATTGATTAATGTTTAATTTTGTCGAAATATCGGATTAATTTCATTTAATGTCGATATTTGTCAAATTTTTTTTATTTGAAATGTAATTTTATGTCGGTTATGTTGATTTATGTTTGAAATGTAGATTAAGTTAAATTTTATTTGAAATATCGAATTTGTGTTGGTGATGTTGAATTTTTATTTAAAATATCGAATTTATGTTGATTTTAGTTTGAAATGTTGAATTTATGTCGATTTTGGTTTGAAATGTCAAATTTATGTCTTGATTTAAGTTTAAACTTAAATCTTGAATTCATGTCTGTTTGAACTCAAGTTGAAAGTTGGGTTAGATTAACTTGAGTTCATATCTGTTTGAACTTAAGTTAAAAGGTTGAAAGTTAGATTCAATATTGATTGAAGTAACTTGGGTTCATGTCTGGTTGAACCTAAGTTAAATTCAATATTGATTGAATCCAATTAACTCGGTTCGTGTCTATCTGAACTTAAGTTAAAATGTTTAAATTTAGATTCAATATTAATTGAATTAACTTGGGTTCATGTCTGGTTGAACCTAAGTTAGATTTAATGTTGATTGAATCTAATTAACTTAAGTTCATGTACGTACCGAACTTAAGTTAAAAGGTTTAACTTAGAATAGACTTAGTTAAGTTTTAAGCCTTGTTTAAATAGGACCTAAAGGTTAATCAAGTCTAATAAATTAGACTTAATTAGAATTGCAGACCATCTAAGTCCTATTTAGATAAGGCTTAAGTTTTAATTAAGTCTATTTAGCTCTAGGTTATTGAGACATTAAGTCTAATAAATTAGACTTAGGTTCATGATTTGTTGTTTAAATCTTAATTGCTTGATGATTTAATTAAGTCTAGGATGTTAGACTTAATTAAAATTTTATGTTGAATTTAGGTTAAAAGTTTAAAATTTTAAAATAGTTGGATTAAAAGTTTAATATAGTTGGATTAAAAGTTTAAAATTTTGAAGAAGTGGTTGGTTTGGGCTGTTTTTGAGTTTTGCTTAAATTGGCTCTATTGGGTTCAACCAATGGCTTGGATTTGGTTCTAATGGACTGCTATGACTCTTAGGAAGAGTTCTTATGTAGGGGGTCAGAGGATTTGAGCAGCCTATAGGTATTTCTAATTTTTTTCTTCTCCTCTTACTAGGCTCAGGTTTTGGCTCTATTTATAGCCAAGGGGAGGCCATGACTTAGCTTAGGTTGTTCTAGGGGAGTTTTTATCTCCCCTATTAACCCATTGGAGGAGAAATTCGGCTGAGAGGATAGCCATTGTTGTTTCTCCCAAGCTTTCCATGATGAGCTTAATGTTTTGGCTCTCCTCCATTGGATCATGCAAGAGGTTTTAAGTGAGCTGTAATTTCTCCTCCTTATGAGCTTACACATCACTCTCTAGCCTTAGCAAATGGTGACACATATGCTCTCCTCTCATGATTCCATTTAACCATGGTGAGGGGTGGGTTTAAGTTTGGTTCTCTCTCCATTGGCTAGCTTGGGAGGTGGGAAATGAGGCTTGGTGTTGGCCGACCACCTCATGGCTAAGTAAGGGTGAGTCATGGCTTAGGGTGAAGGGGGAAGAGACACCTCACTTTACTCATCATGATGGGTGTTAACCCATGGTTAAATTGATTTAAGTTAATCTTTATTATGTGTTAATATGTCTCATGGTGAGCTTAATTTAGTCTTAGCCTAATTAATTATGGGAAGGCCATGTGTCATCTTATGTCTTTTCTTTTTTTCTTTTTTTTTTTAATTTAATTTCCATTTTAATTAATCATGTTATTAATTAAAAATTGTTGGAAATTATTTTATTAATCAATTTATTAATTGAAAATAATTTCAAATTAATTAATTGATTAATTTTATTATTTTTGTTATTTTATGATTTTAATTTAATTTTCATTTTAATTAATTATGTCATTTAATTAAAATATTGAAAATTAAATCATTAATCATTTTAATAAATCAAAATAATTTTGAAATTACCTATTTGATTAATTTTGTTGTTTTTATTTCATTATTATCTATTTTGATTAAAATAGATAAGTGTTGACCAATTTTGACTCTAGGTTGACTCGAGTCGGCTTAGGTTGATCAATTAAATTTAAAATGTCCGATGTGATCTTTTTAACCTTGTTCAGTTGACTTGATCGCGATATTTGTAGTTTTGTCATTGTGGGGTTTTAAACATGTTATTGGATCAAAGGATTGACTTATGGGGTCAACAGGATTGGTCATTGGGTGTAGTTTGACTATTTTGACTAAAGTTGACTTTTTAGGTTAAAAGGGTGACTTATGGGGTCAACAAACCATTTTGACCAAAGTTGACTTTTTAGGTCAAAAGGGTGACCTATGGGGTCAACAGGGTTGGTCATTGGGTCTGGTTTGACCATTTTGACCAATGTTGACTTTTTAGGTCAAAAGGGTGACCTATGGGGTTAACATGATTGGTCATTGGGTCTGGTTTGACCATTTTGACCAAAGTTGACTTTTTAGGTTAAAAGGGTGACCTATGGGGTCAACAGGGTTGGTCATTGGGTCTAGTTTGACCATTTTGACCAATATTGACTTTTTAGGTCATAAGGGTGACCTATGGGGTCAACAGGGGTGGTCATTGGGTCTGGTTTGACTATTTTGACCAATGTTGACTTTTTAGGTCAAAAGGTTGACCTATGGGGTCAACATGGTTGGTTATTGAGTCTGGTTTAACCATTTTGACCAAAGTTAACTTTTTAGGTCAAAAGGTTGACCTATAGGGTCAACTGGGTTGGTCATTGGGTCAGATTTGACCATTTTGACCAAAGTTGACTTTTTAGGTCAAAAAGTTGACCTATGGGGTCAACGGAGTTGGTCATTAGAGTGCAGTTTTGACCATTTTGACCAATGTTGACTTTTTAGGTCGAAAGGTTGACCTATGAGGTCGACTGGGTTGGTCATTAGATGCGGTTTGACCATTTTGACCAATGTTGACTTTTTAGGTCAAAAGGTTGACCTATGGTGTCAACAGGGTTGGTCATTGGGTTTGGTTTGACCATTTTGACCAAAGTTGACTTTTTATGTCAAAAGGGTGACCTATGGGGTCAACAGGGTTGGTCATTGTGTCTGGTTTGACCATTTTGACCAAAGTTGACTTTTTAGGTCGAAAAGGTTGACTATGGGGTCAACGAGGGTTGGTCATTGGGTATGGTTTGACCATTTTGACCAATGCTGACTTTTTAGGTCAAAAGGTTGACCTATGGGGTCAACTGGGTTGGTCATTGGGTATGGTTTGACCATTTTGACCAATGTTGACTTTTTAGGTCAAAAGGTATTGACTCATTATAAATGAGGTCAACAAAAGGGCCCCCAATATGTGGAGAATACTATATAAGTATTCTGCACATATTGGCATTGACCGAAGTGATCTAAGAGATGTCCCATAACAATCAGGAAAAAAGTGGGTATCATACTGCTCCTAGAGGATGTCAGATGTCTTATCTGTTGGTTCTGAGAATGAATGTTTTTCTTGTGTTTAGAGAAGGGATTCACTGGGAGAGAAAACGGATGTCATATTCAAAAATGTCAATGTCGATATTTTGTTAAAGGAATGTCGTGATTTCCGTATCAGGAAAGGACTTATGTCCTATAAGTGGAGAGAGAAAATAGATGTCATTTTCCATTTTCCTCAAAATGTCAATGTCATGATTTGGTTAGAGGAAAGCCATAAATTCTGTGTCAGGATAGGACTCACATCCAATAACCGGAGAGAGAAAATAGATGTCATTTTCCATTTTCCTCAGAATGTCAATGTCAAGATTTGGTTAGAGGAAAGCCATGATTTCCGTGTCGGGAAAGGACTTACATCGAATAACGGAGAGAGAAAATAGATGTCATTTTCTATTTTCCTCATAATGTCGATGTCGAGATTTGGTTAGAGGAAAACCATGATTTCCGTGTCGAGAAAAGGACTTACATCCGATAACCTAGGAGAGAGAAAATAGATGTCATTTTCATTTTCCTCGGAATGTCAATGTCAAGATTTGGTCAGAGGAAAGCCATGATTTCTGTGTCAGGAAAGGACTTACATTCAATAACCGGAGAGAGTGGCGAATTCACTAATATTTTTGGTGGGAATATCTGCTGGGGTTTTGACCTATAAAGGTCGAATGATAATTCTCATGTTTAGTTATCACAAGTCATTTATTTCATCATTAAAATTTATTTTATTATTTTTAGGACCTGTCGACATATGATAGACAATGGGGAATATTTTTCCAACATTTTATTTTATTTCCATAAAAAGGTCACCAATACATATTATTGCAAGCAAGAACTAACGGTACATATATGTGTACATATTATATAGCGTGCTGCAACAAAATACTGATATTTTACATACCAACAGCTACCGATCTATCACACATCGACAACTATAGATATATCACATGTCAAAAGTTCTTATATGTCATAACATAGCTTTGGATATTAACAGACTGTCCATAAATGTCCTACACTCCAAAACATTATTTATCAAACATGTTTCAGGTGTTTAGACATTTATGGGGTTATAGTAATTCCAAAGGTTGTAGATTCTCCGGTTACGGTATAGCTTTATATCAGACGGGTCGTTTGTCGGGCTTCATCCGTCATGAAAGTAATTGAGATGCGTGGCTTGTTGACACTTGGGTATGCGGTGTTTTACAAAATCTGCACCGTTCCCTTGAAATAGGAGAGCTGATCCTCGAGTTAAAAGAATACGGCACGTACCTTCGAACTCTCCAGGGTCCCGAGATTTGTATCTCCCTTCCAAACACGATGAGAACATCGGTTCATTAGTGACACGGTGCAAAACGGTCTCTCGAAATCATGGTGCATCGATGTGAGGAGGGATACGGTCTCCTTTATCATATATATTGATGATGCAAGCTATCGGGAATACGAGTACGTAGGTAAAATCTCCCAAGTGACAAGTCGTTTGATAACTTGGATTATCACAGTGGGTAAAGGATCGACTTGTTCGTGTCACAAAATTCCGGGAAAATTTCCTTCTCTGTCTCTTGCATAATTGTAGCAACACCCATATTGTAGGGTTTGTCTACCCTTGCCACGAATCCATTTATTAGGTTCAGAATAGGTTTTCCTTTGAAGGAGTCCAACCACTACTGATTTTGGGCTTTTGTAATATGATCGATGATATCGGTTTGTTCGGCTTCGTCGAATATTATGGTAAACAGTTTAAGACCATCCAGAATATTTATTGTCCTTTTATTCATGTGTTTGTATTGTTCAAAAGTTCTCCACTCGATAGCTCGAATTCGTCGCACCTCTTCTCTTGAGTGATTTTTCTCATCAACCTTTTTATCTGACACCTTCAAACTCTGAGCAGGTGAAGTGATAACTGCTTTTCCATTTTCATTTTTCTTTGCAGGGTCTAGATCTGTCGTTTCTGAGGCAGAGTTTATTTCCTCAAATGGAGTGGCAATAGTTCGTGATTTCAGTTGACTAATATCCTCCATGTTTTGTTTTTCCTGTAATTGTTTTCGTCATTTCAGTCGTTTATTATGATTTCGTCTTTGTGATCTAGTAAGTCCCGTCGCCATATTTTTTGTACCCGATGTGGATGCTCCTTGTACTTGAAGTAGTCATGAATTCTCCCTCATCCGAGCATTCGTCACCGATTGTGAAGTCATATTCTTCGGGTTGTCGGAGTTTGAATTCTATCAAAGGTGTTTGCAGATTAACTTCACTATGATTCACCAGATAAAGAAATGATCCGTGATATATTGATTCGACTTGCAACAGGTCAAAGTTAAAATGAATTATGGTCCCCTCGTTTATATGTCGACGGTCTAAGGAGAAAGTCATGTTGTTTCGAAATGAGAAAAATAACCTATTTTCAGGCATTTTTCCTGAAAACAGTAAGATAAAACAACATTTAGCCTTTTAAACATTTGTTCAGCAAATAAAACAGATGTCATAAAGCATCAAAGATGATTTGAAAAAAAAAAAAAATATTGTCCCAGTTTATAAATAAATCGTTATTCATTTTTTTTATTTCTATGTCGCATAGTATTTCTCTAGAAAACGTCCATTGATTGGAGGTAGAATTCTTTCTCATTGACAATCCACCAGTTGGTAGGATCCTCCTGAATATGTTTTTTCAATTACATATGGGCCCTCCCATATTGGTTCAAATTTACCACCAATCTTTCGATGAGCTAGTATAGGTCTTCGAAGGACTAAAACTAATTCACCGATTCGAAAGGTTCTGGGGCGAACTAATTTGTCATGAGCCCGTATCATTTTTGCTTGATATAGTTTAAGATTTTGTTGGGCATGTAGACGTTTACCCTTTAAACATTCAAGTTCTTCAAGTCGCAACTTGACATTTTCTTCTTCAGTTATTTTATTTTTTATTGCAATCCTGAGAGAAGGAATTTGGACTTCCAATGGTAGAATAGCTTCAGAACCATATACCAAAGCAAATGGTGTAGACCGTGTTGGAGTTTGGTATGTAGTTCTATAAGTCCATAAAGCTTCTATTAGTCGTTCATGCCACTGTCTCGGGCTATTGCTTAATGTCTTTTTCAAAATTTGAACCAATGTTTTATTGAAAGCTTTGGCTAATCCATTGGCTTTAAGGTAATAAATTGTGGAATACGTCCAATCAATCCCGTGTCTTTGGATAAAGTTATTCATTTTCGTGTTTTTGAAGGCCAATCCATTGTCTGATATGACTCTTCGAGGGATTCCAAATCTATAAACAATATGTGTTTTAAAGAAATGAAGGACTTGTTCTGCCTTGACTTCTCTAAGTGGTATTGCTTCTGCCCATTTGGAAAAATAGTCAGTAGCTGCCAAAATAAATTTATGACCCTTAAAAGATGGAGGATCTATAGGGCCCACTATGTCGGTGCCCCAACATTCAAATGGCCATGATGCAATAATTGGGTGTAAAATATTTGGAGGTTGGTGTAAAACTACCCCATGTATCTGACATTGATGACATTTCTTTGCAATGTCAAGACAATCGGTCATCATTGTTGGCCAATAATAACTCATTCTTTTTATTTTCATTTTCATTTTGGGCCCAGATTGATGTGCACCACATAATCCTGAATGGACTTCCTTAACAATCTCTTGAGCTTCAACTTGGTTTAAACATCTTAATCACATTTGATCAAAAGATCGTTTGTAAAGAACATCGTTTATTAGAGCATATGTTAATGCTCTCTATTTAATTTGGTTGGCAATGGAAATATTTTCGGGTAATTTTCCAGTTTATAAATATTGAATGATTGGTTGTCGCCAATCATCCTTTTCGTCATTTATTTCCATTGTCACGTTTTCACCGATTTTATGTAAATTATCCATGTCAATTTGAGAAAGAACTTGTCGTCCTCTTATAGAAATCGGTATGTCGTCTTCTTCTGGACAGGCGAACTCTTTTGCGAGTTTTGCCAGAGCATCTGCTAGAGAATTGTTTCGTCTCGGGATTAAGAAGAATGTTACATCAGGAATTTGTTGAAGTAATTTCAAAGTGTAACGAGAATACTGTTCAAGTCGTGACTTCAAAGTTTTGTATTTGCCAGCAATTTAATTAATAATCAACTGGGAATCCCCATAGATGTCAATATTTTTAATTTCCATCAATATTGTTAATTCTAGACCGATTATGAGCGCTTCATATTCGGCTTCATTATTTGTACATGGTTTGTTAAATGATAGGAAAAAGGCATCATCGTTTTGTCTGGAGTAATGAAAATCAATCCTACTCCAGCTTTGCCTGGTATAATTGTCAGTTTGTCTTTGTCTTTCCATGCAGATGATGCTCCGTCAAAGTAGAGTTCCCATCGTTGCACATTGGAATTTTTTATTTCTGATATTTATTCATCAGGTAAATCGTCATTAAGGGGTGATCTAGTTGGACTTCGATGTGCTGCTAAGAAATCTGCCAAGATTTGTCCTTTGACAGCACGTAATGGTATAAATGTTATGTCAAATTGGAGTAAGATCATTGCCCATCTTGCTAATCTCCCAGAAAGTGTTGGTCGTGTTATTAAATATTGTAATGGGTTAACTCTTGAAATAAGAGTTACCTTATGAGAAAGCATATAATGCCTTAGTTTTTGAACTGCGAAGATCAAGGCTAAACAATGCTTCTCAATTTTCGTGTATTTTATTTCCGTTGGAACTAAACAACGACTTAAATAGTATAATGCACTTTCTTTTCCCTCGTCATTTACTTGTGCTAATAAAGCTCCAAGTGAATTGTCCAACGCTGTAGTGTAAAGGATTAGAGGTTGATCATAGAAAAATTCATTAAGAAATTCTTATCTATTTTTTGATGAAATTGCACTTTAAAGAAAGATATTTTCTTTATTTTACTGCAGGAATGAAGATTTATAAGTGATTAAAGCAAAAAGCATGAAATGGAGCGAATTTGGATCAAAAAGGAAGAAATTCATGCAAATTGAACTAAGTCGCCGACGGCGAGATCGAGGCCGCATGAGGAGAATTTCTGAAGGAATTATAAGTACCTCGCCGACAGCGAGCCCGAGCCCACCGACAGCGAGATCACGCGGTTTGAAGACCTTCTAGAAGCCCCGCTGACGATGAGGTCGTTTCCCGCTGACGGCGAGACAGTTCAAAATGCAAATACTTTGAACCTGGACACTTTTTGAAGAGGTGTTTAAGCACCCCTTGGACCTTTACCTACCTCTATAAATAGAGGCCGAATTCTAGTGTCTAAGTGTGTCTATTTTAGAGAGTCTGAGTCTCTTTTTAGTGTTTTAAGTGTGTCTGTTGTTCGTCATTAGTGAGTTTCTTTAGTTTATTTGAGTGCTTATTTAAAAGTTCTGTTGTACTTAGAAGGAAAAGTCAAAGGAACTTCAAGTAGTACGCTAGGGAGGAAATTAAGATAAGTATCTTTGTTTATTGTTGTTGTTAACTTTAAATGAAATTCATGCTTTGTTTTATTTCCATGCATTCGAGTAGTTTTCTTAGTCTTTCTCTTTGTTTATAAAAATTATGATGATTGATGAAATTAAATAGAAGTACCTAATATATTAAAATAAATTGTGATAATTTTTACTTAAAACTTAATTTACTTTCAATCACGACGATTGAGTTGTTAAAATATGTTGAATTATCAACTATAGTAAAAATTACATCCAATACTCGGGGAAGTCGAAAACCTTGGAAGGAGGGTGCAAATAGATAGGGAAATATTATATATCGGACGTAGAATTGGACATTTTAGTGTGACGGACTAAAATATTCAATTTGGTCCTATTTTTGAGAGCTGAAGTGTAGATGTTAGCCCTCGAGTGAGGGGAACGTGAGAGCTACGAAGTGGCGACCGGTATCCTCCCAGCTTAGCCGCGGATTCGGTAATCAAACATAGGATTAGTCAATGTCTTTGCACCTGGACCAAAGGGTAAAGAATAGGAATGCTCCTATTTGTCACAATACAATTCAAGAATTCTATTTAAATTCATCATTCACTTAATTTTCTAAAAACAAGGAGAAGGATACTTTTTCTGAATTATTTAAATCAACTTTATTTCAAGCATTAGTTTACTTTAGTTTGCTTTAGTTACTTTAAATTTCCGTTTACTATATTAGTAAGTAATTCCTTTAAATTTAGCTGATAACAAATGCGTTAAAAACTTCCACGTGGGATCGATAACCGAGGACTCCACTAGAGCCTCGTATTACTTGATACGATACGTATACTTGCGTAGAATCCACATTATACATTTCATCATTAAATCATATATATATATTTAAAGTGGGATCAAGTTTTTGGTGTCGTTGCTTTAAACATAAATTGCGAACATATTAAAAGTGGGTCAAGTTTTTGGCGCCGTTGCCGGGGAAGTAAAAAAATTATTTACTAGAGTAACGGACTATTTTGTTTTATAAAATTGTATCCGAAAATTTGGAAACGAAAATTTAATACATTACGATTCAGAATTAGAGCGTACAATTAAAAGAATTAGAAAACAAAAAAGAGAAATTATAAATTTAACACAAATGACAAATATTCACGAAAATGAAAATATCAATCAACCAAGACCATTACGAGATTATGCCAACCCTACATTAGATGAAATTCATTTAACTATTCAAAACCTCGTTGTAGTTGCTTAATTCATTTGAACTTAAACCCGCGATTATCCAAATGGTACAAAATAATCAATTTAGTGGTTCACCTACTGAAGATCCTAATTTACATCTTGCTAGTTTTTTAAAACTATGTGCTACTTTCAAATATGAAGGAGTATCTAACGATGCTATCAGACTTAGACTTTTTCCTTTTTTTTTTTAAGGGATAAGGCAAAAATGTGGTTAAATTCGTTAGCATTTGGATCTATTAAAACTTGGGGAGAATTATCACAAAAATTTCTATCCAAATATTTTCCACCATCTAAAACTGCTAAGCTTAGAAATGATATAACTTCTTTTAGTCAGTTTGATGAAGAGTCAATATATGAAGCTTGGGAGAGATTTAAAGAACTTCTTAGGAAATGCCCACATCATGCGTTACCGGATTAGGTTAATTATCCAAACTTTCTATAATGGATTAGTAGGATCTTTAAGATCAATCATCGATCTTCTTCTTTGGAGGATCATTAATGTCAAAAGCATTTGATGAAGCTTTATGCACTAATCGAAGAAATGGCGACCAATAATTTTCAATAGCTTGCTTGATAGAATGAATCCGAAAAAGATAGCTAGTATTCATGAAAATGATGCAATATCTATGTTAGCTTCGCAAATCGTTGCTGTATCTAAAAAATTAGATCATTTTGGAAGGAATTGCTCTCCAATTATATTAGAAGAAAATTCATCTGGACAACTTATAGAATCCCAATCTCAATATGAAACTATTAATGCAATTAACAACAAACCCAATAATCCTTATGCAAATTATTATAATCCTGGATGGAAAAATCATCCTAATTTTAATTGGAATAATAACATAACTAATCAACCATTGATGAATAATATGACACAACCATTAGGAAATCCATCTAATCAAGGAAATCCTAATTATAAACCTAATTATCCACCTGGATTTAATAACCCACAATTTAAAGATAAGAAATTATATATAGAGGAATTAATATTAAATATGGGTCAACATTTACAAAATCAAGGAAATAAATTACAAATACAAGGAAACCGATTACAAAATCGAGGACAAGTTATCAAAAATATTGAAACTCAACTTGGACATATCGCTACTTGCACTTAATAATAGAATACTCGGAAAATTTCCTAGTAATGTGGAAATAAATCCCAAAGACAAGGGAAATGAACAAATTAAAGTGATACGATTACGAAGTGGAAAAGAATTAGAACCTCGAATTCGAAAGAACTTGAAAGTCAAAAGAGGAAGTGAAAATTGAAAAGGAAAAGAATCAACAAGATCTAAACTTAGAAAATTCTTTAATACCTATGAAAATTTCTGTTGAAAAACCTCCACCACCATTTCCTCAACGACTAATTCAACATAAAAAAGACAAACAATTTGCTAAATTCTTTGAAATTTTGAAGAAATTAACGATAAATATTCCTTTCGTAGAAGCTTTAGAATAGATGCTAAACTATGTAAAATTCATGAAAGATATTCTAAATAAAAAAAGAAAATTTACCGATAATGAAATGGTCGCACTTAGTGAAGAGTGTAGTGCTATTATTCAGAAAAAACTTCCTGAAAAATTAAAAGATCTCGGTAGTTTCACTATACCTGCTGCTATTGGAGAAAAATTCTATGGAAAAGCTTTGTGTGACTTAGGAGCAAGCATCAATCTAATGCCTCTATCAATTTTTAAGTGATTAGTATTGGGAGAAATTTCACCTACTTCAGTAACTCTTCAGTTAGCTGATCGTTCTGTTACATATCCTAAGGGAGTTATTGAAGATGTATTAGTAAAAGTGGACAAATTTATCTTCCTTGTAGATTTTATTGTCTTAGATATGGAAGAAGATAAAGAAATTCCTATCATTTTAGGAAGACCATTTTTAGCCACTGGAAAAGCTATGATTGATGTTCAGAAAGGAGAATTAACTATGAGAGTAAATGACCAAAAAGTAACTTTTAATATTGCTAAATCAATGAAATATCCTGCGTTAGAAAAAGATGATGAGTGTTTTTAAATGGAAGTACTCGATCATTTACAAAAAGAACATTTTAAGGAATATTACGAAGAAAAATTTAAAAAAGAAAATATTGAATTAATTGAAAAATCTGAGATAAATGAAGAACTAGGTTATATTCAAGAGAAATTTGAATTTTTGGATAACACAGAAAACACTGAAAAAAATATAGTTCCATCGATTATTAAACCTCCCGAACTTGAGTTAAAAATGTTACCTAATCATTTAAAGTATGCTTACTTAGGTAATTCTTCAACTCTACCGAGTTATTATTTCATCCGAATTAAATGAATCTCGAGAATAAAAACTTTTAGATACATTAAAAAAATATAAGAAAATTTTTGTTGGACTTTAAGCAGATATTAAAGGAATTAGTCTTTCAATTTGTATGCATAGAATTATTTTAGATAATGAACATAAACCTAAAGCGGATCTACGAAAGGAGATTAAATCCGATAATGAAAGAAGTAGTCGAGAAAGAAATTTTAAAATGGTTAGATAATGGTATTATATATCCTATCTACGACGGTGCTTGGGTAAGCCCAATTCACTTGTGTACTAAGAAAGGAGGAGTGACCCGTAAAAGCTAATGAAAATAACGATCTTATCCCTATAAGACAAGTCACTGGATGGCGAATATGTATTGATTATAGAAAATTGAACACATCCACTAGGAAAGATCACTTCCCTTTACCATTTCTAGACCAGATGTTAGATAGATTAGCCGGACATAAATATTTTTGTTTCTTAGATGGATATACCGGTTATCATCAAATACAAATTGCTCCCGAGGATCAAGATAAAACTACATTTACTAGTCCTTATGGAACTTTCGATTTTCGAAGAATGTCATTTGGATTATGTAATGCACCTGCAACATTCCAAAGATGTATGATGTCTATATTTAGTAAATTAATTGATAATGGAATAGAAGTATTTATGGATGATTTCTCTGTATTTGGAACAACATTTGACACATGCTTAAATCATCTTGAAAAAGTATTTGAAGTATTTGAGAAAACTAATTTAGTCCTTAATTGGGAGAAATGTCAATTTATGGTTACAGGCGGCATTGTATTAGGGCATAAAATTTCGGAAAAAGGCATGGAAGTAGACCTACAAAATTCGAGTTATAGCTAAATTACCACGTCCAACTACGGTGAAAGGGGTAAGAAGTTTTCTTGGACATGCTTGGATTCTACGGACGTTATATTAAAGATTTTTCAAAAATTACTAAACTTACATGCCAACTTCTTGAAAAGAACAAGAAATTTGAATTTCTAGTTGAATGCTTGAATGCTTTCGAATTATTAAAAGATAAATTAATTACGGCATCTATAATAGTTTCACCTAATTGGGAGAAACCATTTGAGCTTATGTGTGATGCTTAGTGATTATGCTTATAGGAGCGAGTTCTTGGGCAAAGATATGATAAGATTTTCAAAGTTATATATTATGCTAGTAAAACTCTAAATGATCTTCGAAATAAATTATACGATTCTTGAAAGAGAATTATTAGCGATTGTATATGCTTTTAATAAATTTCGGCATTATCTAATAGGAACTAAATGTATTGTACATACTGATCACTCTGCTATAAAATATTTAATGCAAAAGAAAGATTCTAAACCAAGATTAATCAGATGGATATTATTAAAGCAAGAATTTGATTTTGAGATCATTAACAAAAAGGGAATTGATAATCAAATTGCAGATCATTTATCAAGATTAGAAAATCATGAATTATCCGATATCGATAATGAAATTTTAGACGATTTTCTCGATGAACAACTTTATAATATAAATGATTGGAGAATACCTTGGTATGCTGATATAGTAAATTATATTGTAAATGAAATTTTACCACCTATGTTAACTTTGCAACAACAGAAAAAATTCATTCACGATACTAAAACATACTTTTGGGATGAACCATACTTATATAAGCAATGTAAGGATCTAATCATTAGAAGATTAGAAGAATTAAGAAACGAATCATATGATAATGATATGATTTATAAAGAAAGAATGAAATTATGGCATGATCGGAAGATTAATCAGAGAAATTTTCAACCAGGATAAGAAGTTTTGCTTTATAATACTAGATTGAAATTATTTCCTGGGAAATTGAAATCTAGATGGTTAGAACCTTTCACCATAACTCAAATATTTTCATATGGAACTATAGAAATTGAAGATCGAAAAACAGGACATAGATTTAAGGTAAACGGACATAGATTAAAACCATATTTCGAAGGTAGAAGACCAAATTTTAAAGAGGTTTTAATGCTTAGTCAACACGATCACTAACTAAATTAGGTCGGGTCGACGACGTTAAACCGAGCGCTTTATGGGAGGCAACCCATAGTAGTCTTTTATTTTAATTATCTACAAATTAGTGAGTCTATATTATTAAAACAAATCTTACTACTCAAATTTTTTATTAGAATCATCACAAAGTTGAACCTATATGATGAGATCAGAAAATATTCGGACCAGAGCAAAATTGAGCGATTTTTACAAATCTCACCTACAGCGAGCTCGAGCCCGCTGACAGCGAGATCGTGCACCATGACTTGAGTTAGTTCTATAACTAGCTCGCCGACGGCGAGAAACTTCCCGCCAACGGCGAGGTAGTTGAAATTTTGGTTTCTTAAAGATTTTTCGTGCGGTTTTGGACGGATCTAGGCCATTTCTTCATAGGAAATTATCCCAAAACCAAATTTACACTGTTTGCTTCCTTAGGAATGATTAGAGACCAATCCTTTCGATCCGAAATGGCCACCAAACTCTTAGAAACCACAAAAACTGAAGTTTTCAACGGAAGAAAATTCGTCAGTTCGGAGGCGCAGCGTATCTTCAACAAAGGTTTGATGAAGAAATGACTTATTAAAGAAAGAGGATTTGTCAACAGAGGAGTAGAGAATTCCACTACAAAAATCGAAGAAATGATCGCACAACGACATTGGGAGGTATTTTGTTATACGACATCCGCTGTAGTTATTCCAGTAGTTAAAGAGTTTTACTCTAATTTACATGCGATCAACAATGGAAATGTCTACGTCAGAGGAAGATGGGTAACATAAATGAATTATTTTCTATAGAGAATACCTCTGTTTGTCATTATTCCAACTTTGTGCCTTCAAGATACAATATGAACGAGATCTATAGATACCTGACCGATGAACCTGATAATTGGGAGTTACGCGAAGACGGGTATGTCAATTTTTCTGCATCACTTCTTAACCCTGTCTCGAAGCATTGGCATTTCTTTATATCATCAAAATTATTACCTACTATGAGGGTAAATAAAGTTTCAAAGAAATGCACTATATTAAACTACTATATTCAAATTGGATTACCTATCGATGTTGGATCAATAATAGTAAAGTCTGCATTGGGATTGATTGTGCATGGGTCAGTGCATGGACTTGGACACCCATCGACTATATTTGCTTTATGCGATCGTACCAAGTTTCTTATGAGGCTTGGGAAAAGGTACTTTTGCCATGGAAACCACTTGATCCTACGGATATGTTTCCAACCTTGGATAACAATGATGAGATTACCATTATTTACGACGAGCATCATAGAACAATCCTTTAGCTGAGGCCCCTTATCGATAAAACTAATTTCATTCTGAAGAAGATTAAAGGATTGGAGAAAGAATTGCAAAATGTGATGAATTCCATCGACAATATCTCTGATATGTTTGATCATATTGATTGGAGAATGAAGGAGCACTTTGATCATACTGGACATCTGGAGGCCAGTTTTATTCACCTACTAAGACAGAAAGGATGTATTAATGAAGAATCTATTGCAGAATTCCCTTTCAGGCCTTTCTACAATTTATTTGTGCACCTGCGTCGCATCAGGAATATCAGAGAAGATGTTAGTTCAGACACTGAAGAGTAAGAAAGATTTCTATTTTATGTCATATATTTGTGTATATATGTGTTGATTTGGATTTAGGTTTTATTATGAGTCGAACTTTGATTTGATCATCTCAGAATTGATGAGATTTTATGTAATTGTTATGTCTCAGCATTTAGAGTGTTGTGGTGTGGATTGCGATGCTGAGTATTTTGGATTTAAACATTTAAGTTAAGTATGTGTTAAGTTGTTAGTGTGAAATTTGTAAGTCTCATGGATTTCATATATAAAGTTATATTGTTTGTGTTGTGTGAACTTTTTGTGAGTATAAGTATCTAATCTTCATACTATTATTAAGTTAAGTGATAGGAAGATTGATTAAGGGCAAATCGAGGTTGAAAATGATTGACGAATTTCAAAAATTTAAAAATTTTAGGAAGTCTCCGACGGCGAGAATTACCTCGCCGACAGCGAGACCGAGCTCGCCGACGGCGGATTTCTCCCGAAGCTTTTGCCTTATCAATATTAGCTCGCCGACGGTGAGAAAAATCTCACCGACAGCGAGATCACGAAAAGACCTATATTTGACCAGTCAACCGACTCTATTCATCATCCCTTTCCTCAAAACTTCGAAAAAACCGACCTAGGGCTTGAGAGATCTCGGATTTGAGGCGATTTCAACACTCTTTGACACCAGATTTCATCTTCCCTTGGTAAGAGCTTCACTCCTATGCAAAAATTTTTGATTTTCACCATGGATTTCTTCTACATTGGAGAATTTTAAAAAATTTCGAAATGTGGAGAAAATACTTGGAAGAATTTCATGAAAATAGATTTAAATGGATTTTAGATGTTGTAGGAAGCCTTCTTAGTAATATTTTGAAGTTTAGTTAAGATTTTTGCAAATTTCACAGATCGAGAAATGGCTCCACGATAAAAGCGACGGATAGATAATGACGAAACCCGATTCATTAATGCAAGAGCACAAACTCGATATTTTCAAAACATACAAGCAAGAAAATGCATTCAAGATCGAGTTTTCGAGAATCCGGGAGGAGAAGTTGAGCGAATCATTAAGGAGCGAGGATGGGAAAATTTCTATTTCATGACCAACAGAGCAGCTGTAGAAGTAGTAAAAGAAATTTATGCAAATTTAACACAAGCTGAAGATGCACCGGTTAAGGTTAGAGGATTTTTTGTAGAATTCAACGCAGCTAGAATAAACGCTTATTATGAAGTACGAGACACCTACACCAACGAGTATGAAACTTTTGGAACTATGGAAGGACCAGCTGGAAGAGGTGATCGACTTTCTCGGCGATGGGAAAGGAGTACGGAAGATAAAGCGGCGGGAACGGGTAAACTTCCCTCTTTACTATGCTAAATGTAACATCTAAAGCCTGACATTATTTTATTTGTTCTACTTTGTTACCTACCTACCACCATAGTGAGGTAACAAGAGATAGAGCAGTTCTGAATTTCTGTATTCAGAACCAGAAGAGTATTAATGTGGGAAATGTTATTTATAAAAATATATTAGCCACCGCTAGAAATGAAAGTGGAGGAGGACTAGGACATCCTGGTCTTATCTATGCACTCCGCCGATTATCCGGGGTAGAGCGAGAGATGATGAGGAATGGATTGAACCTATGAAACCCCTTACTCAGGTAATATAAAGAAATATGAATCCCGCGAAGGATGGAGATGCGGGACGAGGGATTATGTACCTTCTTCGAGTAGAGATATACCCTCTACTTAGTTATGAACCCCCTCGGTACACCACTCCTACCCTTCGAGATCCGATGAATGAATTAACCACGAGTAGAAAGAGTTTTGAGTTATTTGGAGAAAATATGGAAAGAAGATTTGAGTATATAGACCAAAGGATCGGAGGCTTGGAAAGAAGACACGATTATGATAGCAAATATCTCCGGCGACATTCGAGTACGAAATTGCATACTTATGAGGCTGAACGTCGATATAGGAGTGGTGATTTAGATGTTGTCTTTCACGAGTGCCCCGCTATTCACGGTACCATCTGCTCGGCCTTCTCGGCACTGGAGATCGGGGAGATGACATAGCTTGGGATTTTGATGCAGAAGATTAGAGCCTTTGTTTAGTTTATTCAGTTTGTTTAGATTTGTTGTTATTTTGGGAAACATTATTATTTTGGATGTAATTATTCTGTACTTTCTAGAAACTATGAATGTTGGTATATTTGCTCATGCTATGATATTAGACTTCTTATGTGTGTTAAATTAGTTTGCAATTTTTTATATATATAGGATGTTAGTTTAAGTTTTTATAAGTTATGAATGTTAACATTGTTTAGATTGTTTTAATATGTTTTAAAATAGATTAGTAAATTGTATGTGTAGTAATAGATTAAGTTTTCAATTGTTATGTTTGATACTTATTATAAAATTTCATCCATGTACTTTCTTTTAAATACTTATATGTGGAAGAATACTAACGAGTACGAGGTTACGTAAGTAATGAAAAAGCACTGCAAAAATTTCAAAGAAAAGAAATACCTAAAGCTCAAAGGTATGATGAATTTTACTATATACTTTCCCTTTTTCACTATTTAGTATAGATAGAAAAATTTAACTTTGGGGGAAGGTAAAAATACAAATTTAATTATTAAATTGTTCTCAATTTCTATTTTTAAAAATTATTATCAAATGATTTTCTATAGTAGTTTTTTAATTCAATAAACATGAATTACTTTATTTAATTATTATAGAAAGTTAAAGAAAATGTTTCTAGTAATTCAATTAAACAATGGAATAAGATATTTGGTTAAAAGGAATAAGAATATAATAAACTATTTAAAGTAAGGAAAACTATATTCTAAAAATTGAAAATTCTTAAGTATTTAAGTGAAAAAGAAAGGATAGAAACTCAATGAAGTAAAGACTATGAAATATATATAAGCAAGGAAATATTTTAAGTTTCAAATTTAGGAAGAGAAATTGAAGTTCAAAATTATTAACAGGCTATCCAGATACAGTAATCCTCACATGAAAAAGAAAAAGAAGAAGAAGTATTGAAAAGCAATCCAAGAAGAAAAGAAAAGAAAAGAAAAGAAAAAAAAAACATAAAGTGAGGAGAAGCTTGAGGAGATGCCTTATAAAAAATTGGCTTCAATGAAATCAACCTAAAGGGTAAAACTTAAGAATATTTCTAAACTTATATATATGGATTAGTATTTTACTAAATAGTATTTTCTTGAACTTCCTATCATCTAAATATCTTAAGAAATTTACTTTTTTAAATATAGTCAATCCTGAAATAAATAGCAAGCTAGAAATCTTAGACCTGATAACTAAATAATCTTATATCTATAAAGTTAATTTAATTACTCAAAAATATTTATATTTTACTTCATTATAATGTTATTTAAATTTAATTCATATTATCCGAATTGAAAAATTCTATTATAGAAATCATTATTTTATTTAGTATTAAAATTACTTGAGGACGAGTAATAATTAAGTTTGGGGATTTTGATCACGGAAAAATTCATTAAGAATTTCTTATCTTTTTTTGATGAAATTGCACTTTAAAGAAAGGTATTTTCTTTATTTTACTGCAGGGAATGAAGATTTATAAGTGATTAAAGCAAAAAGCATGAAATGGAGCGAATTTGGATCAAAAAGGAAGAAATTCATGCAAATTGAACTAAGTCGCCGACGGCGAGATCGAGGCCGCCGACGGCGAGATCATGAGGAGAATTTCTGAAGGAATTATAACTACCTCGCCGATAGCGAGCCCGAGCCCGCCGACAGCGAGATCGCGCGGTTTGAAGACCTTCTAGAAGCCCCACTGACGGCGAGGTTGTTTCCCGCCGAAGGCGAGACAGTTCAAAATGCAAATACTTTGAACCTAGACACTTTTTGAAGAGGTGTTTAAGCACACCTTGGACCTTTGCCTACCTCTATAAATAGAGGCCGAATTCTAGTGTCTAAGTGTGTCTATTTTAGAGAGTCTGAGTCTCTTTTTGGTGTTTTAAGTGTGTCTGTTGTTCGTCATTAGTGAGTTTCTTTAGTTTATTTGAGTCTTATTTAGAAGTTCTCTGTCACTAGAATGAAAAGTCGAAAGGAACTTTAAGGAGTACGCAGGGAGGAAATTAAGAAAAGTATCTTTGTTTATTGTTGTTGTTAACTTTAAATGAAATCCATGCTTTGTTTTATTTCCATGCATTCTAAGTAGTTTTCTTAGTCTTTCTCCTTGTTTATGAAAATTATGCGGATTGATGAAATTAAATAGAAGTACCTATTATATTAAAATAAATTGTGATAATTTTTACTTAAAACTTAATTTACTTTCAATACGACGATTGAGTTGTTAAAATATGTTGAATTATCAACTATTTAAAAATTACATCCAATATTCGGGAAGTCGAAAACCTTGGAAAGAGGGTGCGAATAGATAGGGAAATATTATATATCGGACGTAGAATTGGACATTTTAGTGTGACGGACTAAAATATTCAATTTGGTCCTATTTTTAGATCTGAAGTGTAGATGTTAGCCCTCGAGGTGAGGGGAACGTGGGAGCTACGAAGTGGCGGCCGGTATCCTCCCGACCTAGCCGCGGATTCGGTAATCGAAACATAGGATTAGTCGATGTTCTTTGCACCTGGACCAAAGGGTAAAGAATAGAAATGCTCCTGTTTGTCACAATACAATTCGAGAATTCATTTAAATTCATCATTCACTTAATTTTCTAAAAACGAGGAGAAGGATACTTTTTCGAATTATTTAAATCAACTTTATTTCAAGCATTAGTTTACTTTAGTTTGCTTTAGTTACTTTAAATTTTCGTTTACTATATTAGTAAGTAATTCTTTTAAATTTAGGCGATAACAAATCTGTTAAAAACTTCCACGTGGGATCGATAACCGAGGACTCAGCTAGAGCCCTGTATTACTTGATACGATACGTATACTTGCGTAGAATCCACATTATACATTTCATCATTAAATCATATATATATATTTAAAGCAGGATCAAGTTTTTGGTGCCGTTGCTTTAAACATAAATTGCAAACATATTAAAAGAGGGTCAGAGGTCTTCCTGATACAGGGGCTGCTAAGACAGGAGGGGTTGTCAGATATTGTTTAATGTCTTCAAAGGCGCGCTGACATTTTTCATCCCACACAAATTTGGTATCTTTTCTTGTAAGGGCAGTAAGAGGTTGACATCTACCCGATAGATTAGAAATGAAACGTCGTATATATTCTAATTTTCCTTGAAAGGATCTCAATTGAGTTAAATTTTTGGGAGGAGGTATATTTAGGATAACTTCAATTTTGAATGGATCAATTTCTATCCCACGATGCCGAACTACAAATCCTAAAAATTTTCCTGATGTGAAACCGAAGGCACACTTTAATGGATTCATTTTAAGATTGTATTGTCGTAGTCGTTCAAAGACAATTCTCAAATCATTTATATGATCATCTTTTTGTTTACTATTGACAACCAAATCGTCCACATAACATTCGACTTGATTATGTATTAATTCATCGAAGATCCTTGTCATGGCTCTTTGATAGGTTGCACCGGCATTTTTTAGTCCAAATGGCATAACCTTATAACAGTATATCCCCGTGGGTGTTCGAAAAGCTGTATTCGCTTCGTCCTCCAAAAACATTTTTATTTGGTTATATCCTGATGATCCATCCATAAAGGAGAATATTGCATGTTTTGATGCTATATCAACCATTAATTCAGGAATTGGCAAAGGAAATTCATCTTTTGGGCATGCTTTGTTCAAGTCCCTAAAGTCTATAAAGACCCTTATCTGTCCATTTTTCTTTTTAACTGGTACCACATTGGCTAACCATGTTGGATATTTTTCTTCTCGTATGAAGTCAGCTTCTATCAATTTCTTGACTTCTGCAATGACTTGTTGCTCTATTTCAACAAGCATCCTTCTCGGAGCTTGTTTAACTGGAATTGTGATTTGATTTATCCCAAGTTTATGGACTGCGACTTCTGGAGATAAACCAGGCATCTCGTCGTAGGTCCAAGCAAAACAATCTTTATATTTTATCAACAATTGAGTTATGTCCTTTGCTTTCTCATCATTAAGGAATGAACTAATAAAAGTTGGTTTTGGATTTTCATCAGTTCCTAAGTTTATTTCTTTTAGTTCATCAATTGTTGATTTAATTTCTTCTTCCAATTATGGAGGAGCATCTTCAATTGGAAGATCAGGTAATGATTCGGAATCATATTCTTCAGTGATGGCCAGACAAAAATCTGTGTCATCTAATGGTCCTAGAGTTCCAAATCCAACGCCTTCTTTGGAGTTAGAATTTTGTTTATTATTATTCCACATTTGTTCAATAAAATGTGGTTGTTTTAAAGACCATTGTTTGAGCATCAAACCATTTTGAATAAATTTTTGTGCCCAAGGAGAATACAAATCAAAAGGAATTTTCATTGATTGTGGAAGATTTTCATCTTCTATTTTTACATCATCTTTAGTACAAGAAGAAGTAGAGCCAAGTCTAAATTTAATTGGCTTTTTGTCATCATTACATACTTCTTTGACTATTAGATTCTCAATCTTAGCAGTGGAGATTGGAGTCAAAGTCATAGAATGTATATAATGATTGATTCTGTCATACATGGATTCAAATTGTCTTTCTTTATCTTTTTCTTCTAAAGATATTTTGAATTGAGGTTCCTTCGCAATCACAGATGTCGTTTCTTCTTCAGAGTCCAAGTGGATTTTAAATTTCAGTGGTTTCTTCATTTTGACAATTGGATCTTCTTTTCCTCGTCCTCGTCCCCGGCCTCGACCTCGAGTGCGAGTTTAATGGGAATTATTTCCTTTTGTCTTTATTGAAGAATTCTTTTCATTTATTTTCTTTTCTTTGTTCTTTTCTTCCACAGCCACTGTTGTTTCTTTGGAAGACATTATTTTATTTATAGGAGCATAATATACTGCATCTTCATGTATACCGATTTCATGGATTGAAAACGGTTGTAGATCTCTTATAATACGACATTCTTGTCCTTTTCGTAGGTATTTTATACATTGATGTAGTGAAGAAGGTACCATTTTATACTCATGGAGCCATGGTCTCCAAAGTAAGGCATTAAAAGAGGTATCTGAATCAATAATATGAAATTTTGCTGTCGTTGCCAAGTCAGCTATTTTTAAGAGTAATGTTATTGATCCAAGGGTTCGTTCTCCTTGTTGATTAAATCCTCTTAACATCATCGTGTCCCTTGATAGTTGAGAGGCATCAATGTCCAAATATGCAAGAGTTCTCAAGTTCATGATGTTGATTGAAGCACCTGGGTCAATAAGAACTCTTGAAAGTATCGTGTCATTGATATTCACTATAATATATAGTGGACGATTGTGTTCAGTTGTTCTGAGCAACAAGTCATTGTCAGAGAAGGTAATCTTTGTTGATTCCTCTAATGGGTAAACTTCATTCTGGGTAGTACTAGCAAGTTGAGTTAAGCAAATATCGGGATCTGAAAGGGCCTTTATTAAAGATTCTCTCATTTCTTTGGAAAGTATGAGAGCGTCATAAATGCTTAACTTCGCAGGTAATATTCTCAAATGAGCTAGTACGTTATAGTTTACTTTGTTGTGAAGATCATCCTTATTTCCTTCAGGGATTTGGGGATGTATTGGAGGAATGATCTTATTTGATGTGATTATTTGTTTTTCTTTTTCTTGTGGAGTCATCCTAGAAGGTAAAATTTTTCCACTCCTTAAATTAATTTCAACTATTTCTTCAAGTTGATTATCCGACTCTTTTGTCTCCGAGTATGAGGGTTCCAATTCTATGGAAATCAGAGTTTCTGGAGTGTAGCAATGTAATTTTCATTTTCATCATTGTCAGATTTTTCATTTGTATTTTCATTATTTTGGTTGTCTTTAGATTGATCATATACGATTTGAGTATTGTCTATAGGCTTAGAATTCAAATGATTATTCTCAGAAACATCGCCCAAAATAGACAAAATATAAGCAAAACTAGGATTGTTATTATTCATGATAGTAAAAAGGAAGTCATACAAATTTATCGGCTCAAGGATTTTTCGTCCTTCACCCGACATAACTATCCTAGTACAAGAGGAAAGTGAACTAGAAGGTACAAAAGGAGTTGTAGCCCCTATACTTGGAAGACCTTTGATCTTTTTCAGTTTCTTGGTTTTCTATTTCTTTTCCTTCTTGGGAAATTTTGTGATTTGATATTTGGCAAAGATCTCTTCAGAAGTACTGTCTTTGTTTCCAGGATTGAGTTTCTCTATTAAAATCATATTGACTGATCCTTTTTCAGGTTCTTTCAAATATTCTTTTGGGATTACTATGTTTCCGTCTTTAAAATTACGCTTCAACCAGTCTTTGAAGACAAAACATTCTTCGATTTTATGTCCGAACGTTGCTGTGATAAGGACAATAATTAGGGTTGTCCTTCATGTCAATTTCTGCTGGCCTTTTTGCTTCTGGCAGCTTAAATTCAGGTATTTTAAGCAGACTACGAAATATTTTGCTAACGGCTTCTGTTTTAAATGAATATACTTTATTCATTCTTTCAGTCATTATTTTATTTTCTGTTGGTACTAGGATTGGTTGTTGAAGTTGTAATTGAGGTGATGTTTATGATGTCGAAGGATTCTGTCATTGTTTTTTCTTTTGTTCTGGTTGAATTTGCATCACCTGCTTACCTTTTTCTGCAACATTTCCAGGTTTATTTTCAAATGTTTTTATAGTTTTTGTCTTTTCAGTTTTCTCCTTCACACTCATTTGCTTTGCTTCTTCACGAAGATTAGCGGCTTTGCGAGAAGTTTTTCAAATGTCTTTATTGTGAATCCTTTGAGCATAAAAGCTATAGGACCATAGATATTTTTAAGCAATATTCCAATAGCGTGTTGCTCTTGTAGTTGTGGTTCACATTTCATGCTGAGATTTCTCCAGCGTAAAATATAATCCACTAAGCTTTCTCCTGGTTTTTGTTTTTCTACCAACAAATCACCAACAGTGGTGTGATGTTGTGCTCCTGCAAAACGTTGAATAAAGAGGCTTTCAAGCTCCACAAAGGTTTTGACAGATCCATTGGGAAGTTCTGCATACCAGTCGAAGGCAACTTCTGTGAGACTGTTAACAAATTGTCGAAATAGGAAAGCATCACTTCCTCCGGCATTACAGCAGCTTGCTCTAAAATGTGCAAGATGTTGTCGGGGATTACCCGTTCCATCAAACATCTTAAAGACAGGAGGAACAAAACCTTTAGGGTATTGAACAGAATCAAATTCCTCTGGGTATGGTCTACCCTTTGGAGTTAATGCTCCAGCTTTCACTTGAGCCATTGTTTCTTTAATTTTTTGTTCCACAAGTTTTGTAATATCCTTTTCTGGAATTTCATTATGAGGGGAATTCTTTTTCTTTTGAGTGCTTTCCTCAATATCTATTGGTTCTTCTTTATTTTCGAGGATATGAATAGCCTCCGGTACGATGATTTCGATGGTTTGGAGATAGGTTCGTTGGTGGATTTTGCAAAGTTGCTACCAATTCTTCCATCTTTTGTTCAAGACGACTAATTTGTTCATCACGTTGTCGTATCACCGCTTGTAATTCATTGGTTGCCTCCTCTTCAATTGATTCTCGCGTTAAGGAAGTAGATCGTGTTTCTACCATATTAACACTTGGCAACATTCTCATTAGAGCTATCAGAAGTATTTTTCCTTTCTTGCTTCGAAAGTTGTTTAATATCTTCCTTTAATTTCTTCGATCTTTCTTCAAATGATTTTACGAATACTTTTCTGCAAGTTTCTTCTTGTGAGCTATTTGCGGGAGTGTTGGTGGTATCTGAATTTCTTTCAGATAATTTTTGTCTCCACACATTATTTTTAAGTATAGGACGGGAGCTTTCAGGTGGTGTATCGTAACCTGTGTGAGGATAATTTGCTTTTTGTAGCATTTGGACCAAATCTGACATTTTAGCAGTTGTATCTTACGCTCCGACATCGATTCATCATATCTAGCTTTGTCGTTTGTGACTACCACATCTTTTATTCTAGGGCCCGATCGAAATTTTACTGGCACTCGAACACAATGTTTATCAGTTGGAAATTGATAGTCAAGATTTTCCATCGCTAAAATTCTCCTTTTCATGGTGTTGGAGACTGCCTGACCCATTTTGTTTAATAATTTAGATAGTGAACATCTATCTTTTCATGCTAACCTTTTAAACACTTGAATATATAGCACGAAATGGAGGAGAGCTTTTAGGTTGAAAGGAATTATCAGTGTATTCAACAGGAATCAGAATATATCGATTTTCTTCTAAAAAGGAAGGGTTTCCAAAAATATTCGGTTGAAATTCAGGTGTTTCAAAATTATCATTTTCGTACCACCTTTTCTTTCTTTTGAATGAAGGAGTTTTATGAATATTCTTTGAACAAGATCCAATCTCTACATAGATGATGGCGGAGCATCATCTTCCTTGTAAACTTGTTTTCCTTTCCTATCAGCTTGTCTTTTCATTTCTTCAAGAGTATTAGGTTCTTCAGGTGTATATTCAGGCAAATTTTCTGTAAAATTCAGAAAGTCTTCATAAAGTTGTAAGTCAAATTCTTGGAAAGATTGTGTATCAGTTTGATATGAATTATGTAATATGAATTCTGTTTCACTAAATAATCCATAATCATTTTGATAAAAGGGAGGATTTTCCTCTATTGGTATGTCAAACTCTTGAAAATAAGAAAAGATTAAATTCGGAGAATCCATTGCGATTTTTTTGAAATTTCAAGAAAAACGAATATTATTGACTTATTTATAAACTGGGAAACTTATTTTTATTTTTTTAATTTTTTTTTAAATTTGAAATGAAAACAAATGATAACAAAAGATGAGAAGAAAGATCGTCCCCAGCGGAGTTGCCACTGAATCTCTTGTCGACGAATGGAAAGAGATTTGGGCGTGTGGGATGTCGGTATTGAGGAGTCGCCATCTAATATTAGCCTAAATTTATTTTTATAAATCTTACAAAGGATTTAAAGACTTCAGGAGTAATAGTAGAAAAAGATGTTTATGACAGTCTTTATAAGAGAATATCCTAGAATAATATATCCTAGGATTTTCATATAAAGAGAATCATGGAAAACCAGAGATCCTATTATGGGTTCTTTTAAATCTCCTATAGAAGCAAACTTCTATAGTTAATTACATCTTAAACAATCTTCGATTGTTTAAGAAAACTTCTGATTAATGTTAATCATTTGTTTTCTAAAATTTTATTTTAAAGAGAGATGTACCCACTATCACTCCTAAATGTCATGTCATATTTATCATTTTAAAGTTTTGATTTTGTTTTTTTTTCATGTCGTTGTTTTGTTTTATTTTGTTTGGTGACTATCCTAAAAGTTTTGTTTTTGTTTTCCATGTCGTTGTTTTGTTTTGTTTTGGTGACTATCCTAAAAGTTTTGTTTTTGTTTTCGTTCGTCCAGAAAGTCGTTCTGCAAAACAGAGTTAGCACACCCTATAACATACAAAGAAAATATAAACGAAACTTATTATCTTCACCCTGCAAAGAAAATATTGTCAGAAAATAGTGTCAAGTTCATTGCCTGGATGTCAGTTTATGTCAAATTATATTCATTAATGTTTAATTTTGTCGAAATGTCGGATTAATTTCATTTAATGTCGATATTTATCAAATTTTTTTATTTGAAATGTCAATTTTATGTCGGTTATGTTGATTTATGTTTGAAATGTAGATTAAGTCAAATTTTATTTGAAATATCGAATTTATGTTGGTCATGTTGAATTTTTATTTAAAATGTTGAATTTATGTTGATTTTAGTTTGAAATGTTGAATATACGTCGATTTTGGTTTTAAATGTTGAATTTATGTCTTGATTTAAGTTTAAACTTAAATCTTGAATTCATGTCTGTTTGAATTCAAGTTGAAAGTTGGGTTAGATTAACTTGAGTTCATATCTGTCTAAACTTAAGTTAAAAGGTCAAAAGTTAGATTCAATATTGATTGAATTAACTTGGGTTCATGTCTGGTTGAACCTAAGTTAAATTCAATATTGATTGAATCCAATTAACTCGAGTTCGTGTCTATCTGAACTTAAGTTAAAAGGTTTAAATTTAGATTCAATATTAATTGAATTAACTTGGGTTCATGTCTGGTTGAACCTAAGTTAGATTCAATGTTGATTGAATCTAATTAACTTAAGTTCATGTATGCATACGAACTTAAGTTAAAAGGTTTAACTTTGAATAGACTTAATTAAGTTTTAAGCCTTGTTTAAATAGGACCTAATAAATTAGACTTAATTAGAATTGCAGACCATCTAAGTCCTTTTTAGATGCGGCTTAAGTTTTAATTAAGTCTATTTAGCTGTAGTTTATTGAGACATTAAGTCTAATAAATTAGACTTAGGTTCATGATTTGTTGTTTTAAATCTCAATTTCTCGATGATTTAATTAATTAATTAGGATGTTAGACTTAATTAAAATTTATGTTGAATTTCGATTTGAATTTAGTTGGATTAAAAGTTTAATATAGTTTGGTCTTAAGTTAAGATTTGACTTAAGTTCAAGTTAAGTTGAACCTATATTTAAAGTTGACTTAAGTTCAATATGGGTTGAACATACATTGAGTTTAGGTCAGACTTAAGTTCATGTCGGGTTGAACCTAAGTTTAGTTTGACTTAAGTCTAACATGGATTAGACTTAAGTTGTGTTTGGGATAGACTTAGATTCATGTCAGGTTGAATCTAAGTTTGGTTTGACTTAAGTCTAATGTAGGTTAGCCTTAAGTTAGGTTTGAGTTTGACTTAGGTTCATGTCGAGTTGAATCTAAGTTTAGTTTGACTTAAGTCTATTGTAGGTTAGACTTAAGTTAGGTTTAGGTTTGACTTAGGTTTATGTTGAGTTGAACCTAATTTTGGTTTGACTTAAGCCTAGTGTAGGTTAGACTTAAGTTAGGTTTAGGTTTGACTTAGGTTTATGTTGAGTTGAACCTAAGTTTGGTTGGACTTAAGCCTAGCATAGGTTAGACTTAAGTTTGATTTAGATTTGATTATTTAAGGTTAATTAAACCTAATTTAGATAAGATTTAATTAATTAATTAGACTTATTATGGGTTAACTATAATTATTTAGAGTTAATTAAACCTAATTTAGGTAAGGTTTAATTGATTAATTAGACTTATTATGGGTTAAGTCTAATTATTTAAGGTTAATTAAACCTAATTTAGTTAAGGTTTAATTGATTAATTAGACTTAATATGGGTTAAGTCTAATTGTTTAAGGTTAATTAAACCTAATTTAGGTACGATTTAATTGATTAATTAGACTTAATATGGGTTAAGTCTAATTGTTTAAGGTTAATTAAACCTAATTTAGGTAAGGTTTAATTGATTAATTAGACTTAATATGAGTTAAGTCTAATTGTTTAAGGTTAATTAAACCTAATTTAGGTAAGGTTTAATTGATTAATTAAATAGGTTTAAATGATATTCTAAACTTAATTAACTCTAATTTTATCATTTTAGACTTAATTAATTGAATTTTGGGTTTAATAGGTTTAAATGATATTTTAAACCTAATTAAGTCTAATTTTGTCATTTTAGACTTAATTAATTAAATTTAGGATTAAATAGGTTTAAATGATGTTTTAAACCTAATTAACTCTAATTTTGTCATTTTAGACTTAATTAATTAAATTTAGGATTAAATAGGTTTAAATGATGTTTTAAACCTAATTAAGTCTAATTTTGTCATTTTAGACTTAATTAATTAAATTTAAGGTTTAATAGGTTTAAATAATGTTTTAAACCTAATTAAGTCTAATTTTGTCATTTTAGACTTAATTAATTAAATTTAAAGTTTAATAGGTTTAAATGATGTTTTAAATCTAATTAAGTCTAATTTTGTCATTTTAAACTTAATTAAAGTTTTCCATTAGCCTATCATATACTAGATTCATTTCAAACTTAGATTATTAAGGAAAATAAGCTAAGTTTATAAAAAGGTTATTTTAGGATTAAAAATTATTTAATTAATAAAGAATCTTAATCCTAAATTTTAAAATGTCACTTAAAGTTATTTTTATGACTTAGAAATGATTTTATTAGGGTTATTTTCTGTTGCCCTAACATTTCTCATCATTTCTATTTTTATTTCTTTTTATTTTCAATTTTTATAATTATTATTTGAAATAATTACAAGATGTCTTGAAAATTAGAGAAATGTGTCATAGACATGTTTTCTGTCCTTGGAAAAATCATGAAACATTCCTAAGAGAATAAAAATAAATGCCTCAAAGTTTCATATTTTTTTGATTTATAAATAATTTTTAATAATTAAAATACTCCAGAGAGTATTTAATTATTTACAAATTAAATAATGGGAATAAAATTATGATTTTTATTTCATAATTTTCTCCTCTTCAAGAGCTTTCCAAAGGTATTTTTATCATATTTTTGTGACCTATAGATAAAAAGATATTAAATTCTGAAGTTTTTAAGGTTAAATTAATTTTTAACCAATTTCGCGCCGCCAAACTCATTTCTCGCCGACACGTGTCCTCGTACGCGTCGAACGTGCGGGAGGATCCACTGCGGGAAGCCGAACACGGGACACCGCAGAGTGCGATCAGCGCCGTTCATCTTGAAACGCGGGATCGAACTGCTGAGATAATTCGAATAAAAATTTGAATTATTTCAAGCAGTTAAACTTCAAACCTTAATATCTCACTCATTTCTTAATAAAATTGAGTGATTTTTGAACCTATGGAATCATCTAAACGTGTAGAATATTTCCATACGGTGATGTAACATTTCTGGGCTAGTATAACACATGATATTTCAAAAATATGAATTATTTTGTGAAAAATAATTCCATAACTTTGCCACAAGCAAATCAAGCTAGATAAGATCTTGTAGGTTGTCTTCAGGACCCCTCTGTGCGACAATTTGATCCGGAAGTCGGGCTTAAAGGAGAATTTTGAAGAAGTGGTTGGTTTGAGGTTTGTTTTTGAGTTTTGCTTAAATTGGCTCGATGGTTCGACCTATGGCTTAGATTTGGTTCAATGGACTGCTAAGACTCTTAGGAAGAGTTCTTATGTAGGGGGTCAGAGGATTTGAGCAGCCTATACGTATTTCTAATTTTTTTCTTCTCCTCTTACTAGGCTCGGGTTTGGGCTCTATTTATAGCCAAGGGGGGCCATGGCTTAGCTTAGGTTGTTCTAGGGGAGTTATTATCTCCCCTCTTAACCCATTGGAGGAGAAATTCGGCTGAGAGGATAGCCATTGTTGTTTCTCCCATGCTTTCCATGATGAGCTTAATGTTTTGGCTCTCCTCCATTGGATCATGCAAGAGGTTTTAAGTGAGCTGTAATTTCTCCTGCTTATGAGCTTACACATCACCCTCTAGCCTTAGCAAATGGTGACACATATGCTCTCCTCTCATGATTCCATTTAACCATGGTGAGGGGTGGGTTTAAGTTTGGTTCTCTCTCAATTGGCTAGCTTGGGAGGTGGGAAATGAGGCTTGGTGTTGGCCGGCCACCTCATGGCTAAGTAAGGGTGATTCATGGCTTAGGGTGAAGGGAGAAGAGACACCTCACTTTACCCATCATGATGGGTGTTAACACATGGTTAAATTGATTTAAGTTAAGCTTTATTATGTGTTAATATGTCTCACGGTGAGCTTAATTTAGTCTTAGCCTAATTAATTATGGGAAGGTCATGTGTCATCTTATGTCTTTTCTTTTTTTTTTCTTTTTTTTAATTTAATTTCCATTTTAATTAATCATGTTATTAATTAAAAATTGTTGGAAATTATTTTATTAATCAATTTATTAATTGAAAATAATTTCAAATTAATTAATTGATTAATTTTATTATTTTTGTTATTTTATGATTTTAATTTAATTTTCATTTTAATTAATTATGTCATTTAATTAAAATATTGAAAATTAAATCATTAATCATTTTAATTAATCAAAATAATTTTGAAATTAATTATTAGATTAATTTTATTGTTTTTATTTCATTTTTATCTATTTTGATTAAAATAGATAAGTGTTGACCAATTTTAACCTAGGTTGACTCGAGTCGGCTAGGTTGATCAATTTAATTTTAAAATGTCCGATGTGATCTTTTTAACCTTGTCCTGGTTGATTTGATCAGAATATTTTTAGTTTTGTTATTGTGGGGTTTTAAACATGTTATTGGATTAAAGGATTGACTTATGGGGTCAACAGGATTGGTCATTGGGTTTAGTTTGACTATTTTAACCAAAGTTGACTTTTTAGGTCGAATGGGTGACTTATGGAGTCAACGGGGTTGGTCGTTAGTTGCGGTTTGACCATTTTGACCAAAGTTGACTTTTTAGGTCGAAAGGGTGACCTATGGGGTCAACGGGGTTGGTCATTGGATGCTGGTTTGACCATTTTGACCGATGTTGACTTTTTAGGTCGAAAAGGGTGACTATGGGGTCGACGAGGATTGGTCATTAGATGCGGTTTGACCATTTTGACCAAAGTTGACTTTTAGGTTAAAAGGTGGACTATGGGGTCAACAGGGGTTGGTCGTTGAGTGCAGTTTGACCATTTTGACCAATGTTGACTTTTTAGGTCAAAAGGGTGACTATGGGGTTGACAGGGTTGGTCATTGGGTACGATTTGACCATTTTGACCAATGTTGACTTTTTAGGTCAAAGGTTGACCTATGGGGTCAACAGGGTTGGTCATTGGGTCTGGTTTGACTATATTGACCAAAGTTGACTTTTAGTTCAAAAGGTTGACCTATGGGGTCAACTGGGTTGGTCATTGGGTCAGATTTGACCATTTTGACCAAAGTTGACTTTTTAGGTTAAAAGGTTGACCTATGGGGTCAACGGGGTTGGTCATTAGATGCGGTTTGACCATTTTGACCAATGTTGACTTTTTAGGTCGAAAGGTTGACTATGGGGTCAGCTGGGTTGGTCATTGGAGTGCGGTTTGACCATTTTGACCAATGTTGACTTTTTAGGTCAAAAGGTTGACTATGGGGTCAACAAGATTGATCATTGGGTGCAGTTTGACCATTTTGACCAAAGTTGACTTTTTATGTCGAAAGGGTGACCTATGGAGTCGACGGGGTTGGTCATTGGGTACGAATGGTCAACGGGGTTGGTCATTGGGTACGGTTTGACCATTTTGACCAATGTTGACTTTTTAGGTCAAAAGGTTGACCTATGGAGTCAACTGGGTTGGTTATTGGGTCTGGTTTGACCATTTTGACCAATGTTGACTTTTTAGGTCAAAAGGTATTGACTCATTATAAATGAGGTCAACAAAATCCTCTATGGTGCTTTTGCTTTTAGTAGTGTAATAGACCAACACGTAGTTTTTGACTAATTTTCTAAGTTGGACTCTAAGTCAATGTACACTGCAAGTGTACCATTTTTTAGATTGGCTATAAAACTTTTCTAGTTGGTATTTGGCCATACTCTAAAATTTCTCTGCTGATTTTAACAGTTCTATCACCTACTCATAGGGTTAGAGAGGTGTTGGAATGTTGGAAGACTTTCTAAAGTTCATCATTATCTTCAGATGACGTGTCCTTTTCTTCTTCCTCTTCTTCTTTATTATTTGTTTATCTTTTCTTGTTTTACAACATTAACTTTTTCTTCTTTCTTTTCATTTATTTCTTTTTCAACTTCTTATTCTATGATACTTTCATTTCTTAGATTTCTTTCATAACATCTTCTTCTTCCTCCTATTCTAACTATTTAGCTATATTATTTATCTGAAAAAGATGGTAATTATTTTTCTTGGTCTTCATAAATTTTGAATTCATGAATTGAGAACAGTTGTAAGTCACCCTTGATGTAGTATTCCACTCTATGTCACCAATACTTGATGAATTGGTGGAGAGAAGAAGGTACAACCAGATGCATGTGAAGCTAAGGTCACTCTAGTAAAGCATTGAAAGAGGTTCTGAATCAATGATGTGAAACATCGCTTCAACCTGGGAGTCTCCAATCTTATGTAAGAGGGATATTGAGCCAAATCCTCTTTCACCTTTCTCACTGAATCCATGCAATATCATTGTATCAGATGTGAGCTTTTGCGTATCAATATCAAGGTTAACAAGAGTTCTCAAATTCATTATGTTTACCAATGCACCCGAATTAATAAGAACTCTAGAAAATTGAAATCTTCCAATATTTATAGAAATATAAAGTGGTTGATTATGATCGGCTGTCCCTAGAAGAAAGTCATTATACGTAAAATCAATTTGGGAACTTCATTAAAGTAGTTTACTTCTCCATCTAGAAGATCAATTACCAGTTGGGTCATACTGATTTTAGAATCCAAAAAGACTTTAATTTGTAACCCTCTCATCTCTTTGGACAAGATAAGACTGTCATAGATATTGAGCTTTGCTAGCAACATCCTTAAAAAGTACAATACATTATATTCAACTCTAGGTAGATTTTTCATAGGCCTATCCTAGATAATAGCATCCCACGAAAGAGCTACTAGTTGAATAGGACTAATGATTGACATAGATTTTTTAGGAAGTATTTTGTAATGTGGCAGTACTTTGCCACTTTGAAGGTTGATCTCGAAAATATAATTGGTGGTGGCATCTACCAGTTATTCCATATCTTCTCGAATCTCTTCTCGTGAGATTGTTAATAATCTAAAGATTTTGTCCCAAAACTAATAGGCATCCCGAGGGAAACTAAGGATAGGAAAAACACTATAAAAATGACATTATCATTCAAATAAGCTACTTTAGCAAGTTCACATGCGATTGCGAATTGTTTTCATTAGGATTTTATGATTATTACTGCTATTATTACTTAAGTTGGTCGAATTAGATTCATCAGAAAGAGAAAAAATATACTCAAACCCACTTTTCTTTTCATTAATAGTTTCACATGGAATGAAAGGTCATACATAGTAAGTAGCATAAGAGTCACAAGACCCTTATCTAAAATAACAAGATTAATAAAATTTTGTCTTTACAGTCTTAAATTTTTTCTTGTATGCTCTTTCTCCTTGGTTTTCACTTCAGGCTCAATGTGTTTTGGTATTGGATTATTTTATGGCTTGACTTTCCTTTCATTAAGACTACAAAGGAATCTGATTCAGCGGATGCTTGACTTCTTTCCAGTTCTTGTGCAGAAAAATTATGGATCTGCTTGAGATTCTTCCAAGAAATTCTTAAATTTGACTATTTGTCAACCCTCTATTTCTATATAAGGATCCAATGGTTTCACATATTAACCAGAGACAACACTGACACAATCTTATCTTGGCTCCTATAGGTATTCCCTAAAAAAGACTACGTTTCCCCTTTTATGATTTATTTCCAAATAACTCTTAAATGTAAAGCATTTTTCGATGGCATAGTAGAGCACTCTGTGGAATGGAACATACTTGGGTTCCTTATTTTTTCCTACTTCATCAGTTTTAATTATTTCAAGAAGCTTGAAATTTAAATTCTTGGATAGGTTTTTAAACAACCTCTTTATAGCTTCATCTTTAAAGGAATATTTTTGGTTCATTAGTTCTTTGAACTCTTCTCTAGTTAATTTCCTTCACATTGATTTGTGAGGTTTTTGCAGTTGCTGTTGCTAAAACTATTGTTGTGGTTGTTGCCACTGTTGTTGCTTCTCGTTCTCAAATTTTATTTTCATTAGTTTTTTTCCCCTTTTCAACCACATACACATTCCTAGTTATTTTTATCAAAAGAATTTTTTGGCTTCTGCTTATTGTGCTGACATAGAAATGGTAATTTTTTAGCTTGGTCTTGTAGGTTAATCGCCTTACCTATCAACTTTTAAAAAGGTCTTTTGTTGAATCCTTTCAACATGAAAGTGATTGGTCTATGGATATTCTTTAATAATATTTATAAGGCATGTTGCTCTTGTAAATAAGTTTCACAATTCAAGCTCATGTTTTTCCACCTTAGAATATAATCTGTCAGGATTTCATTAGGTCTTTGTTTCTTGAAGGCTAAATCTCTGAAGATGATATGGTGATGAGCCATAAAAACCTTTTGATGAATAATTCTTCCAACTCAGCCAAGGTCTTAACTGAGTCGTTGGGTAGTTCAAAATCCCAATCAAATTATGCTCCATACAAGCTGTTAAAAAAGTGATGGAATAATAACGCATCACCTACCCTTGCATTGCAGCAAGTAACTCAAAAGTGTGTTAAGTGTTGTGTCAGATTCTCAGTTCCATCTCACACTTTAAAGTTGGGTGGTATAAACCATTTAGGATATTGTAAGGTATCAAATTCTTCAGGATAATGTCACTCTTTTTGTACTGACTTACCACCTCTAGTTTAAGCTAAGGCATCCTTGACTTATTATCCAATCATAGATTTCAGATCATTTTCAGGTGATAAAAATATTTCTGGCTACTTCTTCTTCAACTGTTCTCGTCTTTGATTTATCAGGCACAAGAATAGCCTCAGATTTCTCCATCTATATACGGACTGACACTGGAGTAGGGTTTCTCTTTTGAATGGGTGATATCAAAACTAGTAAATCTTTTATTTTCTTTGCTAAGTGGTCATCCCGTTGCTTCAACTCATCCATCAAATATTGAGTTGTGTTAGGCTATGGACCCTCTTCAATGGGGTATCTTGATGTTGTACTGGTATCTGGATTTGATTAATAGGAATAGCATTCATGATCTCCTTCAATATTTCTCCAATAATTCAATTATTTCATCTCTCTACCTTAATTGATTTAGAAGCTATCAGGCTGCATCGAGTATAACACCTTTCTCAAACATAACATCTTGTAAATCAATACTCTTTTTCTATCATTTTCTTAATGAAGATCAAGTTTCAACCATCATGATACTGACATTTTCTTATGAAGCCTCAAAATTTTCATCCTCTTCTTTCAACCGTTTGAGATCAACTTCTAGCTCATTCAAGACGTCATCAATAGTTCGACCCATAACATTCTTGGATCAACATTGATATACTTATTTCTAACGTCAATATCCATCTCATCAAATTTTTTTGCAATGATTCCAAGTTCATACTTTTCATTTTTTTAAAGTCATGTCACATTACTTGAAACAGGTCAGGTAGATGAAGAAGAAATTTTCAACCTGTCTTTATTTGTTAAAGGAGGTGACACTTTAACCTTATGACATAACTTTATCCCCAGTGGGTATGATTTCTCTTCGTCTTTGTACTTGGAGTTTCTTTGAAAGGCTTTTGGATATATGGATGAGCTTCAGGTGATAAACATCACACATTCTAAGTTTCCTGAAGATGTTGAGAAACAAAAGGTAGTGCTTCTGGTGATAATGTTTTCAAATCCTATCCCAAATATGATAGACCCATTGCTGATATGTGTCATACTGAGTGCTAAATTTCTTTCATTTCAATGGAGAAAATTAGATTTGGGTTGACATCTTCTTGTAATAGGATACATGGGAAGATATTAATGGTAAGTAAACTTATGAATCTCTGACTTTGAGGGATTAAGTTGGAACTATCACATCACTTAACAGAAAGAAAGTCTAACGTGAAAATGATATATGATCAAAGTCTAAAAAGAAGTGCACAAATACACTAAAAATAAAGAAAGATTATGGTATAACTAAAGATAGAGAGAGGAACTTTCCATAGTAGAGTCGATAAAAAAAATCATTGTAGGTTTTTTTATTGTATCCACCATAGATCTTGAAAGATATATATCTAAATAATTAGATGCAGCATTGGAAGAATAATAAATCATTTTGAAGAATAGAAATATTAGCTTAAAATAAATCTAAACACTCAAATGATGAGAATCTTTGTGATTCATGGATTTACGGAGCTAGGATTTTCCCTTATCTTACCATTGTAAGATAATATTTATTTTATTCTGGAGTATGATATCCCCATGAGGAGGCTCACTCATAGTCAGTTACATCTCAAGAATTAATATCGAGAATACTCTTAATTAAAGTTATGTCTGATATCTTTCTTGATTATTAATAAATATTTGTGAGATAGTACATGTTTGAAGACTTAGATAGAAGGATAGGCTTTGATAAAGGTTGACTTGAGTTTGTTAAATTAATTTCATTTTTAAAAGTTTAATTTGAGTTAAAGTTCAATTTAGATTGATTGTTAAATTTTGTTAAGGGTGTTTTTAAAATATGATTTGATGAAAATTTTAAGTTTTGTGAATTTAATTTGATAAAGTTATTAGATTTGTATTAATTCTTCTGTATAATTTGTTTGAGAATTACTAAAGCTTATTTCTTTTATAATATGAAAAAAAATCTATGTTATTACAGGCAAAACAAAAAGTGATAAGATAATAATTTTAGATCTGTTGTTTCTAATCATCTCAAACATCTCAACAGGCACATACTCATCTATAACTCGTGCAGAATTTGCCTCTGCAGCCTTGGCTTTCTCAGCCAACTTAGAATACTGTCGGCTATTTTTAGGTTGAATATTGTATTTTTGAAAAGGGGTCGCCTACAGAAATTGTCGGCAAATTTTAAATTTAATTTACATATATATATGATTTGGAAAGTAGTATTTTGATTTTAAAAATAATTTTAAAAATTTTAAGATATGAAATCAAACTGATCTCACATCTCAAATAGTTTATATAAACGAGCACCGCACCACAAAACGTGTGTCCATTCTAAAGAATAGGCACACTGTTTGATGGTGGGGCTCGATTAAATAAACTAGAAGGTTTGTGACATCTGTTTGGTCTGTGGCATCATTTTATTTGCCGACAAGTTCCTCGCTTAATATGAAAACATTAATCGGGGTTTATATTACTCGGGTTCTTAAAATTCCCTATAAGGGCGAGCCCACATAGTTAATTACATCTTAAGTGAAGGGAATCACCTAAGAAAACTCTCGATAATAATCGGTAGTTACTGCTCTCAAGAATTTCAAAGTTTAAGTTTTCGAGGATTGAATTTTGGAATTTCGATAGGGAATGGATCAAATTTGGAACATTTTATTTTGGGAATTCAAAGGAAGAAAGGTAGGAGAAATCACGGATTCGAAGCGAACTTCGGTAATTTCCTGGTTATCCTATTGTTTGGCTTGAATTTAGGAAAGTCCTAATGTTTATTTAATGTTTTGATCTTGCCAATTTTAATTAATTAGGACTTATATTCGTATGATGTGATCACACAAATAGCCTCGAAGATGTAAGGGTTTATGTCGTATCGGACGACTACCTTGGAATCCTAAGACTGGTTAGGGCTTAATTTGCAATGCAAATGCCTAACAAAAGATTGAGGATTTATGTTGCACTAGGTAAACTACCTCGAAATCCTATGGCTTGGTTATTTAATTCGAAGAAAGTTTTGCTGAAGTAGACTCAGGTTTTGTTGATGACGATGGCGCGTCTTGCCCACCATGCTCCGGAGCTCCTTGTTGTTGCAGAGGTTTAGTTTTAGAAGTCATAAATCAGGAGATGAGAGAAGTGTTCTGGTTTAGAGAAGGTCTTAAAATCCAAGTGTTTTTAATATTTTAATTAAAACAAATCTTAAAGTTGATTATAACCACACCGGTTAAGATCCCACGGTTCCATCCTTCCGGCATCGTTATTTTTATCGGATTCACTTAGTCCAGATGAATTTGCTAAACTCAACTAAATGAGTTCCACACTTTCATTTAGGCACGTGGAAATCCCGTTAGCAACACGTAGGTTACATCATCCGAGGTATTCCCGATCATCCAATAAGACGTTTTAATTTAGTTGTAGTTGTAGTTTTTGTTGTTCTGTTCGTGATTAAATTTTGAGTTATTTTATATTTTGAAATGTTGTGGTGGTGAATTTTATCTTGTAATGATTTTTAATTTAGTTTTGGTTTCAGTTTTAGGGACTATCCTAAAGGTGTGGGTTTTCATGCAACGATTGTTTATCATGCAAGAAAAGTAAGTGCGATGCGATTAAGTAAATTGCGATAAAGTAAATTGCGATAAAATAAAAGCGTACCTGGAGGGTCTTCCCGTCATCCCAATTTGCACTTAAAACACAATTTAGAATATTTAAGCATTTAAAGCAAGTTCCTAGGTAAAGCTAAGGGAAGGGTTATGGTTTTCTACCAAGTTCACGATCCTATAGTTAGTCGCCTCCTATGACGTCTAGGTTCTTGTGTTTTGGTTTAAGGATGATTTTCTTCATCGAAAGAACAATTAAGTTCGATTGTTCTTATAAATATCCTATCATATTGAGGAAGTGCTTAAGACGAGTCTTAAACATCTTTTCAATACTTACTAGGATTGTTTTAAGTCCAAAAGAATTTAATTATACAAATGAATTAATCATCAGGGAGTTTAAGTTTTGTTCTCTTGCTCGGTGAACTAGGACATTTGAATATCCTATAAGTGAAGTAACACTTCGCTTAATACTCCGTTTAGGAGTTATGACAACAAAGAGCTTTTGAGGGCGAATTGATGTTGAGTGAATTGTGATTTAATTTAATTTTAGTTAATGGGTTTAAGTTTGGAATAGTGTTCGAGTTGTTTTAGATTTATTTTGAATTCTTTATGTCTTTGGTGATGTTATATTTAATTCAATTTAATTTAATTTAATTTTAGTTTAATTTAATTTGGTTTAGTTTTAATTTTAATTTAATTTAATTTTTTTTAATTTCATTTTAATTTTATTTTAACTTGATTTTATTTTATTTATTTAATTTAATATGTTTTAATTTAATTTAATTTAATTTAATTTAATTTAATGTGATTTAATTTAATTTAATTTAATTTAATTTAATTTAATTTAATTTTAATTTAATTTAATTTAATTTAGTTTAAATTTTAATTTAATTTTATTTTAATTTTAATTATATATATATTTTTTATGCTTTAAGGATGATTTAATTTTAATTGTTAAAGTATTAATTTAATTGAAATTTTAAAATGATTTAATTTAAATGTTTTAACTTTAATTTAATTTAATGATTAAGTCTTTTAATATTTTAAATCTTGAGTTTGGATTATCATTTTAATTAGGAATTAAATATTATTGAGGTGATTAATTTAGGGATTCTTAAATTAAAGAACAAATCTCTTCCTAATAATATCCTTTATTTTAATAATTCCAATTTTTCATTATTCTTCCAAATTTAATTAATTATTTAATTAAGGTTTATTTTAATTATTTTCAAATTGTTTGGTAGGTTTCTACCCATTGAATACCTAAGTTTCAAACATCCAAAATCAACTTAGTATCAAATATTTTACCCACCCTTTTAATTAAACCTAAAATTTTTAATTATAGGTTAAAATTTTAATTACCATTTTTCCCTTTAAACTTACTAATCCCATAACTCCCTAAATTGAGCTCAAATGAATTTGAAATTTTTATTGTGACTTCACTCATATCTCAATCAAGACATTAGAGGGGAAAATGTGATTTTTCTGTATTTAATTTATTTATGTAATTATTTTTGGTGGAAAATAGGGATTTTCAAGGAAAATTCAATAACATGACCAAGGGAAAGTTTCTGTTCTTAAGAAAATTATGGGACATTCCTAATGACCAGAGGACCACTTGGACCAATTTTGGTGATTTTTTGAATTATATTTTCTTTATTATAATTATTTTGAGTTTTGGAGTATTAATTAATTTAAAAATAAAATAAAGGTTGAAAAATGAATTTTATATTTTTAAAAAATCTCTCTGATATCAAGGAAACCAGAGAACCAATTTTTATAATTTTCTGATTTGTCTTTGATTTATTAGAATTATTTTAGTGGAAATGCTAGAAAATACATTTTTTAATTTTAAAATTATCTTAGGGCTTTAAAATTTGATATCTCATCATAAAGACTTAAGAAAAATATGAGGTTTGTTCCTAAGTGATTAAAATTAAAAATGTGACATTTTAGTGAATTTTATTATTTTTGTGATTTTTATTATTTTTTAATTATTAAAAATATTAAAATAATGCAAAAAAATCAACTTTTTTGGAAAATTGCAATTTTAATTTTCTTAAATTCCCCTGATATCAGAGAGGCTCCAAAACCAATTTGGTGAATTTTTTAGAAGTATTTTGAAAGTTAAGAATTTTTAAAGTTTAAGTTTGGCTAAATGGCTTAATCAACCTATTTGATAGGGCTAACTTGAAGTCCAATTGACTTCAAACTTTATAGTGGGTTCCTACGATCCTAAAGGTCGGTGGAGAATTGATTTCAAGTCAATTTGATGTATGGTTAGCTCTAATTAATTAAAGCTTCATTTTGGGTGTTTAAGCCGATTAGGGTTATTCAAGTGAGTTAACTCGAAACACTATTTTCCACTAGGGTCCACTTGGTCACAAGAAACATCACCAAATTTTCCTAGAATTTATTTCACAACATGCTAATTATTGGAATTAAAATACTCGGAATAGTGACCTAGAATTGAAAAATCAATAACTCTTCGTAGGGATGGCCTCGACTTTGGAAAATTCGGAGAATGTCCCAAAGTTTAGAGGCTTGAAAGCCACATGGTCTCATGCCATGGTGAATTGTATACATGCATGGAGAATTGAAAATGTGCGGAGAGTAAATAAATCATTAAAAATCGAAGATTCGATGAAATTAAATGATTTCTTTTCACATTATTCTCCTACATTCACTTTGACAAGAGAGGTATTTTTATTTTATTTTTAGGATTTTCCTACACAAAGTTATGAATTTTCTAAGTTACGGTAATTAAATAAATAAGAAAAATCCCTATTTTCCTACTTATCCACGCGGCGCCACACCATCCTCGGCGGCTCACGAAGGGCCGCGCGGCGCGCTACGATTCGGCGCCGCCATCGACTCGGCACTCCGGGGCCGCGGTTCATGTACTCATCGCGTTGTCCGGCTCGATCCCGAGCCGTCCACTCGATACACGCTCGATCCGGCGGCTCCCGGTCATCGTCTACGGCTGGTGTGCACCGTGACCGTCAACCTTCTAACCACTAAGTTCTCGCTCGATTCTCGACGGATTTTTGTGTTCTTATGCTGCATGGATTCGTCTTGAGGAGACGAACACATCCATACGGTAAACATGCATTGAAATTGATTCAAATTAAATGGAGAATCTGCTGTAAGATCGGGAAGAAGAGTGAGTCCATACCTTTGCTCGGAGAAGTGATGCTTCGATGCGAGAGTTGTGTCACCTTCGATTGGGTCCGAGCGAAGCTCAGGTGAAGTCCCTTGGCACTGGTGAATTGTCCAGAGTATGATTTCGACCATGGCCGATTTCAACCTTTGGAGTACGGAACGGATGGGTGGCACGGAGGGGGCTTTCAGCTGGGGAACTCCTTCTCTTGGTCTTGTGCGGGTGTGGGTGAGTTTAATTTGACTTTGGTGGAGGATTTGGGAGTGTCTGTTACGGCACTGAGAATTGAGCTCAAAATTGAGCTCGATTAGTGGGGATTAGGGCGAGAGAACGGTGGGGATCATATGCTTTAAGTGTGGGGGAGAGTACGGGTGATTTTGGCGAGTTTCCTTAAGGTTGGTTCAACACCTCTCATGGCCGAGAGGAGGTGGTGTTTAAATAGGAGAGGGTGGAGGGCCTCCGGGGGTTTACGGCTTGGGATCGAGCTGCTCATGCGAAGAGAAGAACGAGCCATGCTATCTGATTGGGGTGGGACACTTCAGCAATGGGGAATTTCAATGTTGGCTCACATGTGAGCTTTCGGCCATGGTGTTTTCCGGCGGCCAGGTGGTGGCCGGCCAGGCATGAGTCACCATCTTGGCCAGGTGGGGTCGGGGTGGGGTTTAGTGCGGTCGATTGGCCATGGACATGTGTAAAGGAGTTTGATTTAAATGGAATGGGAGAAGGCTCATTTTGGGTTCAAATTGGTCAACCCATGCATTTGGGCTAGGTTCATCATCCGAGGCTTGACCTTGGGCTGAGGAGAATCATTTGGAGCCAGTTGAATTGGGGTAGTGAAGTCCCAATCCATGGTGAGGTGGCTAAGCATGGTATAGTGTGTGACATGCTTAAGGTAAAAAAGGTTTAAGGGAGGTTTAGAAAGAACCCCTCTTCTTGCCATAAATGGACTAATGACAAGTCAAAGCCCCCATGGCTTCATGTGGCTTGAGAATGGCTTGTTCATGGCTTGCACTATGGCTTAGGATAATGCTTAGTCGATTTCATGGAAGTAGAATTTAGAAATTTTGGTATTTTGGTGGAGAATTTTCATGAAGCTTGATTTGGAATGGTTTAATGATGATTTTGAAACTTAGGGTTGATTTTGATTAGATGGATGATATGGAGAAATGTCATGTGGGCTTTGGATTGAAAACTTGGGCTTTTGAAATGGTCTTGGGTGGGCTTTTAAAGTGGTTTAAGGAAGTGGGCCTTTAGGTTTGAAAATGGGCTTTTGAATAGAAAAATTTGCAATGGGCCATGCCAAATAAATGTTGAGTTTTGTCTAAGGATGTGTCATGATTGATTTGAAACAAGTTTGGAGTGATTTGATTTGGTAAGTTGAGTATCGCATCGTTGAGTCCGGAACGTCGATTTTAGCTAGGTAGGATACCCATTTTGCTAGTGTTCCGCGCACAAGCAAATTTCACAAAAATTGATGTAAGCAATTTAAAAAAAAAAAAAAAAAAAATCTCCTATTTAAACATCTTATACACGCATAAACAAAAGGGGTCCCCATTCACAACTCTCTCCATTCGGCCGAAACCCTCCTCTCGACCTAGCGCCGAAAGCATCGCAAGGCCCCTCCTCTTCGGCGCGATTTCGTCGCACCCTCTCGGCCGGTGACGCCACCGGCGAGCTCACTAGCGTTACTTCCTCCACACGCCGACCTGAGAACCTTCGCCGCTCACAGGCCTTCCTCTTCATCTCGCGAAAAGGTCAATTAGGGAAGCAAGGAAGAGTTTCGACTTTTGGCTCCACCACTCGGTTTGCTTTGTCCTCTCTCTTGATCTATTTTCTTGCTTCATTACTCGGTCTTCTTTGCTTGGCTGCTCGATCTTTTTGCTTGTTCGCTCAGTTTCTTGCTTGGACTTCAGTTTTCTAGCTAGCTTGTTCGATATTCTTGTTCGTTGCCCGATTTATTTCTTGCATCTGCTATCTCCTTGCTCGTTTTTTTTATACGCTTGCTGGTTTGCTCATTTGCGTGTCGATTGTTCGATTTCTTGCTTGGTTCTGCAATTTTCTCGATTGATCTTTTGATATTCTTGCTAGTTTGCTGAACGTTCTCGATAGTTTGCTTGATGTTTTGCTGGATATTTTCTTTACTAGGCTGTTTGTTTGCCTATCAAGATATGTTGTGAGGATTTTGTTGTGGACTTTACTTTAGCCATAATGCATTTGTTCCACTATTTTCCTCGCTGATTTGCATGCTAGTTTCTATTCCAAGCCCTTTTGGGGAGTTAAATCAATTTTCTTAGCAGTTGAATGAGGCTATATTTACATGTATAATCCCTTCATGTTCTTTATCTCATAGCTATGCCACTTAATAAATCCAGGAAATTATATCGTCTTTGAGTAGCATGAATACATCTTAAGGAATTCTATGAAGCTTAACATTTGGTTTAAAGGGTGAAAGAATCTTTATGAAATGTCCAAAATGTTAGTGACTCATTTGGTAGTCCTTGGAATGAAAATGTGACTATATGTTTTGGGATATTTACATACATATAATGTAATTGCTTTACATTTACATATTTAACACCAGAAATTTACATAAGGGATGAATTCTTTAATATGTGGATATAAGCTGGATAAAGTTCATTCATTATTATATAAGAATGGAAATCCCTAAGTATATTGTTTCAATTATTATCCTTGAAACTTACAGAAAACCGATTCTTATCACCAGCTGCGGCCCGGATTGGGCCTACAATCCTTTAGTTCTTAGCTCTTTCAATACTTCTGATTTTTGGCTTTATAATTGATATTGTTGTAATTTAGAGCTGGGCTTGTTTTCATCCTTTCTATGACTCGGTTTTAGCTCTTTTAATGCTTATAATTTTGGCCTTATACTTGGGTTGTTATAATTGGTAGTTGGGCTGATGTTGTTGGTCTGGCTGGATTTCATATGGTGGCTCGGGTTAGCTTTGTAGTGGAACTACTATAGTGAGGAATAGGGCTGGTTTTTGTTAGCAGCATTTGGATTCGAATTTGGGTTACTCTTTGCCTTAATTTGTTGAAACAGAACTTTAAAAAAAAAATCTTCTTTTTGAAAGTTGATGTTAGAATAACTTACTTGAGGCTAAATTAAAGGAATGTTTTAACAACTATCCTTACTTTAGTTAGTTTAAATGATATATTGGAGATACATTGATTTTCTTTATTATGGATTGCAGCCTTTTGTAAAGTTTTATTGTGTATAAACATATGAAATTTCAAAGTGGGGGCATAAGTCGGACATGCGGGGTACAGGCAATGATGCACAGACTAATAATCGTGCTTTTATAGCAGAAAGAAAAAAAATCAGTACTCATATATAGATGCCCGTTTTACCTTGAGTTAGGTAGCTCTAATCCCTACCTTTAAGAAATCCGTGAACCGATAACAGATACTACGATATCAGACATTATACTGATACAGTAACAGATACTTCAACAACAGATACTACACCGCACTTGCACGACAATAAACACTGCACCTGCACGACAACAGATACTACGTCAACACATATCACCTCACACATATATCACAACAAACATATATCACATCGAACACATACAACATATTAAATATCACACACAAATAACACCCATAGCACATCATACACAACACATTTAATACATCAAACCAAACATGACATATCAAATACATCGCATCAGACACAACACATATAATTATCAAAATTATCATACACACCCTGCACATTAAACATCGCACATAAACACCACATATTAAACATTACACATACATACCACTCATCAAATATCACACACACATACTACATATTAAATATCACACATACACAACACACTACCCATTAAACACTACACACCATGCACTAGTTAATACACATTACACACCACAGACCAGATACTACGTACCAGATATTACACTGGTAAAGAATTCAGATACTACGATAACAGATACTCCACTCTCAAAACTCAGATACTACAAACCGGTTCACTCACTAATTAAGTGGTAGGGATTAGGATTGCCTACTCTAGGGTGATTTGCTCGGTGACTTTATCCGAGATTGATATGACTTCGCATTTCGGGTCGCTCGTGGGATCGAGATAGAAAAGAAGTCTACAGACTGAGCCTATCCTCAAATAGAATTCTTATTCCCCCACTTTGATCTTTTATATGTTTATAGCTAAAATTGATTGTATAGCTACTTGTAGTTATTAGCTTGCTTCCGAGGCATCGACGGAGTTGGCCAGGTACACATTTTTTTATTGTACAGTTTATTTACTTTCTTTATGACATGCATTCTTTTACTTTTGTACATACTTACCTGTATTCATACTTTGCTTTTATACAAGCCCCTAGGATAGACCATTTAGGGCATGACTATTTTCTTTTATTTACACATGTCTATTTTAAATACTACCTTTCTTGCGTACCTGTACTTACCCCTAGGATAGGCCCTTTAGGGCATGTTTGTTTTCTTTTTCATTACACATGTTTTTCCCTTGTACATACCCTTAGGATAGAGCCGTTCGAGGCATGTTTCTTCTCTTTCTCTTCTACCTCTATCCTTTCTCGAGACGAGACGACGGAGGACGAATGAAGGATCTTCGATCGGACGAACGAAGGATCTTCGATCGGACTTTCGTAGATTTAAATAACATCTATAGGGCGTCGAGGTCGTCGTTTGATACGACATAAACCCTCACACTATCTTTTAGGACTTAGTACGATCGTACATCATACGATATAAGTCCTAAACCTGTTTAGGATTCCGAGGTTGTCGTCTGGCACGACATAAATCCTCTCATATTTTTGGGTCATTTTCATTTACATACGACACGTAGATATAAATCCCAAAACATATAAATAATTTGCAAGATTAAAATATAAACACAACTTCACTTTCAAAGATATAAAGCCCAACCATAGTTTAGGTTGAGATGTCACTGAAGCACCTTCAGTATCTTCGACATCTCCTACTTTTCACTTCTTTGGATTCCGAAAATAATTGTTCCACATTGAACCATTCCCTTTGATTTTCTTACAACCAATCGTGAAAACCTGAACGTTGAAATTCTTGAAGACGAAACCCATGATCCTTATCTAGAGTTTTCTAGGTGATTTCAATCGCCTAAGATGTAATTAACTATAGGGCTTGCCTCTATAAAGAATTAAGAACCCGTATTAATATAAACCCTATCTAATCTGTGTATTAGATAGGGGAATTTGTCGGCTATAAAATACGCAAACCAAAATAGAGTCATAAACTTTTAAGTTTAGATAGTTAAGCCTACTAACAAGTGGTACGCTCATCTTTCGGGATGATGTGTCACTTGTAGTATCGTGCTCAACTATTTAAACTATTTGATACGAGATCTATCCGGTCTCGTTATTTTCAAAAATAAAATAATATATCACCATTTTCAAAATCAAAATAAAATACTTTACATATTACATTAAATTTAAATTTTAAAATTTTATTTTCAAAATAAGAAAAAAATTAGCCGATACTACGGCGACAGGAATGCCGCAGCGGGACAGCGATGTCGGTGGATGCGGTGGCGCGTCCTCCGACGGCGGCAGAATCCGGCGCAGTGGAATGCTGCGTCGAAAGGGGAGCGCCGGAGGAAGGCGGCGCCGGAGGAGGGCGCCGCCGGAGGTGGCACCGGAGGCGGCGCCAGGCCGCGCCGCGTTCGCGGGTTCGGGAACCGTTCGTAAAACCCTACTCGCGAACAGGTCACGAACGGTCCGCGGACCGGCTCGTGGACTCGGTCCACGGATCCGGTTCGCGGACCTGGCTCACGAAAAGAAAAAATAAAAAAATAATAATAATTATTATTATTATTATATATATATAAATTAAATTACTCATTTTAATTTCGAAATTAAATTGAGTTATTTAATTAATTTACTTTTATGTTAGGAAATAAAATAAGTTATTTGATTTATTTCCTTTTATTTCCTTTTATATGTCAAGAAATAAAATAAGTTATTTAATTTATTTCCTTTTATAAAATAAAATAAATTAATTAATTAACTCAATTTTGGGATTGATTAATTTTATAAAATCAATAATTTTGTTTTGTAAATCATAGGCTTTATGGCTTATAAATTAGCTCATTATTTATAAATATAAGATTTTATAAAATTAAATTAAAGTTTCAATTAAATTCGAATAAATGGTACTTTGTAATTGTCCATCATTTTGAATGAACTTATTGAAACATGATGTTGCCAAAGTGACCTCTCTTGTGTAGATAGTTCGTGACGAATGTTGGATGTTGTGTGTATGTGGGTTCATGCGAGTATTAATTGGTCCAAAGGAAAATTAATACTTGGCGGAACTGCATACACACTTGTGATGATAAGCATGTAACAATTATAAGGAATAATATATGAGTAATAAATCGATTCAAAGATAGATTTATTGCTTGATATACGTTATTGTTAATGTTTGATCATTACAACAAGATTACCATTAGCAGTTAATATTACTGTCCAAAGACTTGATATTAATGTTGCATTAGGTGTCTTGAGATGGGCTTTACCATTAATTGAATTTAAAACATTTTATTTATGTAATCTTTTGTTCCTTTTTTTTCAGTTGTTGCTAATGTATCTGCTAATCTCAATTCGGTTTCAATCCTTAAGGGTGATAGCTTTAAGGATTGGAAAGGGAACATTCACATTGTTCTTGGCTGCATTGATCTAGATCTAGCGTTAAGAATGGATAAACCTGCTCCTCTTACGGATGCTAGTTCCTCCGAGCAAAGGAGGATCTAAGAGAAGTGAGACCGTTCTAATCACTCGAGTCTTATGATCATAAAGCGCGGCATACCTGAGGCTTTTAGAGGTGCGGTGTCTAGTGAGATCACTGATGCTGCAAGTTTCCTTGCTGAAATAGAGAAACGCTTTGCAAAAAGCGATAAGGCTGAAACTGGTATTCTTTTAAAAAAACTAATTTCAATGAGGTTCAGAGGCAAGGAAAGTATAAGGGAGTACATCGTTGAGATGTCTAACATTGCTTCAAAGTTAAAGAAGCTAAAGCTCGAGTTGACGGATGATTTACTCTTGCATTTAGTTCTTATTTCTCTTCCTCCACGAGTTTGGCAATTTTTGGTCGGCTATAATATGCAAAGGGAGAAATGGACTCTTAATGAGCTTATTTCTCATTGTGTGAAAGAGGAAGAAAGGTTGAAGCAAGGAAAAGACGATAGTGCTCATTTGGTGAACACCTCTAAAGAAAATGACACTAAAAGAAAGAATGAAGCTAGCAAAGAATAAGAGTCCTTCTCAAAAGAAACAAAATAAAGTTCAAAATCCGAAAGTATCGGTTGTTTCTTTTGCGATAAAGAAGAACATCAGAAGAATGAATGTGCAAAATATCACGCTTAGCGTATAAAGAAAGGGTTGCCTGAGCTACCGAAAACCAAATGATGCTGAAAGATGCATTTATTTGGGAGATGGAAAATCGGTAGAAGTGGAAGCAATTGGGCATTTTAGATTGTTATTATGTATTGGTTACTTATTTGGATTTGATAGATACTTTCGTTGTACCGTCATTTAGACGGAATTTGGTTTATGTTTGTTGTTTGAACAAATTGGGTTATTGTTGTTCATTTCAATACGGATGTTTCGGTTTATCTATTAATTCCAATATTATTGGAACTGGTTCTCTTATGGAGTATGACAATCTTTATTTGCTTGATACTATTGCTTCTTATAATGAAACTCTGAATGTGGAATCACGAGGTACTAAACGTAAAATTAATAATGAAAATTCAGGAGCATTATGGCACAAGTGTTTAGGTCACATCTCTAGAAATAGAGTTGAAAGACTTGTGTCAGATGGAATTCTAAGTTCCATTGAGTTTACAGACTTTAATGTCTGTATTGAATGTATTAAGGGAAAACAGACCAAAAGAAAGAAATTAGGTGCATATAGAGCTACAGAAGTCTTAGAATTGATACATACGGATGTTTGTGGACCATTTTCTACAGCTTCTTGGAATGGTCAACAATATTTTGTACCGTTCATAGATGATTATTCAAGATATGCATACATATTTCTTATTAAAGAAAAGTCCCAAGTATTGGACGTGTTCAAATCTTATAAGGCTGAAGTTGAAAACCAACTAAGCAAAAGAATAAAGTCAAATCTGATCGTGGTGGTGAATACTACGGCAGATATGACGGTTCAGGTGAACAACGTCCGGGACGATTTGCTAAATTCCTAGAGGAATGTGGAATTGTCCCTCAATACACAATGTCAGGTTCACCTAGCATGAATGTTGTAGCTGAAAGACGAAACCACACTCTTAAAGACATGGTAAGAAGTATGATCAGTCATTCTACCTTACCAAAATCACTCTGGGGAGAAGCACTCAAGACAGTAAATAGAGTACCAACTAAAGCAGTTGTAAATACACCTTATGAGCTTTGGACAGGGAGAAAACCCAGTTTAAAGCATTTTCATGTTTGGGGTTGCCCAGCTGAGGCAAGGCCTTACAAGCCACTTGAGAAAAAGTTAGACCCTAAAACAGTGATCAGCTATTTTGTTGGTTATTCGAAGCGATCTAGAGGTTTCAAGTTTTATGATCTCAAATTAAAGATAATTTTTGAGACGGAACCTGCAGTGTTCTTTGAGGATATTGAATTTGGGGGAGAAATCGAGGTAAGAGACTTTGTCTTTGAGGAGGAAATAGAAAATACTACTCTTGTTGAAGAGGAATTGGTTTCTATTCCTATAATCGCTTTTGATAATGATCGGGATTTTACTCCTGACATTGATCAAGTTGCAAATCAAGAACAAGACATTGTTAATCAACCCCTTGAGGAACAAATTCAACAACCTCAAGAACAAGTTCAAGAGCAAGTGCTTTTGCGACGATCCACTAGGGAAAGAAGAAATGTTATTTCAGATGATTATATTGTATTTCTTCAGGAACATGAGGAAAATATTAGTATGATGGAAGATGATCCTATCAACTTTCATCAAGCTATTCAAAGTTTCAATTCAGAAAAATGTATTAAAGCAATGAATGAGGAGTATAAGTCTATGCAATACAATAAAGTTTGGAAACTTGTCCCATTACCAGAAGGAAAGAAACCCATTGGTTGTAAATGGATTTTTAAAACCAAAAGGGATTCAAAGGGTAATGTAGAGAGACATAAAGCTCGTCTTGTAGCTAAAGGCTATACTCAAAGGGAAGGGATTGACTATAAAGAGTCATTTTCTCCAGTTTCAACAAATGACTCTTTTAGAATAATCATGGCACTAGTTGCTCATTATGATATGGAGATACATCAAATGGATGTTAAGACCGCTTTTCTCAATGGATACATTGATGAAACGATCTATATGGTGCAACCAGAAAACTTTGTGTTAGGAGACCCAAAGAATATGGTTTGCAAACTGACAAAATCTATTTATGGGCTCAAACAAGCTTCCCGTCAATGGTATCACAAATTTCATCAAGTAATTCTATCATTTGGTTTTGAAATGAATGCAGTTGATGATTGTGTATATCATAAATTCGGTGGGAGAAAGCATTGTTTTTCGATTTTGTATGTGGATGACATATCGCTACCACGAAATGATATTAGCATGTTGCAGGAAACCAAGAGATTTCTATCACTTAATTTTGAGATGAAAGATCTTGGTGATGCCTCATTTGTTTTAGGAATTCGATTCACCGAGATCGTTCTCGGTGTACTCTTGGATTATCACAAAGAGGCTATATTCATACAGAGTGCTTAAAAGATTTGACATGCGAAATTGTAAACCAATTGACACACCTGTCGCTAAAGGAGACAAATTCGGTCTCAATCGAGTGCCCAAAGGAAACCTTGAGATTCGGGAAATGCAAAAGATTCCTTATGCTTCAGCGAGTAGTGAGTCTTATGTATGCTCGAAGTTTGTACGCGGCCGGATATTTCGTACATTGTTGGAGTTTTAGGCGGATACTTAAGCAACTCCGGGAATGGATCATTGGAAAGCGATCAAAAGAGTTATGAGGTACTTAAGGAGAACAAAAGATTACATGCTTACATATAGGAGATCGGATCATTTGGAGATCATTGGGTATTCGACTCGGATTTTCGTTGGATGCCAAGACAATGAGAAGATCCACATCAGGCTACATATTTTTGTTAGGTGGTGGAGCTATATCCTGGAGGAGTGCAAAACAAACACTAATAGCTTCATCCACTATGTCAGCAGAATATATAGCATGTTATGAGGCATCCAACCATGGCATATGGCTGAGAAATTTTGTCATCTGGCTGCGCATTATGGAAGGAATTGAAAGACCACTAAAGTTATTTTGTGACAATAAATCGACCAGTATTGTATTCCAATAACAACGAAGTTCATCCAAGTCAAAGCATATTGACATCAAATTTCTTGTTGTGAAGGAAAGAATATAGAGTGGCCAGATTCACATAGAGCATATTGGAACAAACTCCATGATTGCAGACCCTCTTACAAAGGGTCTGATACACAGGGTCTTTCATGAGCATACTGCTCATATGAGTGTTATAAAGCTTGAGGAAATTTAGATTCGGTGGGAGTTTGTTAACTTATATTTTTAACTCTATGTTTTATTTTGTATACAAACATATTTGAATATTTTCTCGATCGAAATGAGGTATTTTATTCGATTCGATACACTCTGTACGGTTAAAGTATGATCTCACTTAAGTAAAGTAGGACCAAGTTGAAAATTGATATGAACGAACCACCTTGCATGTAATTTTCATTCCATACATTCATGATTGATCTATGTCATTTAATTATATTAATATATGTGACCATTGATGGGTTTAGTTGTGATAAATACAATGAAGATCGCTTTGATCATATATCGATATGATTAATGGACGAGATCGTAATGTGTCTTTACAATGATGACAACGAATTTAGAGGCGCACTAAGGTCGACACATTTATCTTATACATATATAGTCCAAGTGGGAGATTGTTGGATCAATTATGAGACTATAATGTAATTAATAAATGTGATTGGACCATCATTTAATAAGTCAAAATTATTGTGGTCTAATTAAGAATAAAATTTATGACTTTAGACACATTTGTCATGAAATTATAAGTGTGGATACCATAAGGGCAAATTCCAATTTGATGAGGGGCAGAATTGGAATTAAGCAAATTTTGTAACTACCCTTTGGTTACATTAAATAAAGAGGTAATGATCCCCGATCTGCAGGGGTGTGAAATCTCTTGTACCCCATCAACGAGAGAGACTAAGGAAAACTCCAGAAAGCCTGCAGATTGGAAGATCGTTGCTTGCAATCGATCAAATGGATTCAGGTACGCTTCCGCTATTGTATCGATTCAGATTTTTTATAAATATGAACAGGATTGAAAGATTCTCGTGGTGTATTCCTAGTAGATTTTTATTCGATCAAAATCTATTTGGAAAATTTAAAGAGTTTCTAACATAATACACCTAATTCTTATGAGAGTTTACATACATAACACCTAATTCTTATGCATTTACATATCTCACACCTAAACTCTGATTTTTACATTTGAAACACCTTCTTCAATGTACGAAAAGAAAAAAGATACTTAGGAATACGATTGTCAAAAAAGCTCGTTGTTCGCAAACAGTTCGTATTCGGTTTGCCAAGAAGTTCGTGTTTGATCCGTTCGATAAGCAAATAAGACAAACACGAACAATTTTTTTTGTTCGGTTTATTAAACGAACCTAACACGAACAGTAATGAGTTCGTTCGTGGGTTTGATATTGTTCGAAATATAAAATAATTTAAAATAATTATATATTAAAAATTTATGATATTTTAAAAATAATTATATATTATAAAACTTTATCATATTTTAAATAATTAAATTTCTATAAATTATAATATATTATTATAGTTTTAATTATATTAATATAAATATTATAATATTATAATTAATATACCATACTATATTAAAATAAAACCCTAAACGTCTTATTCAGTTTATTTCAGTTTTAGGAATTATGGATTACCTGATGTGTACGGAATACATGATCAATTTGCTTCATTTTGAGAAAGTATGCTATCAAAGCCGTAGTCGTCAAAAAGTTCGTAGTTCGCGAACAGTTCATGTTGGGTTTGTCAAGAAGTTCGTGTTCGATTAGTTCGATAAGCAAACGAGACAAACACGAACAATTTTTTTTCGTTCGGTTTGTTAAACGTACCAAACACGAACAGTGATGCGTTCGAACATTTCGAACACGAGCACTAGTTCCGTTCGTTCGTGTTCGGTTCGTTTACACCCCTACTTAGAAAGTACATATTAGAGGTTGGGTGTGAGATGTAAATGCATAAGAATTGGGTGTTTTGTATCTAAATTTATGGAAAAACTAAATCATTTACATACATACCACCCAATTTTACCTATTCATATGTCTAATACCTAAATTTTATTTTTTATATTAGTACAACTATCTTTTAAATTTTTGAAAAATAGTTGATATCTTTTCATTAATTGATAAAATGTCATGCAACTAAAAATTTGAATTTAGGTATTAGATGGGTAGTTAAATTGAAAGACTCGGATCCCTGAAATCTCCGAGCAAAGAACTTATTTAGAAAGGAAAAATACATGACGATGGACAAATTGAAGATTCTTTTAAAAATAAAAAGAAAAAAGAATGAAAATAAAGTGAAAAGCAACCTCAATACCTTCTGATTGAAGGTAAGCTTTTATGAAAGTTCGATCGCTTCACCATACTTGAGGTGCATTGATGAGAACAAAATAGAAGATTTCCTTAGGAGATACACTACAGAGAATGTTGGATTCACTTTGGAGGAAAAAGCTTGGTCCACAGAATTGAATGAAAATGTTACCTTTGGCCAACATTCATGAGAGAAGTGAAGGAATTCTCTGAGAGATTCGAGCAACGTCAAAAGTATGCATCATTATAATACCGGGCAGCCCATAGATAGGAGCAGATTGTTTTCCCGTAGCCTTTTGCCATCTAGGGCTCAACATCATTGGGTTGTTCCCACCAATAAAGAGCTAGTGCAAATTTCCTTTTGTATCCGTGTAATACTCATGCTTAATCTCATGAAAAAAAAGTGAACAAATTCTACCCTTCAATGAGAAAAATTTAAGAGACATATTGCTCGTTACTACAATAAGCACGTCTGAGAAAAGGCCTTTGCCTCCAGGAACCTTTTGCAAAGTAAGGCCGATCCAGTTGAGCATTGACAGGCGGTTAGCAAGTTGGATCAGATGTGGATAGGTATGTTCATCATGGACCAAAGGATCACCCCCGGTGCATACATGGTCAAGAAATACAGTGAGAAAAGAGTCTCTCAGATGTGAAGCAGAGATGATCTAAAAATATTTTTTCCTTAAACAAAATCTATAGTTCCAATGCTAAAAAAAAGAATGGAATTTTTACATCTAGCTTGTAAATTTTTACATTTAAGAAATGTTAAATAAATAATTCGGCTTACTATGTGCATAATCCCAAGTTCAAATAACACTTAAGGAACTTGAGGACTTCATACACTTTAATTTCTAGCCAACACCTGAAGAACTTGAAACTGAGTAGCAAAGCCGACGGAAATGTCAAGACATTTGATCGATAAAATACACAAAAAACTAGCCTACAATTCTCACGCAACTCAAATAATTCTCTAAACTTGTGCTAGATATCATTTTAAGGTGATTCCCGACCCGGTAGCATTAAGCTATGTGAAGGGTACTGAGCAAATCACTCTAGAATTGAGTCTTAGCGGTTATCCCCACGAAAGTAGTGACTAGATCTGCATAATAAGCTTAGCATAAAGGGTACTCCATCTGAAGAGGATATCTGACCAAGCGACTAAGACTCAAGAAGTATAATACATGAGTCTAGCATCAACACTAAAAACTGACAACAACGCAAGCTATTTGATTGGTAGAACATACTAAAATGACCAAAAACAATTAAAGACGTCCATCGAAATTTAATGCTGAAAAATTAGCCCTGAACGTCCAGAAAAAAAAGCCTATTGGAGGTGCTTCCTTGCCTAATATTGATAAGCTTTATAAAGGGTAGAGAGTAAATCATCTGGGATGAAAGTCTCAGGGGTCATGCCATTCAAGGCAATAGTCTGACCTAGCAAATAAGATGAGAAAAGTATAAGAACTGAGCCAAGTGACAAACATATTGAAAACAACCAAGAAAACACTCCTAATGGATGAACAATCAATTGTCACATACACACCACAAGCAATAAATGGTAAAGTGCACTAAAGGTAAAAATGAGACAGTGGTAAAAAGTTGATCAAGGTTGTATTTCATTTCTCGGAATCGGCTAATTACAAGTTCTTTACAAAATTCTCTATAAAATCTTCTTATTACAAAAAAAAAAAAAATCCAAGTATAGGTATCCTCACTCGTGGATCACGCATTTGAACAAATCTCCATCCACCGCGTACTCCCCTTGGGCTGATCTCTCCTTTTGATGGCTACTGTCAGGGAAGAGAAAAGCTTGTTAACTCTCCTAAGTTGGGATACCACAAACTAGTTAATTTCCAGCTTCATTGCGAGCTGGAGTTGTCTGCTCTAGCATTCATAAAACTCATCTTCAATCTTTATCATGGCTACTTTTCTTTGATCTCCTAATGAACTATAGAGAACCACTCTAACACATCCTCTAGCTCTGTCACAGCTTCATCCAGCCAAGCCTCTGTCATGATCGTTCCTCGACCTCAAGCAAGAGTGTGGACTTGATGATATCAGACTTCTATTCCTTGTATGATGCTTCTTTGGCATCGAGGAAGAGCGTGTAGTCGCAATTCCCAAGAGTTGTTACCAGTTGATTGCATGACAAAAGTCTTGAAAACTATAGCTTTTTTAGATTTTTTTTTTCTTGAAGATTTTCACTTAGAGGACGTTCTCTATAGTCGAGGCATACATATCATTACCTGAATCAATGCGAAAGCAGTCCCTCATTATATTTATTAGAGCGACTTAAGAATACTTTGTAATGTAGACTTTTGCCTACTCTTTCCGCATTGGACTCCAGTTGCTCAATACTCCTTTTCTTCTTTTCTATGCAGGAGGAGGAGGTTTAACACCCGACTTAGATGCTAAAGTCGTGTCCTTCCTTCGGCAGGCTTCTTAACTTGTAGTAGGCTCAGGCTCTGGGTCAGGCTCTGCCGAATCCATTTTGAGAGCTTCCTCCTCAGTAGCAAGAAACATAAAATCTGGCTTAAATTCAGTGGAAGCCACAGGGGAGGGCCCACTAGCCTCTCCTCTTATAGTGGTGGTCACTTGCTCTGGAGTCACTGAATTCCAATTTGACCATTCATTTGAGAGCTTCCCAACATCAAACTCAGGTAGCTTGGAGTTTTGTCGCACTCTTCGTTGTATGCCTTGGAAGAACCCGTACCCATCAAAGATGGCTTTCGCTCGATCAAATCAAACTCCCTAGTGGAGACCCATTGAATTATTATGGTGATTTCAGAAAACATAGTGGATAAATTTTGAATCTGAGATCTCAACATTGAGGTGAACGGCTGCCTCCTCCTCCCTCACTTCCTCGACAGTTTTCCATCAAGTTGTCTTCTTATGCAGCTTTTTCTAAGAAAACTGAGAAAGCCTCTCAATCTGTTGCACCTCTGCACGTCTAACTCTACCCAAAGCTCTGTGGTCAAGGCCCAAAACTTGTTCGCATTCAAAACTTTATTCACCACCATATGATGGTGTATTGGATGATGGACTTGAGTCTCCCTTTGATCACTAACGTGAAAGCTTCAAATCTTAGGAGGCACAAATTTCTTCTTCTTAGATGGCCCACGAGTTAGACGATTCTAGTTCCTCAGTCTTTGCTCGACTAGAGGATGAAGCGATACTTCTAGTCTTTAATTTTTTTCTCAAGCTGACCAGGAGGAACTTCCGAGCCAACCCAAAGTCTACATAATCATCTATTCCACTCAAAATGAGAACATGTATGAAAAGAGCTTTTGTGATCGAGTGATCTCCCTTCACCAGAAATATCCGGATGATCTCCCTTCACCAGAAATAAATCACACATGTAAGAAATAAATCTATTATGCAATTATATTTTATATATTTTTATGTGAAAATTTCATGCAAAATTGACATATAAAATTATCATTCTTTTATCACATTTTTTCTCTTACATCTAATAATGTTGATTTTTTTGTATTATAGAAAAAAATATCATTTAATTAATTCTTAATTTACTTGCTTTTTTATCCTCATAGATTATTTATTATAAGAATATATTATGTATTTATTTATTTATTTATGTTCATAATATTGATACATTTTAAGAGAATAAATATCAAAGACTCAAAGAAGAAATATAAATATAAGAATAAATAAAATGTATTCAAGTTGGCTGAGAAAGCCAGGGCTGCGGAGGCAAATTCTGCACCAGCTATAGTGGAGTATGTGTTTATTGAGATGTCCGAAATGATTAGAGACAACAAATCTAAAACTATTTTTTTATCACAATTTTTTTTGTCTTTAATAACTTTGAATTTTTTTTTATTATAGAAAAAAGCATCATTTAATTAATTCTAAATTTACCTGATTTTTTATCCTAATAGATTATACGTTATAAGAATATATTGTGTATTTTTAAGTTCTTTTATTTATTTATGATCGCATGTTGTCAGTTTAGCGGTAAGCGTATCATTTAATCCGCACATCCGGACGGCCAACCACCGACCATCACATTACCCGCCAATGAGATGTATGACAACGTGGCGCTCGATGGTGGCCTTCCGGATTCTCTGTGTACTGGACGAAATATTTTTTTATCTCGTTCATGAAGCTTCATGGACACCTTATATGATCTATCGATAAATTATGATGGATTCGATTGACGATGATAACACTATTATCATCACAAATGAATGAGTTTTTTTTTAGTATAATGTAATGTCTTTTGGCTTGAAGAATATTTGAACAATTTATCAAGGATTAATGGATATGATCTTTGCTAAGAAAAGGAGAAAATATTGAAGTGTAAATTGATGATGACTTGGTAAAAAATAAATAGCCATAACAACACATACTGGATCTCGAGGCGACTCTCAACACATTAAAGAAGTTCAAGTTCAAGCTTAATCCTTTAAAATGCACTATTGGAGCTACCTCTTAAAAAATTTCTCAAATATCTGCTTACTTCCAAAAGAATAATGCCATATCTTGAGAAAGTATATGCCATAATAAACATGAATCAACCAAGGAACCACAAATGAAATCAAGTTTTGACTAGGCAAATAGTGCAACTTCGTAGATTTATCTCAAAATCTAGAGATTGCTCGACTTTGATGTCGTTAACAACAAAATCGAATACAGGGCTCGATTGCTAGCCTCATATTTTAACTAGAAACCAGAATCACTCATCATTTAGCCATATGTAATTCTCGGTTATGGGTGAATCAAAACACCTGATTTATTTGAGATTCGAGATCAAATCATGCTCATATATTTGACAGAGTTAAAAATGAAAGATAGAAATACTTGAGCATTTTCAAATCAAACACATCTCGAGAAAGGAATATCAATTCTTTGAGCTTTCTAAAGGAGAACATCCTTAAACAATGGTCAACTATCCTGTATCAACCGACTATTGAAGGAAAAATTTTTACATTAGGACGCCGCACGTAGAGCTACATGCGGCGTCCTGATCCAGCCAGCACATCGCGGCTGTTAAATTTTGAAAAAAAAAAAAAATTGAACTGCGGCCGGATCCCCATACACCCTTCGCGGCGATGTGCGGCTGGATCGGGAACGCCGCACGTAGCTCTACGTGCGGCGTCCTGATGTAAAATTTTTTCCTATTGAAGAGGTTAAAGTTACAAATCTGTAAATTCAACCAGTCGATAGTTGGATCAATTCACTTATATAATGCTTTTGACATGCTAGTCTCGACAGATATTAAAGATCTTCAAAGATTTAATATCAAGGCTGGACACTACTTGAAAATTAATAGAGAACTATTCCAAATGTCTGTCATTTCCACCCCTTTAAATTGTTTTAGGGAAGACGAGAAGGATTAAATTTTATAAGAATTTCACTTTGGAGAAAGCGGCTTTCATTCCAATGGAAGAACTCTAACCAATTAAATCCTCTCGCAAAGGTGTTTTTGGCCTACCCTTTGAAAAGATGCTGAGGAATTCTCAAAAAGGTTTGAATAGTATGCTAATTTTTCCCTGATGTGGCTCCAACCTTCATTTTGAGCTACAACCTATAAATAACTCTTAGCGCTTCGCAGCATGGTGGATGGACCTTATAGGGCCACTTCTCCAAGAAAAATTACAACAAAAATACATCCTAGTCATGATTAATAATTTTACTACATGGATCAATGCTAAGCCTTTGGCCATAATTCATAATTTCATGTGGACAGACATCATGTATTATCTATGGCTTTCATCACCAATAATGGTACCTGAATTGCGGATAAGAATATGAAAGTTTTTTGCTGCAGCCATGGGATACGACCGAAGTTCACCTCCGTTTACCATCCCAAGAGCAATGGTCAAATAGAAGCAATTAGTAAGCTCATTTTAAATTTACTTAAATTTACTTAAGAAAAAAATTACTCATGGGATACGACCGAAGTGCTTCTGTCTGTTTTATGGTAACTTCATACAGTGCCTTATATCGCCATGGGTCAAACACCTTTTGCCCTCTATCACGGAGTTGAAGCAGTCGACCCATTGAGTACGTGTAATCAATCAACGCTTCTTGTTGCTTCAAATTTTGAAGAGTCTAAACTAAATGATTAGAAAGTAGCCAATAACAAAGACTTGCATGATTTTATAAACCTCTTAGAAGGACTCAAGACCATGAATCTATACAAAAAGGAAGCCGAAGGAAGAATGTTGAAATACTATAATTTGAATGTGAAAGAACGATGATTCAAACCGTGGGACCTAGCCATAATAAAAGTAGACGTTGCAGCTCGTGACCAAACCCTAAGAAAGTCTGAGCCATCAAGGTCCATCCCTTACGTAATAAAGTAGCAAACCAGGCTAGTAACCATTAGTTGATCAACTATTCATGCAAATAAATCCCTAGAATGTGGAGTAGGGATGATCTAAAGAAGTTCTATCCTTGAGCTAAAATTTCTAAAAAAATACTCATTGCCTAAAAATATGTCTTACAATCACTAGTCCATATGCACAAATTTAAACTATCTTGGTCGTATATGGAATTATATAGAATATATATAACTCTTTGAAATTGATAGTAAGGCTAACTGCATACAAATTTTAATTTTACTCATTCTAACATAATATATTTTGCTCAAATATATATACATATATACATACATTGAGATACCCCAATGAAGATACTAGTGAAAATTATTCCTTTGATGTCTTTTATATCATCAACTAATAATTTGAAGCTTCATGTTTTATAGGTCACAGCATAGACTAGTTCAACGGCACAGGATATCGCCAACTCAGTTCAGCAAATACTTGGCTTCATAGACGGCAGCAGAGACCAATACTGATACCCATCCGCAATACTACCATTCCTTCTCGTTTTCGACTAAATTTCAATATTTTACATAAAATATTACCTTAAATAAATGATGGTAATATAAATCTAAAGGAACATAAATACTACTATTGTGAATCAGCGCTATCACTTCTTTCAACATATATTAATATACGATGAAGGAAATTTTAATGAAACCAGTAAGTATAATGCAGGAAACATAATTGCAAGTTTGGTGATGCTACCATATATGATTGACAACTGTTGTATTTGTGGAAATTACAAGTAGATTAAGGTAACTTCTTACAATTATTCATTTCTAGATTAAGGTAAATACTTACAAACTTAATTAAAAAGAGTATTGATATGAGTATTTACTTTTTGTTTTCATAGGAATTAGCTTATAGAAGTATAAAAACATAATAATCCAAAATATATTGCTTCACCGGCAGCATAAACATTGTACATTTTTGTACAAAAGATTACTAAAATTAAGCCCCCGTTTGGGGAAGCCTATATGTGCAGGGGCGTTTTTGAAAACACCGCGGTACGTTTGGACCACACGTTTTGACAGCTTATCCGAAAACGCAGTTGGGTTTTTACACTATATGTTGGTCGCGGGTCGAATCCTACGGCCGACCCATGGGCCATGTTTCAGGATAAGTTGTTTATCTTAAAATGCATAAGCTGCCCCAAACACATCCTAAGTTTCAATTGAGAGAACCTCGATGAGCTGCCTTAGAGACAGTGACAACAGACACCTCAGACTCTACGTCACAGATGTTACGACCCTTGCAAACCTTGTCATAGCCATTTTCGCCCCAATTCTCGGTCCAAGGGTTCTTTATGATCCAATATGGCTTATTCTTCAAGCGAATCGGAGCATAGCCAACAGAGTCATACCCCACCAGAAGCACACCATGATCTCGATTCTTACTGCATAAGCAGGGGCAAGAGACTCCGCTGATGTAGAACTACATGTACAACGAATTGATAGCCACCGCTTGGATGATAATATCATAAATTATGGTGAGTACTCTCATTGCAATGAAAGACACATGAGCTAGAGTTTCTCAACTTTATATTTGATCATATTTGATCAGGCTTTTCAATTCTCTTCCATATTTGAATATGAAAGTAAGTCATGCAAAACTTATTTTTTAGTCTCTCACGTCTTAAAGCGAGTGTTAAAATAGGCATGATTAGATCATTTGGGAGGTAAAAAATCATGATATAAATTGCCCTAATAGCAGGGGCAGAGCTAAGTAGGGGTGTGTGATTGGGGAGTGGTAATTCAAATTCAAATTTTTTTTTATATGAGAAGACAATATCATCTTATTTAAAAGAATGATAAAATAGAGCAAATTAATGTTAAGCTAAAAATACAATCCACGATTGATTGATAGACAAAATTAATCAACTTTTTTTTTTTTTTTTTTTTGAAAATAATCATCATTTTATTAGCAATCGAAATGATTTTGTAAAAGTGACATGACCACTATACCACACGTACTTAAAGTTATTTCACTATGCAATGGACCTAAATAAAATAATAATAATAGATAGATAAATATAAATTTTAAGATAATTTTATATTTAGTTCTTTTATTCTCAATAATAATAAAATAATATTAAATTAATAAAATGAAATATTAAAATATAACTTTGTTTAAAATAATGATAAAGCAGACCATATAAGTTAAGTGAAATATTAATCAATCTTTATTTTTTTTAGATAATTAACTTTTTATTAGCAATTGAAATAATTTTGACAAGTGTTATGCACACTGCACCACACATCAAGGAAATAGCAGAAGTTTAAAAGAATGGCGGAGAAGCAGCGAAGGCCGTTGCATAGCAAAATAATTTTATACAAAATCCCATTCTTGGGAACTATGGCGAAGGCTAAAATGACGGAGAGGAGGTTACTAGGTTAGACGCCTGATAAGCGGTTCCGTACATCCTTGTATTTCTCCATCCGCCATTGGAGCTGTGATTCACCGGCGAGCTCTCCCCAATCTGTTAATAAATAGGAAGCCCTCTCATCAGTCCAAATCACTAAGACCCAACCTCTCCCCTTACAGTAAAAGAAAGAAAAGCCTTACGAACCCTCTTCCAATCCTCTAGCTCCTCATGGCCAAAAGCAAGCCTTCCCCTGCTCCTTCCACGGCGGCTGCCAGAAGCACTGGAACTCAAGAAATGGTGGAACTCCACATCAATAAACAACTCATCAGGGAAATAGCTCAGAGCCGCAAACAGATTGGACGGCTCCGCTTACAACTTGCTTCATTAGCATCCGGCCAAGACGATCAAGATATTCTTGCGGCAAATACAGCAAGTAATGTAGTCCAGAACCTCAAATCCCTTAATATCCGACTTGTGAAGCAAGTCGAGGAAAGCCGCAAAGAGATCAAGCGGCTTCAATCTGAGTTGGCTTTGTTCGTTGCCGATCAAGACATCTTGATCGGTGTAGAGCAAGATGTTTTCAACCTAGTCCTCTCCTATAGCCTCTCTGAAGCTGTGACAAGTAGGACTGCGGAGATGGCCGCAACGAGAAAAAAAGCTGAGTCAAATGCTATAGATCTTGAAGCATTGAAAATTCGAAAGCACGCTCTTCTTGAAAAGAAAGCTAGCGTACAGAAGAACATTGAGCGCATCACCAAGGAGAGGGATTCAAGTCTTCAGTCTTTGGAACAAAGGAAGAAAAAGATTAGCGATCTTGGGCACAAGCGCAGCGGACAAATATGGAAGTGGATCTGTTGTGTTGCAGTAACTTCAATCTGTGCATATATTTTATTAGTCTAAGAGTATTAGCCTATCGCTAAATTTGATTACATTATTTTTCTAGTTTTTTATTCTTTAAATAAAATGAAGAATATTTTTTTGTAGTTATAATTAATATATTAGTTGGTATGTTTTTCTACCTCGCCCAAGTCTCAAGATTTTTTGCTTTTCAAAATATTCTAATTAAAAATTCTGGTACCTCTACTACTATGTATTATATTATATCTATTATTAGTAGATATAATATAATACATATTTCTAAATTTAGTTTAGATGAATTCATTTTTTATTTTGGCTTTCTAAATTTATTATTAATTTTTTTACAAATATATTCAATATAAGAGCATGTGTTAGTAATAAATTCAATAGGATACAACCATAAATTCACCGAACATATAAAAAATTAAATCATGTCTCGCCTAATTCTTGATAGTATGTACCAAAGAAAAAAGTAGAGTAAGCAACAATGACTTTCTTTCTCGAAGAGATAAAAACCAATATAAAGGTTGATTAACCAGAAAGGTAGAATCTTTGGTAACATACTGGAAAGAAGTCAGTTTTGTATGCAGCCCAGAAGAAAATGACTGTCATCAGGAAGAGGGGGAAGGCTTCAACCTATCCTTCGATATCGTCATGATGGTGCCTGGCAAAATATACAGAAGGGCAAAATTATTAAGAATTGTTTACATACATACCACTCAATTCTTAAGGTGGAGTGATGGCTAATGTGGAATGCTCTCATGTGATAGAGTGACTATAAAGGTACAGGAGACTTTGGATTTACTCTCTCATCCAATAGCTAAAAATAATTTTGGTATAAAATTTCAAGTGGTTGACTCTCACGCATAAGCTCAAGTAATAAGGGCCTCATGTAACTTAACAATCTCACATTCACATGAGACAATTTTGTATCAACTATCACGCAAATAGATAAAGAAAATATATGTTGGTGTAGAAATGCTAAAAATAGTTCGCTCTTAGTCATAGGATTTTAAGCTTTTGAATTGAAAATAAATTTAACCACTAATATCTATCTCAAATTTGATCCCTCCTTTGGTTTACCAAGAGAAAAATACCAGTGTAAAAAGCATTTCTACCACGATACGTATAGTGATTGACACAGCATAAATCTGCAAATAAAACAAATCAGACACCAATAATAAGAACCAACAAAGTTGATCAAGAACATTAAAACAGAATAAAGCATCCCTCTATAAGAGCCAAAGAAACTCACAATATAATTTTTCATCCTCTGAAAAATAGCACAGTTCGTTCGGACAACACTGATGATAACACTCAGATCAGGCTCAGTTAGAACAATATCAGAAGCACTTCTAGCTGCATCAGTCGCATCAGCCACTGCTATTCCTATCTCGGCTTTCTTCAAGGCTTGAGCATCATTAACTCCATCTCCAGTCATACCACATATATGCTTTTTTGCTTGTAAACGCTTAACAATCTCATATTTATGCTCTGAAAATGTGCCAAATAATTGTGAAAATTGCGAACCGAAATAGCAACGACGAGCCTTTCAAGAGTAACAAATGCACTAAAAACTCTTACACAAGATTAGACTTGACAATTATACCTGGAAAACCCCAGCAAAACCATCAGCCTTTTCTATTAGTTCGTCTACCGGCAAAGCAGCAATGGACTCATCCTTCGCATTGCCCAACAAAGCAGATGAGGGATACATATTCCTATGAATTTACATATCGAAGACCCAAACTATGTTTATTACATTTATACCACCTGAAATTTTCAAATTACATCAAAAATATCTTTATTTTAGCTTCTAAAAAGTAAAACACCTCATGCATATTTATGGTGGCATATACGTAAAAATTGAAGTTGAGGTGTTAGATATGTAAATACATAAGAATTTAGTGGTTTTTTGAGTTCTAATTTTATCTTCGGAGATGAATACCACAATCGCTTACTTTTGAAAGCATTATGCAGATTTTCATGCACAAGATTTTAATAACAATGTTTTAGGGATGGTGGTGGAAGAGTGGTGTGTGGGGCATTTGCATAGAGGCCACCATATTCTATTTACATATCTAACACCCAACTATGTTTTTTTTTTTATGTTTACACCCCTGGAAAATTTCAATTTACATAAAAAATATCATTATTTTAGCTTCTAAAAGGTAAAACACATCTCATGCATAGTTAAGGTGGCAAACCTGTAAAAATTGTAGTTTAGGTGTTAGACATGTAAATACATAAGAATTGAGCGGTATGTATGTAAATCTTTATTTTTTTTCAGTTCTAATTTTAAGTTTGGAGATGAAGTCAAGCCAACCTGTTGCGATAATCGATGCGAACCGATCGCCATTGTTACAGACAAGACTGTGGGCATGGCTATAGGAATTCCTCCGATAAGTAGAACGAGAAGATTGTCGATTCCTGGACGATAAGCCCGAAGCTGGATTGGGTATAAGACAATAATCTCGGTAAACATACCCACAGCAATAGAACAGATACAGAAATTTCCAATAGCTGTTAAAACCTGCTCAACAAATAAAATCCACCAACAAAACGAAAAAATTAATAAAATAAAGGGAAATTTACATACATAGAATACAATTCTTATGTATTTACATATCTGACACCCAAACTTTCATATTTACATACATAGATGGATTTCACTTTTAAAAGGTGATAGAAGTGCTATTTTGATGTGATATTAAAGAATAGAGTGCTATGTGTGTAAATATGTAAGTATAGGTGTGAGATATGTACATACATAAGAATTGTTGGCTATGTATGTAGATATGAGGGCCAAATTCATGTAAGCTGTCCTTTACACTCACCTTTTGGAAGTGACCAACTTGGCTTGTACTGTCGACAAGATGTGCAGCCTTCCCCAAGAAGGTGTGAACACTAAAGCTTCAATCTCTCCTTGCTTGCATGTGGAACCAGAATACACACCATCACCAGGACCCTTGGTTACAGGCAGTGACTCGCCAGTAAGGGCAGACTACATATTTCACCCAAAAATTCAAAGCAAAAGACAAGTGAGAGAATTAACATATTAAAACCCAAAAATTAAAACTAATAAATACAATAAATTTATGGGGTAGTTACAAATAGCACTTGAAACTTTGCTATCTACAAAACTAGCACCATCTTTCATCTGTTTTTCAAACTTTCACTCAAATATGAAAATTTATAACAAAATATCAACCCAGATGTTTCATTTTTATCAAATTCAGAATGATTTGATCATATAGCACATGCAAATGGACCAGTTAGGTAGTTCAAAAAAATGAACTGGTTGTGAATTTTGTAAATAGCAAAGTTTTGAATGCCATGCATGTAATTATCTTTATTGATGCTTAATGTTAACCATAAAAATCCTAGATTGCATACATATCCAGCCTACACTTTCTCAAGTTTAGAGTAGGAAAAAAAATCAGAAACTATGGTGAAAAACAACAAGAGTGCTGATGTGGAACCTTCGCTTTGGGGGCGAGTCGTGCCATGAGTGCTGCAGCAGCATTGCCTGCATTATTCTCCTCGATGATGCTAATGGTTGAGTTGATCATAAGCAAAGTTATGATTCCCACAAAGTCCTGGCAATCTGGAGGCTTCCCCTGCTCAGGAATAATAGCTTTTATATGATTTATTTATTTGGTGGATCCTAGCAATGGCCTAACCAGTAAAGAAAGTACAATAGAGAAGGCCTGAAAGATTAGGATGGGAAATCTACATGCATACCACATAATTCTTATCTATTTACAAATCTAGCACCCGAAGTTTGATATTTACATTTATGCACCATTATGTCATAAACTTATGCATGAAAATGTGTATTTTACTTCTAAAAAGATAATGATGGCAGTATTTTTTATTTGATGTTAGAGATTTGAGTGGTATGCACGTAAAAATGAATGTTTAGATACTAAATATGTAAATACATAAGAATCGTGTGGTATGTCAGTAAATGCCTCAATTCGAATAGGTTATAAAATAAATACTACAAAATCCTAATAAATATTAAGCATATGTAACATAATAAAATGATAATATAATAACTACAATAACTATAACAATCATCCCCTCACCTCAAAACTCACCACAAAATAGCAAGAAACATCAAGAATTTATATAGTATATTAAGAACAAAGAGATTTAGGCCCTGTTTGAGGTGGTGTTGTCATTGCAGACAATGCCCTACTACGCCACAACAATGTTTGTATCGACATTGGGATGCTATTTAGGAAAACGTGGTCCTAATCTTAGGGAGTTTTGGGACCCTCTATTCTCTTGTTGCGGTCAGCAATTTCAAGCTCTTCTCGCCCGACTCTCCCAATACTACGCAACATCCCTCTCTCTCTCGTCGATTCCCCTTCATTTCGACCGGATCCCATGATTTTGATCCGATCCCCCGGTTTGTGGCATTTTCAATTCTATGATTTTTTTACCTTTGATATGATCCCTCCGGTATCAATGGGACCCCCATGGCATTTTTTGTTATGTGATTTACAGGTGTTCGATTTGATCCCTCTGGTACCAATTTGATTTGTGATTTCTGTGGCATTTTCGATTTCGGGGTTGCTTGTGTGGTTATTTGGTTGTGTTCTGTGGTTTTGTTATTGTTCGCTCATGTTCCTGAGTGATTTTTTTTATTTCTTTTAAGATGGAGGGTTTGATCGATCGGTTGTTGTTGTTTTAAGATGGCGTGTTTTGTTTCTCTATCAATTGTTGTTTAAACTTATATGGAATGGATACTTTAATTCTTGATTTTTCCTATTTGATTTATGTTGTTCGGTTGTAATACCATAAGGCTCAATCGTTATCGGAATTTCATGAAATCGTGCTACCAAACGTTGGATTCCTGTGAGGGAAATGTCATGTGGCTTTCATTCTAGAAGTGAATCTCATTCTTTGTGAACTTTTTTGTGAACTTCTATAACTTATTTTTGTTATTCTGTTTGAATTACTAAAATTGTTGACTTACAGCTAATACATGTACATAACGACGTTACATTTTTCTTTCAGTGTCATATCACAGCAAATCTATCCAAACAGACATACTGATTCACCAACAACTACTTTCTAAAAACAACTTATTCTGAAGCTGGGTTAATCGTTGTTTATTGAAACAATTTATAATTGCCCCAAACACACTTTAGACTAAGATTTGTTTGACAATATTTTTCATATTTTCAATATTAACCGATTTGTGTTAGAATGAGATGTTCTGAATGAAAGCCAAGAACAATCGAGAGATTGGTGCTACGTTCGACCAATTGATGTTGAGACTAAAGACATACAAGCTATTAACAAGTCAAGTGGATATTTAAATTTAACCAAATGTGGCAACTCTATAAAATAAAGTCTAGAGTCTCCAATAAATATTAATCATACGTGATAATATTATTATAGACTATAGAAATGCAATAATCCTATTAACTCTAATAAACCTAACTCTACAATAATAAGGGTTTATTTAGTTGCTTAAAGTTAGAAATTATATTTTGAGAAAATAAAATTTAAAGAATTGCATTATTTAGCTGGATGTAGGTAGAAATCAATATTAATTTTAAGCTCTAGGAAGTGATTGCTACTTGAAATTAACAAACATTCATGTACAAATAGTTTAGTGAATCTTGGGAGGAATAAATCCTGCAAATCTATTTAGAATGACAATTATTAAATATTTTTAGATCATGATACATTGTTTGACTAATCTTTAACAAAATTAAATATTGGCAAAAGGGGGAAACTCTTATTAAATTCATTAAATCATGTGATTCGTGGGACTTAACAAATCCTATATTTAGGCATAAAAAGGTCGAAATAAGATCTATCCGAGACAATATGACTCAAGGGTGTTTGGTTACAAGTAAAATTTTAACTCAAGTAAAATATAGTGAAGCTTGAGAAGGTTAAAACTTCAAAAGTATTTGGCATGATAATTTCTAAACCTTGCTAAATTATATTATTTGGCAATTTATTTTAAGATTTAATATTCGTAAGACAAATCGAATCTATTAACCCCCATGAACTATGGAAATTAATAAAATATGAATTTAACCAATAACTAAATTTAATTGAATTCTATCAAATAGTAAGACTTATAGTAACCCCAATTCTATTTGGCTTGATTTAAGTTAAATCTAGGTTAAATATGACTAAAATAGAATATAACAGCCCCTCAAAGTCCCACGATTTCATTTGTCAGGATTTAAGCTAAAGCGTTCTTAAATTCCACCTAATGGCATAAAAGAACAGCTCCTACAACAACACTTTCAAAGCAAACACAGAAACGTAATGCCTCCATTTATGTGTAGCAAGGCAAAGGGCAAGGGCAAGGGCAAGGGCAAGGGCAGCAGCCTTACAGCCAAAGTATAGATAAATATAAAATCATAAAATAAATAGATAGATAATTAAAAGAAAATTCATAGAATTTTAAGAGAATTTTTTTATTAAAAAAAGAAAAAAGAAAGGCAAAGGCAGCAGCCTTACAGCCAAACGAAGCAAAGATTTGAAGAGAATCCCGGAGAAGCAGCGGAGGCCGTTGCAGAGGGCAAGGGCAGCTGCCTCCGTCTATTTCTCCATCCGCCATTAGAGCTGTGATTCACCGGCGAGCTCTCCCCGAATCCATTTATAAATAGGCAGCCCTCTCATCAGTCCAAATCACTAGACTCAACTTCTCCCCCTTACAGGAAAAGAAAGAAAAGCCTTACGAACCCTCTTCCAATCCTCTAGCTCCTCATGGCCAAAAACAAGCCTTCCCCTGCTCCTTCCACGACGGCTGCCGGAAGCCCTGGACCTAAAGAAATGGTGGAACTTTAAACCATCAATAAACAACTTACCAGGGAAATAGCTCAGAGCCGCAAACATATTGGACGGCTCCGCTTACAGCTAGATATTCTCGCGGCAAATACCCTAAGTAATGCAGTTCAGAACCTCAAATCCGTTAGTATCCGACTTGTGAAGCAAGTTGAGGAAAGCCACAAGGAGATCAAGCGGCTTCAATCTGAGTTGGCTTTGTTTGTTGCCGATCAAAACATCTTGACCGTGTAGAGCTGAGCCAGAGCCGATTTTTTGATTAGATGCGTGGGTGGTAGTTTGGTTATTGTTCGCTGGTTCGGTGACGGTGGAGTTGCTTCCGTCGGGTTTGTAGATGGCTTTAAGCTCACTGAAGAGTTTGTAGCTGGTGCCTGGATGGGAATTCTCCTGCTCCTCTGTTACTCTGCTTCTCTAACCAAAAACAAGGCTCTGATTGTTGGCCTCATATTTTCGAATCACTAGGAATCCAGCCGCACATCGCGGCTGTTAAATTTTTTTTTTTAAAAAAAAAAAAAAAAATTTGAACTGCGGCCGGATCCCCATACACCCTTCGCCGTGATGTGCGGCTGGATCGGGGACGCCGCACGTAGCTCTACGTGCGGCGTCCTGATGTAAAAATTTTTCTTTTCAAATCACTTAGAGCAGAATCACTCACACCCTTTAATCGGATCTAATTCTCACTTAGGGTGAATCAAAACATTGACTTATTTGAGATAAGAGATCAAATCATGCTTATATACTTGACTCGAGCAAAAGTGAAAATAGAAAATTTTGGACATTTTCAAATCAAACACATCTCCGAGAAATGAAAATCAATTTTTGAGACTTTCTAAAATAGAAAACATCAATAATCAATTGTCCATAATCCTGTATCAACGGGCTATTTAAGAGGTTAAAGTTACGAATCTGTAAATTCAACCAGTCGATAGTTTGATCAATTCACTCAAATAATATCTGTTGACATACATAGCCTCGAATACAATAAAGATCTTTAAAGATTTAGTATCAAAGCTGGGCATTACTTGTAATTAATAGGGAACTATTCCAAAAGTCTGTCACTTCCACCCCTTTAAAATGTGTCAGGGAAGAGGAGAAGGATTAAATTTTACAAGAATTTAACATTGGAGAAAGCGGTTGTCATTCCAATGGAAGAACACTAGCCAATTAAAAAGTTTTTGGCCTACCCTTTGAAAAGATGTTGTGGAATTCTCCAAAAAATTTTGAATAGTACATAATTTTGCTCTAATGTGGCTCCATCCTTCATTTAAGCTACAACCTATAAACAACTCTTAGCCCTTTGCAACATTGTGGATGGACCTTTTAGGGAAAAAAATACTTGAAAGGAGACTTCAGAACTGATATCATGATAACATGGCCATCTTAATGCTTGAGCGATGAAAATCATGAGGTGAAAAAAACAAGTTCCTTGGACACAAGTCCAAGCCTTAGTGGAATTGGTTAGTTGGTTCAATTTAGGCAGTTTTTTTAGTTATTCAATTGAACTTATAATTAGTGCTATTGAATTGTGGTATTATGGATGCTGATATATTTGGGATAAAAAAAACATATCTGTTGCTTGCAGTTCAAATAATTTGAAGTTTAAACATCGTATGTTCAATCACCTTTGATGACTGAATCAAAATCAAACCCTTTTCTTGTAAATTTCCTTTATTGCCCTTATTTTTATAATAAGATTGGGTAGCCTAAGTTAAGGCTAACGTCTCTGCTATCCAAAAAATTATATTATATATGTGAACCTTGCTCTAGGATTTTTGAAATAACTTACTTAGAATTTACCTTTATTCAAATTCATGTTGTCATTTTTGTCAATTGAATGTTCTCCCCTGATTAGTATTAAAAAATTGCCTTTTTTATGTTCTTATGAAATCTCACCTTGTAAATTATAGATATTTGTGATCTTCCCTATTATCGTAGTGCTTACTTATCTCTCATTTGAAAGCTTATGACTCTATAATAGGCTTGACTAGTTTGAACTAATCTATTTAAACGTAATACCCATTGAAATTTATTGAACATACCTTATCACTTTAATTGTGGGATGACTATAAAAACTAAGAAGGCGGTGAATTAGGATTATTTAACACAAAGAACAATTTAATAAGTTATGTAAATAATAATAATAAAAAAAAAATTGCAAGTAATAAAAAGCTATACAGATCTACACATACAAGTGATTTTTACAATGTTTAGCCCTGCACAAATACACCCTCTTTTCAAGTATGTACAACCCAATGTTCTCTTCTACATCGAACGAGTACAACTTGAATTAACATCCAATATGTGATTTGGACTAAGCCAAAGGCTTAGTTAAAAAATACATATAATATGATCTAAACAAAATAACGTTTTTATATTTTATGAAGTAATACACTAAAAGTGTAAGAGATTATTATAAAACCTTTTGCTAATCACCTTATAGTCTAAATCACTTCTAAGGGTTCAATACTTTAAAGCTCACAGTAATTAATATGAATATATAAATATAAATATACGTATATATAAAATTTAACAAAATAAAGTTATTTACCTATTGATTTTTCAAAGAAAAATTAAGCTCTCACAAACAACCTTTTAAAGATAAATTAATAGTTAAAAATATTTTTCATCAAATTTAATAAAAAAATAGAAATAAATTGTTCTCTTTTTTGCAACAAAATTCTTTCAAAACGTTAAATCTCTAAAATGTTATAGTAGCAGATCTTTTTATTTCTCACATAAAAAATTTACTCAAAAAACTTGTTAAGTAAATAATAAAAAAATATTTACTAATTTTGTGGGAAATTTTTTTAAAGTGCTAAAAAAGATAAAGGCTAATTATAGTATTGGTTTGAATAGTATAAGAGAAAATTAAGGATTTGAAATAAAAAAAATAAGTATAGAAAAATCTCACAAATTAGCATGTTCGTGTGTTTAGTTGCTCATAAAGTAAGAAAAAATTTTGAGAAGAAAGAAATACACTTGCAAGAGAGAACGAAAAAATTTTCTCTTATATTGTTCTAGCTAATGAAGATAGTATTTATTGAGAAGGTGAAGTGTAGTAGAACTAAGGGAATTTTAAAAGGCTATTTGAAATTTAAAATATTTTTTTATTAAAATAATATTTAAATAAAAATAATATAGTAAATAAAAAATATTTTATTATTTAAATATAACTTATAAGTTGCTATATAGCCATTAATAGTCAAAATAAAGTAAAAAATGAGTACTTTTATTCAACTTTTTTGTCTCATTTCATTATTATTTATTTTGTGATCTGAAGTAGCTTTGAGTGTGCATTTATACATGAGCACACAAACAATTGCAAATGTGGTGTTGTTGGTTCTTATATACGCATGTCTGTTTGCATGGGCATATAATCACTCAATAATGAAATATAAGTATGCCATAAGAACGTTGGTGTGAGTAGGCACATAGACGTGCATTGCAGGCATGTAAGCACACTTGGACATGTAGCCATGTGTTATTAGCACATAGATGTGCATCATTGATGTGTAGTGATCTAATTTTGGAATGGTTGACAATATCACCTCTACCCTACCCTTAAGTTCTTATAGTTTATCTCAAGTATGAAGTCATTCAATATATTCCTCCAAGTGGTTTCTTATTGACTATAGCATCTCGCTAACTTAAGTCAACCTGGAGTCTCCCTTTGGGTGCTATAGATTGACTTGCTTTTAGACTAAACTGAAAGAATTATTCTTATTCATTATTGATGGATAAAGGGCCCCATAAGTTAACATTAGGTTAACATAAACTCAAAGCCTAAGACTTAATTTAAAGCATGACATTCCTTGGTATTATGAATACATCCATGGAATGGTTCATCCTTCCATCACTTAGCCACTTATTCCATTAGGTCAACTTAAACTCAAATCCCAAAAATTGGACCTAATTTAACCGTTTACTCTCTTGAGGTTGGGGATGAGGCGGAAAAGGAAAAAGAGATGGGGAGACAAAGAGAGATAGAGGAGGTGGAGAAGATAAGGAATGTTGACCAATTCATTAGTATTATAAATACATATAAGATGATTGATAGTTTATGGACTCTAGCCCATTTCTAATAATTGTATTTAAAAGTGAGGTTAAGTTAATAAATTATAGAAGAAGGTAAATGAATAAGAAGAATTTAACTAGAAATCTCATAGATCAATTAGGAAAAAAGCAGAAGCCTATAAGACTGTGTGCCATTGATTCTCTTCACCAGATTGATGATAAGTACTACTTCCCTAATATTTTATAATACTAACTCCATTTGCACTTTAGTACAAAACTTTGGAAGCAACAATGAGTTTGCTCTACATGTATTTCTTTTAGCTGCTTGAGATGTCAGGATTATTTGATTATTGATAAAAAAATTTCTATTCTAGTACTCTTCAAAAGCGAAGGAGGTTAACATTGCAAGATTCCTTTGAAAACTTTAAAAAGAAGAAATTATCATCTCATTTTTTTATGAATGTATTTTGGCATCGTTTAACCTAATTATGAAGTGTATGCGATGTAATATATAATCTATTTGGCTACATAGAAAAAATTATTAGAAGCTGTGCATGATTATTAATAAATCTACATAGATTGTTTACTTGATAATGTAAATTCATAAGTCTTTTCAAATATGACTAAATCATTCTATAAGTACTATTATTTTAATTCATTTAAATGTCATTTTGTTGTATATTTCTTTTAGAGAGTGTCTCTAATTAGTAAAAACGTTGTAGTTAGTGGATTAAAACTCTTAATTTTCATTAATGTTAAATTGAGTTTTTTTAGTTCACGTAATAAAATTATATGTGGTTAATATGTTGGATCAATTATGGGACTATAATGTAATTAATAAATGTGATTGGGTCATCATTTAATAAGTCAAAATTATTGTGGTCTAATTAAGAATAAAATTTATGACTTTAGTCACATTTGTCATGAAATTATAAGTGTGGATACCATAAGGGCAAATTCCAATTTGATGAGGAGCAGAATTGGAATTAAGCAAATTTTGTAACCACCCTTTGGTTACATTAAATAAAGAGGTAATGGTCCCCGGTCTGCAGGGTGTGAAATCTCTTGTACCCCATCAACGAGAGAGACTAAGGAAAACTCCGGAAAACCTGCAGATTGGAAGATCATTGCTTGCAATCGATCAAATGGATTCAGGTACGCTTCCGCTATTGTATCGATTCAGATTTTTTATAAATATGAACGGGATTGAAAGATTCTCGTGGTGTATTCCTAATAGATTTTGATTCGATCAAAATCTATTTGGAAAATTTAAAGAGTTTCTAACAATTGGTATCAGAGCCTCCCGTTCATGTTCGAATTTTTTTTTTTGAGATTCCGCTTCTCTTTTCCTCTGAAATCGTCGTCGAAAAAGTTTTTGCGGCGACGACACAAAATTGAGGAACAGAAAATTTTTGACGGCGTGGCCGGAGGCTTTTCTCCTTCTGCTTCTTTATTTTTATCCCTTTTCGTTCGCCCTTACCCGCGAAGGAATCGTTCGCAAAAGGCTGCGGCAGCGGGGCTACGTGTTGACCTCATTTTTGAGGTCTTTCATTTCCTCCTCCTTAGATCCTGGGATCTAGCATTAGGATTTCCTTTTTTTGGACTCTCTTAGAGGACTAGACTGGGACCTACCGTGTTTAGAAATTCAAGTCATCTCCTCGCTCCTCGAAGTTTCATATGGACGGTTTAAAATCCTCGACATCCGTTTGAGTCGATTAAAAACCGACGTATTGAAACTCTTGTTGAGTTCCGATAGGGATTTTAAAGCCATAGGTGGACCCCACTGCGTGCGACGTTTGACTTTTTGCCACGAGCAATATGTTTTGCTATGGTTCTCGCTTAGGTGAAGACAGGTGAATAATTTGCTCGTTAAGTGGCTCCGGTCGGGTCAAAATAAATTCATTTTTTTGCGACGTCACGCAAATTTAATTTAAATTGATGTGACCGTCGGCGAACTTGTCCGAACGACTCCGGATGACGAAACAGACCGCATCGTTGAGTCCGGAAAGTCGATTTTAGCCGAGTAGGATACCTATTTTGCTAGTGTTCCGCGCACAAACAAATTTCACAAAAATTGATGTAAGCAATTTAAGATAAAAAAAAGAAAAAAATCTCCTATTTAAACATCTCATACACGCATAACCGAGAGGGCTCCCCATTCACAACTCTCTCCATTCGGCCGAAACCCTCCTCTCGACCTAGCGCCGAAAGCATCGCAAGGCCCCTCCTCTTCGGCGCGATTTCGTCGCACCCTCTCGGCCGGTGACGCCACCGGCGAGCTCACTAGCGTTACTTCCTCCACACGCCGACCCGAGAACCTTCGCCGCTCACAGGCCTTCCTCTTCATCTCGCGAAAAGGTCAATTAGGGAAGCAAGGAAGAGTTTCGACTTTTGGCTCCACCACTCGGTTTGCTTTGTCCTCTCTCTTGATCTATTTTCTTGCTTCATTACTCGGTCTTCTTTGCTTGGCTGCTCGATCTTTTTGCTTGTTCGCTCAGTTTCTTGCTTGGACTTCAGTTTTCTAGCTAGCTTGTTCGATATTCTTGTTCGTTGCCCGATTTATTTCTTGCATCTGCTATCTCCTTGCTCGTTTTTTTTATACGCTTGCTGGTTTGCTCATTTGCGTGTCGATTGTTCGATTTCTTGCTTGGTTCTGCAATTTTCTCGATTGATCTTTTGATATTCTTGCTAGTTTGCTGAACGTTCTCGATAGTTTGCTTGATGTTTTGCTGGATATTTTCTTTACTAGGCTGTTTGTTTGCCTATCAAGATATGTTGTGAGGATTTTGTTGTGGACTTTACTTTAGCCATAATGCATTTGTTCCACTATTTTCCTCGCTGATTTGCATGCTAGTTTCTATTCCAAGCCCTTTTGGGGAGTTAAATCAATTTTCTTAGCAGTTGAATGAGGCTATATTTACATGTATAATCCCTTCATGTTCTTTATCTCATAGCTATGCCACTTAATAAATCCAGGAAATTATATCGTCTTTGAGTAGCATGAATACATCTTAAGGAATTCTATGAAGCTTAACATTTGGTTTAAAGGGTGAAAGAATCTTTATGAAATGTCCAAAATGTTAGTGACTCATTTGGTAGTCCTTGGAATGAAAATGTGACTATATGTTTTGGGATATTTACATACATATAATGTAATTGCTTTACATTTACATATTTAACACCAGAAATTTACATAAGGGATGAATTCTTTAATATGTGGATATAAGCTGGATAAAGTTCATTCATTATTATATAAGAATGGAAATCCCTAAGTATATTGTTTCAATTATTATCCTTGAAACTTACAGAAAACCGATTCTTATCACCAGCTGCGGCCCGGATTGGGCCTACAATCCTTTAGTTCTTAGCTCTTTCAATACTTCTGATTTTTGGCTTTATAATTGATATTGTTGTAATTTAGAGCTGGGCTTGTTTTCATCCTTTCTATGACTCGGTTTTAGCTCTTTTAATGCTTATAATTTTGGCCTTATACTTGGGTTGTTATAATTGGTAGTTGGGCTGATGTTGTTGGTCTGGCTGGATTTCATATGGTGGCTCGGGTTAGCTTTGTAGTGGAACTACTATAGTGAGGAATAGGGCTGGTTTTTGTTAGCAGCATTTGGATTCGAATTTGGGTTACTCTTTGCCTTAATTTGTTGAAACAGAACTTTAAAAAAAAAATCTTCTTTTTGAAAGTTGATGTTAGAATAACTTACTTGAGGCTAAATTAAAGGAATGTTTTAACAACTATCCTTACTTTAGTTAGTTTAAATGATATATTGGAGATACATTGATTTTCTTTATTATGGATTGCAGCCTTTTGTAAAGTTTTATTGTGTATAAACATATGAAATTTCAAAGTGGGGGCATAAGTCGGACATGCGGGGTACAGGCAATGATGCACAGACTAATAATCGTGCTTTTATAGCCGAAAGAAAAAAAAATCAGTACTCATATATAGATGCCCGTTTTACCTTGAGTTAGGTAGCTCTAATCCCTACCTTTAAGAAATCCGTGAACTGGTAACAGATACTACGATATCAGACATTATACTGATACGAGAATGGATACTTCAACAACGAGATACTACACCGCACTTGCACGACAATAAACACCGCACTCGCACGACAACGAATACTACGTCAAAACATATCACCTCACACATATATCACAACAAACATATATCACATCGAACACATACAACATATTAAATATCACACACAAATAACACCCATAGCACATCATACACAACACATTTAATACATCAAACCAAACATGACATATCAAATACATCGCATCAGACACAACACATATAATTATCAAAATTATCATACACACCCTGCACATTAAACATCGCACATAAACACCACATATTAAACATTACACATACATACCACTCATCAAATATCACACACACATACTACATATTAAATATCACACATACACACTACACACTACCCATTAAACACTACACACCATGCACTAGTTAATACACATTACACACCACAGACCAGATACTACGTACCAGATATTACACTGGTAAAGAATTCAGATACTACGATAACAGATACTCCACTCTCAAAACTCAGATACTACAAACTGGTTCACTCACTAATTAAGTGGTAGGGATTAGGATTGCCTACTCTAGGGTGATTTGCTGGTGACTTTATCTGAGATTGATATAGACTTCGATACTTCGGGTTGCCTGTGGGATCGAGATAGAAAAGAAGTCTACAGACTGAGCCTATCCTCAAATAGAATTCTTATTCCCCCACTTTGATCTTTTATATGTTTATAGCTAAAATTGATTGTATAGCTACTTGTAGTTATTAGCTTGCTTCCGAGGCATCGACGGAGTTGGCCAGGTACACATTTTTTTATTGTACAGTTTATTTACTTTCTTTATGACATGCATTCTTTTACTTTTGTACATACTTACTCGTATTCATACTTTGCTTTTATACAAGCCCCTAGGATAGACCATTTAGGGCATGACTATTTTCTTTTATTTACACATGTCTATTTTAAATACTACCTTTCTTGCGTACCTGTACTTACCCCTAGGATAGGCCCTTTAGGGCATGTTTGTTTTCTTTTTCATTACACATGTTTTTCCCTTGTACATACCCTTAGGATAGGCCGTTCGAGGCATGTTTCTTCTCTTTTCTCTTCTACCTCTATCCTTTCTCGAGACGAGACGACAGAGGACGAATGAAGGATCTTCGATCGGACGAATGAAGGATCTTCGATCGGACTTTCGTAGATTTAAATAACATCTATAGGGCGTCGAGGTCGTCGTTTGATACGACATAAACCCTCACACTATCTTTTAGGACTTAGTACGATCGTACATCATACGATATAAGTCCTAAACTGTTTAGGATTCCGAGGTTGTCGTCTGGCACGACATAAATCCTCTCATATTTTTGGGTCATTTTCATTTACATACGACACGTAGATATAAATCCCAAAACATATAAATAATTTGCAAGATTAAAATATAAACACAACTTCACTTTCAAAGATATAAAGCCCAACCATAGTTTAGGTTGAGATGTCACTGAAGCACCTTCAGTATCTTCGACATCTCCTACTTTTCACTTCTTTGGATTCCGAAAATAATTGTTCCACATTGAACCATTCCCTTTGATTTTCTTACAACCAATCGTGAAAACCTGAACGTTGAAATTCTTGAAGACGAAACCCATGATCCTTATCTAGAGTTTTCTTAGGTGATTTCAATCGCCTAAGATGTAATTAACTATAGGGGCTTGCCTCTATAAAGAATTAAGAACCCAGATTAATATAAACCCTATCTAATCTGTGTATTAGATAGGGGAATTTGTCGGCTATAAAATACGCAAACCAAAATAGAGTCATAAACTTTTAAGTTTAGATAGTTAAGCCTACTAACAAGTGGTACGCTCATCTTTCGGGATGATGTGTCACTTGTAGTATCGTGCTCAACTATTTAAACTATTTGATATGAGATCTATCTGGTCTCGTTATTTTCAAAAAATAAAATAATATATCACCATTTTCAAAATCAAAATAAAATACTTTACATATTACATTAAATTTAAATTTTAAAATTTTATTTTCAAAATAAGAAAAAAATTAGCCGATACTACGGCGACGAGGAATGCCGCAACGGGACAGGCGATGTCGGTGGATGCGGTGGCGCGTCCTCCGACGGCGGCAGAATCCGGCGCAGTGGAATGCTGCGTCGAAAGGGGAGCGCCGGAGGAAGGCGGCGCCGGAGGAGGGCGCCGCCGGAGGTGGCACCGGAGGCGGCGCCAGGCTGCACCGCAGTTCGCGGGTTCGGGAACTGTTCGCAAAACCCTAATTCGCGAACAGTTCGCAAACGGTCCGCGGACCGGTTCGTGGACCTGGTCCACGGATCCGGTTCGCGGACCCGGTTCACGAAAAGAAAAAAATAAAAAAATAATAATAATTATTATTATTATTATATATATATAAATTAAATTACTCATTTTAATTTCGAAATTAAATTGAGTTATTTAATTAATTTACTTTTATGTTAGGAAATAAAATAAGTTATTTGATTTATTTCCTTTTATTTCCTTTTATATGTCAAGAAATAAAATAAGTTATTTAATTTATTTCCTTTTATAAAATAAAATAAATTAATTAATTAACTCAATTTTGGGATTGATTAATTTTATAAAATCAATAATTTTGTTTTGTAAATCATGGGCTTTATGGCTTATAAATTAGCCCATTATTTATAAATATAATATTTTATAAAATTAAATTAAAGTTTCAATTAAATTCGAATAAATGGTACTTTGTAATTGTCCATCATTTTGAATGAACTTATTGAAACATGATGTTGCTAAAGTGACATCTCTTGTGTAGATAGTTCGTGACGAATGTTGGATGTTGTGTGTATGTGGGTTCATGCGAGTATTAATTGGTCCAAAGGAAAATTAATACTTGGCGGAACTGCATACACACTTGTGATGATAAGCATGTAACAATTATAAGGAATAATATATGAGTAATAAATCGATTCAAAGATAGATTTATTGCTTGATATACGTTATTGTTAATGTTTGATCATTACAACAAGATTATCATTAGCAGTTAATATTATTGTCCAAAGACTTGATATTAATGTTGCATTAGGTGTCTTGAGATGGGCTTTACCATTAATTGAATTTAAAACATTTTATTTATGTAATCTTTTGTTCCTTTTTTTTCAGTTGTTGCTAATGTATCTGCTAATCTCAATTCGGTTTCAATCCTTAAGGGTGATAGCTTTAAGGATTGGAAAGGGAACATTCACATTGTTCTTGGCTGCATTGATCTAGATCTAGCGTTAAGAATGGATAAACCTGCTCCTCTTACGGATGCTAGTTCCTCCGAGCAAAGGAGGATCTAAGAGAAGTGAGACCGTTCTAATCACTTGAGTCTTATGATCATAAAGCGCGGCATACCTGAGGCTTTTAGAGGTGCGGTGTCTAGTGAGATCACTGATGCTGCAAGTTTCCTTGCTGAAATAGAGAAACGCTTTGCAAAAAGCGATAAGGCTGAAACTGGTATTCTTTTAAAAAAACTAATTTCAATGAGGTTCAGAGGCAAGGAAAGTATAAGGGAGTACATCGTTGAGATGTCTAACATTGCTTCAAAGTTAAAGAAGCTAAAGCTCGAGTTGACGGATGATTTACTCTTGCATTTAGTTCTTATTTCTCTTCCTCCACAGTTTGGCCAATTTTTGGTCAGCTATAATATGCAAAGGGAGAAATGGACTCTTAATGAGCTTATTTCTCATTGTGTGAAAGAGGAAGAAAGGTTGAAGCAAGGAAAGACTGATAGTGCTCATTTGGTGAACACCTCTAAAGAAAATGACACTAAAAGAAAGAATGAAGCTGCAAAGAATAAGAGTCCTTCTCAAAAGAAACAAAATAAAGTTCAAAATCCTGAAAGTATCAGTTGTTTCTTTTGCAATAAAGAAGAACATCAGAAGAATGAATGTGCAAAATATCACGCTTAGCGTATAAAGAAAGGGTTGCCTGAGCTACCGAAAACCAAATGATGCTGAAAGATGCATTTATTTGGGAGATGGAAAATCGGTAGAAGTGGAAGCAATTGGGCATTTTAGATTGTTATTATGTATTGGTTACTATTTGGATTTGATAGATACTTTCGTTGTACCGTCATTTAGACGGAATTTGGTTTATGTTTGTTGTTTGAACAAATTGGGTTATTGTTGTTCATTTCAATACAGATGTTTCAGTTTATCTATTAATTCCAATATTATTGGAACTGGTTCTCTTATGGAGTATGACAATCTTTATTTGCTTGATACTATTGCTTCTTATAATGAAACTCTGAATGTGGAATCACGAGGTACTAAACGTAAAATTAATAATGAAAATTCGGGAGCATTATGGCACAAGTGTTTAGGTCACATCTCTAGAAATAGAGTTGAAAGACTTGTGTCGGATGGAATTCTAAGTTCCATCGAGTTTACGTGACTTTAATGTCCGTATTGAATGTATTAAGGGAAAACGGACCAAAAGAAAGAAATTAGGTGCATATAGAGCTACGAAGTCTTAGAATTGATACATACGGATGTTTGTGGACCATTTTCTACGACTTCTTGGAATGGTCAACAATATTTTGTACCGTTCATAGATGATTATTCAAGATATGCATACATATTTCTTATTAAAGAAAAGTCCCAAGTATTGGACGTGTTCAAATCTTATAAGGCTGAAGTTGAAAACCAACTAAGCAAAAGAATAAAGTCAAATCTGATCGTGGTGGTGAATACTACGGCAGATATGACGGTTCAGGTGAACAACGTCCGGGACGATTTGCTAAATTCCTAGAGGAATGTGGAATTGTCCCTCAATACACAATGTCAGGTTCACCTAGCATGAATGTTGTAGCTGAAAGACGAAACCACACTCTTAAAGACATGGTAAGAAGTATGATCAGTCATTCTACCTTACCAAAATCACTCTGGGGAGAAGCACTCAAGACAGTAAATAGAGTACCAACTAAAGCAGTTGTAAATACACCTTATGAGCTTTGGACAGGGAGAAAACCCAGTTTAAAGCATTTTCATGTTTGGGGTTGCCCAGCTGAGGCAAGGCCTTACAAGCCACTTGAGAAAAAGTTAGACCCTAAAACAGTGATCAGCTATTTTGTTGGTTATTCGAAGCGATCTAGAGGTTTCAAGTTTTATGATCTCAAATTAAAGATAATTTTTGAGACGGGAACTGCAGTGTTCTTTGAGGATATTGAATTTGGGGGGAGAAATCAGGTAAGAGACTTTGTCTTTGAGGAGGAAATAGAAAATACTACTCTTGTTGAAGAGGAATTGGTTTCTATTCCTATAATTGCTTTTGATAATAATCAGGATTTTACTCCTGACATTGATCAAGTTGCAAATCAAGAACAAGACATTGTTAATCAACCCCTTGAGGAACAAATTCAACAACCTCAAGAACAAGTTCAAGAGTAAGTGCTTTTGCGACGATCCACTAGGGAAAGAAGAAATGTTATTTCAGATGATTATATTGTATTTCTTCAGGAACATGAGGAAAATATTAGTATGATGGAAGATGATCCTATCAACTTTCATCAAGCTATTCAAAGTTTCAATTCAGAAAAATGTATTAAAGCAATGAATGAGGAGTATAAGTCTATGCAATACAATAAAGTTTGGAAACTTGTCCCATTACCAGAAGGAAAGAAACCCATTGGTTGTAAATGGATTTTTAAAACCAAAAGGGATTCAAAGGGTAATGTGGAGAGACATAAAGCTCGTCTTGTAGCTAAAGGCTATACTCAAAGGGAAGGGATTGACTATAAAGAGTCATTTTCTCCAGTTTCAACAAATGACTCTTTTAGAATAATCATGGCACTAGTTGCTCATTATGATATGGAGATACATCAAATGGATGTTAAGACCGCTTTTCTCAATGGATACATTGATGAAACGATCTATATGGTGCAACCGAAAAACTTTGTGTTAGGAGACCCAAAGAATATGGTTTGCAAACTGACAAAATCTATTTATGGGCTCAAACAAGCTTCCCGTCAATGGTATCACAAATTTCATCAAGTAATTCTATCATTTGGTTTTGAAATGAATGCAGTTGATGATTGTGTATATCATAAATTCAGTGGGAGAAAGCATTGTTTTCTGATTTTGTATGTGGATGACATACTGCTTACCACAAATGATATTAGCATGTTGCAGGAAACCAAGAGATTTCTATCACTTAATTTTGAGATGAAAGATCTTGGTGATGCCTCATTTGTTTTAGGAATTCAGATTCACCGAGATCGTTCTCAGTGTACTCTTGGATTATCACAAAGAGGCTATATTCATACAGTGCTTAAAAGATTTGACATGCAGAATTGTAAACCAATTGACACACCTGTCGCTAAAGGAGACAAATTCAGTCTCAATCAGTGCCCAAAAGGAAACCTTGAGATTCAGGAAATGCAAAAGATTCCTTATGCTTCAGCAGTAGTGAGTCTTATGTATGCTCAAGTTTGTACGCGGCCAGATATTGCGTACATTGTTGGAGTTTTAGGCAGATACTTAAGCAACCCAGGAATGGATCATTGGAAAGCAGTCAAAAGAGTTATGAGGTACTTAAGGAGAACAAAAGATTACATGCTTACATATAGGAGATCAGATCATTTGGAGATCATTGGGTATTCTGACTCAGATTTTGCTGGATGCCAAGACAGCAGAAGATCCACATCAGGCTACATATTTTTGTTAGGTGGTGGAGCTATATCCTGGAGGAGTGCAAAACAAACACTAATAGCTTCATCCACTATGTCAGCAGAATATATAGCATGTTATGAGGCATCCAACCATGGCATATGGTCGAGAAATTTTGTCACTTGGCACGCGCATTATGGAAGGAATTGAAAGACCACTAAAGTTATTTTGTGACAATAAATCACTGTATTGTATTCCAATAACAACGAAGTTCATCCAAGTCAAAGCATATTGACATCAAATTTCTTGTTGTGAAGGAAAGAATATAGAGTGGCCAGATTCACATAGAGCATATTGGAACAAACTCCATGATTGCAGACCCTCTTACAAAGGGTCTGATACACAGGGTCTTTCATGAGCATACTGCTCATATGAGTGTTATAAAGCTTGAGGAAATTTAGATTCAGTGGGAGTTTGTTAACTTATATTTTTAACTCTATGTTTTATTTTGTATACAAACATATTTGAATATTTTCTGATCAGAAATGAGGTATTTTATTCAGTTCAGTACACTCTGTACAGTTAAAGTATGATCTCACTTAAGTAAAGTAGGACCAGTTGAAAATTGACATGAACAGACCACCTTGCATGTAATTTTCATTCCATACATTCATGATTGATCTATGTCATTTAATTATATTAATATATGTGACCATTGATGGGTTTAGTTGTGATAAATACAATGAAGACTGCTTTGATCATATATTGATATGATTAATGGACGAGATTGTAATGTGTCTTTACAATGATGACAACGAATTTAGGGCGCACTAAGGTTGACACATTTATCTTATACATATATAGTCCAGTGGGAGATTGTTGGATCAATTATGAGACTATAATGTAATTAATAAATGTGATTGGACCATCATTTAATAAGTCAAAATTATTGTGGTTTAATTAAGAATAAAATTTATGACTTTAGACACATTTGTCATGAAATTATAAGTGTGGATACCATAAGGGCAAATTCCAATTTGATGAGGGGCAGAATTGGAATTAAGCAAATTTTGTAACTACCCTTTGGTTACATTAAATAAAGAGGTAATGGTCCCCGGTCTGCAGGGTGTGAAATCTCTTGTACCCCATCAACGAGAGAGACTAAGGAAAACTCCGGAAAGCCTGCAGATTGGAAGATCGTTGCTTGCAATCGATCAAATGGATTCAGGTACGCTTCCGCTATTGTATCGATTCGGATTTTTTATAAATATGAACGGGATTGAAAGATTCTCGTGGTGTATTCCTAGTAGATTTTTATTCGATCAAAATCTATTTGGAAAATTTAAAGAGTTTCTAACATAATACACCTAATTCTTATGAGAGTTTACATACGTAACACCTAATTCTTATGCATTTACATATCTCACACCTAAACTCTGATTTTTACATTTGAAACACCTTTTTCAATGTACGAAAAGAAAAAAGATACTTAGGAATACGATTGTCAAAAAAGCTCGTTGTTCGCAAACAGTTCGTATTCGGTTTGCCAAGAAGTTCGTGTTTGATTCGTTCGATAAGCAAATAAGACAAACACGAACAATTTTTTTTGTTCGGTTTATTAAACGAACCTAACACGAACAGTAATGAGTTCGTTCGTGGGTTTGATATTGTTCGAAATATAAAATAATTTAAAATAATTATATATTAAAAATTTATGATATTTTAAAAATAATTATATATTAGAAAACTTTATCATATTTTAAATAATTAAATTTCTATAAATTATAATATATTATTATAGTTTTAATTATATTAATATAAATATTATAATATTATAATTAATATACCATACTATATTAAAATAAAACCCTAAACGTCTTATTCAGTTTATTTCAGTTTTAGGAATTATGGATTACCTGATGTGTACGGAATACATGATCAATTTGCTTCATTTTGAGAAAGTATGCTATCAAAGCCAGAGCTGTCAAAAAAGTTCGTAGTTCGCGAACAGTTCATGTTGGGTTTGTCAAGAAGTTCGTGTTCGATTAGTTCGATAAGCAAACGAGACAAACACGAACAATTTTTTTTCGTTCGGTTTGTTAAACGTACCAAACACGAACAGTGATGCGTTCGAACATTTCGAACACGAGCACTAGTTCCGTTCGTTCGTGTTCGGTTCGTTTACACCCCTACTTAGAAAGTACATATTAGAAGTTGGGTGTGAGATGTAAATGCATAAGAATTGGGTGTTTTGTATCTAAATTTATGGAAAAACTTAATCATTTACATACATACCACCCAATTTTACCTATTCATATGTTTAATACCTAAATTTTATTTTTTATATTAGTACAACTGTCTTTTAAATTTTTGAAAAATAGTTGATATCTTTTCATTAATTGATAAAATGTCATGCAACTAAAAATTTGAATTTAGGTATTAGATGGGTAGTTAAATTGAAAGACTCGGATCCCTGAAATCTCCGAGCAAAGAACTTATTCAGAAAGGGAAAATACATGACGATGGACAAATTGAAGATTCTTTTAAAAATAAAAAGAAAAAAGAATGAAAATAAAGTGAAAATCAACCTCAATACCTTCTGATTGAAGGTAAGCTTTTATGAAAGTTGACTGCTTCACCATACTTGAGGTGCATTGATGAGAACAAAATAGAAGATTTCCTTAGGAGATACACTACAGAGAATGTTGGATTCACTTTGGAGGAAAAAGCTTGGTCCACAGAATTGAATGAAAATGTTACCTTTGGCCAACATTCATGAGAGAAGTGAAGGAATTCTCTGAGAGATTCGAGCAACGTCAAAAGTATGCATCATTATAATACCAGGCAGCCCATAGATAGGAGCAGATTGTTTTCCCGTAGCCTTTTGCCATCTAGGGCTCAACATCATTGGGTTGTTCCCACCAATAAAGAGCTAGTGCAAATTTCCTTTTGTATCCGTGTAATACTCATGCTTAATCTCATGAAAAAAAAGTGAACAAATTCTACCCTTCAATGAGAAAAATTTAAGAGACATATTGCTCGTTACTACAATAAGCACGTCTGAGAAAAGGCCTTTGCCTCCGGGAACCTTTTGCAAAGTAAGGCCGATCCGAGTTGAGCATTGACGGGCGGTTAGCAAGTTGGATCGGATGTGGATAGGTATGTTCATCATGGACCAAAGGATCACCCCCGGTGCATACATGGTCAAGAAATACGAGTGAGAAAAGAGTCTCTCAGATGTGAAGCAGAGATGATCTAAAAATATTTTTTCCTTAAACAAAATCTATAGTTCCAATGCTAAAAAAAAGAATGGAATTTTTACATCTAGCTTGTAAATTTTTACATTTAAGAAATGTTAAATAAATAATTCGGCTTACTATGTGCATAATCCCAAGTTCAAATAACACTTAAGGAACTTGAGGACTTCATACACTTTAATTTCTAGCCAACACCCGAAGAACTTGAAACTGAGTAGCAAAGCCGACGGAAATGTCAAGACATTTGATCGATAAAATACACAAAAAACTAGCCTACAATTCTCACGCAACTCAAATAATTCTCTAAACTTGTGCTAGATATCATTTTAAGGTGATTCCCGACCCGGTAGCATTAAGCTATGTGAAGGGTACTGAGCAAATCACTCTAGAATTGAGTCTTAGCGGTTATCCCCACGAAAGTAGTGACTAGATCTGCATAATAAGCTTAGCATAAAGGGTACTCCATCTGAAGAGGATATCTGACCAAGCGACTAAGACTCAAGAAGTATAATACATGAGTCTAGCATCAACACTAAAAACTGACAACAACGCAAGCTATTTGATTGGTAGAACATACTAAAATGACCAAAAACAATTAAAGACGTCCATCGAAATTTAATGCTGAAAAATTAGCCCCGAACGTCCAGAAAAAAAGCCTATTGGAGGTGCTTCCTTGCCTAATATTGATAAGCTTTATAAAGGGTAGAGAGTAAATCATCCGGGATGAAAGTCTCGGGGGTCATGCCATTCAAGGCAATAGTCTGACCTAGCAAATAAGATGAGAAAAGTATAAGAACTGAGCCAAGTGACAAACATATTGAAAACAACCAAGAAAACACTCCTAATGGATGAACAATCAATTGTCACATACACACCACAAGCAATAAATGGTAAAGTGCACTAAAGGTAAAAATGAGACAGTGGTAAAAAGTTGATCAAGGTTGTATTTCATTTCTCGAATCAGCTAATTACAAGTTCTTTACAAAATTCTCTATAAAATCTTCTTATTACAAAAAAAAAAAAAATCCAAGTATAGGTATCCTCACTGTGGATCACGCATTTGAACAAATCTCCATCCACCGCGTACTCCCCCTTGGGCTGATCTCTCCTTTTGATGGCTACTGTCAGGGAAGAGAAAAGCTTGTTAACTCTCCTAAGTTGGGATACCACAAACTAGTTAATTTCCAGCTTCATTGCGAGCTGGAGTTGTCTGCTCTAGCATTCATAAAACTCATCTTCAATCTTTATCATGGCTACTTTTCTTTGATCTCCTAATGAACTATAGAGAACCACTCTAACACATCCTCTAGCTCTGTCACAGCTTCATCCAGCCAAGCCTCTCGTCATGATCGTTCCTCGACCTCAAGCAAGAGTGTGGACTTGATGATATCAGACTTCTATTCCTTGTATGATGCTTCTTTGGCATCGAGGAAGAGCGTGTAGTCGCAATTCCCAAGAGTTGTTACCAGTTGATTGCATGACAAAAGTCTTGAAAACTATAGCTTTTTTAGATTTTTTTTTTCTTGAAGATTTTCACTTAGAGGACGTTCTCTATAGTCGAGGCATACATATCATTACCTGAATCAATGCGAAAGCAGTCCCTCATTATATTTATTAGAGCGACTTAAGAATACTTTGTAATGTAGACTTTTGCCTACTCTTTCCGCATTGGACTCCAGTTGCTCAATACTCCTTTTCTTCTTTTCTATGCAGGAGGAGGAGGTTTAACACCCGACTTAGATGCTAAAGTCGTGTCCTTCCTTCGGCAGGCTTCTTAACTTGTAGTAGGCTCAGGCTCCGGGTCGGGCTCGCCGAATCCATTTTGAGAGCTTCCTCCTCAGTAGCAAGAAACATAAAATCTGGCTTAAATTCAGTGGAAGCCACAGGGGAGGGCCCACTAGCCTCTCCTCTTATAGTGGTGGTCACTTGCTCTGGAGTCACTGAATTCCAATTTGACCATTCATTTGAGGGCTCTCCAGCATCAAAGTCGGGTAGCTTGGAGTTTTGTCGCACTCTTCGTTGTATGCCTTGGAAGAACCCGTACCCATCAAAGATGGCTTTCGCTCGATCAAATCAAACTCCCTAGTGGAGACCCATTGAATTATTATGGTGATTTCGAGAAAACATAGTGGATAAATTTTGAATCCGAGATCTCAACATTGAGGTGAACGGCTGCCTCCTCCTCCCTCACTTCCTCGACAGTTTTCCATCAAGTTGTCTTCTTATGCAGCTTTTTCTAAGAAAACCGAGAAAGCCTCTCAATCCGTTGCACCTCCGCACGTCTAACTCTACCCAAAGCTCGTGGTCAAGGCCCAAAACTTGTTCGCATTCAAAACTTTATTCACCACCATATGATGGTGTATTGGATGATGGACTTGAGTCTCCCTTTGATCACTAACGTGAAAGCTTCAAATCGTAGGAGGCACAAATTTCTTCTTCTTAGATGGCCCACGAGTTAGACGATTCTAGTTCCTCAGTCTTTGCTCGACTAGAGGATGAAGCGATACTTCTAGTCTTTAATTTTTTTCTCAAGCTGACCAGGAGGAACTTCCGAGCCAACCCAAAGTCTACATAATCATCTATTCCACTCAAAATGAGAACATGTATGAAAAGAGCTTTTGTGATCGAGTGATCTCCCTTCACCGTAAATATCCGGATGATCTCCCTTCACCGGAAATAAATCACACATGTCAGAAATAAATCTATTATGCAATTATATTTTATATATTTTTATGTGAAAATTTCATGCAAAATTGACATATAAAATTATCATTCTTTTATCACATTTTTTCTCTTACATCTAATAATGTTGATTTTTTTGTATTATAGAAAAAAATATCATTTAATTAATTCTTAATTTACCTGCTTTTTTATCCTCATAGATTATTTATTATAAGAATATATTATGTATTTATTTATTTATTTATGTTCATAATATTGATACATTTTAAGAGAATAAATATCAAAGACTCAAAGAAGAAATATAAATATAAGAATAAATAAAATGTATTCAAGTTGGCTGAGAAAGCCAAGGCTACAGAGGCAAATTCTGCACCAGTTATAGAGGAGTATGTGTCTATTGAGATGTCCGATATGATTAGAGATAACAGATCTAAAACTATTTTTTTATCACAATTTTTTTTGTCTTTAATAACTTTGAATTTTTTTTTATTATAGAAAAAAGCATCATTTAATTAATTCTAAATTTACCTGATTTTTTATCCTAATAGATTATACGTTATAAGAATATATTGTGTATTTTTAAGTTCTTTTATTTATTTATGATCGCATGTTGTCAGTTTAGCGGTAAGGTATCATTTAATCCGCACATCCGGACGGCCAACCACCGACCATCACATTACCCGCCAATGAGATGTATGACAACGTGGCGCCCGATGGTGGCCTTCCGGATTTGCTGTGTCTGGACGAAATATTTTTTTATCTCGTTCATGAACTTCATGGACACCTTATATGACTGTCAGTAAATTATGATGGATCTGATTGACGATGATAACACTATTATCATCACAAAAGAATGAGTTTTTTTTTTAGTATAATGTAATGTCTTTTGGCTTGAAGAATATTTGAACAATTTATCAAGGATTAATGGATATGATCTTTGCTAAGAAAAGGAGAAAATATTGAAGTGTAAATTGATGATGACTTGGTAAAAAATAAATAGCCATAACAACACATACTTGGATCTCGAGGCGACTCTCAACACATTAAAGAAGTTCAAGTTCAAGCTTAATCCTTTAAAATGCACTATTGGAGCTACCTCTTAAAAAATTTCTCAAATATCTGCTTACTTCCAAAAGAATAATGCCATATCTTGAGAAAGTATATGCCATAATAAACATGAATCAACCAAGGAACCACAAATGAAATCAAGTTTTGACTAGGCAAATAGTGCAACTTCGTAGATTTATCTCAAAATCTAGAGATTGCTCGACTTTGATGTCGTTAACAACAAAATCGAATACAGGGCTCTGATTGCTAGCCTCATATTTTAACTAGAAACCAGAATCACTCATCATTTAGCCATATGTAATTCTCAGTTATGGGTGAATCAAAACACTGGTTTATTTGAGATACGAGATCAAATCTTGCTCATATATTTGACTGAGGCAAAAATGAAAATAGAAATACTTGAGCATTTTCAAATCAAACACATCTCGAGAAAGGAATATCAATTCTTTGAGCTTTCTAAAGGAGAAAGCATCCTTAATCAATGGTCCATAATCCTGTATCAACTGACTATTGAAGGAAAAATTTTTACATTAGGACGCCGCACGTAGAGCTACGTGCGGCGTCCCCGATCCAGCCGCACATCGCGGCTGTTAAATTTAAAAAAAAAAAAAAATTGAACTGCGGCCGGATCCCCATACACCCTTCGCCGCGATGTGCGGCTGGATCGGGGACGCCGCACGTAGCTCTACGTGCGGCGTCCTGATGTAAAATTTTTTCCTATTGAAGAGGTTAAAGTTACAAATCTGTAAATTCAACCAGTCGATAGTTGGATCAATTCACTTATATAATGCTTTTGACATGCTAGTCTCGACAGATATTAAAGATCTTCAAAGATTTAATATCAAGGCTGGACACTACTTGAAAATTAATAGAGAACTATTTCAAATGTCTGTCATTTCCACCCCTTTAAATTGTTTTAGGGAAGACGAGAAGGATTAAATTTTATAAGAATTTCACTTTGGAGAAAGCGGCTTTCATTCCAATGGAAGAACTCTAACCAATTAAATCCTCTCGCAAAGGTGTTTTTGGCCTACCCTTTGAAAAGATGCTGAGGAATTCTCAAAAAGGTTTGAATAGTATGCTAATTTTTCCCTGATGTGGCTCCAACCTTCATTTTGAGCTACAACCTATAAATAACTCTTAGCGCTTCGCAGCATGGTGGATGGACCTTATAGAGCCACTTCTCCAAGAAAAATTACAACAAAAATACATCCTAGTCATGATTAATAATTTTACTACATGGATCAATGCTAAGCCTTTGGCCATAATTCATAATTTCATGTGGACAGACATCATGTATTATCTATGGCTTTCATCACCAATAATGGTACCTGAATTGCGGATAAGAATATGAAAGTTTTTTGCTGCAGCCATGGGATACGACCGAAGTTCACCTCCGTTTACCATCCCAAGAGCAATGGTCAAATAGAAGCAATTAGTAAGCTCATTTTAAATTTACTTAAATTTACTTAAGAAAAAATTTACTCATGGGATACGACCGAAGTGCTTCTGTCTGTTTTATGGTAACTTCATACAATGCCTTACATTGCCATGGGTCAAACACCTTTTGCCCTCTATCACGGAGTTGAAGCAGTCCACCCATTGAGTACGTGTAATCAATCAACGCTTCTTGTTGCTTCAAATTTTGAAGAGTCTAAACTAAATGATTAGAAAGTAGCCAATAACAAAGACTTGCATGATTTTATAAACCTCTTAGAAGGACTCGAAGACCATGAATCTATACAAAAAGGAAGCCGAAGGAAGAATGTTGAAATACTATAATTTGAATGTGAAAGAACGATGATTCAAACCGTGGGACCTAGCCATAATAAAAGTAGACGTTGCAGCTCGTGACCAAACCCTAAGAAAGTCTGAGCCATCAAGGTCCATCCCTTACGTAATAAAGTAGCAAACCAGGCTAGTAACCATTAGTTGATCAACTATTCATGCAAATAAATCCCTAGAATGTGGAGTAGGGATGATCTAAAGAAGTTCTATCCTTGAGCTAAAATTTCTAAAAAAATACTCATTGCCTAAAAATATGTCTTACAATCACTAGTCCATATGCACAAATTTAAACTATCTTGGTCGTATATGGAATTATATAGAATATATATAACTCTTTGAAATTGATAGTAAGGCTAACTGCATACAAATTTTAATTTTACTCATTCTAACATAATATATTTTGCTCAATTATATATACATATATACATACATTGAGATACCCCAATGAAGATACTAGTGAAAATTATTCCTTTGATGTCTTTTATATCATCAACTAATAATTTGAAGCTTCATGTTTTATAGGTCACAGCATAGACTAGTTCAACGGCACAGGATATCGCCAACTCGGTTCAGCAAATACTTGGCTTCATAGACGGCAGCAGAGACCAATACTGATACCCATCCGCAATACTACCATTCCTTCTCGTTTTCGACTAAATTTCAATATTTTACATAAAATATTACCTTAAATAAATGATGGTAATATAAATCTAAAGGAACATAAATACTACTATTGTGAATCAACGCTATCTCTTCTTTCAACATATATTAATATACGATGAAGGAAATTTTAATGAAACCAGTAAGTATAATGCAGGAAACATAATTGCAAGTTTGGTGATGCTACCATATATGATTGACAACTGTTGTATTTGTGGAAATTACAAGTAGATTAAGGTAACTTCTTACAATTATTCATTTCTAGATTAAGGTAAATACTTACAAACTTAATTAAAAAGAGTATTGATATGAGTATTTACTTTTTGTTTTCATAGGAATTAGCTTATAGAAGTATAAAAACATAATAATCCAAAATATATTGCTTCACCGGCAGCATAAACATTGTACATTTTTGTACAAAAGATTACTAAAATTAAGCCCCCGTTTGGGGAAGCCTATATGTGCAGGGGCGTTTTTGAAAACACCGCGGTACGTTTGGACCACACGTTTTGACAGCTTATCCGAAAACGCAGTTGGGTTTTTACACTATATGTTGGTCGCGGGTCGAATCCTACGGCCGACCCACGGGCCATGTTTCAGGATAAGTTGTTTATCTTAAAATGCATAAGCTGCCCCAAACACATCCTAAGTTTCAATTGAGAGAACCTCGATGAGCTGCCTTAGAGACAGTGACAACAGACACCTCGGACTCTACGTCACGGATGTTACGACCCTTGCAAACCTTGTCATAGCCATTTTCGCCCCAATTCTCGGTCCAAGGGTTCTTTATGATCCAATATGGCTTATTCTTCAAGCGAATCGGAGCATAGCCAACAGAGTCATACCCCACCAGAAGCACACCATGATCTCGATTCTTACCGCATAAGCGAGGGCAAGAGACTCCGCCGATGTAGAACTACATGTACAACGAATTGATAGCCACCGCTTGGATGATAATATCATAAATTATGGTGAGTACTCTCATTGCAATGAAAGACACATGAGCTAGAGTTTCTCAACTTTATATTTGATCATATTTGATCAGGCTTTTCAATTCTCTTCCATATTTGAATATGAAAGTAAGTCATGCAAAACTTATTTTTTAATATCTCACATCTTAAAGTGGGTGTTAAAATAGGCATGACTAAATCATTTGGGAGGCAAAATATCATGGGATAAATTGCCCTAAGAGCAGAGGCAGAGCTAGGTAGGGGCGTGTGATTGGGGGGTGGTAATTCAAATTCAAATTTTTATTTATATGAGATGATAATATCATCTTATTTAAAAGATTGATAAAATAGAGCAAATTAATGTTAAGATAAAAATACAATCCACGATTACCTGACAGACAAAATTAATCAACTTTTTATTTTTTTTTTTTTGAAAATAATCATCATTTTATTAGCAATCAAAATGATTTTGTAAAAGTGACATGACCACTATACCACACGTACTTAAAGTTATTTCACTATGCAATGGACCTAAATAAAATAATAATAATAGATAGATAAATATAAATTTTAAGATAATTTTATATTTAGTTCTTTTATTCTCAATAATAATAAAATAATATTAAATTAATAAAATGAAATATTAAAATATAACTTTGTTTAAAATAATGATAAAGCAGACCATATAAGTTAAGTGAAATATTAATCAATCTTTATTTTTTTTAGATAATTAACTTTTTATTAGCAATTGAAATAATTTTGACAAGTGTTATGCACACTGCACCACACATCAAGGAAATAGAAGAAGTTTAAAAGAATGGCGGAGAAGCAGCGAAGGCCGTTGCATAGCAAAATAATTTTATACAAAATCCCATTCTTGGGAACTATGGCGAAGGCTAAAATGACGGAGAGGAGGTTACTAGGTTAGACGCCTGATAAGCGGTTCCGTACATCCTTGTATTTCTCCATCCGCCATTGGAGCTGTGATTCACCGGCGAGCTCTCCCCAATCTGTTAATAAATAGGAAGCCCTCTCATCAGTCCAAATCACTAAGACCCAACTTCTCCCCTTACAGTAAAAGAAAGAAAAGCCTTACGAACCCTCTTCCAATCCTCTAGTTCCTCATGGCCAAAAGCAAGCCTTCCCCTGCTCCTTCCACGGCGGCTGCCAGAAGCACTGAAACTCAAGAAATGGTGGAACTCCAAACCATCAATAAACAACTCATCAAGGAAATAGTTCAGAGCCGCAAAAAGATTGGACGGCTCCGCTTACAACTTGCTTCATTGGCACCCTGCCAAGACGATCAAGATATTCTTGCGGCAAATACAGTAAGTAATGCAGTCGAGAACCTCAAATTCCTTAATATCCGTCTTGTGAAACAAGTCGAGGAAAGCCGCAAAGAGATCAAGCGGCTTCAATCTGAGTTGGCTTTGTTCGTTGCCGATCAAGACATCTTGATCGGTGTAGAGCAAGATGTTTTCAACCTAGTCCTCTCCTATAGCCTCTCCGAAGCTCGTGACAAGTAGGACTCGCGGAGATGGCCGCAACGAGAAAAAAGTTCGAGTCAAATGCTATAGATCTTGAAGCATTGAAAATTCGAAAGCACGCTCTTCTTGAAAAGAAAGATAGCGTACAGAAGAACATTGAGCGCATCACCAAGGAGAGGGATTCAAGTCTTCAGTCTTTGGAACAAAGGAAGAAAAAGATTAGCGATCTTGGGCACAAGCGCAGTGGACAAATATGGAAGTGGATCTGTTGTGTTGCAATAGAATTCAATCCGTGCATATATTTTATTAGTCTAAGAAGTATTAGCCTATCGCTAAATTTGATTACATTATTTTTCTAGTTTTTTATTCTTTAAATAAAATGAAGAATATTTTTTTGTAGTTATAATTAATATATTAGTTGGTATGTTTTTCTACCTCGCCCAAGTCTCAAGATTTTTTGCTTTTCAAAATATTCTAATTAAAAATTCTGGTACCTCTACTACTATGTATTATATTATATCTATTATTAGTAGATATAATATAATACATATTTCTAAATTTAGTTTAGATGAATTCATTTTTTATTTTGGCTTTCTAAATTTATTATTAATTTTTTTACAAATATATTCAATATAAGAGCATGTGTTAGTAATAAATTCAATAGGATACAACCATAAATTCACCGAACATATAAAAAATTAAATCATGTCTCGCCTAATTCTTGATAGTATGTACCAAAGAAAAAAGTAGAGTAAGCAACAATGACTTTCTTTCTCGAAGAGATAAAAACCAATATAAAGGTTGATTAACCAGAAAGGTAGAATCTTTGGTAACATACTGGAAAGAAGTCAGTTTTGTATGCAGCCCAGAAGAAAATGACTGTCATCAGGAAGAGGGGGAAGGCTTCAACCTATCCTTCGATATCGTCATGATGGTGCCTGGCAAAATATACAGAAGGGCAAAATTATTAAGAATTGTTTACATACATACCACTCAATTCTTAAGGTGGAGTGATGGCTAATGTGGAATGCTCTCATGTGATAGAGTGACTATAAAGGTACAGGAGACTTTGGATTTACTCTCTCATCCAATAGCTAAAAATAATTTTGGTATAAAATTTCAAGTGGTTGACTCTCACGCATAAGCTCAAGTAATAAGGGCCTCATGTAACTTAACAATCTCACATTCACATGAGACAATTTTGTATCAACTATCACGCAAATAGATAAAGAAAATATATGTTGGTGTAGAAATGCTAAAAATAGTTCGCTCTTAGTCATAGGATTTTAAGCTTTTGAATTGAAAATAAATTTAACCACTAATATCTATCTCAAATTTGATCCCTCCTTTGGTTTACCAAGAGAAAAATACCAGTGTAAAAAGCATTTCTACCACGATACGTATAGTGATTGACACAGCATAAATCTGCAAATAAAACAAATAAGACACCAATAATAAGAACCAACAAAGTTGATCAAGAACATTAAAACAGAATAAAGCATCCCTCTATAAGAGCCAAAGAAACTCACAATATAATTTTTCATCCTCTGAAAAATAGCACAGTTCGTTCGGACAACACTGATGATAACACTCAGATCAGGCTCAGTTAGAACAATATCAGAAGCACTTCTAGCTGCATCAGTCGCATCAGTCGCATCAGCCACTGCCATTCCTATCTCAGCTTTCTTCAAGGCTGGAGCATCATTAACTCCATCTCCAGTCATACCACATATATGCTTTTTTGCTTGTAAACGCTTAACAATCTCATATTTATGCTCTGAAAATGTGCCAAATAATTGTGAAAATTGCGAACCGAAATAGCAACGACGAGCCTTTCAAGAGTAACAAATGCACTAAAAACTCTTACACAAGATTAGACTTGACAATTATACCTGGAAAACCCCAGCAAAACCATCAGCCTTTTCTATTAGTTCGTCTACCGGCAAAGCAGCAATGGACTCATCCTTCGCATTGCCCAACAAAGCAGATGAGGGATACATATTCCTATGAATTTACATATCGAAGACCCAAACTATGTTTATTAAATTTATACCACCTGAAATTTTCAAATTACATCAAAAATATCTTTATTTTAGCTTCTAAAAAGTAAAACACCTCATGCATATTTATGGTGGCATATACGTAAAAATTGAAGTTGAGGTGTTAGATATGTAAATACATAAGAATTTAGTGGTTTTTTGAGTTCTAATTTTATCTTCGGAGATGAATACCACAATCGCTTACTTTTGAAAGCATTATGCAGATTTTCATGCACAAGATTTTAATAACAATGTTTTAGGGATGGTGGTGGAAGAGTGGTGTGTGGGGCATTTGCATAGAGGCCACCATATTCTATTTACATATCTAACACCCAACTATGTTTTTTTTTTTATGTTTACACCCCTGGAAAATTTCAATTTACATAAAAAATATCATTATTTTAGCTTCTAAAAGGTAAAACACATCTCATGCATAGTTAAGGTGGCAAACCTGTAAAAATTGTAGTTTAGGTGTTAGACATGTAAATACATAAGAATTGAGCGGTATGTATGTAAATCTTTATTTTTTTTCAGTTCTAATTTTAAGTTTGGAGATGAAGTCAAGCCAACCTGTTGCGATAATCGATGCGAACCGATCGCCATTGTTACAGACAAGACTGTGGGCATGGCTATAGGAATTCCTCCGATAAGTAGAACGAGAAGATTGTCGATTCCTGGACGATAAGCCCGAAGCTGGATTGGGTATAAGACAATAATCTCGGTAAACATACCCACAGCAATAGAACAGATACAGAAATTTCCAATAGCTGTTAAAACCTGCTCAACAAATAAAATCCACCAACAAAACGAAAAAATTAATAAAATAAAGGGAAATTTACATACATAGAATACAATTCTTATGTATTTACATATCTGACACCCAAACTTTCATATTTACATACATAGATGGATTTCACTTTTAAAAGGTGATAGAAGTGCTATTTTGATGTGATATTAAAGAATAGAGTGCTATGTGTGTAAATATGTAAGTATAGGTGTGAGATATGTACATACATAAGAATTGTTGGCTATGTATGTAGATATGAGGGCCAAATTCATGTAAGCTGTCCTTTACACTCACCTTTTGGAAGTGACCAACTTGGCTTGTACTGTCGACAAGATGTGCAGCCTTCCCCAAGAAGGTGTGAACACTAAAGCTTCAATCTCTCCTTGCTTGCATGTGGAACCAGAATACACACCATCACCAGGACCCTTGGTTACAGGCAGTGACTCGCCAGTAAGGGCAGACTACATATTTCACCCAAAAATTCAAAGCAAAAGACAAGTGAGAGAATTAACATATTAAAACCCAAAAATTAAAACTAATAAATACAATAAATTTATGGGGTAGTTACACATAGCACTTGAAACTTTGCTATCTACAAAACTAGCACCATCTTTCATCTGTTTTTCAAACTTTCACTCAAATATGAAAATTTATAACAAAATATCAACCCAGATGTTTCATTTTTATCAAATTCAGAATGATTTGATCATATAGCACATGCAAATGGACCAGTTAGGTAGTTCAAAAAAATGAACTGGTTGTGAATTTTGTAAATAGCAAAGTTTTGAATGCCATGCATGTAATTATCTTTATTGATGCTTAATGTTAACCATAAAAATCCTAGATTGCATACATATCCAGCCTACACTTTCTCAAGTTTAGAGTAGGAAAAAAAATCAGAAACTATGGTGAAAAACAACAAGAGTGCTGATGTGGAACCTTCGCTTTGGGGGCGAGTCGTGCCATGAGTGCTGCAGCAGCATTGCCTGCATTATTCTCCTCGATGATGCTAATGGTTGAGTTGATCATAAGCAAAGTTATGATTCCCACAAAGTCCTGGCAATCTGGAGGCTTCCCCTGCTCAGGAATAATAGCTTTTATATGATTTATTTATTTGGTGGATCCTAGCAATGGCCTAACCAGTAAAGAAAGTACAATAGAGAAGGCCTGAAAGATTAGGATGGGAAATCTACATGCATACCACATAATTCTTATCTATTTACAAATCTAGCACCCGAAGTTTGATATTTACATTTATGCACCATTATGTCATAAACTTATGCATGAAAATGTGTATTTTACTTCTAAAAAGATAATGATGGCAGTATTTTTTATTTGATGTTAGAGATTTGAGTGGTATGCACGTAAAAATGAATGTTTAGATACTAAATATGTAAATACATAAGAATCGTGTGGTATGTCAGTAAATGCCTCAATTCGAATAGGTTATAAAATAAATACTACAAAATCCTAATAAATATTAAGCATATGTAACATAATAAAATGATAATATAATAACTACAATAACTATAACAATCATCCCCTCACCTCAAAACTCACCACAAAATAGCAAGAAACATCAAGAATTTATATAGTATATTAAGAACAAAGAGATTTAGGCCCTGTTTGAGGTGGTGTTGTCATTGCGGACAATGCCCTACTACGCCACAACAATGTTTGTATCGACATTGGGATGCTATTTAGGAAAACGTGGTCCTAATCTTAGGGAGTTTTGGGACCCTCTATTCTCTTGTTGCGGTCAGCAATTTCAAGCTCTTCTCGCCCGACTCTCCCAATACTACGCAACATCCCTCTCTCTCTCGTCGATTCCCCTTCATTTCGACCGGATCCCATGATTTTGATCTGATCCCCCTGGTTTGTGGCATTTTCAATTCTATGATTTTTTTACCTTTGATATGATCCCTCTGGTATCAATGGGACCCCCATGGCATTTTTTGTTATGTGATTTACAGTGTTCTGATTTGATCCCTCTGGTACCAATTTGATTTGTGATTTCTGTGGCATTTTCGATTTCGGGGTTGCTTGTGTGGTTATTTGGTTGTGTTCTGTGGTTTTGTTATTGTTCGCTCATGTTCCTGAGTGATTTTTTTTATTTCTTTTAAGATGGAGGGTTTGATCGATTGGTTGTTGTTGTTTTAAGATGGCGTGTTTTGTTTCTCTATCAATTGTTGTTTAAACTTATATGGAATGGATACTTTAATTCTTGATTTTTCCTATTTGATTTATGTTGTTCGGTTGTAATACCATAAGGCTCAATCGTTATCGGAATTTCATGAAATCGTGCTACCAAACGTTGGATTCCTGTGAGGGAAATGTCATGTGGCTTTCATTCTAGAAGTGAATCTCATTCTTTGTGAACTTTTTGTGAACTTCTATAACTTATTTTTGTTATTCTGTTTGAATTACTAAAATTGTTGACTTACAGCTAATACATGTACATAACGACGTTACATTTTTCTTTCAGTGTCATATCACAGCAAATCTATCCAAACAGACATACTGATTCACCAACAACTACTTTCTAAAAACAACTTATTCTAGAAGCAGGTTAACTGTTGTTTATTGAAACAGCTATAATTGCCCCAAACACACTTTAGACTAAGATTTGTTTGACAATATTTTTCATATTTTCAATATTAACCGATTTGTGTTAGAATGAGATGTTCTGAATGAAAGCCAAGAACAATCGAGAGATTGGTGCTACGTTCGACCAATTGATGTTGAGACTAAAGACATACTAGCTATTAACAAGTCAAGTGGATATTTAAATTTAACCAAATGTGGCAACTCTATAAAATAAAGTCTAGAGTCTCCAATAAATATTAATCATACGTGATAATATTATTATAGACTATAGAAATGCAATAATCCTATTAACTCTAATAAACCTAACTCTACAATAATAAGGGTTTATTTAGTTGCTTAAAGTTAGAAATTATATTTTGAGAAAATAAAATTTAAAGAATTGCATTATTTAGCTTGGATGTAGGTAGAAATCAATATTAATTTTAAGCTCTAGGAAGTGATTGCTACTTGAAATTAACAAACATTCATGTACAAATAGTTTAGTGAATCTTGGGAGGAATAAATCCTGCAAATCTATTTAGAATGACAATTATTAAATATTTTTAGATCATGATACATTGTTTGACTAATCTTTAACAAAATTAAATATTGGCAAAAGGGGGAAACTCTTATTAAATTCATTAAATCATGTGATTCGTGGGACTTAACAAATCCTATATTTAAGCATAAAAAGGTCGAAATAAGATCTATCCAGACAATATGACTCAAGGGTGTTTGGTTACAAGTAAAATTTTAACTCAAGTAAAATATAGTGAAGCTTGAGAAGGTTAAAACTTCAAAAGTATTTGGCATGATAATTTCTAAACCTTGCTAAATTATATTATTTGGCAATTTATTTTAAGATTTAATATTCGTAAGACAAATCGAATCTATTAACCCCCATGAACTATGGAAATTAATAAAATATGAATTTAACCAATAACTAAATTTAATTGAATTCTATCAAATAGTAAGACTTATAGTAACCCCAATTCTATTTGGCTTGATTTAAGTTAAATCTAGGTTAAATATGACTAAAATAGAATATAACAGCCCCTCAAAGTCCCACGATTTCATTTGTCAGGATTTAAGCTAAAGCGTTCTTAAATTCCACCTAATGGCATAAAAGAACAGCTCCTACAACAACACTTTCAAAGCAAACACAGAAACGTAATGCCTCCATTTATGTGTAGCAAGGCAAAGGGCAAGGGCAAGGGCAAGGGCAAGGGCAGCAGCCTTACAGCCAAAGTATAGATAAATATAAAATCATAAAATAAATAGATAGATAATTAAAAGAAAATTCATAGAATTTTAAGAGAATTTTTTTATTAAAAAAAGAAAAAAGAAAGGCAAAGGCAGCAGCCTTACAGCCAAACGAAGCAAAGATTTGAAGAGAATCCCGGAGAAGCAGCGGAGGCCGTTGCAGAGGGCAAGGGCAGCTGCCTCCGTCTATTTCTCCATCCGCCATTAGAGCTGTGATTCACCGGCGAGCTCTCCCCGAATCCATTTATAAATAGGCAGCCCTCTCATCAGTCCAAATCACTAGACTCAACTTCTCCCCCTTACAGGAAAAGAAAGAAAAGCCTTACGAACCCTCTTCCAATCCTCTAGCTCCTCATGGCCAAAAACAAGCCTTCCCCTGCTCCTTCCACGACGGCTGCCGGAAGCCCTGGACCTAAAGAAATGGTGGAACTTTAAACCATCAATAAACAACTTACCAGGGAAATAGCTCAGAGCCGCAAACATATTGGACGGCTCCGCTTACAGCTAGATATTCTCGCGGCAAATACCCTAAGTAATGCAGTTCAGAACCTCAAATCCGTTAGTATCCGACTTGTGAAGCAAGTTGAGGAAAGCCACAAGGAGATCAAGCGGCTTCAATCTGAGTTGGCTTTGTTTGTTGCCGATCAAAACATCTTGACCGTGTAGAGCTGAGCCAGAGCCGATTTTTTGATTAGATGCGTGGGTGGTAGTTTGGTTATTGTTCGCTGGTTCGGTGACGGTGGAGTTGCTTCCGTCGGGTTTGTAGATGGCTTTAAGCTCACTGAAGAGTTTGTAGCTGGTGCCTGGATGGGAATTCTCCTGCTCCTCTGTTACTCTGCTTCTCTAACCAAAAACAAGGCTCTGATTGTTGGCCTCATATTTTCGAATCACTAGGAATCCAGCCGCACATCGCGGCTGTTAAATTCTTTTTTTAAAAAAAAAAAAAATTTGAACTGCGGCCGGATCCCCATACACCCTTCGCCGTGATGTGCGGCTGGATCGGGGACGCCGCACGTAGCTCTACGTGCGGCGTCCTGATGTAAAAATTTTTCTTTTCAAATCACTAGGAACCAGAATCACTCACACCCTTTAGTCGGATCTAATTCTCACTTAGGGTGAATCAAAACATTGGCTTATTTGAGATAAGAGATCAAATCATGCTTATATACTTGACTGAGGCAAAAGTGAAAATAGAAAATTTTGGACATTTTCAAATCAAACACATCTCTGAGAAATGAAAATCAATTCTTTGAGCTTTCTAAAATAGAAAACATCAATAATCAATTGTCCATAATCCTGTATCAACGGGCTATTTAAGAGGTTAAAGTTACGAATCTGTAAATTCAACCAGTCGATAGTTTGATCAATTCACTCAAATAATATCTGTTGACATACATAGCCTCGAATACAATAAAGATCTTTAAAGATTTAGTATCAAAGCTGGGCATTACTTGTAATTAATAGGGAACTATTCCAAAAGTCTGTCACTTCCACCCCTTTAAAATGTGTCAGGGAAGAGGAGAAGGATTAAATTTTACAAGAATTTAACATTGGAGAAAGCGGTTGTCATTCCAATGGAAGAACACTAGCCAATTAAAAAGTTTTTGGCCTACCCTTTGAAAAGATGTTGTGGAATTCTCCAAAAAATTTTGAATAGTACATAATTTTGCTCTAATGTGGCTCCATCCTTCATTTAAGCTACAACCTATAAACAACTCTTAGCCCTTTGCAACATTGTGGATGGACCTTTTAGGGAAAAAAAATACTTGAAAGGAGACTTCAGAACTGATATCATGATAACATGGCCATCTTAATGCTCGAGCGATGAAAATCATGAGGTGAAAAAAACAAGTTCCTTGGACACAAGTCCAAGCCTTAGTGGAATTGGTTAGTTGGTTCAATTTAGGCAGTTTTTTTAGTTATTCAATTGAACTTATAATTAGTGCTATTGAATTGTGGTATTATGGATGCTGATATATTTGGGATAAAAAAACATATCTGTTGCTTGCAGTTCAAATAATTTGAAGTTTAAACATCGTATGTTCAATCACCTTTGATGACTGAATCAAAATCAAACCCTTTTCTTGTAAATTTCCTTTATTGCCCTTATTTTTATAATAAGATTGGGTAGCCTAAGTTAAGGCTAACGTCTCTGCTATCCAAAAAATTATATTATATATGTGAACCTTGCTCTAGGATTTTTGAAATAACTTACTTAGAATTTACCTTTATTCAAATTCATGTTGTCTTTTTTGTCAATTGAATGTTCTCCCCTGATTAGTATTAAAAAATTGCCTTTTTTATGTTCTTATGAAATCTCACCTTGTAAATTATAGATATTTGTGTTCTTCCCTATTATCGTAGTGCTTACTTATCTCTCATTTGAAAGCTTATGACTCTATAATAGGCTTGACGAGTTTGAACTAATCTATTTAAACGTAATACCCATTGAAATTTATTAAACATACCTTATCACTTTAATTGTGGGATGACTATAAAAACTAAGAAGGCGGTGAATTAGGATTATTTAACACAAAGAACAATTTAATAAGTTATGTAAATAATAATAATAATAATAAAAATTGCAAGTAATAAAAAGCTATACAGATCTACACATACAAGTGATTTTTACAATGTTTAGCCCTGCACAAATACACCCTCTTTTCAAGTATGTACAACCCAATGTTCTCTTCTACATCGAACTAGTACAACTTGAATTAACATCCAATATGTGATTTGGACTAAGCCAAAGGCTTAGTTAAAAAATACATATAATATGATCTAAACAAAATAACTTTTTTATATTTTATGAAGTAATACACTAAAAGTGTAAGAGATTATTATAAAGCCTTTTGCTAATCACCTTATAGTCTAAATCACTTCTAAGGGTTCAATACTTTAAAGCTCACAGTAATTAATATGAATATTTAAATTTATAAATATGTCTATATATAAACTTTAATAAAATAAAGTTATTTGACTATTGATTTTTCAAAGGAAAATTGGGCTCTCACAAACAACCTTTTAAAGATAAATTAATAGTTAAAAATATTTTTCATCAAATTTAATAAAAAATAAAAATAAATTGTTCTCTTTTTTGTAACAAAATTCGTTCAAAATGTTAGATCTCTAAAATGTTATAGTAGCATGTCTTTTTATTTCTCACATAAAAAATTTACTCAAAAAACTTGTTAAGTAAATAATAAAAAAATATTTACTAATTTTGTGGAAATTTTTTTTTGAAGTGCTAGAAAAGATAAAGCTTGGTTCTTCTATATATTTTCCTTCACATATATATTATTTATAAAGGCTAATTATAGTATTGATTTGAATAATATAAGAGAAAATTAAGGATTTTAAATAAAAAAAATAAGTATAGAAAAATCTCACAAATTAGCATGTTCGTGTGCTTAGTTGCTTATAATGTAAGAAAAAAATTTGAGAAGAAAGAAATACACTTTCAAGGGAGATAAAAAAAAAATTCTCTTATATTGTTCTAGCTAATGAAGATGGTATTTGGTGAGAAGGTGAAGTGTAATAGAACTAAGGGAATTTTTAAAGGCTATTTGAAATTTAAAATATTTTTTTATTAAAATAATATTTAAATAAAAATAATATAGTAAATAAAAAATATTTTATTATTTAAATATAACTTATAAGTTGCTATATAGCCATTAATAGTCAAAATAAAGTAAGAAAATGAGTACTTTTATTCAACTTGTTTGTCTCATTTCATTATTATTTATTTTGCGATCTGACGTAACCTTGTGTGTGCATTTATGCATGAGCACACAAACAATTGCAAATGTGGTGTTGTTGGTTCCTATATATGCATGTCTGCTTGTATGGGCATATAATCACTCAATAATGAAATATAAATGTGCCATAAGTACGTTGGTGTGAGTAGACACATAGACGTGCATTGCAGGCATGTAATCATACTTGGACATGTAGCCATGTGTTATTAGCACATAGATGTGCATCATTGGTGTGTGGTGCTCTGATTTTGGAATGATTGACAATATCACCTCTAACCTATTCTTAAGTTCTTACAGTTTATCTCAAGTATGAAGTCATTCAATATATTCTTGGTTTCTTATCGACTATAGCATCTCACTAACTTGAGTCAACCTTGAGTCTACCATTGGGCACTATAGATTGACTTACCTTTAAACCAAACTAAAATTTATCTAAGAGTTTTATAAGTGTATTAAGAATTTTTCTTATTCATTATTGATTGATAAAGGGCCCCTTAAGTGAAGGAGGGTAGCATTGCAAGGTTCCTTTGAAAATTTTAATAAGAAGTTGAGAAAATTATCATCTCCTTTTTTTATGAATGTATTTTGGCATCTTTTTAACCTAATTATGAAGTGTATGCGATGTAATATATAATCTATCTGGCTACAAAGAAAAAATGATTAGAAGCTATGCATGATTATTAATAAATCTACATAGATTGTTTACTTGATAATGTAAATTCATAAGTCTTTTCAAATATAATTCTATAAGTACTATTATTTTAATTCATTTAGATGTCATTTTGTTGTACATTTCTTTTATATAGTGTCTCTATTTAGAAAAAAAATCCTAAACAAAGCCCTAAACGTCTTATTCAGTTTGCTTCATTTTCAGGAAGTATGGATTACCTGATGTGTACGGAATACATGATCAATTTGCTTCATTTTTGAGAAAGTATGCTATCAAAGCTAGAACTGTCAAAAAGCTCGTAGTTCGCGAACAGTTCGTGTTGGGTTTGTTAGGAAGTTCGTGTTCGATTCGTTCGATAAGCAAACGACACGAACACGAACAATTTTTTTTTTTCGTTCGGTTTGTTAAACGAACCAAACACGAACAGTGATGTGTTCGAACATTTCGAACACAAACACTAGCTCTGTTCGTTCCTGTTCGGTTCGTTTACACCCCTACTTAGGAAGTGCATATTAGAAGTTGGGTGTGAGATGTAAATGCATAAGAATTGGGTGTTATGTATATAAATTTATGGAAAAACTAAATCATTTACATACATACCACCCAATTTTACCTATTCCTATATCTAACACCTAAATTTTATTTTTTATATTAGTACATCAGTCTTTTAAATTTGTGAAAAAAGGTCTATATCTTTTCTTTAATTGATAAAATGACATGCAACTAGAAATTGGAATTTAGGTATTAGATGGGTAGTTAAATTGAAAGACTGTGATCCCTGAAATCTCGGTTCCAGCGAAGAACTGGCTGCACGCTGATCGAGGTCCAGCGAAGGAAAGCAAACGAAGAAGAGCAACAACAGCTCACATTTCTCTTTCATTTATAGGTGATTACCCTCTCGTTCCTGCAAATGGTTTCTGGTTTCGTCTTTTGTAAGTTTGATTTGGGTTTCTGAATTGAAAGACATTCCGCCGGACAGATATGGCTGAAGATCAGAAATCGTTTCACTTTGATGAGGTCTCGAAACATAATGCCACAAAGGATTGCTGGCTTATCATCCATGGAAAGGTCCTTCCTTCTTCCTTCTTTTAGAATTTTGCTCCTTTGAGATCAAATATGTTGATATCCTTTTCGGAGTAAAATGTAGGGATGTTTGTTGTCGAGCAGTGTTTAAGTGAAATATAGTTTTGTAACTTTTGTGGATCTGGATTTGGTTAAATTTTTTTGTAGCTTTAAGTCTTCAAATTGTTTGATTGTTGATATGTTCGAGCCCTGAAAACGTTGGTATGATTGAAGTCTAGACATTTGAATCTCTTAAATATTGCTATTATTGGGATTTTTGTAAATCTAGATTTAAGCTATTCTTTGATTTACGAAATCCAGGATATAATAAAATTAAAAAATTATTTGGTTGGATTTGGCTTAAACTTTGTTTGCATCTTCGATTAATCTTGTTATCATACTTTATGCTTAATGATATTGGTTTTGTTAAAAGAATAGTGTGCCTTTTTTTAGGATTAGAAGGGAACTGCAAGCGGATGATGATTTTTAAATTACATTTATTTCTTCTTTTTAATTGGATAAGGCCAGAAAGAAGAGACTGATGGAGACTGATTTTAATGAATGCTAGTATTTTAACATTTTATTAACGTGTTTAAACAGGTAGATGATTGCATGTATATGAAAATTTTTCTAAATTGACTTGATAACCAAACTATAGAAATAAGGAAAAAGTTATATTGGCATTCAAGGTCCCCTTCAGTTTTCCTTTTGATTGTGAATGCGATAATGGCCATAATTGTTATATAATCCTTTTAGCTACTTTGACTATCTATTATTTACTTTAGAGTGAACAATTTCCTACATCATAAGTGATAATATTTTTATAAATTGGTTTTATTTTTCTATAATATTTTTTTTGGGACTCCACTGCCCTATAGAAGTGCAAAGACGTTAGCTAATCGATCATGATTCAAGGATAATTACATTTTATTGAATAATAAATAAAATTTAAATATCGGGAGGATTGTTTAGAGTGTGTTTTAAATGTACTAAAAGTGATTCCATGAAAAATTATTTTATTGTAATCTTGCACCCTCCTCTTTTTTAAGTATGTGACTCGCTAGTTGTACATTAGTTATGTGACTAATTAAGGAGAAAGTACTTTATAGAGTAGTTTGTCCCTTAGATACCCTTGAAGAGAACAACTTAAAATTAGCATTCATGAACTCTCAAAAATGTTGCACAAAATGCTTGAATGTCAAATTAATTCAAATATTCATACAAAAAAGAAACCTTAAAGAAATATAGTAATGATAAATGCTAGTTTTTTATCATTCGAACAACATTAATCGGAAGAAAAAAAAATCATAAATAATAACTATAGGATCCTCATAGACTATAATTGAAGTTACCTCGTTCCACAATTGAATTTGTGATAGAAAACATTAACTTTGAGGTGGTGTTCCCGCAAGAGATAATTAATTTGGACCCAAAGAGCAATGGAATGGGAAAAGAATGGAAAAAAACAAAATAAAACGAAATTACAATTAAAAACTAAAACTGTGCTTTCTAAAGATGGTGATGGTGCAAGATATGAGATTGTTTGGTCTTCACAATTCCTTGAAGCTTATGTTTATGACTGAATTTCTTTTGTGGATGTTTTGATGATCAATTGAATCAAATCATATAAAGAAGAAACGGTGGAAAAAAGACATTCCAAAATAAAAGAAAAAAGGAATTGGTTCAACCAAATCAATATTTGCACGGTTTACCTGCTATTTTAAGCTTCAAACTTGACCAAGGAAAATGATTACTCAAGAAGAAATCAAAAGTTTATCTTAGCATTTCTGTGTTTGTAGACATGAGGCTCTTCTATGCTAATACAGTCATAAAGAATAAGATCAGATTGCCCCTCTCAAAAGAGAATTAACACAAATCTAGTCGTCAAAATTGTGCCTAATTAAAGGAGAGATGCTATGTTGCGCTCCACTTTTGATGAAAATATCCCAAGATTAAGATACTCACACATTATACGTACTTTTATTGACTGTGAAGGGCTTTTCAAATAATATCATATTTCTTTCATGACATATAATGTAATGACCTCATTTTGGATGAATGTGATATTCAGCTTATCTTTCCAACAACTCTTACCTTTCCCGATTAACTGTGTCATGATTCTGCATTTGCTGCTTGAGATTTATTTTTTATTTATTTTTTTTTTTTTTTATGTATGCTTATGCTCATGTTAATTATCGTCTATCCTAGCTTCGAAGACCCAAAATTTCAACATTAAACTTGTCGATTTTAATCTTCTCGTCATGCATATTTAGATCAAAAAATTTTTTTGACCGAAACATTGCGCTATTATTTGTTGTGATAATAATAAATTTTGTGCAAAATTCTAACAAAGATGAGAGAACAAACCCAATAAATATCGCAGATACAAGACTCTTCTATGAGATCAACTTATGCCACTGGCCACACATAAATTAAATATTCCACTAAGTTTCCAAAAAATAGTATCATAATGATTTCTCTTTTATATGAAGCCAGAGATAAGGATATAGATATCATTTTGTCTATATCAATGACTAAGAAAAAATGTAGCCATCTATTGTGAAGATGATGGTTGAACATGGAGAAAAAGATATTGCTACTACTACACTTCCCTTTTTTGTTGACCAAATAAAAACTTCTCCATCTTATTTAACCAAAATTAACATCTTCTTGAAGAAGCAAATCTCCCCACTACAAGCGCCCACAAATTTTGTGTTCTCTAGGTTGACAGCCGGCCTCTTTGTATCCCTCTTCTCTCTATATGTTTATGTTTGTGGGATACTAAACCCTTCACTGTATTTATAGTGATAATAAAGACATGAGTTAGGAGATATAAATCACAAGATTTTGCAAGATATCATAAAGTCAACAAAAAAAAACATCATAGCCACAAAAAATTTAATCACATCTTTAAGAATCTCAATAATTGTTTACAATCATAGGAGATCTGAATTATACCTTGCAGAGATTTGATGGTTGATAATATTGGCTATGTAATTTTAACAAAAGTTATGACTCGGAAGGAATTTCTTTTAAATTCTTGGGATAAGCTACTTAGATCCCCAAGTCTTTATTGATGAACTGAATTGACCAGGAACCTAATGTTCAAGTATATGCAGGTCCATCAAATTTTATTGATTGTTCCTTTTTTTTAGCTGTTTTCTTTTTTTTTTTTCCTCAGGTGTATGATGTGACTTCATTTATGGATGAACACCCTGGTGGTGATGAAGTCTTGTTAGCAGCAACTGGTGAGGGCCTTGTTAAAGTTTCCTTGTTTCATAAACATTTATACAGTAAGCCAAAACATAATAAAATTTTCCTTCACATGAAAGTCGAAATTGAAAATTTTCTAATATTACTTTTTAAACTTGAAAGCTTTCCCTTCATCGCCAAGTAATAGTGAATTGGCCTGTGATCATGTTGTCTTTGAAGGAATCGCCCACTTATGGATTCCAAAAATGAATATCGATTTTGATACTCCATATAATAGCTAGTACTTAATAGTCCTTGATACTACCCGCTTCTACTCTGCTAAGATTAAACATTCTATGAATTTTTTTTTTTTTATTTAGCAATATTTGAGCATGTTAACTCCCCTAATAATCTTGATTGTTTATTAAAAAAAAAAAAGAAAATTAGGTAGAGCATGTTCAATTTAGATCTGAATTATCATTTATTGTTTAGAAAATTAAGTGCAATGGCTGGAAATCATAGTCAATCCTTTTTTCTATGAGAGTGGTTGATATGAAATCCTATATTTTATATTGTTTTAGCTCCGCATGACATAATAGTGCCAAATAAAAAAAAACAACATTTGAAATTTTCCATGGCTTCTTGTAGAAACATTGTGAGTCAAACATTTGATTGATAGACGACACATAATTTTGAAGTTGACATTCTAAAATAAAGAAAATTATGACAATTCCACCGATAATCTAGTCATCTTTCACACATCCTCTTAATTTCATAGGCTGGCATTTGCAGACGTTGGCATTGGTAAATGAATATTTGATCCTACAAGTCATGGCTTTTAGTTGGGGCTGAAATTTTAGTCGTATTTTTCTCCTCTACAGTCCCAGATTTTCCAGTTTATGCATCAGTTTCTTGCTTGCTCTGCAACTATGGATTGAATCCTATTGTCAAGTAGAACAGATAGGGCTGAGAGCGATCCAATTCGGAGCCAAGCTGGGGTTTGCTCAGGCTCATTGTATATATATATATATATATATATATATATATATATATATATATATATATATATATATGTATATATATATATATAACTTTGAGTTGAATCTGAGCTAATTCAAGTTGATCTATGTATGATTTGAAACCGGCTCAAACAAAAAAAAAATAAAACAAAAAATAAATAAATCGATCTATGATTTTGGCTCATAGCTCAGCTACTTTACTTCGATCTGAGCCAAAATTCAAATTGATTTTCGAGTCATTTGCAACCTTCAAGTTAAATTCTCAGCCCTATATCCTATGGGTCCTTTGCTTAAAAATAACCGATAATCTCCGATTTTGTGATTGTTCGAGCTGATTCATGTATGGCTGACAAGCAGCATGAAAAAAAAAATTTTTGATCCATGATTTCAACTCGTAGCTCAGCTCTTTTACCTCATTCCAAACCAAAATTCTAATTGATTTTCGAGCAATTTACAATCTAAAAGTTAAATTCTCAGCCCTATACCCGTGGATCCTTTGCTTGAAAAGAACCCATAATCTCCGACTGTTGTTCTCTTCAGATGTGCAGCAAAACTCATGCAAAAATCATTCATTTGCATACAGAGCATGATAAGAGAAATCCTAATTAAAGTTCATTCTCCATTTTGGAATTTACTTTCAGGGAAAGATGCAACAAATGATTTTGAAGATGTAGGCCACAGTGACATCGCAAGGGATATGATTCATAAATATTATATAGGAGAGATTGATGCTTCTACTATTCCAGCCAACCGAGCCTATATTCCACCCCAGCAAGCGCCATACAATCCAGATAAAACCTCAGACTTTGTCATCAAGATATTGCAGTTCCTGGTTCCCATCATGATTCTGGGCCTTGCCTTCGCAATCAGATACTACACCAAAGCAGAGTAGACAGCCTTCCGTTTTGAGGGTTAAAAAGAAATTCATGCACTCCAATTAAATCTAGATAAGTTTTGTTGATTAAAACAGCTTTATTTAGCTGGAATGCATGGGTTGGTAGGATTTATGTTCTTTTCATTCGTTTAGTGCTGCAGTGGAGTTGATGTTTTGAATCAATGGATTTGACTGTCTTTATGATTTTATCATTCTTGCCGTTGTTCTTATTATATTTCGTTTCTTCTTATGTGGGATACTTCCAACCAAATAGATGTAGTCCACTACAAGCTGGTGATACAAACTGAATGATTCTTATTGATTTATTTGGTTAAGATTGCTTTATTGAATATTGAACTTAAATACCAGCTATAATATTCATGTTTCTTGAAATCAGAGTACTCTGATTATTGTCAATTTATGGGAAACTTCTTGGGTTGTTTCATCTGAGGTTGCAAACAGGTTGAGCTGAGAACCCCAGTTTGAGCTGGGCCAGTTTTTTGAGTCAGCTTACAAATCAATTTATTAAAATGGGCTTAATAATTTTATGTTTGAACTCTTAAAATTTAATATACTTTAAATATGTTCTATGCTAAAAATTTTCAAGCAGACCATGAGTTAATAAATTCTGGAGTTGGTTTTACTTTAAACTAAAGTTAAGAGTGCTTGAACTTGTAGTGCATTTGGTTGAAGTATAATTAAAATTTTTTTAAAATTGAGTTTGAAAGCTCAAACTTGTTCAGAAAAATTTTAACACCTAAAACTTTGCTAATATGATTTGATAATATTCTATAGATTCATACCAAATTCATTTCATTTTTGTGGCTCCATCAAACCAAAATCATTATATAATTTATCAGCAAAACCATTGTTGTCAAATGGATTATTCACACCTCATTTGGTTCATTGAAACGTACCAGGCCTTCCATCTTCACTGACGACAACTTTCTAGTCGCATCACCATAACAATATCTGCTCAAACGTTTGTTACAGTTGCGCGCCCTTTATTGATTTCAAATAGTGGATCCCATGTTCAACTCAATACAAGTTGGACCGAACTCAAAGGAAGATTTATAGAGGGATTTACATGTATATATATAGTACTCAATATTATCAACATTATTTATCCCACTAACACATGCACTTCAAAATTTATATCTATGACACCCATGAAATTCAAATAGAAAAATAAAATTAATCCTGGTACTTTAGAGTTCTCCTGCAAGGCCCTTAATGAGGATGACTAATAGGCAAGTTAATTGCTACGGGTTCATCAGCTTCATGAAGCCTATGAACCCACTAAAATCCAAGATCAACATTATAATTGCATCTGTTCTCTTTGTTTACTTGAATGAAATATAGTTGATATGCTGTATGTTATTTTTGAAAACATTCTAAATAATTTTTAGATAATTTAAATATCTATAAAAATAAAAAAATTTATTTTTAAAAATAAAATACAAATACATCAATAAATATATTTTTAAAATAAGAATAAAAATAAAAAAAACTAATCCTGGAACCTTCTGTCTAGTCGAAATCCACAGCCAGATCACAGCAGAAATATGACGAACCGTTGGGGTCAAAATATTTGCAAAAGAACCATTGCTGAAACCAAATCCAGATATTGATCATAATGAATGGAATATTTTAACTGCTCAAAATCTGCCATAAGGATACAAAAATCATGAGAAAATTCGCTCCTTTATTCATACAGACCTGCCATAAAGATACAAAAAACATGAGAAAATTCGCTCTTTTATTCGTACAGGACAGCGCAATGAGCTTTTGGTCCATTCTTAATGAACTCAGATATCACCCAAATCCCATATATTTGTGACTTTCATGTTTGTATAATCATAATCCTGAAGGAATTTTGATTATCACATCAGGAGTAAGGAGACAGACTGCTAATATACAGCATAAATTCCGGCAATAAAATAGAGCTGGATTCTAATGTGATTACGAATGTATCATCTCTCAAGAGAGAGCGGCTGACGTGGTGCCCGATAGAGGGCCATTAATAGACACCAAAGGCTAGAGCTATTAGGGGTGAGGGGCCAAGAAGAAAATATCAGATCATGAAATCTTCTCATGGAGGATCACAACCAGATCATGAGCATCATCAAGCAGCTTCCAGACATCCAAGTTACCTGCCATACTGTTGCATTCTCTTAGGATTTCTTCCATGCTGCTGTACCTTTCAATGATCAGCTTTCTCCTTTGAAGCACACAAGCCGCAATTGCATACAGAAGCAAGTCATCAGTGGGGGGCGCATGCGACCTTATCTTCGCCCATGCTGATTTCCCAAACCCAGACCGAATCGCCGCCTGATCTGCCCACATCACCTCCCACAAGCACAGCGTCTGCTCAAAGTTTAGCTCTCGCCGGAAAAGAACCACCACCATTCTATAAACAAAGAAGCAGTCCTCAGCTTGAAGCTTCTCCAAGTGTTTGTAAAGGTGAGGATCCTTAAACTTGATAATCTTAGAGACAATGCTAAGCTGCCTGCGAATTCCAACCTCATCAAGCCTAAAGTTATGGCGTGCTTTCATCATAAATCCCACAAAACACCAAAAGGCCTCGTCGTCTTCCCCCATTATGGCAATTATGGGTGACAAGAGATCGCTCATCCCTTGGCAGTATCCGATGACAGGGTCGTATATTGCATATGCTTCAAGAACTGCAACAAGACGAGCGGCGTGATAGATCATGCAAGGCTCGAGGTGATCATAGTCCTTTAGACTGACAAACTCAGCAAGTTCGAGAGCCTTCTCCTCCGTGACAGCGGCTTGTGCTGGTGAATGGATGACCCACTCTGCATTGGCTCGCACTGCATCTAGACGGATGATGCGTTGCCATGTTGTGAAGTCCTCTACTGTTTGTGTGGATTTAGAAGCATTAGATTTTAGAGAACTTGTTTTAGAACATGGGGATATTGCTTCCATACTCTCTTGCGCGTGGGTTGTTGAAGTTCTATCTCTCTCTTTGATTGCATCAGCACAAGTGAGGTCACTTTTATCATCAGAGGCAGCAGCAGATTGAGAATTCTCTATGGCTCCTAGGGAGATTTTCATATGACTTCTGTTTCTCCCATTCCTGAAAGTAGAGGCTTCATCATTGAGAATGTTCTCTATGTTATCGTTATCTGGGCTGTGATGCTGATGGGAAAATGAGTGCCCCGCACATTCAACATCTTCAGGTTGGGGAGATACATCGCATCCACTGAAGCTAGGACTATCCGTATGATCGACTTCATCTATGTCATTCAACATTTTGTCACCATCATAACCAAGTTTTAACAAATATTGACATTTTTTCCTTAGTTTCTTGTATTCCTTCCTGCGCATAATTAAAATGATTTTTTTACTCAAAATTTGCTTAATAAGCACTCATATGTACATTACTGTTACTAATGACTTACAATTGCACGTCCTTGAACAGATAAAATTAACAGCCAAAGAAGTATAGCTTCTTTAGTGACGGAAGACAGCCAGAAAATTGGTTCGTGTATACTCAGTTTTTGTTAGTCAAACCCAATAAGTCATAAAAGATTGAATCTGCGTAATTAGGCCATAGTTTTTTCTATATAAATAGGACACTTATGTTACGAGTTTTTGAATTAGACTACAATAATAAAAAAAGATTTTTACATAACAACCACTCAAAACATTTAATGTAACATTTTAAGTACCCAAACTTTAAATATTACATTTTAACAACCCAAAACTTTAAATATAACACTTTAACCACCCAAAACTTTCACTCAAAGCCATCAATGGTGGGTAAAGGAGAGTGGTTGTAATGAGAAGGGTGAGTTGCTAAAATGTAATATTTAAAATTTGGTTGGTTGGTATGCAAAAATCTCTAATAAAAATTATGATCATACTTGATATGTGTTGAGAAATTTAGGGCAAAGAAACGCAAGAATCTACACAAATCCAGAAGAACGCAGAGATTTAACGAGGTTTGACAAAGATGCCTACGTCCTCGGGAGCAGAGCGGCGGCTTTCATTTAATCCAGAAAAAGGTTACAAGTTACAGAATGCAATAAGCCCTAGGGTTACAAACAGGCATATATATATATATATATATATATATACACACACACACACACACACACACACACACACACACACACACACACACACACACACACACACACACACACACACACACACACACACATATATATATATATACACACACACACATATATATATATACACTCGTTCTCCTCTACTGCAGAGGCTGAAGCTTTAATTTTTGCTATTATGATTGAAAAGAAGAAGCGGTGGCATAACATTGTTATAGAAATGGATTCTTTATATCTTTGGCAAATTTGTAATTTTAACCTTAGATTAGAGTGTTTTATTGCAGGTCAATAAAATCAGATATCTCATTTCTGGAATGAATATTGTTTGGAGTCATACTTTGCGTGAAGGAAATAAAGTTCATTGACTGGATTTCAAGCTTGGAGCTAATCTTTTGAGCTGTTATTATACAGTATTATTCTTGATTTCTTAGTCCTATTATATGTTTAGATAATTATGCTTGATTCATTGTGTTTTTTAGTGTTTGTGTTGGGTCGTGTTGAGTTGTATTTTTATTTTTGGAAATAGGACCCTCCTTTTTTCTCTTTTTGGGATTGTAGAGTGCGTGAGTTAGGGACCTATTTCCCGTTTTGTACTTTTTATTTTAGTATTAACGCGTAGGGAAGCATGAGTCTCCTTTACCTATATATATATATATATATATATATATATATATATATATATATATATATATATATATATATATATATATATATATATAACTCTAGATGTGGCGTGCCCTCGCAACCCAACCCTCATAGCGTAACTCCCCTTAATTTGACAGCTCGCTTCGCTCCAACATCAGTCCTTTATTTGGTATATGAACCATACCTAACAAATCTCCACCTTGGCGAATATCCAGTCCCATAGGAGAAAAAATATCTGAGAGTTAAGACGTACCACGTGTGGGTTGGGCACCATGCTTCTACAATGACGTGAATATTCAACAAGTCCAAGCAATGCAAGAACTTGTTGATAGATGCTAGCTGATCAACATTCAATCGCATTCTCATTAGTATGAACCTTCTGCAACAGTATCTCACCGAAGCAATCAATTTTCTGATCTTGTGATACCTGACATCAATGTGTTTGGTCCTCGCATGGTACACCTGGTTCTTAGCAAAATAAATAGCACTCTGACTATTACAATGCAACTGAACTCCATCTTGCTCAACACTCAGTTCCTTTACTAGCCCAATAAGCCATGAGGCTTTTTAGCGACTTCATTCTATCGCCATGTACTTCGAACGATTGTAGATAATGTCACAATAGACTGAACTGTTGATTTCCAACATATAGGCCATCCGTCAAGAGTAAACACTTACCCAGTTGTAGACCTTCTGCCATCCAAATCACCTGCATAGTCTAAATCAACAACCCCACAACTGAAAGATCATTCTGCTGACTACCAAAAATAATTTCATGTTCTACAGTACTCTTCAGATACCTGAAAATCCACTTGACTGTTTCCCAATATCGCCTTCCTAGTTTAGACATGTATTTGCAGACTTGACTAACAACATGAGTTAAATCAGAACGAGTACATACCATTGCATACATCAAGTAGCCAGCAACACTGGCATATGGAACATTTGTCATGTCTTCGATTTCCCCATCTGTCTTTGGACACTATTCTGAAGAACGCTTGAAATGATTTGCCGATGGAGTGCTCACAGGTTTTGTTTCACTCATCTCAAACCTGTCAAACACTTTCTCAACATAGCCTCGTTGAGATAAACATAGTCATCTTGAGCCTCTATCCTGCTGAATCTCCATTTCAAAAATCTTCTTTGTAGGACCCAAGTCCTTCATATCAAATTCCTGGCTCAATAAAGTTTTCAAACCAAGGATGTTATGCATATTCTTCGCAACAATCAGTATGAACTCCACCTACAACTGCACTCCTCAACAATTTGTAGATATTACCTGCAGTTAACTTTCATTTCATCACAGTCAGTGCACCCTTAACAATTCTGATGGTTTCTCTATCCTCATTTGCCTTAAGAATAAAACAATTTATATGTAGAGTGCCCAAGGAAATCAAATTCTTCTTCAAATCTGGAATGTGTCTGGCATCACATAATGTTCTAACAGTGTCATCATACATTATAATCCTGATATCACCAATATCAACAATATTGCAGCATCTATCATCATCTAAATAGACTGAGCCAGAATTAGTTAACTTGTATGAAGTAAACCACTCTCTGTTAAGTGTTATGTGATAAGAGCATCATGAATAAAAAAGCCATGCATCCATGAGCTGTGTTGACGAAACTGAAAGCATATCACCATCACTGCCATATGAATTGTCACCATGCACCACGTTTACAGACTTGGATGATGCATCACATTTCTCCTCAGTCTGTTTCTTGAGCTCTGGACAATCTCATATGACTTCGCTGCAATGAATCGTCTTTTTGCTTTTAGACTTTGATATAGAATTTCGCCTTCCAGAACCCTCCATCTCTTTCTTCCTTCCACGATCCTGATTACCCTTAACATATAAACTGTCGCCATGAGAGCTTTCCCTGCATTCTGCATCCGCTGGTTGTGAGCCAACAATGCTGCAGTAATCTCATCAACTTTGATATTTTATTTCCCATAAGTAAGAGTAGTCGTCAGGTGTTCATAGGAGGAAGGCAATGAACACAACAGAATCATCGCTCGGTCTTCATCCTCAGTACTCACATCAAGCCTTGATAAATTTGTGATTATTTGATTGAAGCAATTAACATACCGTGCCAAATCAAAACCTTATTGCATCTTTACCCCATACAGCTTTTTCTTCAGATACAATTTATTCGTCAGAGATTTGGACATAAACTGAGTTTTCAATTTCTTTTATACCTCCATTAGAGATTTTAGATTCATCACGTGAAACATAATCTCATCTGTCACGCATAAACGTATGGTTGTTGTCGCTCGTTGCAATTCTTCCCAATATTCTTCCTCCATGGCATCTGATTTTGTTGCTCACATAGCTTTCAAGATTATCTGTTGTGCCAAGAAATCTTTCACCATTGTTTGTCACAATCCGAAGTTTCCAGTTCCATCAAACTTCGCTACCTCGAATTTAGCATCAGAAATTGTAATTTAAAATTAACCTTGCTCCGAACTTTTCTGCAAATTCCTCTTCTTCAGTTGCCGATTTGCTCGCCCAAAAATTCCTTCGAACAAATCATTCCTTGAAGCTGAAACTCCTTCCCAAACTTTTGCTACTATTTCCAGAAGAAGAGAAAATCGCAAACTATCTATCGCGGAAGAAACCCGCTCGGAAACCTCCGCCTGGCCTCGGTAGTCCGAAGCCCTAGCCGAACACCACTGCAGCATCTTCTTGCGTCGTTCTTCACCCTGTCGAACTCCTCTGCTTATTCCTCTTCGAAACTGGCAAACCGCTCGACTGCCTCCTGCGTAGCTGAACCCTCTGTCGCGAAATCACCGAAGCCTGACTTCGCCCGGTCGCGAAGTGCCGTGAATTCTTGATGCGTCGCGCCTGTGGCTTTGTAAGCGAGTTTGCGATTCGAGAATGCAATTCGCGAACTCCTCCCTTCTGTCGCTGAATCGCAGTCTTCTCTGTGAAGCCCAAGCCGAATTCCTCCTGCTTCGCGAATCTGTCTCGCGTGTAGCGGAAGAGGGTCGCGAACACCTTTGTGAAACCCTCGCCGCAACTGCTTGCAAAAATCCGTCTGATCTGCCGCGAAGCCTTGTCTTTGTAACCAAAATTCCACAACTCGTCGAACTCCGAAGCCCTAACGGAACTTTCTCTACCAAATCTTTTTCTTCCTGCGCCGATCTCCTACGCCCTAGAACCTCGCTCTGATACCACTTGTTGAGAAATTTAGGGCAAAGAAACACAAGAATCGACACAAATCCAGAAGAACACGGAGATTTAACGAGGTTCGACAAAGATGTATACGTCCTAGAGTGCAGAGCGGCTACTTTCCTTTAATCCAGAAAAAGGTTACAAGTTACAAAATACAAAAAGCACTAGGGTTACAAACAGGCATATATATAAAAACTTAGATGTACAATATGTAATTACCAAATTACCCGTGTACCGTACCCGGTGGTGTGCCCCCGCACCCCAACCCACATAACATAACTCGCTCGATTTGACAACTCGCTTCGCTCCAACATTTGTCATTTATTTAGTATATGAGCCATACCTAACAATATGTGTCTATGACTTGAGGATTCTACAATAACCTGATGATTTGCATTTGACAATTTGACGAATCGATGTATGATATCATTCTATTGCGTTTTCTCCCTAGTTTCTGCTGTTTATAATTTCATTGTATAACCTATGTAAATTTGGCAACTAAGTGAATTTGCTGTTATTTCAATTTCGTTTTCGTCAACTTATTACTATTTAGCACTTGAAAATCCACTGATTTGAGATTTCATCGATTTCTTGCATTTTATGCTGAATTGCAGTATTTTTTATGCGGTTCTTCTCGTTCCATTTTTTTTCTGTCTATCGTGAGCCTAGAAATCAAAGAGAACTATAATCTCCCTAGTTATGCTTTATCTCCACTTAAGCTTATCTTCTAAATTCGCTCAACTAAATCACAACAAAATTTTCAGCATTTGCAATAAAATTTAAATTCATTTTTTTAAAATAGGAAAAATATTCTCAAGCTTCTCGGTAACTAGTTGCTCCAATTTGAAAATGTAAATGCAATCACAATTGATCATATTTATACATCAATATGCTCCATTCATTGGTTTGTATATTCAGGACTAATTTTCCCTTGGATTAAAGGGATCATTTATTACGGACCGAAATACCATTATTTTGTTACCTATCTCATAACCTCTATTGCCTTATCTCATTAAAACCCCTAGCACAAGCACATAAATGATAGTTCAAGCAAACCAATGTTAGTCGAGGGATTAGGTTTTGGTGGTAGGTGTCAGGATGAAATTTCGGTAGAGGTGGAAAAGTTTAATTTTAAAAATTTAGGGTTGAGACTAGGAAATGTGATAGAAATGATATGGTGGAGACTTTTTTCTCTTTTTTCTTTTTTTTTTTTTATTTTTTTTTGGAGAATTTTGGTTTTAGCATAAGAGAGACGAAACCTTAAAAAAATATTGGGTTTGTCGGGCTCTAATACCAAATGATATTAGTTTATTGCTCCTAGAAGGAGTTTGAGAAGCAGATTTTGCAGGGACGTAGTTGTGTAATAGCAAGGAAACAAAAATATACAAGGTTGACAGCTTTGAAAGGGGATAGGCATCGTTTAGTAGTTGCCCCGACTGAAGACAGCAGCTCAACAGCAAATCGGCGAGGTACAGGCAACGAGGAGGTTCCACATGTTCCTACACAAGCTTCAGACACACCACAAGCAAAAGAAAAAAAAAGACAACATTGCATTAAGTAGAAACCAGAGATTACAATCTACATAACACTCAAAACAAAGCAAAAAGTTCCTCAACCAGAAAATAACAGCATATAATAATTTCCTACTAGAAAAAAAACCTAATTAGCCTTCAAATAATAAAATAAATTAACATAAAAGGGCCCACAAGCTTGGTGGTATAAATCCAGAGAGGGAAGGCCCAACAGGTCTATTAGGATAGAATCCCATCCTGGTTCATGCAAAATCAGAAAATCCTACAGATAGCTTCAGATCTGATCCCACAATCACATTGAATGCAAAATCCCGTCCATGCTCGGCTAGAATGTGAACTCGTATCCCGTAATCATAGGAAGATGAGAAGTCAAGCTTTTGCCATTGGCTCGAACGCAACCGCACGTTCCGCAAATGCGCCCCACGTCATTCTCTCTGAATAGGAGAGCCTTTGCCTTCTTCATTGGAAGATTCAAGAAGTAATCTATCACCATAATGAAAAAATCATCGCCTAGCTATGTCTGAGGTATTCTCATTGTAAAATCTATGCACAACCATTTTAAGTAATTTAAAAGAGCGTCTTTCCAAAATATGTTCTAATAGAATAAATATAAATCCCTTTTTGGTAGACCAAAGCTAGGAATGCATATAGATGGGTATTCTCACAATTCAAGTCTCGAATCACTAAAAATATAATGTGCTTCTCCCACTTCTTGTGCGCTGATGGGCGCTTCCAATAAATAAGTCTGTCTCAAGGAACTAACTCAAGAATGAAATTTGTTGCATGTTGTACAACTATAAGTGGCAATCACCTAATAGGTGAATGGTCGGTCAAGATATCTAACTGCCTCTTTGGAATTAGCTCCTTAAACTTAAATTGCCAGCATATCCTTCTTGTCAGCTGGAAATTAGGACTCCTCTCTGAATTATTCATTCTCTCACATGTCACTATCAATTTCTTTAATTGCTCACTGCTCGGTAAAAGAAATCACCCTCTTGTTTGTGAAATCAGACGTCAAGTGGCAAAAATTGTGACACTCAAAGAATTAACTGACGAGAATGGATTTAGGAATATTGGCAGGCTCCAACTTTTCTCCAGCATGTACAGGTTCCTCATTTGCTTGGAACAGCTTACGTGCTACATAGTGTGTACTCTTATAGTATGATTTGATGGTTGAACTCTATTTAGAGGGTGATGTGGACCTGATACTGCTCTGTTGTCTCTCCATCTTCAACACTAGGGTATCGACATCTAGTAATGTGCAATAAGGCTACAACAACATCACATTATTAATGGACAATCTAAATCCCCTCAGATATTGAACTATAGTGTTCTCATCAAGCTATACTAGCCCACAGTTCAACATAAGCTGCTCGAACTCAATTGTGTATTGCTTCACAGAAGAATCTCTTTGGCGCGAGTTATGAACACATATGAACAAATCATGTCAATAATATGGGGGGACGTATTTGTGTTATATCTCTCTTTTCATATTAGACCAGGTAGTGATTTTATTTTCTGCTCATGCTGGCACAAGTACTTCAAGTTTTTCCGCCACAACGAAGCATTAATCTTGAGCTTTATGGTGGTCAATTTAACTCTTTTGTCCTAAATAACATCCTTCTACTCAAAAATTCGTTCAACTGTTCGAAGCCACTCAATAAATTATCTGGATCCATGTAACTGTTGAAATCCAGTAAATTCATCATTACTCCAAATTCCTGACTTATCCGATATTCCAAGTCGAATCGTTAAGGTAGTAGCTCTTCATCACTGGAAATTGTCTGATGAAAGAAATTCACTTCTTTCACTCGATTTGGCGATTATCGTTATTACTTCGGGTAATCTCATGTAACTATCTTCTCTCCAATGTGCCTATGTTGTAATTGGAATATTTTCCGCTACATATCCTCCACAGTAAATTCCTAAACACCACACTGAGGGTTCCTCTTTGTCGACAAAGTGTCATTTCCTCCTCATCAAGTTTCCAACAGTAGTAGGATTGCAAATCAAGGCTGGTCAGAGGCTTAGGTTTTGGTAGAAGGTGTCAAAGTAAAGTTTTGGTGGAAGTAGAAAAGTTGAATTTTGAAAATTTGGGATTGGTGCTAGGAATTGCAGTAAGGACGATTTAGGTATGGTGGGGATTTTTTTTTTCCTTTTTTTTTTTGAATTTTGGATTAAATAAGAAAGGCAAAACTCTAAAAAAATTTAGGGCTTACAGGACTCTGATACCAAATAATACTATTCTAAAGCTCCTAGAAGGGTTTAGGAAACGTAGTTTATGGGAAGTTGTGTAATAGTAAGGAAATGAAAATATGTGAGGTCAACAACGCTTGCAAGGGGATAGGCATAGTTCGGCAAAAGCCGCAGCTGAAAACAACAGCCCCACAACAAATCAGCAAGATACGAGCAGCGAGGAGGTTCCACTCGTTCCTACACAAGTTAAAGACACATCACTTACAAAAGGAAAATGATAGAGCACTCCATTAGATAGAAACCAGAGATTCCAATCTCTCAAAACAAAGCAAAAATTCCTCAACAAGAAAATAACATATAAATAATTCCCTACTAGAATGAAACCCTAATTAGCCTTCAAATAATATAAAATAACAAATAAAAGGGCCTGCAAGCCTGACAGTAGAAATCTTGAGCTAGAAGGGCCCCTGCAGATCCATCGGGACAGAATCCCATCCAGTTCATGCTTAAGTGGGAGAATAGCTTCTGATCTAATCCCGCAATTGCACGAAAATGCAAAATCCCGCGTCTAAGCATGGCTAAAATGCGATCCCGCATCTTGTAATTGCAAAATGTCACGAAGGCTAAAATGTGATCCTTCATTTTGATACGGGAAGGGTGTCTCTTGATAGGAATACTTCATAAAACTCAGTTACCCTTTGCTATCAGCATTCCTTAAACCACTTTTTGCTCTTATGTTTGATTGTGAAAATTCATTTGCAACCCACTGAATGATTTCCTAGAGGCAGCTCAATAATATCCAAAATTTTGTTCTTCAAGAGTTGAATTTTTCCTTAAAGATAAAATTTTACATGAAAAATTTTTTATTGCCTCAACATAGAATTTGGGAGACCTGATTGGTTTAGATAGCAAATAAATGTACAGAATCTCTGAGAAAGGGTCTCATAAGATACAAAGTGCAAGATCTCATACCCATTATTAAGGCAATAGGTCTATCAAGAACTTCATCAATCAATATAGTATCCACATGTTCAAAGAAATAATTATGTTGGAAATTTTCAAGCATGTATGGACTTAGACTGAAGTGTTGACCATACTTAAGACATGTCATACGCTGTGCTCTTACCCTTTTTTTTTTCTAAAATGAATGAGTAACTCGAGGTTTTTGATAATAGGGATAAGAGATGAAGTGGTCCTTTTCAATACACAAGATAACAAAGAGAATAGGTTCAATACAGAAGAGGTTTTTGATGAGCACTATGCCAAATAAGTAAAACGTAAATTGGTTAGTGTTGCTAAGAGATTTTTTCTAGGAGCCCAGTGAGATAGATAACTATGTATAATGTCTGATTAGAACATGGGACAATCAACAAGTTGAACTAAGAATCTATTTGAGGCAGCCGCAATTGTTCACAAACAACTATAAATTATTGTAGAAAGATAAATTTTGAAAATTCTTGAGAGTATTATACTTTTTCAATTGAAAAAGATTATTATAATTAAAACACTCTTAGAGTTCTAGTTATAATAGTTCTCATAATAAATATATATATATATATATATATATATATATATATATATATATATATATATTTCAAAGCCATAGGGCCTATTTTATTGAAATAAAACAGTTACAGAATAGTTGAGGATAGGGCCCAATAAACAAATCCCTACCCCTACGATACACATCAAATAAAGGATACAAAAGACAGAAAAGAAACATGTAAATAACAGTGTCTAAGAGAGAAGTCGCCAAGGCAGTTTTCTCGATCTGGTTCGTGGCGATCCACAAAGTAATCTTCTAAGTGCTAATCCATTTCCAGGAGGAGCCGTGATATCATCGATTAATTCTTCAAATGACCTTTCAGGCTTCTTCATCCGTCGAGAAGTGTAAACTTCCCAATTTTCTTTTTCTTCTTCTTTTGTTTCTTCTTCTTCTGAGGGCTGATCCTTCTGATTCATAGAAGGAACAGTAGATGCAGCAATTGGTATCACTTGGGGGTTTCTTCGTTTTCTGCTAAATTTTTAAAAATACCTGTCGGACATCACAGCATTTGTTGCCACAGGAACACCAAGAGGAGAAAAGGGAGGAGCTTCCTTTTCCATCTCCGAGGCTATCCACTAGAGTAGTCTCAATTCGCTCTATCTCTCGAGCAGGTGAATCAGAAGAGGGTGAAGGGGTAACAATATTAACCCGTTCATTAACCTGTCTAAGACGAACTTCAGAATGTTCCTGCTCTTCAAGTGATGCGAATGGGGGGGCAATGTCAGCCAGACCATTGGTCTTCTGACCCATAGAAGTCCCAACATTTCCTCTCTTAGACGGGGGATAGAGTCTATTGCACCTATCACCGGTGTGCCCAAACATTCTGCAATGATGACGATAATAAGGCTTGTGATCCATAACCACCTCCTGTCAAACAACGTCTTGATCGAAGCTCACCCAAATTCGATGGACATCTGGAAGAGTAATATCCCTCTCAATGAGAATTCTAGCGACGATCGAGTCTAGATCTCGTTATAAGTGGTAGCGATCCATTTGCGAGTGGCGTACCGAGAGCTCTGCCGATTTGAAACAAAACATTCGATTGAAATATCGATATGGGAGGCTCGAAACTTGAACCAAATAGAACCACCTGGAGGTTCCTTAGAGGGTCAAAATGCTGAGACCAGCTTTATAATCTTCGTTTTAGTCATCGCGATGAAAACAGGCTCGTTGGCAAACAACCTAGCAGAGTCCTCCTCCACTGTTAAATGAATCAATAGATGTCTTTCATCCAACAATCTCATCTTTCAAGCTCCAATGAAGTGTAGCGAGTCAAAGAAATTTCTCACCAGCTCCATTTTAGAATGTCCCAAAGCAAACTTACCGATAAGGGTAAATTTCATCTCCTCATTCAAAGCATTTAACTCAGTCTCAGAAAAAATAATGGCAGGAGAGCCATTTTCATCCCCAATAAGGTGAATAAAAGGACAAAACCTCTTCCTGTCGCAGCATCATGAAAAGCCTGTGAAAATACCAAATATTCAGGGCCTTTGCGAGTAGTCATACATTTTCCCACCTCCCCAGCAAAGGTAGCCGGCACCATGGAAACCGAGGAACAGCAAGAAAACGAAGTATTAGAAACCCTCTAGCAAGCTAACGAAGAGCAGACAACCTTCTGTTAGAGCGGGGCCCTTCAATCAGCAGCGCAACCCTTCGCTGCGAGCACGACTAAGGAAAACCCGAGCCAGAAAGAAGGCGTGAACCCCTTCTCGCAGGGTGAGCTGATCGACACTGGGACGCGAGACGACGAAGGAGTAGACGCGAACCCCTTCTTCGGCGTGAGCGGAATAGTCGATCGACGCTGGAGAGATCGCGCACAGATGCGAGATGAGCCGATCGATGGACGAAGCACGGACGACAAAGACGATCGACCTTCGTCTCGTGCTCGACGAAGCCGAAGCAAGCAAAATTGATCATCGGGAATCGTCATGGCGAAACACTAGAGCTCGAGGACGCCGTCATACGTGGTGAAAAAAAATCATATATATATATATATATATATATATATATATATATATATATATACACACACACACATGAAAAATAGCAAGAAAATTATAACCAAATAAAATATTTGATTTTTTTTTATGAAAAGAAAGCAATAAAAAGCTAGCCCAAACGAATACTAAGAGATAAATAATTATCTGGTTATTACAAGTCTACGGTAGCTAAAAGTTGGTAAATTTATGACAACATAAACAAACCGTTAATGGATATTTAAATAGATTTTAAGAATTAAATTCTGCATGTGATCTGCCAAAAAAAAAACATATTTAGCAATATCAAGGTTAGTTAGTGATCTGCACCTTAGAATTATGACAAAAGACCCTTTTCACTAATGAAAATGAAAGATCATCATAAAGCCTTTGAGGTGAAATGCGATCTCATATTTCTTCTAGAAATAGTATTAATCAATCTACAATTACAATGAAAAGTCATGATGGATCTATTTCGTCGATTATTTTGTGTTCCCCAATTATACTTTTGCATTCTAGAAGTTCTAAAAAAAATGGACCTATTAGTAGTCCATAGCGCTGAGGTTGCTTGGAAAAAGTATTTAAGGAAAAGATAAAAAAGGTTTTTGATGTCCTAATAAAAATGAATTCTATGCAAGAATTTGTGCACTTTCAATCCCCAATGATGAAAATATAAAAGATTTTGAGAATAATGACCATTTTGATGATAATTTAAATAAAACAATAAAACGAAAAATCACTATATTACATGATTTAACATATTTTTTTAAATAAAACTTTGAATTGATTCAAAATCTAAATATAAAGCTAACTTTGATATAAATGCTCCGTTATTTTTACAAGCATTGTGTAAATGGAAATAATTTGAAGAACTTAAATCATATGAGAATAAAAGGAAAATAAGTTTTCAATTTATACTTATAATTAAATAGATATGGAACACATTTAGAATTTGATAAATAATTTAAGTTTAGTTATATAATAAAGCTATAGCCCAGCAAATAGGGCATAAAATAGGAGCCCTGCGAGCCTCGAATGATGCCTCAGCAAACGAGGTGTGCCATAAAGTTCAACATACCTTCCCCGACTAACCTGAGAAAATTTTGCCCCGCCCCACCCAATAACCCCATCCAAGGCAAACCTTAAAATGAATTTTGAAACAATGGACAACATGCAAATACCATATGCTTTTACAACACCACCACTTTACTCTATTGTACATTCGATAATAATAAAAGGTTAACAATAAACAAAGCTAAAAAGCCAATCTTCTTCTTCATTTATTTTCAACAAAGTAAGCAGCTCGTTAGCTTCAATAACCACACTGTTAAGCAAAATACAAAGTAGAATGTGGAAGCATGAAAAGAAGGAAAATCACATTCACTAACCTTTTTTGCTTTCTCATTAGATTTCTTTCATCTTCTGAACTGTTCAGCTCATAACTAAAAAACAAAAAAAAGAAGAAAAAGTTAACAATCAAATAATAATCCAAAGTAATCTTTTTTTTAAAGATTATGTCGGGCATCATCATTAATGATTTACAATAACCTCATCAAAGACAAGTTCTTAAAGAGTCATCATAACCATCATGATCTTTATACCAATCACTTGGGATCGCCATTCATTTATATTAAGTGCTATATAAGATCTCAACTTTATCTAATGCAAAATATTGCTACTTAAAGATCAGAAAAAATTATTTTAATTTATTCTTTTATTAACGACCTTGACAGGAATAGAGAAAAATATCAATATGATCCTTGAAATACTTGTGCAAAGTCGCTTTAGTCTCAGGTATCTAATATGTTCAATTTACTCGCTTGATTCGTCAAATATGATCTAAAATGAGTTCTCGATTGGATTATTTTGGATTATATTTGAATAATTAATGCATAATATTGAACTAGAGTTAATCAAAACATTATATTGAAAATATTAGAAAGTACGGCACTAAAATAGCCTCCCATACGTAGCCCGAGAACTATTTAAACTTTTTATAAAATAAATAACTCAAGCTCATTAGTGACTTCAAATTATCTCTAAATAGCACATTTTTCTACTTAGCATAACCACTAAAAAGCAAGCATATATGAAACTCAAAATCAATGTCATCTTGCGGCTTATCACAAGTGTGAGAATTATAAATCACTTTTATTCATTACTAAGTGATAAATAAGGTGCAATTCCTTTTATTATTTTTTTGCACTAATTTTATAAAAAGGTAAAATAGAAGCATATAATTTAATTTGATAGATCATGCTTTCCTCATTCCACCTTTTAATTCTTACCTTAAATTTTATAGAACTGTTACGAGCACAAAAGTACTTCATTTCTTTATCAGGAACAACTAATTATTTTCTTTTTATCATTTTTTTCTTCTTATCCTTCCATCCACACCTCTTCCCAAAACCTTCCACCTTTTTTATTTTCATTTTTTTCTCAATATTATTAAAAAAATGATAAAACAAACCCTTTCAATTACTCTGAGTAAAAACCCTATACTTTTCATTATTTCTCTACACTCACTGTATGCATAATATTGCAATGCACATGTTTATGAGATTGTATATATGGTAGATAAGAAGCCCCTTCCCAGCCTTTTTTATGAAATATCACTCAATTTTCTTTTTGTCTTAATGACATGCTATAGATGCTTCTTCTTACTTATTTTTCTCCCTCACTGTCATCAAAATTTATATTAATAGATGCACATTCCTCTTCCACGTGTTAAAACGATACCCGAGTTAACCCAAACAATGAAAAGGCATCAAATATTATTACTAAATAATCAATAGGAAGTTACAACCAACATATAGAACAGAGAAATAACAACAATCAACTCAACAAGATTCTTATCCCATTGGAAAGGTGGTTGATTGGGGTTTTGGAACTGTGTATGGTGGTGGAGGATAGATGGTAGGGTGATGGAAGGTGGCGGGGACGAGGAGGGCCAACCAGTGGTAGGGAAGATTGTAGGTGACAGGGACAGTTGAGGCTGGCAGAAAAGATTGTGGAGGATTGGCGGTAGTCAAGGAAGGCATGGATGTGACTGGATATAGAAGGGAGAGTGGAGTTGTGCTTGCTGAAGGGAGGTGTGGCTATAGGGAGGTGTGGCTGCAGGAGATAGATGTAGATGGTAGGAAGTTTACGGCCAGGTACAGCGCGTGGGTGGTGGGTGGTGGGTGACAGAGGCTTGTTGATGGGAGATATGGAGTTGACCGGAGGGAGCTCGGAGCTCATCAGTGGAGGTGTATTGGATGGCTAGCTACAAGAGGGAATTTATGGTGTTTGGATGGGTAAAAAGGTAGGAAAGCTGGCTGAAGGAGGCAAGATGGAAGGGAAGTGGTTGCAAGAAGATAGCAAGATAGTTGTCTAGTGATCCATGCAGCGAGAAAAGATGGCAATGTCGGCGAAGGAATGGATGTGGATCAAGGAAAGTAGAAGATAATCACCACCTTGGAACGAGAAACAATCGATGCACCACTCCTCTTGGATGGAGCTCTAGAAGGAAAAACCCAAAGACGCCAACGATTGCCCCAATAGAAATCTCAATCGAAAAACTGTCCTAAAATACGAAAACAACATACTTACAAACCTAGAGTAAAAAGGAGTGACCTCGCTCCAAATAGTCATTTATCTGACTGAACCGATCCACAGCAAAAACCACACAACATTAGTTGTGTCTGTGGTGTCGACGCCCCACTTCAATCTCCCGGGATTGAGAGTGCTTCGAACTCATTTGTCAAAGCTATTGTCTGTACATTGAAGGTGACGAAGCTATTATAACCTCCCGGAATTGAAAGATCTTCAATTGCGGTCCAAGAAGCATCACAATCCCACTAGTGACTGCAATGTCCCCTAAAACATGTGAGGAGCTTCCTCCACTTGCATGCATATATTCCTATCGGTCAAACCTTCTGTGGGTACACTAATAAGCTGAGACTTCATATCATGTATATTATATTGAATCCTGCCAAAAATATTGAAGTGAGGGTAGTTTGAATCTCCCCAAATGATGGTGTCCATGATGGTAAAGTATTGAAAATGATGTCCCGAAACTCTTTCTGCGATGGTTGCCCAGCATCTAAAACCTACTCTTCTGTCTCGCTATCCTCTATCACCACCAAACAAAATCTACTAAACATTTCCTGCTGACAAGAGCACCTGTAATCTCAGATTCCATAGAAGTTAGAAGAACTATGTGCTTGCCATCTTCGGTGGAGTAGGTGTTCCTGAACTCGTCATTTTGAGTTCGGTGATCAAACTATCACAATCTCTCCAACATTAATGGCAGGCATCCTTGGGCGTCACATCGCACAGAACCTAATCCTGCAACTGCTTCTCAATCAAAAACTCCATAAGACACCTGTCAATGTTGGCTCTATTCTTTTTCCTCAACCACATCAGGGAGTACGACTGTGAGTATCTCTGAATTCCGAAGCTCAACTTGTCCACCATCTATGTCGACACAACATTCTTGTTGCTCCCTCCATTGATGATAAAACTGCATATATTTCTCTTCACAGTGCAACGAGTGTAGAATATTTTGTGGTAAAGCCACTGCAAACCACTCCCAGCCTAAGTCCGTAGGACCCATCAAACTACCAACATCACGCCCTCATCCGATGGAAGCAGATACTACCAGGTTCTTCAACTGCATCTCATCACTCACTTCCTTCACTGCACCCTGCTCGATGAAAGACACGACTCGGCTCGTCGGACAACTAAAAGTAATGTGTCCAATGACATGGCATTTGAAACATTTATTAGTCAAGAAGGTAATTGGGGTGCTGCCCTTACCAGTCTTCTCAACTTCCTTATGTGTATTACTAATGATGTCTTTAATTGGTGTTGATTGTCAAAATGGCAGTGTTTGTCTACTCTATTTTTTTTGTCTCTCCACTTTCAGTGCTAATGTTTGAACATCACTCAAAGATCAGTAAGGTTGTAGCTAGATCATTTTTTTGAAGGCCGGCTTCAGGCCTTCCAAGTACTTAGCTATTGTGTGCTTCTCTGGCTTCATCAAATCAGATTTTAGCTTAAACTGCATAAACTTAGTTGTATACACCTCTACTAATAAGTCTCTCTACTGCAGGTTATGGAGCCTCAAAAAAGTCCTGATAGTAGTATGGGTGTAAGCACTTTCATTGCAGCTCTCCGTTCATGTTCTCCCATGTAGTAATCTTGGTCCATCATATATTTCTCTCCCTCTTCAAGTCCTCCCACCACAACAAGGCGCTCTTCTTCAGCTTAATAGCAACAAGCTTCACTTCCTGGTAATCTGGCACATCCTTGTATTCAAAGACCCACTTGAAATTTTGCAACCACTCTATGAAATCATCTGAATTCATCGTTCCCTCGAAAGATGATATGTTCACTTTCACTCCAGAGTCTCTATATCCTCCAATAGACACTTCATTTTTGTATCAGGCACTTCATCATTGTATCCTCTAACAGGCACTGCATCTCTCGGTCTAGCCTAATATTGTATCCAAAAGTATCATGTCATGTTTTTTTATCAACTTGAATCATCCCTACAGAAGACATTCAGATATTCCTCTCTCTCCCCTCGTAGAATCTCGCTACCATGCTCGACAGTGACCTCTCCCCTGGTCCTCTCCTCCAGTACAACAAGACATTATAACACTCGGTGGAATTCCCGTTGTATCACATCCATGATAAACATATGATCATGTTCCGGCAATTGCCTCCTTGATGGCATGATTTGGGATTGGGTATTGATAGGTGCAAGGAGATGTGTAAGGGTCATGTAGGGTGGGAAAGAAAAATTTTGAAAGGAGTTAAGGTTGGGTATATGTGGGTGTTAGAAACTCTAAGATAAAACTAGGGTTAAGCTAGCCCTGATACCAAATGATATCAGAGTTAGCCCAAACACGACAGGATAGCAAATATTATTACTAAAAAAGCCAATAAGTGGTTAAAATCAATACACGAAAATAACAACAAACATAACAATTAAGTCAACTAGATTTGTACCCCACGGGGAAAGTGGTTGGTTGGGGATTTCAAAAGGTGTATGATGGTGGAGGAAAGATGGGAAGGTGATGGAAAATGGCGGCAGTGTGGAGGACCAGTCGGCAGCGGGGAAGATTGTAGGCGATAAGGACGGATGTGGCCGGCAAGGAAGATAGTGGAGGATTGGCGGTAGTAGAGGAAGGCAGGGATGCAATTCGTTGTACGATGGAGGGTGGAGTGGCGGTTGTTGGAGGGAGTGGTTGCAGGGAGATGGATGTAAATGGCAGAGGAGGTTTATGATCAGAGATAGGGAGGTGTGAGTTGGGTAGCTGAGGGTTGATGGGAGATATGGGGGCTGAGAGGACGGTTGGTTGTAGTTGTGTTGGACGGCTGGCCTACAGGAGGGAATTTATGATAGCTGGATGGGTAGAAGGGTAGGGAAGCTAGCTGAAGATAGATAGCAAGATAGAAGGGAGGTGGTTGTAGGAAGATAGAAAGATAGTTGTCTGGTGATCCCTGCAGCGAAGGGATGGATGCGTGGAAAGGAAAGTCAAATATAATCATCACTTCGGAATGAGATACTGGAGCACAACTTGTCGTTGGATACAGCCCTTGAAGGGAAAACATGGAGCAACCGACGGCTGTTCTAGCATAAATCACAATAAAAAATTACCCTAAAACACGAAAAACAACATACATATACGCCTACATATACACCTAGGTAGGATCAAGAGGAGTGGACTCCGCTCCAAGTATGCGCGTGCATCAACCATCATACAATTTTCTTTGAACACCTTATTTATTGTCCCTTTAGATGCTCATGAGAATATTATAGACGTTCACGCAAAAGCTATCTCATAAATTGAAAATATGAGTGTGCAGCTAAATAGCATAATAAAGATTTCATGTGAATCATATTTCATAGATTTCATTTAAGAGTGAGCCCATCACAATAAAAAATTACCCTAAAACACGAAAAACAACATACATATACACCTAGGTAGGATCAAGAGGAGTGGACTCCGCTCCAAGTATGCGCGTGCATCAACCATCATACAATTTTCTTTGAACACCTTATCTATTGTCCCTTTAGATGCTCATGAGAATATTATAGACGTTCACGCAAAATCTATCTCATAAATTGAAAATATGAGTGTGCAGCTAAATAGCATAATAAAGATTTCATGTGAATCATATTTCATATATTTCATTTAAGAGTGAGCCCACTACATGAGAATATTATAGACGTTCACGCAAAAGCTATCTCATAAATTGAAAATATGAGTGTGCAGCTAAATAGCATAATAAAGATTTCATGTGAATCATATTTCATAAATTTCATTTAAGAGTGAGCCCACCGCTACTTAACGCCCCCGCCCCCCTCCTCCTCCTCCTCCTCCTCCTGCTTTTGCTGTCTAGATGGCCACAAAATTTTCTCCCTTTTTGACCTTCCCAATTTTCTATCTTTTCTATTTGCATCCATCTCCAAATCTACTAAAACATTATGGTTAACCTCATATTCACATATTAAATGAATTTCATTGACAATGTAGGTTTTCAGGATGGTTAATCAACACATTTTATGCATTAACTTAATTGAAAAAGCATTATACTTGTTAGGGCAAAACCATAAGATTCAATGTAATACTATAGATGAAGTCATAAGAAAAATATGAAAATAATATTTAAAAAAGTTATTAGATGCGAGTTATAAAATAGAAATCAATTTTTCCATGCATAATAAATAAAATAGTGAGGAATATTATAAATTAACCTAAGTAAAGGAGTAAGCTATTAAGAAGAGGTATAAAGGTATTGGTGTTTTTTAAGAAATTAAAGATTTTAAATTCAAGGCAAAGTTTTAGTTCAAGATGGACTAAATATTAAGATTTGAGTAGTTATGGTGATATTGTAGTGATTTGATTAACAAATGTCATAAATGAAATTTTAAGGAAAAAAGGATGACAAATGATTGCAGAATAATATTTTAGAACTTTATTAAGAAAATGTTTAGAATCATGGTGAGAATTGTAAATGAATCAAACTTATGAAACATATAATGCTATTAAGGTAGGAATCAATAGAACATAAACTTAAGATTTATTTGGGGAAGCTTTCTGCTTACATTATTTTTCAGATCGACACAAAAGCTCTGTTTGGAAACCACATTTTTATTACTTTCTAAAAATTTGTAGGATGGAATGCCTTTTTTACAACCAGATATGTTAAAACGTGGTGGTCGTAAGAAAGCTCTTGTCTAATATTTTGGGGAAATTTTTATTTTAAATACCCGTATCAACTTTCTAAAAAGTTACTTTCCTCAAATAGCTTTACAACATTTATTAAAAATTGCGACCGCCCTAAACGAACCCTTAGAAGAATTATTTTCATATTAGATAATCAATTCTTTTTTGGGAAAAAAGTCACTGTGGAGAAATATTTTCGCTAAGGCGGATGATGTGTATGAAAAAAAAATTTCACAATATGATTTTTATGAATCTTAAGTAGGCATATGATCAAATACAATGAGAATTAAGTTAGCACAGCAAAGAAACAAATATATGTCAATGATTTGAGGATTTTATTAAATTTATGTGATGTGGGAGCGTCCAATGAATTACAAGATCGTAAATCCTGCAATTCTGAATCGCAAGAGTTCTGCGATACATTCCGCAATAACGGGAAGACTAGACGTGCAGTCTCCACACGCTTCACAATTTCAATAGAGATACTAGTCTTTTTTTTATGTAGTTCATATTTCCTTATTTCTATTTTGCGTTATTTTCTATTATGGACCTATTTATATGTGTTTCTTTTGTTATTTGGGGGGACTTTTGAGATTCATTGAATGTTTTAGAGATTATATATATGATTTATACCCTAATGATTGTTATATCATTTTCCTTTTGTAAGTGGTGTGAATGCAGCTTGTGCAGGAATAGTGGTGAATCTCTTCGCCGTTCATACAACGTTATTTTGTGGTTTGCTCTGCTGTATTCGGTAAGGAACAACCATCGATCATCGTTGATTACCATCAAAACATTTTCAAACTCACTTACTATCATTCCCACTAGTTTCGAGACCACAAGCTGCTAAATCCCCTTCCTAAATGCTTTCTAGGAGCCCTAGAACTGTATCATCTAGTATCAAGACTGACAAACCCAAATTTTTTATTGAATTGCTTTTCTTGCCCCAAGACAAATTATTATTATTATTATTATTATTATTATTATTATTATTATAACCATAAATATATCTCCACCATACTCAAACTATTCCTACCGCAGTTCTTAGCTCTAGCTTTAATTTTAAAATATCAAAATCCAAAATTCCTTCCCCAAAATTTCATCCTGACGCATACCAACAAAAATTAAAGCACTAACCAATCTTGATTTTCAATCCTACATCATTAAAAAATCTGATCAGAAAAAAAGATATCATATTGCAAAGGAAAAACTTTCTGCGAAATGTCCAGAAATTACAATGAAAGATATAAATAGAAAATCATTTAACTACAACAATGACTTGCCGCCTTTGAAAGGAGACAATCAGGTGATATTACCCATAGCCGCAACAATGATTCAACGGGTTGATGGGAGAAAGTTAATCTCTCTCATTGAGAAAATTTCAGTGACGAAAAATCAATGCCTCAATAATATGATATGAAATATTAGAAGAGAAACCAGAATCTTGAAGTAAAAGTAGATTTACCTGATTTTGACGATAGCATGAATCTAAAGTGGAACATATATTTAAGTGCAAGGAGGTCCCACCAAACAAAGGAATCAATCTAACAACTACTAAGTTGAGGAAAATTGCTTCTTTGTGGTGAAAAAATATGATGTGCTTATATCAGTGTGAGGGAAAGAATATAATCACTATCTAATTCACAATGAAACAGTAGATGAAATGTAAGTACCTACCAACTAATTACAGACAAGATATGATCTTGAAAATTCACCACTTACAACAAACAGACCTTAGTAGAGAAGCTTACAACTGAATTCGAGCGGTTTATGTTAAGCTGGAAGCTAGTACTCGTCATTTGCGTCCTCACATTCATTAGTATTTTTTATGTCACTGTTTATATTTTTCACTATTCACTCATCTGTGAATGAGATCATCTTTCTGTTTAGGTGATTTGGTGCAATATGCTCAAACTCTTGACAGTTGAAACATTTTTTGCCCGAGACAGATTTGAGAGTGCTAGTAGGCTCTTTTTCTTTCCTTTAGATTGGTTTCTCCTTTGGCCGGGTTAGCTTGGGTGCTTTACTAGCTGCACTCTTGCTGCTCGATCTGATGGTTGATCTCAATTTGAAGGGTGTTGTTGATTTGATATTGTTGTGTTGTCTCTTAACATTTAATGCTAGGATTTGACATCGTATGACGTCCAATAGGGCTTTAACAATACAATGTTGCCAATGGATGGTTTCAGCCCCCCCTTTAGGTTTCTCCTCGGACTCCGCTAGCTCACATTTTAACATAAATGAGATGAGTGATGCTAGTAATTTGATGGGTCCTTCAAACTAAACACGTGAAAAGAGCACCACAAATAATAGCATTGATTGTCATATATGAAAATGAGTATGAAAAGTTGAAACAAAAGAAGCCCATGTTAAGAGAGTTGCAAATGTCATGATTGATAGTTTATCTCATAGGTGTATGTTGCTACTAAGAGAGGGTTGGCATGTCAACACTTCATATAGAGATAAAACTTTTTTAGCTATTTTTACGTAAGAAATGCTAAATTTCAGTTCAATTCAACAGCATACCTACAAATGGATGGCCAAACGAGCATGGTGAACTGCAGTGTTGTAGAAACAATATTCAATAGTGGGATTTAGGTCCTTACATAGAAGAAGAAAAATACTCATAACTGAGAAATGGCACAAAAGCATCCAATGAATTAAGAGATCGCTGATCGTTGAATTCTTAATAGCCAGGATTCCACGATACTTTTCACGATCGCAAAAAGTTCAATCTCTGCTCGTTTGGCAATGTCAATGGAGACACTTGTCATTTTTTATTTATTTTCTATTTCCTTATTTATATTTAGAGTTATTTTCAATTAGGATCCTATTTATATGTATTTTTTTGTTGTTTTGAGGGACTTTTGAATTTGATTGTATTTAAAAGATTGTATCTCTAATTTCTACTATAATGAGTATTGTATCATTTTCCTTTTGCAAGTGATGTATTTGTTGCTTGCGAAGAAAAAGATAGTGAATCCCCTCGCCGTCAATAAAATGTCATTTCATGGCTTTTATATGGTTTTTTATAGGGACAATTGCCAATTGACGTCGACCACCATCCAAATGTCATAACTCATGCATTATCATTCCCTCATTATTCCACAATCAAATGTCTGCTAAATCCCCTTCATAAATACCTTTAATGAGCCCTTGAATAGTATCAAAAAAAAGTGTCACTAGGGACAATTTTTTTGCTAAGGCAATTGATGAGTATGAAAAAGAAAGAAAGGGCCACAGTATGATTTTTATAGATCTAAAATAAACATATGATCAAATGATATGAGAATTAAGTTAGAGCGCAACAAAGAAACAAAATGTATGTCAATGATTTAAGGATTTTATTAAATCTATGCACAATGGAGCACTAGCAAATAATTGTACAAGTATCAGAGTTTCCAATTACAATAATGCTCCATCAAGGATCAACCATTAAAGTATACATATTTTTATTCGTTATGGATACACTTATAAAAGATATTCAAAATAAGCAAACTTAGTGCATGTTTTTTTCATAAAACAAAGTTGCACAAGGTGAGAATAAACAAAATATTGCAGCAATGGAAAAAATGTTTAGAAGGGGCTTAAAATTAGTAGAAAACATATTATGTGCAGGATATTCAATTTTAGGTTTCGTGATATAAATTATTATAGATATGTATGTATATTTTTTTTTAAAAAGCCCAAGGGTTAATATATTAAAGAAAGAAAGATATAGATAGGTTGTATGAGAGAGCCCAGAACAGGGACCTTACCAACATGGTATACAACAAATACAGGGTCCAAAAAAAAAATATATGTATACCCAAAAAACAAGTCTACCAAATACACGCAAAATCAGGTAGCTAGAGAACGACCCAATTTAGTCACGCCTCTGCTTCTAAGCTAACAGATTATTAAGTTTGTTGTCATTGCCTGAAGTAACCAATGTATCATCCATTACATTCCTGAGTTCTAGTAGGCCTTCATTCTTCTTCTTCCTCCTTGATATGTAAACCTGCCATCCATCATCTGCGGACTGGCTCATCTGATCAGTATGTTGGTCAACAGATTGTCGGGCATGTACATCATGAGCACCTTGTGCCTGAGAAGTGGTAACAACTTGTTTGATCTAATGAGGTGGTAGAGCCATAGTAGAAGGATTGTCAACCATTGCAACAATGATAGGTTCTGGGTAATATATATATATATATATATATATTTGAAAAAACCCAAGAGCTAATTTATTAAAGAGGAAAAGATACAGATAGGTTGTATAAGTGGGCCTAAAAGAAAGCCCAACTCATATGATATAACACACAAAATCCCAAAAAAAAGATACAAGATCAAAAATCAAAACCACCAACGCGCGCAAAAAGCTAGGGACGTGTATTCCTGCCTCTGCCTCTAGTTCTCGGACGTGAGCCAAATAGCAAATTGGTGAGGTGTGAACCATTTCTCGATGTGACCAAAGTATCATCCATCAGATTCTAAGCTGAAGTAGGTCTCCATTCTTCTTCTTTCTCTTGGACGTGTAAACTTGTTGTTCCTAATCTGAGGATTGACTAATCTGATCAGTGGACTGGACAGGTGTAGGTAGTTGCACATCAAAAATCTCACATGCCTGAGTAACATTAACATCTTGCTCGACTTGAAGCAGTAGAGAATCAGTAGAGATATTGCCACATGTAGCATCAGTAATAGGTTATATTGGGTATGGAGTTCTTCATCTGAGACGACCAATGTTTGAATAGGAGGATCATCATTGTTCACAACAGGAGAGGCGTCAGTCAAATGAGCAGAGGTATATTCGGCATTGGAAATAGGATCGGGTTGCACCTCCTCACCAGTGATGGTGGGCGACAAGGCGTCCACCCCCAATTCAGTATGAGTAGATTTCTGAGGAGGTTGTTGAACTTTAGTATGTATGTATATATATATATATGTGTGTGTGTGTGTGTATTTAATTACTCATTTATTTATATTGTTTCATGCATACAATAAAATATGTACATGTACGGGCGTCTCAAGATCTATATCAAAGAAATGGTAGCTATGATCAAAATATTTATTTTTTTTGTAATTTCTATTCTCGTGTTGTTGTATTGAGTCAAAATTATGTGTATGGTTATTGTTGTACTCATGGGTGGAGCTATAATGGGGGCACTGGGAGCCCATGTCCCTACGAACCCGACCCATAATTGGTAAACAGATAAGGCTAGGCTCAGAATCAATAAACAAGTAAGACTTCAATGAAAACTAATAACCTGGGTCATAACTCAATTAAGTTGTAAATAAATTATGAATGCATATTCAAATTTTAAACTCATGTGATGCTGCAAATTTAGTGTGGTTAACTATGTTTTCCAATTTAAAGATCAACAAAACACTACTATTTTTTGATGGGGGACAATATCACCTGAAAGCTTCATATGATGAAAGCTTCATAGGGGCATCTACACACATACCACCCAATTCCTACGTATTTACATATCTAACCCCTAAACTCTACTTTATACTAATCAAATCATTTATATAACAAAGAAAATATCACTATTTTAATTTTAACAAAAGTTAAATGAATGCATAGAAAAAGTGACACATACATCTATATATATATAGAGAGAGAGAGAGAGATTAAGGAAAGATTTTTTATTTGATTTTTTAAAATTAGTTTTTTTTGCATGTTTTTTATATTTTTTCAATATCATTCTAATTAAAAATTTTATATTATAATATCTAATTTATAGCACTAATAATAAAATGATTACACAACTATTTCAAATAATATTATATATATATATATATATATATATATATATTTCTGTCAGCATATTTTTATGAACTTCATAATAAAAATAAAAAAAGTAAAATCGTCAATATCAATATCATATCCTGATAAAAAAGATTGAAGCAGTTTTTAAAATTATTAATTTGTGACCCCATTAAAGAGATTTTCTGGCTCCATCACTGGTTGTACTATTTATCAAAAGTTTTGTAAGATTAAACCATGAGTAATTCACGCATCAATGATCACCACAATATCAAATTAAGGAAAAACCTAGGAAGAAAGCAATTATGCAAGGTTTTGGAGATGACCTGCCATAGCAATATCATTTTGATTTAAAATAGGAGGGATGACGATATGGAGACTTGTACAAATAAAACCAAAGGTCAAGGGACAATCAAAGAGGGGTCTACCATCTTCAGCCAATCAAGATGCGAAATCACCCACTTCTCTTATCCAGTCACATCTATAAACATGAAACTACCCCTATCTTTGTGAAGTTTGAAATTTCAAATGTAGCTCCTGTAGGAAGTGGTGTTAAAAAGGTGTAATTAACTTATTAGATTTATAGTAATCAAATTAAATAAGTGATATTGTTCTTCTTATTGGTTTGGTGGTTGAGTTCATCACTCTCTGGTTAGTGTTTAACTTATGTTGTTAGTCTACATTTTCTCCATGCACACAGCATTCGCTATCAATCTTAACTCATCCCAGTCCCACTCCCATGAAAAAAAAGAAGAGAATCTAGTGTACACTGAATCAGTCAAACAAGATCAAGCCTAACCTAATTTTGGTTTTACCAACATTACACCTCCCACCAGTAGAAAATTTCTCTTAAACTCCAGATCATATCTAGGAAAATTCCTAAAGATCTTCTAAATGTTTTTATAAACACTGGACTCTCCATTTGCAAACCTTAATTCAATTTGATGCTCTAGGCCAAGATTAGAATCATCTTGTACCCTATCTTATCTACTGCTCACATCCCACCACTTAGCACTCCCACAATTTCCAAGCCATAAAGAATCCTTTTTCTCTAGCAAATTCAAAGCATTAGAAAAATTAAATCCAAGACTTCATCAAAATGTTTGCACGAAATTAGATGCATTGCACGTATCATATAATAAACTGATTTTGAGTTGAATTGAACAAAGACCCATCCTCAAGTCAAAGAAAATCAATTGTGTGAATAGATCAAAATTCTACCGATCGAGTTTCAAATTCAGAAACAATCATTAGTTCTAGTTAGTTGATACATACACAGGATAACAATAAAGAAATAATTTTGAATAAATATACAAAAGATAATTTGGTCCCTGGTTACAAAAACTAGATAGATGGCCCTTTTATGATGGTGGGTGGGTGTTGTCATTTCTTTGGGTGATACACATTGAAGCTCTATGATTCTCTTGAATGAAAAGAGCAAAAGACCCACAATTGTCCAAAGCATTTCATATGCAGCAAGACAAATATTTATGTTTAATATATCAAAAAGATCGGTTCATCTAATAGGTTGGATGGTGTGGGGTGATAATGTATATAGGCAAGGGTGGAAACATAAGCGAGCTATAAGTGATGTATAGTTAAAAGTTAAATCTATTTTATTTAAGCTAAGAAATAGATATGCAAGTATTCTAGATAAAGATGGAAACAGGTTTCAAAGCAAATAAGGTAGAAATCTTACACTCCAAGAAGAAAAGGCCAAACTTCAGACCTAATGCTTGGGTCCACTCCCTAAACAATAAACAATAAAAAAATTAGGACATTTCTTTAAAGTGGCATAGAGCACATTTGTTAACAAAATTTCAAAGTAATAAGCACCTACCCCACTCCTAACTTTCTTTAAAAGTTTAGCCCCTCCATCACAAAGCTTTCCTTCTGGGGTAAAAAACTTTTTCCATTGTTGTGGAGTAAGTACATGTTTTCTTTTCCTTCTAGACCAAGGTGATTTAAGGCTGCCTCTGGTAATCAAAAAGTATATTATGAAGAAATATCAATGCAAGCTAAAACATGTAAGAAAGAAATAGAAATCTGCTAGCATCACATTGATTAAATCATTCCTTGATTATCATTTTTTCCACAATTGCCTTCCAATTAAAACAGCCAAAACTGCTACTACAACTATTCTCTAAAGCGAAACAGGTATAGTTGAACAAAGATAGTGAAAATATGATAAATAACAAATTTGGCAAGATTATGATAGAGAGAGAAAAAGAAAATAAAGGAGAGCAGAAGCAATAACAGAAAGCAGGAAGGGCAGAAAAACTATTAGCAGTTAGCGGTTAGTGCCCTTCAACTCCCATTTCCACAGTGGAGGCCGAGGCCACTAACCGGACCACAAAATACAAAACCTTTTGCAAAACAGTTGAGTTGACCATAAGATAACCCTGCGAATGGAGCAAGAAATAGGAAGTGAAGATGAAGAGAACGAGAAGAAATGTGAAATTTTGATGTAGGGTGAAATTATTAGCTTGTCCCCTTCGCTACTTTAGCCAGCAAAATAAGAACACTGGGAGCTAAGGTAGACGGGCAAGAGGAAGGGTTCATTGATTTTCTCATTACCCACGGGATGAAACGACGATAGTGACAGCCAGGCCAACTTCTACCATGGTCCTCAATCCTACCGCCATGTCTAAATGCAATCAATCAGTGCTATTAACTTCTTTCCTTAATTAACCTCTGCTCGTAACTTGCCATGAAAGCAAACAAAATTATTCCTTCGACTCTTTTGAAGTAAGACGGATAAAACTGAGTCAAGATAACGAAACTACGAGAAATCGTAATTTTCAAAAAATTAGGTTGAAGACAAAAATTGAAGCATTACAAAAATAGGAAATTTGAAGCAGGAGCGGAGGAAACTCACCGATTGCGAACTTGAGAGGAATCGACAATGAGAAGCGACCGCGAATCGGCCAAACAGGATGAAGAAGGCGAGGACGAAGAAATAGAGTATGAAGATGAAGAAAAAGAAGATTGGGAATTGGACGAAGTCTGAAATTTTCCAAGAGCCTTATGTGTCATCCCTCCACTGCTTCCCCTCTACACGCGCGCGGAATCAAAACGCTGAGAACAGAGACGCCGAGCGAGCTAATAGATAGATGATGACGGTTTATCTGATTCTCAACCTACCTATGAGATGACAAGACGATGGTGGCCGCTAGGGCAAGTCCGAGCATGGCCGTCACACCTATCGCCGCGCCTACATGCCTCCGATCGTCGCTGCCGATTCCTCCTATCTCCCAGAGCCAGCCGCCCCTTCCACCGCCGGCGAATCCCTCTCCAATAGATGCACCAGCACTACTGAATACTCTCTCCCCCCACCCCCACAACATCGACCTACACTTCCACCGCTCACGAAGCCCCACTTCTAGCAGCCGCTGCCGCCTCTCCCTCTCCGTCTCCCTCTCCGTCTCCCTCTCCGTGCCCCTTTTTCTCCTCAACAACAGTGGAAGAGTCTCTGCAGAGGGCGTGGGCGTTTGACTACAACTGGGATTTATTAAGTCCGATAAATTCGAGTTTATTAAATCAAAATATTATTAAATGTAAAATAAAATTCAGTTAAATTTATCTGACGAATTTAATATAAATCTATTTAAAACATCTTTTTTGGGTCTTAAATCTACTAAATCCAACTTAGTAAATTAGGATTAATAAATAGAAGTCAAAATTAGATTTAACTTATGGTGCGTTTGAGAGAGATTATTTACAGCTGTGGCGTTTTCAAAATGTTATAGATATGTTTCGATGTCACGTTTCACCAAATTATTAAAAATCGCGTTTTTTATTTTCTATTAGTCACGGATCGCGGGGTACTACCCATAATATATCCTACCATAGATATGTTGAATTTACCTATAATATTTAATGTGTTTGGCAGGATTTATGCTAAATCTAACTTAAATCCCCTTAAATATATCCTACCAAATAACACGTGTAAGAGCCAAGCGAGCGTGCTCACCAGTCTGCTCGAGCTCAACTCGGTAATGATCTTTAGATTCACAATTATCAATTCACTAACACAAGTTTGAAGTTATCTAAGTTGGTGTGGCATTCATTTTATTAATGGGATTTTTACATGCATAGCAATAAAATTGTTATTATTTATATATTGCATATTTCAAAGTTTTATATTATTTGATTAAAATGCAAGCTCATAAATTATTAAATTATTATGAGATATAATTTAAATAAATTTTAATTATTTAGAATTTATTTAATTTTAAAATATCATACCTCATATCATGATGCATATAAATTTCATATGAATTTTCCCTATTTTTTATTTTAATAGATTAATTTTTTAGTAGTTTTATATTATTTGATTTAAAAAAATTTATTTTCAACTGATTGTTATATTATTTACTCATATAAAAAGTAAGATGTTGATTAGAAATTTCTTAAATTGTTTTTTATTTAAATTTTAAAAATCATTTCTTAAAAATTTAAAATAAAAAATCCTGTTCACTTGAAATAAACATAATAAGTACTATCAAGTATAATCATTAAGAAAATCAATTATATATATATATATATATATATATATATATATATATATATATATATATATATATATATATATATATATATATGTGAAATTTTGATTCAAGCTGACATAAACAATTTTGATCAAGTTGAACTCAATTTATGTCATACTCAATTGCATATGGTCCAATTACAATAATTTAATTTTCAGCATGAGCTCATGAGTCTGTTGTCATCATTGTGAGTCAAGCTCGAACTTGAGCTTGCATTTTAAAAGACGAGTCGAGTTTAAATTTGGCATGATTTGAGCTTAGCTAGCCTCGTCTATGAAAAAATTTTGTGTATGTAAATCGTACGCAGCGCTGCGTACGTCTAGCAAGTTATATGAGGGGTATTTCCGTGTTGTATCCCTTATAACCTCCCTGTAATTTCCATGTAATATTCTTATTTTTGCAGGTTACAGGTAAGTTACATGGAAATTATACGTATGTGGCAGCCTCCTATTGGATGACGTACGCAAATTTCCTCATTTACACCCACAAGCACCGAACCGTGATGAAAAATGAAGAACTTTAAAAGGAGCATGTTAATGCTCAAATGTATTTTTATCATATGACCAAATTATGTGTTAAATGGCACACCTTAATACACTAAATTACGACGAAAATTAAATTCTAAACTTAGTATTATTTTTTACTTTCTAACAATTAAATTAGTTGTGAACGCTTCAGATATTACTTTGTATTTATTTCAAAATTAATCAACAATTATCATATTAAGAATATGATTAAGATTGAATGCATATAGTCTAAACACTACAAAATAAAACACTTAATCTCACATTAAATTTGAAAGATAGGGTTTAACTTAATCTCTCAAAACCTTCTAAAGAGAGAAAAATTAAATTGTTCTAAATAAATAAATATATATTTTTTTTACCTGAGAAAGAGTATAGGTTTTCGCATTTGTTTTATTATTCTAATAATTCATTCGAATATTTTTCCATTAATTCTTATCTATTTAAATATTTAATGCCTAAACTTTATTTTGTATATATATATGTGTGAAACAGTGTTACTTTTTAAAAATTAAAATAACAATATTTTTTAATATAATATGAAATATTTTAAACGTAACATATGTAACATGGGAATTAGTTGATATATATGTAAATGTCTCTACTTTCTCTTAATTCCTATGATAGTGTTTCACTGCAGACTCAGGTTTACATTAATAGGATTTATCAAATTCACGAAATTTTGTCTTTTTGGGACAAAGATGGAGCACGTGAGAAACAGCGACGTAAATCCGTGTGATAAATTTGGATTTACGTCTCATATGAGACGAAACGGGAAGAAACAGTCGGAATTGGAGAGAATTGGAGTTGGATTTGATTTTACTTTTTTATTTTTTATTTATTTTTATTTTTTTTATTTTTTTTAAGTGATTGGCTGAATTTTAAGTGAAATTCATGACTAAATCCATCAAAAGTATGCTACCAAACACCCCATAATATATATATATATATATATATATATATATATATATATATATATATAGGATAAGAAAATAAGATCCTGTACACTTAGATTTAAGCTTCTTTTTTTTATTTAAATGGTTCAAAGGGATGGACCATCTTATGAATGTTGATCATCTTTATCCACTCCTCTCTTATAAGTTGATGTGCTGATATTTTGAACGGTCAAATAACACATTCACTATTATCCATATGTATGCATAGTTGATCAACTCCCATTAATCATACAAGCTATTTAAAAATTAGAACTCATTCACCACTTAAATATTTAATAATAATAATAATAATAAATGATAATACAACCAAATATGCATTACATTTCAAACTATTAATGTTAAAAAAAAACATAATATGCAAAATAAATCACCTTAAATCACTGTTAGCTTTAGATCCTATCAATAATTTTTTACAACTCAAGTACTCATATGTCAAATAGATTTATATCAAACTCTTAACTGATATTTTGACCAAGTGTAATGTTGAGTGAGAAAAATGCATAAAAAAAGATAAATCACTCACCTAGCTTTATTTCATGTTTATCTCAAAATTTAGCATAGTTTTATATGTTTTTACGTAGGAAAGCCTCTTAAGAGCAATTCAGGAAGATTTGGCAATTTTTACTAGAATGCCTCAATGTTGTGCCGAGCTCCTTGACACAGAACGCAGACTAGAATTCATGGAGAGAGCTTGAAGTCGTAATGTCATATGTGCAATGCCATGGAACTACCCAGAAATTGGAAGAGTCAAAACAGAGAGTGCAACCCTAGGCGCCAAATCCAACACCTCGATACCATTGTTACCAAAGCTGCAACATTATCGAAGGAAACCCAACAAACTTGGAACTTGAGAGCATAGTGTCTTGGCGCCTAGGTGTCATAATTGTAGTTCCATGGTACCACGACCCTGACATGGTGCCATGGTGCAATAACCCTGCATAATTGTAGCTCATAACAATGTGAGTTAGGAAGTGCATTTCAGTGAAATTATGTGCCTAATGTGAGAGAGTGAGTGTGCCCAATATAAAAAGCGGGAGTGTGTTATTTGCTTGGTTTGGTGGAGCAAGGAGGGGAATTCCTTAGAAGGACTTCGAGATTTATTCAATCATAAGGTTGCAACAACAACAACAACAACAACAACAAGCCTTTATCCCATTAAGTGGGGTTGGCTACACAAATCCTTTTTCTCCATTGTGTTCTATTAAGTGTCATATTTTCGTCTAATTCTAATAAATTAAGATCATTTTTATACAATATGCCTAAGTTTTTCTAAGGTTTACATTTGCCTTTCTTAACATAAGTCGAACCTAACACATCTACTATCCTAACCGGAGCATTAGATGATCATCGTTTAATGCGAACCATCTAAGATAACTCTCTCAAAATTTATTCACAATTGGTGTTAAACCAACTGTATCACTCATTTTACATTTTGTCTTTAAGTGACAAGGAACTCATCCAATTAAGCATTCTCATCTCAACAACACTTAACATTTTTTTATGCTTCTCTTTTAAAGGCTAACATTTTGTGCCATAGTGCATTGCAAGTCTCATCGCCATCTTATAAATTTTTCCTTTCAGTCTGGGTGTTGTTTTTCTATCACACAATAGGGTCGATGCATTCCACCACTTCAACCAACCAACTCGAATTCTATTAATAATATCCTTAGCTATATCACCATCACTTTAAACAATATACCTAAGATATCTAAAGTGTTCATACCTTTTAATGATATGATCGCTCATAGTTACAACTCTGCCACTAGAGCTACTACTACTAAAATCACATTCAATGTATTTAGTTTTAGTTCTACTCAAATGAAGGCCTTTAGTCTTCAATGTAGACCTCCATAATTCAAGTTTTGCTTGAACTCTTTCTTTATTCTTATCCACAAGAAGGATATCAATAGCAAAAAGCATACACCAAGGTAAATCCTTTTGTAATGTTCAATAATAGCATCCATAACTAAAACAAAAAGATATGAGCTTAAAGTCGATCCCTAATGTAATCCAATTGAAATAGGAAAATATTAGATGAATCCTCCTTCTGTTCGAACAAATGTAACAACTCTAGTATACATATCTTAAATGACTTGAAGAAAGTTATATCAACACATTTCTTCTTTAGAACTCTCCAAAAGATTTCTCTTGGAACCTTATCGTAAGTTTTTTTCCAAATCAATAAAAAACATATGTAGATACTCCTTATTCTCTCTGTACTTCTTCATCAAACCTCTTAATAAATGTATAACATCCATAGTAAGTTTGCCCTACATAAATCTAAGCGGATTATGAGAAATCTTTGAAATACGTCTTAACCTATGTTCTATTATCCTTTACCGTAATTTTAAATTATGACACATCAACTTAAGTCCTCTATAATTTGCACACTCTTCTACATCCCCTTAATTCTTAAAATAGGAATTAAAATACCCTTTTTGCACTCCTTAGGCATCTTTTAAGTTTTTAAAATAATATCAAAGAGTTTAATAAGTTATGAAACTCTCAAATCTCCTAAATATTTACATACTTCAATTAAGATATCATCAAGTGCTACAGATTCTCCACCCTTATTTTTATTTAAATCCTCATCAACATCTTTTTTACTAATGCAACGAAAAATAATATATTTTATTATTATTAACAATATTAAAATCACTAAGATCAATTGTAATTTCAGAAACTTCATCGAAAAGTTTATCAAAATAGCTCATCCACTTATGTTGTATTTCTTTTTTCTAAGAAAATCACTTTTTTATTTTTATCTTTAATACACTTTACTTTAGTTAAATCTTTAGTTTTTTTCTCTTTGTTGGCTAGTTTATACAAATATTTATCCCTTCTTTAGTATCGAATCTATTATAATGATCGCTAAAAGCATAATTTTTAGTGACTCAAATTGTTTTCTTAGACTCTCTACTGGCTACCTTATATTATTCTAGGTTTTCTTTACCTTTACACTTAAACCAATTTTTATAACACAATCTCTTATATTTTATTTTTTCTTGTACAATATTATTTCATCACCAACTATCTTTATTTATAGAATTTTTTTCTTTTGATTCTCCAAGCATATCTTTTGCCACTTGTTTAATAGTGTTTGTTACTCCATCCCACATAGATTTTGCTTCTTCATGAACATCCCAAATCTTGAAAACTTGAAGTTTACTCATAAAAAAAATTTTATTTGTGTATTTTAGGTGCCCCTATATAATTCTATGACAATGATTCCTAATATTTTTGATCTTACAACTCTTAATCTTAAATTCAGAACTAATAAATGAAGTTTAGTGCTTAAATTCTCACTTTGAATGACCTTACAATCTTTAAAATCTTGATGATCTATTCTTCTCATAAGAAAATAATCAATAACAAAATCATACGCTATAGAAAAATCTAATGTGGTTCTACTTTCTTCAGTAATCACTCAATAAATGTAGCCACCATGAATATTTCTAAAATCTTCTACCTCTCTACCAACATGTCCATTTAAATTTTTTTCTTTAAGAAGTATCATTTGTATTAGTTTTTCTAGTTCATTCTCCAAATTATTTTTAGAACTTATATCTAAACCTACTTGAGGAGTATACTTTAGGAGCATCAGAAGATGTACTTAGAGAATGTTGAAGTTTACTCATAAAAATAAAGTTATTTGTGTTTTTTAGGTACCCTCATCTAATTTTATAATAATGATTCCTGGTATTATTTATCTTACAATTCTTTATATTACAACTCTTCATCTTAAAATCTAGAACAAATAAATGATGTTGAGTACTTCAATTCTTACTTGCAATGATCTTACAATCTTTACATTCTCGACGTCCTCATTTTCTTATAAGAAAATAATTAATTTGTGTTTTACAGGTCTATTTTTATAAATAATAATATGTCCATCACTTTTCTTAAACAAAGAATTAGCAATAACAAAATCATACGCTAAAACAAAATCTAATATGACTCTACCTTATTCATTAATCACCCTAAAATCATAGCCACCATGAATATTTTTAAAATCTTCTACCTCTCTCCCAATGTGTCCATTTAAATCTCCTCTGATTAAAATTCTTTCTGCAAGAGGTATCATTTGTATTAATTCTTCTAGGTCATTTCAAAATTTTTATTTAGTATTTAAACCAAAACCTACTTGGCGTATGATTTTATTTAGTATTTCAAACTCAAATCTATTATATTATTTACATGGCCTGTACAAAATTAGGTCAAGTTTTTGGCAATACTATCGGACATAAATTGTGTATTGTGTAATTTAAGTCGATAGTAGTAAGCAAATCTTTTTTTATAGTTATTCAAAGCTTGTTTTGTTATGGTTTTATATGGTTTAATATTCACATACCATTTATTCTATTATTTATCACTTTATTTTTATTACATAGCGTGTTGGAAAAAAATTATGTTAAATTAATAAAGTCTTGCAAATTAAGTATTAGCGTCACAGTGTCAGTGTGAGTGAGTTTTTATGGAGGTTTTCTAAGGGAGTCGGGACTCAACCTGAAATGTAACCAAATAACAGGAGGAGAAGCTTACTACCATGCCCCAAACAACCTGTTTCGGGTTTCTGGGCTCTCCTTCTGATTTGGGAGTTTGGAACTTAAATCTTGGTTAGTCCTAAAGAGAGGGCACATTAGGTTATATTGAAGTGAGAGGCTAGAACCTATCCAACATAACCAAGGATTTGAGGACTTAACTCTAGGTTAACTAATGTTATTTATGCACTAGGAAGAGGGTAATAATATTTTTGCTCCTATTGTCACTACCAAAATTAAATTCTAAGCATTTCATTCCTACAAGAGAAAGGTAGATTTTACATCTCAAAATTTACCAAACCAATTTATCTAGTTAGGCTTATCTTTAGATTTAGATTTGTATATAGGAGTAATTGTTAGAAAAATACCCATTATCGACATTCTAAACTAAGATCTGATTTAGAACTAGCCTATGGAATTTCATTCCTTGCTTCTCTGTGAGCTCGATACTCTGAGTTTTAAACAAAACTCTATATTACTTGAAACAATACGTGCACTTGCGTAAATCCCCTAGTGTGTGAAATATAAATCAAATTATAAATTTTATAACATATCCATTTTACACTAGCCACATAAAAAACTGGGTCAAGTTTTTGGCATAGGAATTAAAAAAACTACGTAACTACAGGTCATGTCAAGTTTTTGGTGACGTCGTCAGAGAAGTTATGGTAAGAACTTTAGGAGAATTTTAGTTGAACCTAAAAGACTTAGATTTGAAAATTGTAGTATTATTATCTAGTATGTTTAGTTATAGTGATTCTATTTAAAATAATAAATAAAAATGAAAATCCAAAATACAAAAAATATTTTTAATGCTTAAAGTATTGGATATTTGTTCTATTAGTTAAGTTTTTATATTTGTAGGAGCTGCAGACCATGAACATACGACTAAGAACTAGGGAAAACTTTTAGGAGGACTAAAAAACCAAAAGGAGAAAAGAGTGAGCAAGTGAAATATGTATAACCTTGGGATTCGTCGGCTCATGACGTTAAGCTAAATGCTTCATGTCAGGTAACCCAATAAATATTTGTTGTTAGTGTTTTTGTAAGTTGTAATTGTTTGATTTGTGATGTGTTTGTTTTAATGTGTATTGATCATTTAATTAATGTTGATGGAAGTTTGGATTGTTAATGGATTGATTTGATCTTTGACTGTCATTGTAGATTGATCGGTTTGATTGATGTTGTTGGATGTTTAGATTGTTAGTGGATTGATTTAATTTATGTGTGTCATGAAAGAGGTGATTCATTAACTTCTCATTATGGCTAGACTTGTGTATGCTCTCTTGTAGTAGTTGGATTAACGAGTCGACTATGACTCGGGTCTCAACCGGACTTGAGTTTTACATGAGACATATTGAGTTTGGATGGTGACAACTCCATCTAAATTATGTTACTTCTTTTATTCGATATTTTTTTCAATACGATTAATAAACCAGTTGCAAAATAAGTTTAGGATGAACTTACATTACTCTTATAACAGTTAGAGGTGCTTACTTGATGGAAAAATGTGATGCTTGAGGTTGGTGTTCGCGACCCAATGTAACAGGGATAATTTTGTCTACGGGTTTAACCCTACAAAATTTATGAAAGACACTTAATATATCAGTGCAGTGATCCTGTTATAAATTGAAAGTAAGTTATTGATATGTGATAAGTTAATGGAAGAATTAACCTCATTTATCAAGTGTGTTTGTGTATGTGTTACAATAATATAGAGGACTTGGGGAACACTTAAATATATAATCCTATGCTGATACGTGTTATGCTAGTTAGATTTTTCTTTCGTTCAATTTCATTATGGGATCTTTAGTTTAGATTTACTATCTATTATGCACTGTTTTGTCCTAAGTATATTTGCTAATATTCTGATAAGCTTTTGTGGTAGATAGTAGGGCTGTCAATTTGGCTCGTTGTTCGCAAACAGCTCGTGTTCGGCTCGTTAAGTAGCTCGTGTTCGGCTCGTTCATTAAGCCTAACGAGCCGAACACGAACAAATTTTTAAGCTCGAAATATAAGCTAGCCGAACACGAACAAAAGTTTGTTCGCTCGTGTTCGGCTCGAATTTGCTCAAAAATAAATATATATAAATGTACATAATACATATTCATAAAATTAATATTATAAATGATAATTAATTAAATTTTTTTAAAAAATGAATTATCAAATTTTAAAAAATTTATCCTATAAATTATAATATATAAAAAATATTAAGAATATTATATTACTATTACTTATATAAATATTATATATTTATAGAATATTAGTTACATATTTAATATATATATATAACAATAATTTAAATATACCATATAAAAAAGTAAAAAACCCTAACAGCGATCTGCGACTCCCATTCCCGTCTCGAAAGTTCTTGGGTGCAGCTGCCTTTCGCTCGTCCTCTCTAAATCGCTCCTCCCTCAAAATCGCGGAAGGCTCTCTAGTTTCATGTTCTTCTGCTAATATCTACTTCTATTTCTCCTCTGATAGTCAGTGTTGGCTCAACTCCTAGGTTTTCTTGCTTGGTTGCTTGTTTAGTTTTTTTACTTACAGAGGTACCTCTTAGCTTAAATTTTCTTAAATTTCTTTTAGATTTACTTAGATTTTTTTAGTAAAACCTAGTCTTTTAGGGTTTTGGCAGTGAAATCTCGCATATTGCATTTAGATATGGTTTTTTATGGATGAGATCTGATATAAGGGCAGTTGAAAACTTAAAAAAATCTGATCTCTACTTTTTTTTCTCGGTAGTGTTGGTTCGATTGATTGGTATTCTTGCTTGGTTGCTCGATATTCCTGGAATACTTGGTTGCTCGATATTCTTGGAATACTTGGTTTTTTATGGTATTCTTGCTTGGTTGCTCGATATATAGTATGTGAATACTTGGTGAAAAGTTTCCTATTCCCATGATGGTAGTTTTTGGACTTAGATAAATGATGAGTTTCTAATTCGGGATTTGTTACGTCATATTTTTAGTTAATTAGCTTATTGATTACATAGTTAAAAACAACACTTAGCATATTAAGGTTTAGTTAAAAACTTTCAACTAAACTTTAGCTTTTGCATTTGTAACAAGTTTGACCACTTGTCTAAGCATCCCTCCTGTTCCGAACTTCCCATGATGGTAATACAATACATGTTGCATAAAACCTGCACCAAATTTTTAGATAAATGAATACTTTCTGATTCGGAATTTGTTACGTCATATTTTTAGATAAATCACAATCCTACGAACCTCCAATGTTAAGTTTTTCTAAATTTCTAATTTTAGAGGAAGGATGGGGTTTGGGATATTTTTCTATTATTTCTATATGGATGTGCCTTTTTTTTACTTTGACCAGCATAATATATGGAGGGTTATCTTTTCTTCATTCCAGGTTGAAGCTTTGTGGTACATTGCTTATTTTATTTGATGTTCTTATGTGCATATGTGGTCCTTTAAGATCAAGTGCAAGTTTATGAAAGAAGGATTGATCCATTCATGAGTATTGCAATTATGATAGTTGACTTTGAAGTCAATGCATACAAATAACATGGTGCAATGATAAGAAGTTTTTCTTATCTAAAATGCTTTATTAGACTGTTTCATCAACTACATTCATACATAACTGTTCATTAGTGGTTGTGCATGAGATTTGAGTGACATGTTATACATAATTATTATAAATGATCTCTATCTTCAAGAAGCTCTCTATCACTTATAGAGAGAATATGATGAAATAAGAGGCATATAGTGACATGTTTAAAACCAAAAGTTTCAATTATTGTATATATATAATTTAATCCTTACCCCTTTCTCATAAACTCTGATATTTGTATACACGATTCCTAAAGTTTGTTGTTGTGTTGAATATGTTATATCTCAGTTTTTTATGTTGAATTTGATTGAAACACAAGTCTAGTTTGCAACAGCCTTGTTGGGATTTTATCTTAAGATTCATCATTTGGTGATGATAAAAAATCAGGAGAAAATTTTAGTGATACCAATATTTTTATTTATAGCCATTTGGCTTGTTTCTAAATGATTGAATGGAGCTTTTGTTTACTTTGACCAGCATAATATATGGAGGGTTTTCTTTTCTTAATTCTAGGTTAAAAGCTTTGTGGTACATTGCTTATTTTATTTGATGTTCTTATGTGCATATGTGGTCCTTTAAGATCAAGTGCAAGTTTATGAAAGAAGGATTGATCCATTCATGAGTATTGCAATTATGATAGTTGACTTTGAAGTCAATGAATACAGATTACATGGTGCAATGATAAGAAGTTTTTTTCTTATCTAAAATGCTTTATCAAATTTATTCTTGGCTATCGATATTTAAGTGTTTATCTCAAATGTAGTTCTCAATGGATGGTTGCCTTGGACATCTCTCTATTTGCATGATAGATATGATTCATATGTATATTAAAATGAAGGGGCATACTTGATGTAGGCCCTTAAATTCTATGAGAATGAAGATAATTGATGTAGACTCTGAGCATCTCTATTTGCATGATAGATATGATGTGCATAATTTGACAACATCCTATAAATGGAGAGTTTAGAGTAGATGCTTCATTGTTGTTGATGAATGATGATGATGTATGGGTTGTGCTTATAATGATGTGCTTTTACCATATCAGTCATTCTCTTTCTACATATGCTGCAATACTTATTTGCCTCTTTAATGGGTGTTAACCCTATTCAACATAATTAATTTAAAGTGATATTAATTATGTTGTTTTGATTTCATTTAGTGTGCAAATATGTCTGAAATTGATCTTTCACAATCTGAATCATCCAATAAGATGCTAGTAGAAGCTCGTATTAGCAACAAAAATGTCAATCTTACTTTACAAAACACAGAGGAAAAAGAAGTACCTCAAGTAGTCATTGATAATAGCAGTGAAGAAACCTTAACTAAAAAGGGTAGAAAGAGGAAGTCACCAGTGTGGGAGTATTTTATGGAGACAACATTTTCGATTAAGGAGGTCCCAACTTCTTTTTTGCAATGCATATGTTGTCGTTCTAAATTTTAGAAATCTAAAACAGGAACTACTTCTCAACTTCTATGTCATGTTAGGGAATGTGGACAAATCAAAGCGAAAAGTAAGCAAACCATTGATTCTGAAAAAGCAAAAAAAGCTAAATTTTATGCCACTAGATGTTGTTGCAGACATTGAAATCCCTTTATTTCATGATACAAAAAGCTACGATCATCATAAAGTTAGAGAGATAATTCTAAAATGATTATAGTGCATGAGTATCCGTTTAATATTGTTGAACATACAAGGTTTAACATTCTATTGAAATCCTTGAACCTAAATTATGAAAAAGTTTCAAGGAATACAATAAAAAATGATTACCTTAAGGTTTGTGAGTTTGAGAAAGAGAAGTTAAAAAAATAATTTAGGGATATTCACATGTTTTCATTAACCTCTGATTGTTGGACTTTCAATCAAACTATCAGATATATGTGCATAACTGTTCACTACATTGACCAATCTTAGAAGATTCAAAAATGAATCAATAATTTCATTGAACTAGATCCACCTCATGCCGGTACATTCATTTGTGATGTCATTTGTCAATACTTGTTAGATTGGAAGATACATGACAAAGTATGTACAATCACTTTAGACAATGCTAGTAATAATGATGTTGCTGCTAGCTTGCTCCATTCAAATTTTATGGCAAGAGGGAAACTTCATTTTAAGGGGCATTTCTTTCATGATCGTTGTTGTGTTCATATTTTAAATATTATGGTTCAATTTGGGTTAAAATAGATTCAAGGCATCATTTATAATATTAGAGAGGCTATCAAGTATATAAAGAAGTCACCAACAAGGTTACATAAGTTTGTTGAGATATCCAAGCAATTAGGGATATCAACAACAAAGGGTTTGTGCATTGATGTTCCAACAAGATGGAATTCAACATTCTTTATGATTGAATCTGCTCTTGTTTTTCGGAGTGTGTTCCCTCAGTTTGCGAATCGAGATAACAATTTTAGTTGGTTGCCTTCAGATTTAGATTGACAGAAATATGATAAAATCAGAAAATTTCTTTTTATTTTTAATAATGTGACAAAAATGATTTCAGGTTCTTCCTACCCAACTTCAAATATTTTTCTACCTGTTGTAATGCATATAAAGAAATTGTTGCTAGATGAATCGACCTCTTCTGATGAGTTTAATAGAAACATGGCTCTTGCCATGAGAGGTAAGTTTGAAAAATATTGGGGTGAGTGCAATCTTTTATTGTCTGTCGTAGCTATTTTGGACCCTCGCTTGAAAATAAAATTCATTCAGTTTAGTTTCTCTAATATGTACACATCTATTGAATTAGGCACTAAAATTCAACAAGTTGAAGATGTTCTATGGGAAATTTACAATAATTATGCGAGTGATGTTGCTAGTTCTAGTGGTACGAGTGACAATGGTTCATCAAAGCTGCCAAGTGATTATGCTACTTCAGAAAGTTTTGATTGCATGCTTGTATTTACTAATTTTGTTGTTTCATCTGGTTCAATTCAACCAACAAAATCAGATCTACATGTCTATCTTGAGGAGAGTCTTTATTTGGCTAATAATGAAACAATTGATATTCTTTAGTGGTGATAGTTGAACACTCTGAAGTATCATTGCTTATCTAAAATGACTCGGGATATATTATCAATTCTAATTACAACAGTTGTTTCAGAGTCAGCATTTAGTACCGGTGGAAGAGTTCTTAATGATTACAGAAGTTCACTATCGACAAAAACTGTGAACGCCTTAATATGCTCCTCTAGTTGGATTAGATCTTCCACGACTAATTTTAAAACTCCATTGGTAATTTCTCTCAAGAATTATGTTAGCTTATGTGCACCTTTTCATGTAATGTTCTTTTCACTTATCATTTACATATATTTTGTGCCAGTAAGAATTAATGGAAGAGGAACACCTTCAGGTGACTTTACCCGAGTAAATTGACAAAAGAGGAACACCTTCATACATGCTTTGTTAATGAGATTCTTTTAAGTGATCTTTTATTGCTAAACATTATGCCTAATTGTTAAAGCTTGTATATGTTTTTTCATTCATGCAGGCTGAACTTTATTTTAGCTGGACTTCATTGCTGAACTTTATTTTTGTTGAACTTCATTGTTAAATTTTATTCATGGAGGTGCTTTGTTGTCTTTTTAAGCTCCAAAATCAAGATGAGGGGTATGGCATAAGGAAGATGCATTGGAAGATATTTTTTTCTGATTTGAATGCATTCATTTTCTTAATTTATTAAGCAGGTGCAACACAAGTTTAGTGCCTTAAGGTTATTATAAGTTGCCTAAGATGATTATTCTTAATCTTAATTTTGGAAGGCAACATAAGTTTGCAACCACTTTAAGATAAGAGTATATAAAGTTGTCTAAGGTGATTATTGTTAATCTTAAATTTGGAAGGCAACATCTGTTTGCAACCAATTTGAGATAACAATATATATAGTTGCATATCATGTTTACTGCCTCTTACTGTGTTGTATAGTCCTGATTCACTATTGGTATTTGGTGGGTTTTTTGAACCATGTTGCATTTGATGCTGCTACCTATTTTTTGTGATTTCTGCACATCTTTATTCTTCTGTTCAGTACTTCAGTTACTGGATGATGGACAATTCAGCTGTAGTTATACATCAGCTTTTTATGGCATGCAGTTATTCTTCTGTTCAGTACTTCAGTTATGTTTATGCATGTTGTGGATTCATTTAAGTTTCAGGGAATGGAGTTTAATGAAGCAATCAGATATTGGGTTCACTGACTCACTGTTTAAGCTGTGTGAACTGTGAACTGCAAGCATGCAGTAGATGATTGCATTCGTATCAGTGCTTTATTTTTAGCTATTCATCTCCTAAGCTTGCTGTGCATTGGAGACGAATAGATGCAGTTCGAATTTTAACTGCTTTTGTAGTATTTTTAAGTACTCTCTAGAGAAGGCAAGTGTAAATTTTGATGTTATTTGGTGTCTTTTTTTAACCCTGTTGCATTTGATGTTGCTACCTACTTTTTGTGATTTCTGCACATCTTTATTCTTCTGTTCAGTTGCTACCTACTTTAATTTTCAACAGTTTGGATGTTGGGTGGATCACTTTATTGCTGTCATGGATATAAAGATGGTTTAATTTTTTTATTTGTTCTTTGCTGCATATTTTTATTTCTATTCTCTCCAGCTTACCTGTTTCTTTATTTGGCGCAGCAGTCTGTTAGGTAGTATATCAGTTGCTTGCAGGACTTGAAGCTAGCTTCATATGAAGGATTCTGATATACACACAAGTGGGCTTTTAGTTTTACCCCTCTGCTAGAAAGGGAACTAGGAAGAGCTTCAATTTGACCCCTCTGCTAGAAAGGGCTTAAATTGAAAGAAAGGGCTTCATTCTGATTATAAATTTATAGAATTTCTTATTTTTTCTGCAGATGTAGATGAATTTTTGTGAGATGTACATAATGATGAGTCTAATATACAACAACTCTTTGGCTGCGCCACCACTGGTTCCGGCGCTGGTGAGGGTAGAGACTGAGCTTGATGAACTCATCTTGAGGACAAATGAAGGTATTTTCTTTTACTCATTTTCTCATAATAGCTTGCTAATTTTATGAGGCTTTATAATCTTAATTAAACAAAATTTTTATATTTTTTATTCAGATGAATGATACTCATCCCGTGCTAAACATTCCTGAACTGATGCAGATACTAATTGACTCTAAGGGCTTGAGTTGGAAGGAGGCTTGGAGCATTACTCAGAGGTATGGTTTACCATTTTTAAAATGAGTTTACATATTTATAGAGATGTTTAGTAGAGAAGAGTTTAGTTAATTTGGATTTATACTTTGCTAAATCAGAATTTGCTTATTACACTATTTTTATAACTATGTTGTAGACAGTATTTGAAATAGTATATGATTACAATCTGGAAGGGCTAATGGATATGGTTTGGGTGATATAAATGTAAAAAATAAAGTTTAGATGTTAGATATGTAAATCTGTAGGAATGCACTGGTATGTATGTAATTGTCTCAATTAATTATACATCATTCTGTTTGCAGGAAATTGGTGTAGTTTGCAGGCGATGGCACCTTCGGAGGCGAATATACGACTTATACTCTGGGTATCTATAAAAATGATATACAATTAATCTGTATATTTCACTATTTACAGGGGTCATTTTAGACTAATTTAACACTTTCATAAATTTTAGAAGTAAAATGACCTCCTTCAAAGAGTTAAAAGGATTATATTAACGAAAGATTTCATAACCTATTCATTTTTCTTATCAGGTATGAAATACAATCCGGAGTTCATGATCCCTACGAAAATTGTGTTGCTGCACTTAGGTTATATAAGAGATTGTGCTCCTATGAGCATCCAAGTAATGAAATTTTGATGCAGGAAAACAATGGAGAGCCCTATGAATTTGAGAAAAAAGATAATTTTTATTCTATGACAGTGAATGAACTCCTAAAGAAAACTCCATATGAACTCCTCCTATTCTCTACTTTAAATTATAGGTGTTGGTGTTTGGATAGTGAACTATTATAAACTTTTGATTCCTTTGTATGAGTTGTTGTATGTAAAGCATAAGAAGAATTAAATGTTCAATACAATTATTTTTAGATTTTGATTTTTATTTTGAGATTTTTTTTTGTATTATTTGTACCCTTGTCTGGTATGTACATTTTAAAATTTATAATAAATTGAATTCTTATTTAGTAAATTTTTGTCAAATAATATTAATATTCTTGTATAAAATTTTGCAATCAATATTGTAAAGTTTTTTTGAGTTCATCATTTTTTTAGTTAATAATTCTCTGAATTTTTGTATGAAATTTGATCTTGAAAAATTTTTAGAAAAAATTATTGTTTTTTTTAAAATAATATTTATTAAAATAATTTAATATTCTAACGAGTCAATTTCAAGTCGAACACGAGCCGAACACGAACCCGAATATTTTTTCGAGCCGAACACGAACATGCTGTTCACGAGCCATTTCGAACAGGAGCCGAATTCGAGCTGAGCCAATTTCGAACGAGCCGAACACGAGCCAAGCCTGAGCTCGCTCAAGCTCGGCTCGTTTACAACCTTAGTAGATAGAATTTCTAAACTATTTTTCTCCTGCTTATATTTTTTGTATTGAATGTTATATATATTAAAAATCAAGCTTGGGGGGAGAAAAATTTTTAAAACATAACTTTATTTGTCCTCAATAGTATGTATTTAAGTTGATATCACTTTTAAAATTACATGTGGTATTGGTGTTACCTTTAAGTTTACTATAATTTGGATTTTAGGATTATTAGAGAAAACTTATTCGGGATCGTATGTGATGAAATTGTTCTAGAGTTAAGATATTTTGTAGAAAATGTTAGCAAAATGATTTTGTTATTTATAGTTGAAAGAAGTTGAATATTTGAGAAGTTAAGATTCTTAGATTTATACTTTATGAGAATCGAGCCTTTCTTGAAATCTTTTTCAAACCAACACTTATAATTAGGAAGTGTTTTGAGTTTTTAAAAAGTGAGGGAAAGTTTTGAGCTTTTAATTTTAAGATGAGGATAGTGAAATTTAAAATTATTAAAGGCCCACCCAGATATAGTAATCCTCACATGAAAATACAAAGTATTGAAAAAAGATCCTAAAATAAAAAGAGAGAGAGAAGTAAAAAAGAAATGAAAATTGAGGAGAAGCCTAATGACCCACAATTTTATATTATGATATTTTTAATTTAATTGCAACGACGCCAAAAACTTGACCCCGCTATATTATATGTATAGAATTGTAATTGTTTATGTTGTGGATGCTACGCAAGTATACGTATCGTATCGAAGTAATACGGAGCTCTAGTGGAGTCTCGGTTATCGATCCCACGAGGATAGAGAAAATTAAATAACGAGTTAATTTTAAAATAATAATAATAATTTTAAAATAGTATACGAAAATTTGGAATTCTAAATTTAAGCGCAATAAAGTAAACTAAGTATTTTAATTAGGTAACTTAATTAAGTAGAAAATTAATACGTATTGAAAGTGCGGGAAATTAAACTAAGTGCTAAATAAGTCTTAACTATTCAGAAAAAGTATCTTTCCCCTTGTTTAGAAATTTAAGTGATTGATGAATTTAAATAGATAATTTTAAGGTATTGTGATAAATAGGAGCATTCTTATTCTTTACCCTTTGGTCCAGGTGTAAAGAATATTAACTAATCATATGTTTGATTATCGAATCTGCGGTGAAGCTGGGAGGATACTGATTGCCACTTCGGAGCTCCCACGTTCCCCTAGCTCGAGGGCTAACATCTACACTTCGACTCTCAAACAATAGGACCGAATTGAATATTTTAGTCTGTCACACTAAAATGCTTAATTCTACGCCTAGTGATATTATTTCCCTATTTATTTGCACCTTCCTTCCAAGGCTTTTGAATTCCCCGAATATCATATGTAATTTTTACTATGGTTGATAATCAACATATTTTAACAAATCAAATGGCCAGATTGAAAGTAAATTAAGTTTTAAGTAAAAATTATCACAATTTATTAATATATATATATAAATACTTCTATTTTTAGTTCATCAAGTCACTTAATTTCATAACAGGGAGAAAGACTAATAAACTACTCAGAATGCATGTTGACTAAACTAAGCATGGATTTCATTTAAAGTTAAAAACAATAAATACAAATACTTATCTCAATTTATCCCCAAGCAGACTCCGCTAGCAGTTCCTTTGACTCTTCCTTCCAAGTCACAATAAGACTCACTAAAAACTCACTAACTCACTAACTCACTAAAGACTCACTAAAAACTGCACACAACTAATACACTTATATAAAATTTTAACTTAGAACAAATTAACACACAAAAACTGCACACTAAGACACCTAATTTCGGCCTCTATATATAGAGGTGAGCAAAGGACCAAGAGGTGTGTAAGCATCTCTTCAAAAGGTGTCCAGGTTCAATGTATCTGCGTCATTTGAACTAGCTCGCCGTCGGCGACGAACTACCTTGCTGTTGGCGAGGCTTCTAGAAGATCTTCAAACCGTGCTATCTCGCTATCGGCGGGCTCGGGCTCGCTATCAGCAAGACAGTTATAAATTCTTCAGAATTTTCTTCTCGTAACCTCGCCGTCGGCGGGCTCGATCTCGCTGTCGGCGACTCAGCACAAATTGCATTATTTTCTTCCTTTTTTCTCCAAATCCGCTCCTTTTTATGATTTTTGCTTTTATCACCTAAATTCTCCATTCCTGCAACAAAATAAAGAAAATACCATTCTTTAAAGTGCAATTTCATCACAAATAGGTATGAATTTCTCAATAAAATTTTCAGTGATCAAAATCCCCCAAACTTACTCATTACTTGTCCTCATGTAATTTTAGTACTACATAAAAATAATGAGTTTTATAATAAGATTTTTCAATTTAAATAACTATGAATTAGATTAATTAATATTATAATAAAGTTAAATAAAAATAATTCATGTAATTTAATTAATCTTATAGAAATAAATTATTTAGTTATCGAGTCTAAGATTTCTAGCTTACTATTCATTTCAGGAATAGCTATATTTAAAAGAATAGCTACTTAAGATATTCATATGAGAAGAAATTCAAGAAAATACTATTAGGTAAAATTCTAATCCATAAACATAAGTTTGGAAATATCTAAGTTTTTTCTCTTTAGGTTAATTCAAATGAAGCCAATTTTTGATAAGGCATCTCCTCAAGCTTCTCCTCATTTTTTTTTCTTTTTTTTTGACTTCTAATGAAGATTACTGTATCTGGAGAGCCTGTTAATAATTTTGAACTTCATTTTCATCTTCCTAAATTTGAAACTTAGGAATATTTCTTAGCTTATATATACTTCATAGTTTTTACTTCATTGTTTTTCAATCTTTTCTTTTTCACTTGAATACTTAAGAATTTTAATTTTTAGAATATAGTTTTCCTTACTAAAAATAGTTTATTATATTCTTATTCCTTTTAACCAAATACTTTATTCTATTTAATTAATTAAAGCACTAGAAATATTTCATTTAACCTTTTATAATAATTAAAAAAAATAATTCATATTAAATTAAATTGAAAAATTTGCTATAAAAATCATTTTATAATAATTTGAAAATAGAAATTGAGAACAAGTTAATAACTAAATTTGTATTTTACTCTCCCCCCAAACTTAAATTTTTATATCTATTCTAAATAATGAAAAAAAGAAGGAAAGTAAATATATCATACCTTTGAAGTTTAGGTATTTCTCTCTTTTTTCTTTGAAATTTTTGTAGGCTTTTTCATTTTTCATTGAACACTGTCATCGTTAGTATTCTCCATATATATATAACAATTTAAAGAAAATGCGAGGATAAAATCTAAGATAAGTATTAAACACAACAATTAAAATAACTTTACACTACACATATGAATTACTAACATATTAAAACAATTTAACTAACATATTAACAATTTTAAAAACTTAAAACAATACAAAATAAAATAAAAATAAAAATAAAATACTAAAGAAAACTAACATCCTAATTAACATAAAAACAAATGCAATTAACTAACACAAAAACAAAAACTAAACTACTATCACAATTCAAGCAAATTAATCTAACTAACATCCAATGTCTCAAAAATAAAGTACTGAATATTACAAACATATAAAGTCCTCAAAAATAATTTAACATCAAACAAACAAAATAAATAAAGTCCTAATCTTCAGCATCAAAGTCCCAAACTATATTATCATCCCCTCCTTGATCTGTAGAATTGCTCGAGAAGAGCGAGCGGGATGATGCGAGTATACACTGGGCAATACTGGAAAGACAACATCTAAATCTCCACTTCTATAACGACGTTCAGCTTCATAGTATGCAATTTCGTATTCCGAATGTCGCTGGAGGTACTCACTATCATAATCATGTCTCCTCTCCAGATTATCAATCCTTTGATCAAAATGATCAAATCTTCTCCCCATGGTCTCTCTAAACTGCTCTAAACTCCTCCTATGCAGGGTCAATTCATTCATCAGATCTTGTAGGGTAGGGGTGGTAGGCTCAGGAGGTTCATAGCTAGTAGAGGGTATATCTCTACTTAACTGAGTGAAATAACTTCTCACTCCCGATCTCCACCCTTCATGAGATTCATACTTCTTATTGTTGGCGAGTCGTGAGTGGTTTCATAGGTTCCACCCATTCTTCATCATCTCTAGCCTCAACTCCGGAGAGTTGGCAGAGTGCAAAAATTAATCCAGGGTGTCCCAATCCAGTTCCACTCTCATTTCGAGGAGTGGCCAGGATGTTTTGATAAATAACTCTCCCAATGTTGATGCTTTTGTTTTTCTGAATACAGAAATTTAGAATTGCTCTATCTCGTGTTACCTCACTGTGGTGATATGTGGGTAACAGAGTAGAACAAATAAAGTAATGCCAGGCTTTTGAGACTGCATTTAATTTAGAAAGAGAAAAATTCACTCTTTCTCGTCGCTTAATTTTCCAAACTCCGGTCCCATCGGTGAGAAAGTTAATGACTTCCTCCAGAGTGGTCCTTCCATCATTCCAAAGTTTCATACTCGCTAAAGTGCGAGTCATGAACTTCATAGAACGCGTTAATTCTTGCGAGCATTGAAATCTACAAAAAACCCTCGTACCTTTACTTGGTGCATCTTTAGCGGCGATCAAATTGGCATAAAATTCTTTAACCACTTCTACGAGTGCTCTATATTGAACGTAACAGAAATTCTCCCAACCTCATTCCTTAATAATCCGCTCTACTTCTCCTACCGGATTTTTGAAAACCCAATCCGCAATGCACTTTCTTCCTTGTATGTTTTCAAAATATTTAGCCTGTGCTCGTGCATTGATGAATCGGTTTTCGTCGAATTCTACTCGACGTTTTTGTCATGGAGCCATACGATCGATCTGTGAAAATCGTGAAAATTTTCACTAAACTTAAAAATAATACTAAGAAGACTTCCTACAACATTTATAAGCAATTTAAATCAAATTCCATGGATTTCCACCGAATATTTCTTCCACATTTTGATTTTTCCCAAAATTTGCAATGTGGTGAAAATACATGCTGAAAATCAAAAATTTTTGCATAGGAGTGAAGCTCTTAACAAGGGAAGATGAAATCCGGTGTCAAAAAGTATTGAAATCGCTTCGAATCCAAGATCTCTCGAAGCCACTAGGTCTGTTTTTGCGAAAATGAGAGGTTGGGGATGATGAATAGTATTTTTGACCGGTCAAAATATATGTTTTTCCGACCTCGCTGTCAGCGAGATTTTTCTCGCCGTCGGCGAGCTAATATTTTTCGGAACCAAAAACTCTCGGGAAAAATCCGCTGTCGGCGAGAAATTCTTCGCTGTCAGCGAGATCGATCTCGCTGTCGGCGGGATTTTTCTCGCCGTAGGCGAGATTCCAAAAAATTTTAAATTTCTGAAATTTGTCACTCATTTTCGTCCTTAATTTGTCTTATATTATATTTCCGATCACATCATTTATTAATTTAATATGAAGATTAGCTACTTATACAAAAATAAATTCACTCAACACAACAAATTAACTTTAATATTGAAATCCATGAGATGTACAAACTAACATAATTTTAAACTCTATAATCAAACTTCAAACTTCAAACTTCAATCCTTACTACTAATCAGCATCGCAAACCAATCCACGACACGCTAAATGCTGATACAAAACTATGACGCATATCTCAATTAAGTTTGAGATATTCAAATCATCACTCCACACATAATAAAATCTAAATTAAATCAAATAACATAAATACAAACATACTATGGAAATCTTTACTACTACTCTTCAAGGTCAAAATCTTCATCCTCTCTGATATTTCCGATATGACGATGATGCACAAATAAGTTATAGAAAGGCTTGAAGGGAAACTGCGAAGCGGATTCTTCGGTGATCCAACCCTACTGTCTCGGTAAATGAAGAAAGCTAGCTTCCGGATGTCCGGAATGATCAAAGTGTTCCTTCATCCTCCGATCGATGTGATCGAATAAATCGGACATATTGTCGATTAAATCTCTCACATTCTGCAGTTCTTTCTCCATGCCTTTAATTTTCTTCATAAGTAACTCCGTTTTATCTGAAATAGGCCTTGCTATAGGATTATTCTGTAAAGCTCTATCAGAGATGAATGTAATGTCTTCATTATTGTCCAAAGTAGGGAACATATCACGTAGGATCGAGCGGCTTCCAAGGTATCGAACCTTTTCCCAAGCTTCATAAGAAACACAGTGCTGATCGCATAATGAAAAAATAGTAGATGGGTGTCCTAGTCCAGTGAGCTGACCCATGCACAATTAAACCCAATGCAGACTTAACAATTATTGATCCAACATCAATAGGCAATCCAATTTGAATGCAATAATTCAATATAGCGCATTCCTTCGAAACCGTGCTTACCCTCATAGTAGGTAACAATTTAGATGAGATGAAAAAGTGCCAGTGCTTCGAGACAGGATTCAAAAGTGATGCAGAGAAACTAACATACTCGTCTTCACGCATTTCCCAATCTTTCGGTTCATCAGTCAGATATCGAAATATCTCATTCATATTATATCGAGAAGGTACAAAATTTGAATAGTGACATACCGGGGTGTTTTCTATAGAGAATAATTCATTTACTCTTGATGGAGTAAACGTCACCCATCTTCCTCGGACGTAGATATTCCCATTGTTGATCGCATGTAAGTTAGAGTAGAACTCTTTCACAACTGGAATAACAACAGCAGACGTAGTGTAACAAAATACCTCCCAGTGCCGCTGTGCGATCATTTCTTCTATCTTCGTAGTGGAATTCTCTAATCCTCGATTGACAAATCCCCGTTCCTTGATAACTCTTTTCTTTACCAAAACCTTGTTGAAGATCTGCTGCGCTTCCTCACTCACAAATTTCCTCTGGTTAAACACTCCAGATTTAGAGGAATCTAAGAATTTGGAGGCCATTATGGTGAATGGAATGAATTCTAGTGGAGATGGCAGATCTAGAATGGTTTAAGGATGGGTTTTCACAAAGGAATTGGTGTTGAAGCCGTCCAAATCGGCATTCAAAGTATAAATAACTCATCTTTATAACTTCCTCGCCGACGGCGAAGTTTCTCGCCGTCGGCGACTCGGTTATAAGCGCGCTTTCGGGTTCTCGCCGTCGGCGGGACGTTTCTCGCCTGTCGGCGAGCTCGATAAATAAACTGATATTAATTTAGGCTTGAACCTCGCTGTCGGCTAGTATCGACCTCTCCGTCGGCGAGATTTCAAAATAATGTCAAATTTCGCTTTAAATCGAATAATTTCTTTTCTCATCATAATGGTTCGAATATGTGATGATTCTTAATAATAATTGAGTAGTAAAGTTTCAATAATATAAACTAACTATTAAGATACAATAAAAATAGATAACTAATATGGGTTGCCTCCCATAAAGCGCTTGGTTTAACGTCGTCGACCCGACCTAATTTCAATTATTAATCGAATCGACTAAGCGTTAAAACCTCTTTATAGTTAGGTCTTATACCTTCGAAATATGGTTTTAATCTATGTCCATTAACTTTAAATTTATGTCCAGCTTTTGGATCTTCGATTTCTATAGTTCCGTATAAAAATATTTGACTTATGGTGAAAGGTCCTAACCATCGAGACTTCAATTTTCCAGAAATAATTTCAATCTAGTATTATATAGCAAAACTTCCGTCCTGGTTCAAAATTTCTCCGATTAATCTTCCGATCATGCCATAATTTCATCTTTTCTTTATAAATCCGATCATTATCATATGATTCATTTCTTAATTCTTCCAATTCATTTAATTGTAGCAATCTTTTCTCACCGACTTCCTTCATATTATAATTAAATTCTTTAATCGCCCAATATGCTTTATGTTCTAATTCAATCTGGTAAGTGGCATGTTTTTCCATATATAAGCTCGTAAGGAGTCATTCCAATCGAGTTTTATAAGCGATCTATAAGCCCATAATGCGATTAGTCTAGTCTTATAGACCGGTCGATCTATTAGGATTTACAGACTTTTCTAAAATACGCTTAATCTCACGATTAGATACTTCAGCTAATCCGCTAGTCTGTGGATGATACGCAGTGGATATCTTATGAGTAATATTATATTTTTCTACTAGTTTGTGAATGTATTTATTTCTAAAATGAGTTCCTCCGTCAGTGATAATCACTCTCGGCATTCCAAATCTAGTAAAAATATTTTTCATCGAAATTTTAAAACACTCTTAGCATCATACCTAGGTAAAGCTTGTGCCTCAATCCATTTGGAAACATAATCAACAGCTACTTAATATATATGAGTTTCCAAATGAAGGAATAAAAGGTCCCATAAAATCTAATCCCCAAACATCAAAAATTTCAACTTCTAATATAAAATTTAGAGGCATTTCGTTTCTTCTAGATATATTTCCTACTCTTTGGCATTTATCGCAAGTTTTAATATATTTGTATACATCTCTAAATAGAGTAGGCCGAGAAAAATCCAGATTGTAGAATCTTATAAGCGATTTTATCGGTCTCGAAATGTCCTCCAAAATCGAATCATGACATTTTTGAATAATTGGTTCGATTTCTTCATAAGGTACACATCTTCTAATAATTAAATCCTTACATTGCTTATATAAATATGGTTCATCCCAAAATTGGTTTTCGTATCATGGATGAATTTTTTACGTTGTTGCAAAGTTAGCATAGGTGGTAAAATATTACTAGCTATATAGTTTACTTATATCAGATACCATGGTATTTTCCACTCATTGATATTATATAGTTGTTCATCGGAGAAAACTATCTATAATTTCATTTTCAATATCGGATAATTCATGATTTTCTAATCTTGATAAATGATATGCAATTTGATTATCGATTCCTTTCTTATTAACGATCTCAAAATCAAATTCTTGCATTAATAGCATCCATCTAATTAATCTTGGTTTGGAATCTTTCTTTTGCATTAAATATTTGATAGCGAGAATGATCAGTATGCACGATATATTTTGTTCCAATCGGATAAGGTCTAAATTTATTAAAACCATATACTACCGCTAATAATTCTCTTTCACGTAAGCTGTATAATTTATTTCGACATCATTTAGAGTTTTACTAGCATAGTATATAACTTTAAAAATCTTTTCATATCTTTGCTCAAGACTGCTCCTACGAGCATAATCACTAGCATCACACATAAGCTCAAATGGTTTCTCCAGGTTAAGTGAAACTATTATAGGTGCTTGTAATTAATTTTTCTTTTAAGAGTTCAAAAGCATTCGGGCATTCGATTGTAAATTAAAATTTCTTGTCCTTTTCGAGAAGTTGGCATAGGGGTTTAGTAATTTTTGAAAAATCTTTTATATAGCGTACGTAGAATCCGAGCATGTCCAAGAAAACTTCTTACCCCTTTTACCGTAGTTGGAGGTAGTAATTTAACTTATAACTTGAATTTTTGCAGGGTCCACTTCCATGCCTTTTTTCGAAATTTTATGCCCTAATACAATGCCGCCCGCAACTATAAATTGACATTTCTCCCAATTTAGAACTAAATTTGTTTTCTTGCATACTTCTAATACTTTTTCAAGATGAGTTAAGCATGTGTCAAATGATGTTCCAAATACAGAGAAATCATCCATAAATACTTCTATTCCATTGTCAATTAACTTACTAAATATAGACATCATACATCTACGGAATGTTGCTTGGTGCATTACATAATCCAAAAGGTATCCTTCGAAAAGCGAAAGTTCCATAAGGATTAGTAAATGTAGTTTTCTCTTGATCCTCGGGAGCAATTTGTATTTGATGATAACCGGTGTATCCATCTAGAAAACAAAAATACTTATGTCCGGCTAATCTATCTAACATACGAGTCTAGAAATGGTAAAGGGAAGTGATCTTTCCTGGTGGCGGTATTTAATTTCCTATAATCAATACATATACGCTCGACCGGTAACTTATCTTATAGGAATAAGATCGTTATTTTCATTGGCGAGTGATGTCACTCCTCCCTTCTTAGGTACACGATGAATTGGGCTTACCTAGCAACTCGTCGGAAATAGGATATATAATACCATTATCTAGCCATTTTAAAATTTCTTTCTTAACTACTTCTTTCATTATCGGGTTTAATCTCGTTTGGGGATGCTGCTTTAGGTTTATGTTCATCATCTAAAATAATTCTATGCATACGGATTGAAGGACTAATTCCTTTAATATCTGCTAAAGTCCAAACAAAAGTTTTCTTATATTTTTTTAAAGTTTCTAAAAGTTTTTGTTCTTGAGATTCGTTTAATGCGGATGAAATAATAATCGGTAAAGTTGAAGAATTACCTAAATAAGCATATTTCAAATGATCGAGTAATATTTTTAGCTCTAGTTCAGGAGGTTTAATAATTGATGGAACTATATTCTTGTCAGTGTTTTTAGTATTATCCAAAAATTCAAATCTTTCTTGAATATAATCTAGTTCTTCATTATTATCTTCAATTAATTCAGTATTTTCTTTTTCTAATTTATCTTCGTAATATTCCTTAAAATGTTCTTGTTGTAAATGTTCAAGTATTTCCATCCGAAAACATTCATCATCTTTTTCTAGTGCGGGATATTTCATTGATTTTGCAATATTAAAGGTAACTTTTTGGTCATTTACTCTCATAGTTAATTCTCCTTTCTGAACATCAATCATAGCTTTTCCAGTAGCTAAAAATGGTATTCCTAAAATGATAGGAATTTCTTTATCTTCCTCCATATCTATAACAATAAAATCTACTAGGAAGATAAATTTATCTACTTTTACTAACACATCTTCAATAACTCCCTTAGGATAGGTAACCAAACGATCAGCTAATTGAAGGGTTACTGAAGTAGGTGTAATTTTTCCTAGTCCTAATCTCTTAAAAATCGATAGAGGCATTAGATTGATGCTTGCACCTAAGTCACACAAAGCTTTTCCATAAAATTTTTCTCCTATAGCGCAGGGTATAGTGAAACTACCAGGATCTTTCAATTTTTTAGGAAGCTTCTTCTGAATAATAGCACTACACTCACCGCTAAGTGAGACTGTTTCATTATCAGTGAATTTTCTTTTCTTATTTAGAATATCTTTCATAAATTTTACATAATTTGGCATCTGATCTAAAGCTTCGACAAAAAGTATATTGATTGTTAATTTCTTTAATATTTCAAGGAATTTAGCAAATTGTTTATCTTTCTTATGTTGAGCTAGTCGTTGAGGAAATGGTGGAGGAGGTGTTTCAACAGAAATTTTCATAGGTATTAAAGGATGTTCCAAGTTTGAATCTTGTTGAATTGTTTCCTTTTCAATTTCCACTTCCTTTTTTTGGCTTTTAAGTTCTTTTTGAAATTGAGGTTCTAATTCTTTTCCACTCCTTAGTTGTATTGCTTTAATTTGTTCTTTTCCTTGATCTTTAGGATTTATTTCCACATTACTAGGAAAAGTTCCAAGTATTCTATTATTTAGCGCAGTAGCAATATGTCCAAGTTGAGTTTCGATATTCTTAATAGATGTTCCTTGAATTTGTAATTGATTTCCTTGAATTTGTAGTTGATTTCCTTGATTTTGTAATTGATGACCCATATTCAAAATTAATTCATCCATAGATAATTTCTTATCTTTGAATTGAGGGTTATTATTATTAAATCCGAGTGGGCAATTAGGTTTATAGTTTGGATTTGCTTGATTAGGTTGATTCATCCATTGTTGATTAGATGTGTTATTCCAATTAAAATTTGGATGAGTTTTCCAACCAGGATTATAATAGTTTGAATAAGGGTTATTAGTTCTATTGTTAATAGCATTTAAAGTTTCATAATTAGATTGAGATTCTATGATTTATCCAGATGAGTTTTCTTCTAAAGTAGGAGAGTAGTTCATTCCAAAATAATCTAATTTCTTAGATATAGCAGCAATTTGAGAAGCTAACATATATATTGCATCATTTTCATAAATGCTGGCTATTATTTTTCGGATTTACTCTATCAACGAAGCCATTGGAAATTATTTGTTGCCATTTCTTCGATTAGTGCATAAGCTTCATCAAATGGTTTAGACATTAATGAACCTCCAAGCAACGACATCGATTATTCATCTTAAAGATCCTACTAATCCATTATAAAAGGTTTGAATAATCGACCCGATCCGGTAGAGCATGATGTGGGCATTTCTTAAGAAGTTCCTTAAATCTCCCCAAGATTCATATATCGATTCTCCATCTATCCGACAAAAGAAGTTATATCATTTCTAAACTTAGCGAGTTTTAGATGGTGGAAAATATTTGGATAGAAATTTTTGTGATAATTCTCCCCAAGTTTTAATAGATCCGAAGTCTTAATGAATTCGACCACATTTTAGCCTTATCCCTTAATGAAAAAGGAAAAAGTCTAAGTCTTATAGCGATCGTCGGATACTCCTTGATATTTAAAAGTAGCACAAAGTTCTAGAAAACTAGCAAAATGTAAGTTAGGATCTTCGAGTAGGTGAACCACTAAATTGATTGTTTTGTACCATTTGGATAATTGCGAGGTTTAAGTTCAAATGAATTCGCAGTCTACATCGGGGTTTTGAATAGTTAAATGAATTTCATCCGATGTAGGGTTGGCATAATCTCTTAAAGGTCTTTGTTGGTTCATATTTTGAATTTCGGGAATATTCGCCATTTGTGATAAATTTATAATTTGTTTCTTTTGTTTTCTAATTCTTTTAATTGTACGCTCTAATTCGGAATCGTAAGGTATTAAATTTACGTTTCCAAATTTGCGCATACAATTTTAGAATAGATATTAATTTATTTATGATTATTTTAAAATAGTACGTTACTACTAGTAAATTTTTCTTACTTTCCTCGGCAACGGCGCCAAAACTTGACCCACAATTTTATATTATGATATTTTTAATTTAATTGCAACGACGCTAAAAACTTGACCCCGCTATATTATATGTATAGAATTGTAATTGTTTATGTTGTGGATGCTACGCAAGTATACGTTTCGTATCAAGTAATACAGGGCTCTAGTGGAGTCCTGGTTATCGATCCCACAGGGAAAGAGAAAATTAAATAACAGCTAATTTTAAAATAATAATAATAATTTTAAAATAGTATACGAAAATTTGAAATTCTAAATTTAAGCGCAATAATGTAAACTAAGTATTTTAATTAGGTAACTTAACTAAGTAGAAAATTAATACATATTGAAAGTGCAGGAAATTAAACTAAGTGCTAAATAAGTCTTAACTATTCAGAAAAAGTATCTTTCCCCTTGTTTAGAAATTTAAGTGATTGATGAATTAAATAGATAATTTTAAGGTATTGTGACAAATAGGAGCATTCCTATTCTTTACCCTTTGGTCCGAGTGTAAAGAATATTAACTAATCCTATGTTTGATTGCCGAATCTGCGGCTAGAGTCGGGAGGATACCGATCGCCACTTCGGAGCTCCCATGTTCCCCTCGCCCGAGGGCTAACATCTACACTTCAGCTCTCGAACAATAGGACCAAATTGAATATTTTAGTCCGTCACACTAAAATGCTCAATTCTACGCCCGATGATATTATTTCCTATTTATTTGCACCTTCCTTCCAAGGCTTTTGAATTCCCCGAATATCAGATGTAATTTTTACTATGGTTGATAATCAACATATTTTAACAAATCAAATGGCTAGTTTGAAAGTAAATTAAGTTTTAAGTAAAAATTATCACAATTTATTAATATATATAAAAATACTTCTATTTTTAGTTCATCAAGTCACTTAATTTCATAACAGGGAGAAAGACTAATAAACTACTCAGAATGCATGTTGACTAAACTAAGCATGGATTTCATTTAAAGTTAAAAATAATAAATACAAATACTTATCTCAATTTATCCCCAAGCAAACTCCTAGCAGTTCCTTTGACTCTTCCTTCCAGTACAGCAAGACTCACTAAAAACTCACTAACTCACTAACTCACTAAAGAGTCCCTAAAAACTGCACACAACTAATACACTTACATAAAATTTTAACTTAGAACAAATTAACACACAAAAACTGCACACTAAGACACCTAATTTCGGCCTCTATATATAGAGGTGAGCAAAGGACCAAGAGGTGTGTAAGCATCTCTTCAAAAGGTGTCCAGGTTCAATGTATCTGCGCCATTTGAACTAGCTCGCCGTCGGCGACGAACTACCTCGCTGTCGGCGAGGCTTCTAGAAGATCTTCAAACCGCGCTATCTCGCTGTCGGCGGGCTCGGGCTCGCTGTCAGCGAGACAGTTATAAATCCTTCAGAATTTTCTTCTCGTAACCTCGCCGTCGGTGGGCTCGATCTCGCCGTCGGCGACTCAGCACAAATTGCATTACTTTCTTCCTTTTTGCTCCAAATCCGCTCCTTTTTATGATTTTTGCTTTTATCACCTAAATTCTCTATTCCTGCAACAAAATAAAGAAAATACCCTTCTATAAAGTGCAATTTCATCACAAATAGGTATGAATTTCTTAATAAAATTTTCAGTGATCACCTAATAAAAATTTGATTTCACTATAATTTATTTAAAGAAGATGATATAAAAACAATTCTAAGCTTATTTTTATTTCAAAAAAAGTATTGACCAAATTGGTACAGATATGGTGCTTAAATTCTATTTTTATCCTTTCTAAGAATCTTTAGTTTGATAAATTTCAATAGCTTTTAAAGTAAATAGAAAATTAGGATTCCTAAGTTGAATATGAGATATTCTTACACCCTAGTCCTAAGTTAATTTGCTAAAATTTCTCCTAAGTTACACTATAACATTTCTGAGACAATATTATAGCAAATCTATTGAACCCACAACATATATCAACAAATTTGGTTTTAAAAGTTATAGTGTTACTTAAGGACAAGTATCGTATAAGTTTGGGTGAATTGACACTAAGAATGTACTAATTTTTTTTTATTCTCATTTTTAATGATATTGCACACTAATGATATATATTTTGCATGTTTTTTATTTTAGGTACAAGAGATAGAGTTTTGGAGAAAATGGAGCAAAAATGTAGCAAAACAAGGTTAAATGGAGCAAAGGAGCACAAAGTGAACTGGCGCCTAGGTGCCACAAATTGATTTTACTCCAGAAACTCATTTTGATATATTTTTTATATGCTTAATTTCTTTTACATTTATCACATATTTTTAAATGAAAGTGCACTTTAAAGAATGATTATTTTATTATTTATCTTGTAGGAATAACACTTGTAGCGAATTGGAGCTAAAACGGGGCAAAATAGGAGCAAATCAGGGACTACTGGTAGGGTGGCACCTAGGTGCCAGTTTCCACCTAGAAAATAGAAAAGACAGAACCTAAGTGCTGCAGACTGACACCTAGGCTCTAGATACTGCCCGAAGCAATCACAACACGTCCCTGGTAGTTATTTGACGAATTTGGATGCTTGGAAAGGCGCCTTTTCAACTTTCAAACTCTTGAAATCTTCAGGAACGCTTAGAGGTCATAGAAAGGTGTAAGAAATGTAGATTTTAACCTTTTATGGAGAGATTGGTGAGGGGTTTTAAGAGAAATTTGTCTGGGAGTCATTGGAGCATTGTTGGGAGCACTTAAAGATTCTGTTGGAGGATTGTTTCATCTTTTGCAAGGGTGAAAAACTAAGTATTGTGTTCTCCATTGTCTTGTACTTGTTGTGAACTCATATTTAGTTGATTTGATTTTGTTTAGATGATGATTTCCATTGCAATCTTCATGCTTTGTGAGTGGATTCCTTAACCATTCTGTTGTGATACATATGTTTGAATGTGTAGGATGTTATAATGCTTTTATAATTCATTTTAAACTTTAATGCAATGAGTAATATCTTTGTTGCTTCGTTAACATAACGTACTAGACATATATTATATTAAATTATATTATAAGTTGAGACTAAGACTCGGAAGAGCGGTGACTTCACTACTTGAGTGCACTCACATTGTCTGGTTGGCTATGGTAACGTAGTTTAGGCGACAATGCGATGTTAGGGAGATATTTGTTGATAGGCATAAATTGGTGTTTCTAGAATGACAGGATAGATTCTTACTAATTTCATCTAAAGTTTGGAACTTAATGCTAGGTTAGTCTTACAGAAAGGGCATAGCGGGTAATCTAGAAATGAGAGGCTAGATTTTATCCAACTTAACCAAGGATTTGAGGACATAACTCTAGGTCAGCTAATGTTTTTATACACTTAGAAGAGATTAAAGAATAGGTTTGCTCCTATTGTCATTGGCTACATAGTATTTCATTCCTACACTTATATAAGTCTTCACAAGAGAATGTAGTTTTTATATCTCAAAATTCACCAAACCAATTTATATAGTTAAGCTTATCTTTAGATTTTGGTTTATATTTAGGAGTATTTATTAAAAAAATACCTATTATTGACATTGCAAAATAAGATCTGTGAGTGGTAGACTAGAATTAACCTAAGGGATTTCTTATCCACTTCTCTGTGGGATCGATACTTTGGGTTTGAAAGAAAACCCTATATTACTTGATACAACACGTGCACTTGTATAAAACCACTAGTGTGTGAAATATAAATCAAATTCTAAATTCTATAACATATACATTTTGCACACTAGCCACATAAATAAACTTGGTCAAATTTTTGACCTGCGGGTTGGGTCAACGGTGTGGTCACACAAGAAATAGGCATGGTTACGCCGCTGGTTGGCATGGTCATGCCAAAAGCTTGCATGGTAATGCTGGCCCCCTGTATGTCATGAAATTTTATTTTGCGTCATGATTTGTTCTAAAGCATGCTTCATTTCCTTTATATTTTGCAACTGTTTATGGAAGAAATTGCACTTTAAAGAAAGAAATTTTTGTGTTTTTCATGTATGTATAACAGGTAGGACACATGGATCAAAGTGGAGCTGAAATGAAGCGAAGCAGAGGCAAAATGAAGCTGATTAAAAACAAGTAGACTCGCACCTAGGTGCCAGCCTTTAGGCAACAAGCACTCCACTAGGTGCCATCCTTGTGTTGACTAGGCACCAAAACCCAATCGACCAAGACGAAGAGCTAGACGCTTAGGCTGCAGCCATGTGGCGTCGAGGTGCTCAAAGTGTCAGGGGAAGTTTCAGTAGTTATTTAAGCACAACTTCAAATGTTAAAGGGGGATTGCAGTGTAGTTCAAGGAGAGAGTCCTGAACATTCTGAAAACTTGAGAAAACCAAGAATGCAAAGGAGTTGTAGTGTAGAGTTACGGTATCGTGTTTTCCACTTTCTTAGATATATTAGAGAGGGAGTGGAGAAATTTGTACGAAGATATACTCAGCATTGTAGGGAGCACTTGGAGACCTTTGGAGGAGAAAGCTTCACCACTTTTATGAGGGAAAAAAACTAAGTATTGTGTTCTTTATTATCTTGTATTGTTTATAAATATAATTCTAGGTGTTCTACTTTGTTATAAGATGATGATTTGTAGTGTATTTTTCATGCACTGTGAGTAGATCTTTCTTATCTTTCTCTTGCAATGTATAAGCTGGATCTATATGACGTTAAGATGCTTATAGACTTGATTTTTAAACATCAAAGTAATGAGTATTTGGTGCGAATTTTTTAATTTGCCAAAATTTATGAACTCGTAGTATATATATATATATATATATATATATATATATATATACGTGTGTGTGTGTGTGTTATTATAGTTTTATAACGAGTCACGCAATTAAGCGCAAGTATACGTATTGCTAAAGTAATACAGGGCTCTAGTGGAGTCCTGGATATCGATCCCATAGGGAGGCTTTAATTGTATGGCGTAACACAGAAATCACTTATCAAATCACAGCACAATTGCAAGTAAGTTCAATTCTTAAAATAAAGACAAACAGTTGTAGTTACTATTTCTACCAAAGTACGTTCTAAACTTCTAGCAAGTTAAACTCACAGAAGACTAAAGTTATAACGAAGTTCAGTTATAAGAAAGAGTCTTCCTCCTCTCCAATTATAATATGATGATTTTTATGACATAGATCAGTGATGCAAATGTATTGTGTCAAATAGGAGCATTACTATTCTTACTTTTTTCCAAGCTCATAAAGACATTGGCTAATCCTAATTTTAGTCCCCAAATCCGTGGTTAGGCTGGTAGGATGCTGACTCTCACTCTAGAGCTCCCACTTCCCTTCCCCTAAAGGCTAACTCTCACTTTAGTTTCCAAACATTAGGACCAAATTGAGGATTTCAGTCTGACACTCTGAAATCTCTAATTCTACACCCATAAAATTATATTACTCTATTTATTTGCACTCAATCCCCATGAACTATGTCTCTCATTCATGGACATTGAATGTGACCTTCACTTTTGTTGTGGAACTCAAAATTCTTTCGGAACATATGTTTCCCAACAAGTTTTAACAATTCAATTGGCCAGATCAAAAAGTAAATGAAGTTTAAATCGAAAAGGTCATCACAAATTCTTCATAATAAATTGGCACATCATTTCCATATCACAACATCAACACATCACATCACATGAAAAGGAGGAAGACAAAGAAATATACTCAAGACTCATGAGGAAAAGATGATAAAACTAAGATTTTATATATAAAAACAACGTCATACAAACAGAGTAAAAAAAAGACAACTTATCTCAAATTCTTCCCCAAGCGAATCTCAAGGAATTCTTTTGACTCCTCTTCTTTCTTAACAACAACACACAATTATCTCTTTAGATAAGTAAGGAAGAAGCAATCTCTCACTTTCCCTCTTCTCCTACACTCCTTAGAAGAGAAAATACAAAACCTAGATTTCCTAAACAAAATGAAAATACATTCTCTCTAAACTCTCTCTACACTTTAAACTCTCCACCCCTCTCTAAATTTGGCTCCAAAGAAGTTTAAATTCGGCCATAACTGATTTCACAAGAGTTTCCTCAAGCAACCCTCCAAAATCCAACATAAAACATTGAATCTAGTTTGGAATCGGGATATGGCGTGATCCGGCGTAGGATAGGGCGCCGTTCGGCGCATTATTCCGCCAATTGATCGCAACTCTCTATAAAATAACGCTGTCCGGGAATAGTGACAGCGCTGTTCGGCGCTAGTTTAATAAAATGCACTTTTGTACCTTTTTTCTCTGAATTTTCTCCTTTTCATTTTCTTTTGCTCCAAATGCCGTACTTGCATGAAATCATGAAAAATATATTTCTTTAAACTGCAATATCTTCAAAAATAGGTATGAAATAAATAATAAAAAGCTATCAAATTTTCAGTGGATCGGGATCCGCCAAACTTAACTATTACTTGTCCTCAAGTAATTTTAGTTAGTACATAAAATAATGATGCAATGCAATGAACTTTATTTATAGAATACCATAATTTTGATTTAGATAAGTGCAATGATAAAATTTTCAGAAAGATCTTTGAATAATTCAAGTAAATTCTGCAAGTGTAAGACTATCTAGTAATTAAGTCTAAGAGTTCTAGCCTTCTATTCATTTCAAAAATGACTGTAGATTGTCCTATTAAGGCACTTAAAAGGATTACATGAAAAGAAGTTTATGAGAACATTATTAGTAAGGATGCTAATCCACACATATAAGTTCAGGAAAATAATTAAGTTTTTTCCCTTTAGGTAGGTCCAAGTGAAGCCAATTTTTTATTAGGCATCTCCTCAAGCTTCTCCTCATTTTTCTTTTTTTTCTTCTTTTCTTCTTTCTTTCTTTTATTTTATTTTCTTTTTCTTTCAAGTAAGGATTAATGTATCTGGATAGTCTTTAATAATTTTGAACTTCACCCTTTCTACCCTAAATTTGAAACTTACCATAATCCTTTACCGTATAGTCATTTCTTTAGCATATTATTGATTCATCATAGAGTCTCAATCCTTTCCTATCACATAAAGTTTTAAGATTCTTAATATTTCAAACATACAATTTTCCTTTAAATAATTGACTATAGTCCTATTCTCTTATACCAAATATCTTAGCCTACAAAATTACTTTTCATTACCAAATACTTTCATTCAACTTTACAAAATACTTAAATAAATCAAAATACAGTTATCTAAAATTGAGTTCTATTACAAGAAATCATGCTAATAATTTTGAAAATACTTTTAAATGAGAACAATTAATAGTTAATTCTTTCCCTCCCCAAAACTTAGATTTTTGAATATCAATATAATTAACATGGGAAGAAAGAAAAGATATAAACATATAACGCATACCTCAATATGTTGGGTTTTTCATACCTTTGAGTTTTTGCAGGTTTTTCTTCATAAAGTAGAACAATAGACCTGAAATAATTAAGAGCATTCTATACACAAGTATGGGTTAGAAATTTGTAAGGGAAGAAGTTTAAAAACATACAACATAAACTATACACACAACATTAACATCCAACTGTTACTATCACAGATTAAACTAACAAACCAAACACATGCAAACTCTACTATCACATCACATACATCACAAATAAACATAAAGTCTGCTACAAGTACAACCAAATACACATTACATCATAGATACTAATCAGAAAGAGTCTCAGGTACATCACATATACAAACACAACTACAAAATAAAATGAAAATAAAAATATAAAACTACCAATCTTCATCTGTAGGAGCTCCACCATCATTAGGTTTTTCAGGCTGGTATGGAGTATACTCAGGGTAAGTAGTAAATACAACACTAGTGTCTCCCCTGAAAAATCTCATATGTGTGTCATGATAAGTTATCTCATATTCTCTCCACAACACTTGATAATCATCGTTTATCTTGTTCCTTACTTCTAGTCCCTCTACTATGGTATTCAACCTTTCCAACTGATCCATAACATCATGCAAAGTAGGCTCCCTAAATGTAGAAGGTGTCTCATGCTTAGAAGAAAGCTCATCAGCTTTCTTACTCTACTTCCATCCTACATGGGCTTCATAAGTTTTCAAATTTAGTTTAGTGATAGGCTTCAGGGGATAGACTACCTCATCATTATTTTCAGTTTCTACTCCTGACTGAATATACAAGGCATGAATCAGGCTGGGTGTCCTAGTCCACCTGTAGTCTCTCCTTTTGAATTTGTCAAAATAATTTTATAAATAATTTCCCCAATATTGATATTCTTTGTGTTCTAAATACAGTAATTCAGAACAACTCTATTTACAGTAACCTCGCTATGATGGTTGATAGGCAAAAGTCTTACAAAAATAAATAGTGCCAGGCTTTTGATATAAGATTCAAAGTAGAAAGGAGGAAATTAACTTTTAGTCTTCATTTAACCTTCCATTCCCTTATTTCGTCAGTCAAAAAGTTTAAAATCGTATTCAATGCTTCACTTGCAATAGAAAAAATTTTGTATTTACATGAAAAAGGTGCTCTTAACTGATGAAATGCATTAATACGAATAGGGGTGAACTCAACCATTTGTCATTTAACCAGTGTGTAATCACTCTCAGAATAGTACAAATTTGCATAAAATTCTCTAACAATTCCCAGCATCGCTTCAGCAGTGAAATAACAGAAAATCTCCCATTGACGATTCACAATAAAATCTTCAAGTATACCTCCAGGATTTTCAAAGGCTTTCTCTTGAATATATTTCTTATTGCTAAGAAATGTACTAAAGAGCGAATAAGCCTTGAAATTCACAAATTTGCTTTCATCATAATCAAATTTTCTCTTCTCTTTTGAAACTCTTGGAGCCATTTGTCTAAAATTATCAAATTTATTCAAATTAATTTTAAAATTGCAATGTAATGGACTCCAAGGTAAATTTAAAAAGATAAGAACTCATAATCCAAGAAAAATCTCCAAAGTTTCTCTAAAAACTTCAAAATTTCAAATCTTCCTAATGTAGGAGATTTTCACGGTCAAAATCAAAAAAAACATTTAGGTTAAAGTGTAGCTCTTACCAAGAGAAGATGAAATCCGAACTTTTCCGGCCACAAAATCGCTTCAAATCCAAATGCTAGTGAGCCTTAGGTGAGAAAATCGTCCTTGGCTGGAGGTAGAAGATGATGGCTTGGGAAAAAATGGCGGGTCCTAGGGTTAAATCGTGAAATTTGGAGTTTCAGGCCTTTTTTCTAGTCTAGCGCTGTCTGACGCTAGCCACAGCACCGTTCAAAGCATTTTTCTGCTCTTATGGCCAAACTCTCTGTCTTTTGGCGCGGTCTGGCGCTGGTGACAAAACCGTTCGGCACCAGTTCAAAAACTAAGCTTCCGAATTTCTTTTGTAATTTCGATCTTTTCAAGCCCGCTCTGACTTCTAATTAATCTAATTAAGCACTGAATAACATTCTAAAGCCACAACAAATGATATTTCTTAACAAAAACAATGCAAAACATCAATTTCATATATAAAATCCAAGTTTCAGACTTATACACATAACACTAAATACTACACATTTTCAAACCATGTAATTTTAAAATTCAGCGTCGATCACAACCACAACACAATAACGTTGAAAACTAAACAAGAAAGAAAATCCAAATATAACATCCAAGCAAAGCAAAGCAATCAAATACACAAACACAGAAATACAATAATCAAGTCTTCATTCTTCCTCAAAATTATCATCAACTCTAAGATCTGCAATTGATTGAGCGTGAACAAACAGATTGTAGAACGGACGAAACAAAAATTCTTCGGTAGAATCCTCTTCAATCCACTCTTTCCTTTTCATTAATCGTGTCAAACTTCCTTCAAGATACCCAGAATGATCAAAGTGCTCCTTCATTCTCCAATCTAGATGATTAAAGAAGATAGATTGTTAATTGCATTCATCAGGTGTTGTACTTCATTCTCCAATTTCTTAATTTTCTTCAAGATAATCTGTGAAATTTCAAGAAAGTAAGGAGGAATGGTGTTGACCTCTGATATGGTTGATCTTTAATAATGCTCAAGTCATTTACATCACCAACTGCCTGGTTACTATATGCATCGGCTAGGTCTATAGGCTTCCAAGGTAGAATTACTCTTTCTCAGGTCTTATATGGCACTTGTGATTGACTGTAGAGGAGAAATATGGTGGAAGGATATCCAAGCCCATACTTTGATCCATGAACGATCAATCCCAAAACAGAATTAACAATTATTAAACTGACATTAATAGGCATCCCCATTTGAATACAGTAGTTCAGAATAGCACACTCCTTAGTTACTTTACTGATTTTCATAGTTGTGAGAAATTTTGCACATATGAAATAATGTAAGTGTTTCGACATAGGATTTAATAGTGTAGTCGAGAAACTTACATACATGTTATCTCTTATCTCCCAATCATCACATTCATCCGTCAGATATATGTATATATCATTCATGCCGTCCTTCGTTGGGGCAAAATTTGAATAGTGGCAGATTGACACATTCTCAATCATGTATAAATCATTAATCTTTGCATGAGTAAATGTGACAAACCTACCTCGCATATAAAATGATTCTTGGTTGATTCCATAAAGATTAACATAAAACTCCTTCACAATCGGGACAACTACGGCGGTAGTTGTATAACATAGCACTGTCCAACGTCTCCAAATAATAAATTCATTAATTATAGTGGTAGGAGAATTCGTATGTCGATTCACAAAGCCTCTTTCCTTAATCAACCTCATTTTTGAGATACTTTTGTTGAATAGACATTGCGCTTCGAAACTGACAAACTTTCTACGGTTGAAACTTGAAATCTTGAAGTTTCTATTGAGTTGGAATCCATTTGGACAAGATTTGGGATCTTCCTCTTTGTTCCTTTGGTAGTTCCTGTGTCTATGGACAGTTTTTGGAAGATCAAGTGAAATAATTGCCGCCTAGAACCTCCAAAACTTGAATTTAAAGATAAGAAACTATTTTTTGAACAGCGGCGCGGTCCGACGCTGATAATAGCACCGTTCGGCGCTAATTCAAATTTTGCCAAACTTCACTTTGTCCAAATTCTGTTCAAACTTTGAGTCGATTCATTTATTAAATGTTTTTAACTATAAATAAGGAAGAATAAGACTTAATTAAGTAACAAAAAACATAAATAACACATCAAACAAAGCAAACACTCAATAACTATGGGTTGCCTCCCACAAAGCGCTTGGTTTAATGTCGTTAGCCCGACATAACTTCAAGTTATTCAGGTTGATCCAACATTAAAACCTCTTTAAAATTAGGTTTATTGCTTTCAAAATATGGTTTTAATTTGTGTCCATTGACTTTGAATATTCTTCAAAATTTAGGGTCTTCGATAATCACAGCTCCAAATTGATAGATTTTTATGACAATGAAAGGTCATGTCCATCTAGATTTCAGTTTCCTAGGAAATAATTTCAATCTTGTATTATATAACAAAACTTTTTGTCCTGGTTCAAATTGCTTTTTAACAATCTTCCGATCATGCTATATTTTTCTTCTCTCTTTGTATATTCTATCATTATCATATGATTCATTTCTAATTTCTTCCAATTTTTTCAATTACAACAGTCTCTTATCACACGCATCTTTCAAATTAAAGTTCAATTTTTTTATTGCCCAATATGCTTTATATTCTAATTAAACTGGTAAGTGACAAGTTTTTTCAAAGATTAATCTGTAAGGGGACATTCCTATATGAGTTTTATAAGCTGTTTTGTATGCTCATAAAGCAGAGACCAATCTAATTTCTCAAGATTAATGACTTTCTCCAAAATTCATTTAATTTCATGATTAGATACCTCTACTAAACCATTAGTTTGGGGATGATAAGCTGTAGAGATTCTATGCATGATATTATATTTTTCCACCAATCTCTGAATCAGATTATTCTTAAAATGGTATCCTCCATCAGTGATGATAAGCTGTAGAGATTCTATGCATGATATTATATTTTTCCACCAATCTCTCAATCAGATTATTCTTAAAATGGGATCCTCCATCAGTGATGATAAGCTGTAGAGATTTTATGCATGATATTATATTTTTCCACCAATCTCTTGTGAAAATATTTTTCATTAAAAATCTCAAAACACTACTAGTATCACACCAAGGTAAAGATATTGCCTCAATTCATTTTGATACATAATCAACAGCAATCATTATATATATTTTCAAATGAAAATAAATTTGGTCCCATAAAATCTAATCCCCAAGCATAAAAAAATTCAACTTCTAAAGTAAAATTATGAGGTATTTAATTTCTTCTAGATATATTGCTTATTCTTTGACATCGATCACAAGTTTTGATAAATCTATAAACATCTCTGAAAATTGAAAGCCAATAAAATCTAGATTGCAAAATATTATGTGCAGCTCTATTAAATCTGAAATGTCCTCCAAATTCAGAATCACGACATTCTCGAATTCTTTCAGTTTCTTCATAAGACACACATCTCCTAATAATAAGATCTTTACACTGCTTATAAAGATAGGGATCATCCCAGAAATAAAATTTAGTATCAAGCTTAATTTTTTTCTGTTGTTGCATTATCAAGTCAGGTGGTAAAATATTACTAACGATGTAGTTTACAATATCATCATACCACAGTAAATTTACTTCAGTAATATTATATAACTGCTCATCAGGAAAAGTTTCAGTGATTGACTTTTCAAATTCATCCAAATTAGGTTGTTCAAGTCTAGATAAATGATCAGTTATTTGATTATCATCCCATTTTCTATTAATGATCTCAAAATCAAATTCTTGCATTAAAAGTATTCATCAAATCATTCTTAGTTTTACATCCTACTTTTGCAGTAAATATTTAATTGCAGAATGATCAGTATGCACTATACATTTAGCTCCAATTAAGTAAAATATAAAGTTTTCAAAGGCATAAACGATTGTTAATAACTCTCTTTTTGTAGTAGTCTAATTAATTTGAGCATCAATAAGAGTCATACTAGCGTAGTATATAACTTTAAACATTTTGCCATGTCTTTGCCCTAAAACAACTCTAATAGCATAATCGCTAGCATCATGCATTAATTCAAATGGTTTCTCCCAGTCAGGTGAAACGATGATAGGAGCAACGATTAATTTTTCCTTTAATAGATCGAAAGCTTTTAGGCATTCATCATTAAAATCAAACTTTCTATTTTTTTTCTAAAAGTTGGCATAAGGCTTAGTAATTTTTGAAAAGTCTTTGATATATCGCATGTAGAATTTTACATGTCTCAAAAAGCTTCTTACCCCTCTTACAATTGTTGGAGGTGGTAATTTTTCTATAATTTGAATCTTCATAGAATCAACTTCCATGTCATATTCAGATATTTTATGCCCAAGCACAATTACTCCTGCAACCATAAATTAATAATTTTCATAGTTTATGACTAAATTTGTTCTTTCGCATAAACATTTTCTAAGTTGCATAGTCATGCATCAAATGAATCTCCAAATACTGAGAAATCATCTATAAACACTTCTATTCCATTATCTATTAATTTACTAAATATGGACGTCATACATATTTGAAATGTTGAAGGTGCATTACAAAATCCAAAGGGCATTCTTCTAAAAGCAAAAGTTCCATAAGGGCTAGTAAATGTAGTTATCTCTTGATCCTCAGGAACAATATCTATTTAGTGATAACCGGTGCATCCATCAAAAAAATAATAGTACTTGTGTCCAGCAAGTCTGTCTAGCATTTAGTCTAAAAAGGTAGAGGAAAGTGATCTTTTCTAGTTGCGGCGTTTAATTTTCTATAATCAATACATATTCGCTAACCAGTGACTTATCTTGTCGGTATAATTTCATTTTGATCATTTATGTCAACAGTTACTCCTCCTTTCTTAGGAACACAATGAATTGGACTTACCCAAACACTATAAAAAATAAGATATATAATTTCAGCATATAACCACTTTAAAATCTCTTTTTTAACCCCTTCATTCATTATTGGGTTCAATCTTTTTTGTGGATCAACTCTAGGTTTATGTTATTCATTCAACGAAATTCTGTATATACAGATCGATGGACTGATTCCTTTAATAACAACTACGGACCAACCAAAAGCATTTTTGTATCTTTTTAATGTGTCCAATAATTTTTGTTCTTGATATTCATTTAAATTCGAAGATACAATGACTGGTAAATTAGATGATCCTTCTAAAAACATATATTTCAAATTATTAGGGAGAATTTTCAGCTCAAGTTTAGGGGGTTTAATAATAGATGGAATTAAACTTTTATCTCCACTTTTCATAGTATCCAATCTTTCAAATCTTTCCTAAACAAATTCTAACTTTCCATTCTTCATATCATCCAAATCATCTTCACTTTCACTTTCATATCATCCTCACATTCCATTGGTTCTAGCAGATATTTATCTGGATATATCTTATTAGCACCTTTCTCAATGTCCACTTCCTCTCTTTCAACTTTGACTTCTTTTTTAACTCTTAGTTCCAATTCTTTCCACTCCTTAATTGAATAGCCTTAATTTGATCCTTGTTTTGATCTTTTGGGTTGATCTTAACATTGCTAGGAAAATTTTCAGAAGGTCTATTATTAAGCGTAGTAAAGATGTGTCCCAATTAATTCTCAATGTTCTTCATCACAACATTTTGAGCTTGAATTTGATTACCCATATTCAGAATCATTTCTTCAGTAGACAACTTCTTTTCCTTAAATTGTTGATTACTATTAAAATCAGGAGGATAAGAAGGTTTATAATTGGTATTTCCTTGGTTGTTAGGATTTCCAACTGGATTCATAGGATTGTTTCCCCCATTGCTGGTTAACAACAACATTGGTGTTATTCCAGTTGAAGTTTGGGTGTTTCCTCCAACTAGGATTATAATAATTCAAATAAGGATTATTGACTTTATTATTTATGGCATTCAATGTTTCAAAAGACATTTGAGAGTCTATCATATGTCCTGATTAATTTTCTTCTAACACTGTACGGCTTATTTTTTTTAGGTTTGTGTGTTGTATTTTAGAAAAGGGGTCACCTGCAGAAGTTGTCGGTGAATTTTAAATTTTAAATTTAATTTAAATATACATATAATTTAGAAATTAGTATTTGATTTTGAAAAAAAATTAAATTTGGAAGTTTTAAGATATGAAATCAAACCGATCTCACATCCCAAATAGTTTATATAAACGAGCACCGCACCAAAACAGTGTACCTATCTCAAAGAATGGACACACTGCTTGATGATGGGGCTCGATTAAATAAACTAGAAGATTTTTGACATCCGTTTGGTCTGTGAACCAATTTTATAAGCTGACAAGTTCCCCTGCTTAATACAAAAAAATTAAGCAGGGTTTATATTACCTGGGTTCTTAAAGTTCCCTATAAGGGCAAGATCCTATAGTTAATTACATCTTAAATGACGGGATTCATCTCAGAAAACTCTCGATAATGATCAGTGGTTTTGCTCTCAAGAATTTTAAAGTTTAAGTTTTTCAAAGGATTGGATTTTGGAAATTTCAATAGGGATTAGCTCAAATTTGGAACAAGTTTATTTTAAGAGTCCAAAGGAAGAGAAGTAGGAGAAGCTGAGGATCCAAGAAGAATCTTGACAACTTCCCAGAACTATCCTATTGTTTGGCTTCAATTTGGGAGTTTATTTAATGTTGCAATCCTGCCAATTTTAATAAATTAGGACTTATATTTATATGACATAATCCTTTAAATAGCCTCGAAGATGTGAGGGTTTATGTCGTACCGAACAACTACCTCGGAATCCTAAGACCGGTTAGGACTTAATTTGCATAACATGATTATGCAAATGCCTAACAAAGAGTTGAGGACTTATGTTGCACTAGGCAAACTACCTTAAAATCCTACGCCTTTTTTGTTTAATTCTAAGAAATTTTTGCTGAAGTAGATCCGAGTTTTGCTGATAACGATGGCCGAGCTACCCACCATGCTCTGAGCTCCTTGTTGTTGCAGAGGTTTAGTTTTAGAAGTCATAAATCAGGAGATGAGAGAAGTGTTTTGGTTTAGAGAGAATCTTAAAATCCAAGTGTTTTGAATATTTTAATTAAACAAATCTTAAAGTTGGTTAAACATAACCGATTAAGATCCCACAGTTCCATCATCCTAGCACCGTTAATTTCATTAAATTCACTTAGTCCAGATGAATTTGCTAAACTCAACTGAATGAGTTCCACACTTTCATTTAGACCGTGGGAAATCCCGTTAGCAACACGTGGGTTACATCATCCGAGGTATTCCCTATCATTCAACGAGACGTTTTAATTTAGTTATAATTATAGTTTTGTTGTTCTGTTTGTGATTAAATTTTGAGTTGTTTTATATTTTGAATGTTGTGGCGGTGAATTTTATCTTGCAATGACTTTTAATTTAGTTTTAGTTTCAGTTTAGGGACTATCCTAAAGGTTTTGGTTTTCATGCAACAGTCTTGTTTATCATGCAAGAAAAAGTAAAATAGAGTGCATGTAAGTAAATTGCAATAAAGTAAATCGCAATAAAGTAAAAGCGCACCTGGAGAGTCTTCCCGTCATCCCAGACTGCACTTGAAACACATGTTAAGTCATTTAAATATTTTGCGAGAAATACCTAGGAAAAGCTAAGGGAAAGGTTCTTGGTTGTCTACCAAATTCCTAATCCTATGACTAGTCATTTCCTATGACGTCTAGGTTGTTGGTTTGGTTTAAGGATGATCTTCTTCATCAAAGAACAATTAAATTCAATTGTTCCTCTAAAACATCTCGTCATATTGAGGAAGTGCTTAGGACGAGTCCTAAACATCTTTTCAATATTTGCAGGATTGTTTTGAGTCCAAGTAAGTTTAGTTGCACGAGTGAATTAATCATCCAGGAGTTTAGTTAAACTTTGTTTCTTGCTCGAGTGAACTTAGGTATTTGATTACCTGATGAATGAAGTGACATCTCACTTAATACTCTATTTAAGAGTTATAATTATTAAAGCCTTTAAGGGCAAGTTGATTTATCGAGAATTTTAATCATTCTTAATTTAAGGTTCGAGTTAATGGTTTAAAGTGTTTTAATTTAATTATGAGGTTTTAATTAATAATTTTAAGTTTGGAATAGTGTTCAAATTATTTTAGATTTAATTCTTAATGATTTTATTCAGGTTTGTTGTTAAATAATTTTAATCTAATTTAATTCAATTTGATTTTAATTTAATTTAATTTAATTTAAATTTAATTTTTATTTAATTTTTATTTAATTTTATTTTAATTTTATTTAATTTTAATTTAATTTAATTTAATTTTAGTTTTAATTTAATTTAATTTAATTTTAGTTTTAATTTTGACTTTAATTTTAATTTTAATTTAACTTTAATTTTTAATTTAATTTTAATTTTTTAAATTAATTTTAGTTTTAGTTTAATTTTAATTTTAGTTTTAATTGTTAATTTTAATTATTAATTTGGATTATTATTTTAATTAAGAATTAAATATTATTAAAGTGACTTATTTAGGGATTTTTAAATTAAAGAATAAACATCCTCTTAATAATATCCCTATTTTAATAATCCAAATTTTAAATGTATTCTTCCTAAAATTTAAATTATTTAATTAATTAAAGTTTCATTTTGATATTTTCAAAGTGTTTAATGGGTTTCTACCCCTTAATTTCTCTAAGTTTCAATCATCGAAGAGAAAATTAAAATCAAATATTTTACCCCCCCCCCATTTTGATTAAACCAAAAGTTTTAATTAAGGGTTAAAATTTTAATTACCTTTATGCCCTTTTAAGCTCATTTATTTCATAACTCACTCAATTGAGCTCAAATGAATTTGAAATTTTTATGTCAGTTAACTCACATGTCAATTAAGACATTAGAGGAGAAAGTGTGATTTTTCTGAATTTAATTTATTTATATAATTATTTTTAGTAGAAAATAAGGGTTTTCAAAGAAAATTCAACAACATGACCAAGGAAAGGTTTCTGTTATTAAGAAAATTATGGGATGTTTCTAATGACCAGAGGACCACTTGGACCAATTTTGGTGATTTTTTGAATTATATTTTATTTATTATAATTATTTTGAATTTTGGAGTATTAATTAATTATAAAATAAAATGAAAGTTAAAAAATAGATTTTATATTTTTCTTAAATTTCTCTGACCTCAAGTAGCCCAAAAAAACAAATTTTATAATTTTCTGATTTTTCTTTAATTTATTCGAATTATTTTAGTGAAAAAGATTGAAAATTCATTTTTTAATTTAAAAAATTACATTAAGCCTTTAAAATTCAATATCTTACCCTAGGGACTTAGGAAAAATATTTGGTTTGTTCCTAAATGATTAGGAGTCAAAATGTGACTTTTTAATGATTTTTAATATTTTTGTGATTTTTATTATTTTTAAATTATTAAACAATTAAAATATTATGAAAAAATAACTTTTTTTAGAAAATTCCAATTTTAATTTTCCTGAACTCCCCTGATACCAGAGAAGCTCCAAAACCAATTTTGTGAATTTTTGAAAAGTATTTTTAGAGTTATGAATTTTTAAAGTTTAATTTTAGTTATGTGACTTAATTAATCCATTTAGTGGGGTTAAACATTTCCAATTGATTTCAAAATTTTATATAAGGTTCCTCTGATCCTAAAGATCATTGGAGAATTATTTTCAAGTCAATTTGATGTGTGATTAACCCTAATTAATTCAAATTCAACTTTAGGGGTTTAGGCCAATTAAGGTTATTATGTATGAATTAACTCAAAATTTATTTTTCGTAGGGTCCTCTGGTCCTAAGGAACATCACCAAATTTTCCTAGAATTTATTTTACAATATGCTAATTATTGGAATTAAAATACCCAAAACAGTGACATAAACTTGAAAATTCAATAACTTTTCACAGAGATGGCCTCTGACCTTGAAAAATTCAGGGAATGTTCCCAAGATCAGAGGCTTCAACAGTCCTATGGTCTCATGCCATGGTGAATTATCTATGCAAATGAAGAATTAAAATACTAAAAACAGTAAATAAATTATTAAAAATAAAATACTCATCCAATTAATTTGATTTCTTGTCTACATTATTCTCCTCTGTTCACTAAGCAAGAGGGTATTTTTATTATATTTTTGTGATTTTTTATGCAAAGATATGAATTTTAAAAGTTCAGGACATTTAAATAATTCAAAAATACCCTATTTATCTACTTATCTGACTCGGCGCCAGCGCGACATCGGCAGCTCCGAAAGCCCACGCGGCACATTCCCATTCGACGCCGCCACTTGAGTCAGCAGCCACGCGTCCCACGGTTCATGTAACATCATGCCATCCGACTTGATCTCGACTGTTCGCTCGATACACGCAAGATCCAACGGCTCTTAGTCATCGTCTATGACTGGTGTGCACCCGTGACCGTCCACACTAAAACCCTAAGATCTCACTCGATTCTCAACAGATTTTTGTGTTCTTATGCTCTATGGATTCGTCTTGAAGAGATGAACACATCCATACGGTTTATAGGCTATGAAATTAACTTAAACAAAATGGAGAATCACTGGAAGCTCGGGAGGAAGAGTGAGTTCATACCTTTGCTCGGAGAAGTGAAGCTTCGATGCGAGAGTTGTGTCACCTTTGATTGAGTCCGGGAAAGTTCCGGATGAAGTCTCGGCTCGCGGGAATTGTCTAGTGTGAAAGTGACCAAGCCCGATCACAAAGCTTGGAGGCTAGAAGCAATGGGCTGGCCCGGTGAGGGGGCTTTTGTCGGGAACTTCTCCTCTTGGTACGGTGAAGGTGTAGAATCAATCAATTTGGGGATTGGCTCACTGTGGTGAAGTGTCCTGTTTTTTGGTGGATTTTCAACTCGGAAATTGAGCTCGTTAATGGGGATTAGGGCAAAGGAACACCGGGGATCAAGCTCGCTGCGGGTTAGGAGAAGGTCCTGGAGCAATTTTGGCAGAGTTTCCGTAAGGTCTGGTTCATCTCCTTGTTTGGCCGAGAGGTGGTGGTTTTTAAATAGGCATGGCTGGAGGGCTTCCCAAGGGCTATTGAAGGCTGAGATCAGCTGCTCAGGGGAGGAGAAGAACAATTATGCTGTCCATTTGGGTTGAGACAAGTCAGCAAGAGAGAATTGGAAAGTTTGGCTCACATGGAGCTTTCGACCATGGCGTTTCAGGCAACTATGGTGGCTGGCTGGCCAGGCATGGGTCACTCTCAGGGTCAGGGAGGTCAGTGCTTGGGTTTAGTGAACTCAATTGGCTAATGCCATGTGTAAAGAGCTTGATTCAAAATGGAATAGGGAAGGGGCTCATTTTGGGTTAATTTGGTCCAAGGCATGGTTTAGGCTAGGTGCATCTCCCCAAGGCTTGACTTTGAGCTGAGAGAAGTCAGTTGGATCAGCTAGGAAAGGAAAGTGAAGTCCCCATCCATGAATATTTAGATTAATCATGGAATAAGGTGAAGCATTAAAAGGGTAAAAAATTTTTTAAGGGGGTTTAAAAGAGGCTCCTCCTTTTGCAATTAATGGTATGGTGATGTGTAAAGTGATTCCCATGGCTTCATGTAGCTTGTGCATGTCTTCAAAGCTTGCTCATGGCTTGGGAATGGCTTGGCTTACTTGCATGAGAAAGGGATTTTGGGATTTTTGGCATTTAGGGGTGATTTGGCATGAGGCTTGATTTGGAATTATTTGATGATGGAATTGGAACTTAGGGAATGATTTTGATTAAATGGATGGCAAATGAAAATGTCATATGGGCTTTAGGATAGATTTTGGGCTTTTTGAAATGGTTTTAGATGGGCTTTTAAAGTGATTTAGGGAAGTGGGCTTTTGGATTTTAGGATAGGCTTTTGGATGAAAATTTTGTGAAGGACCATATCAAATAAATGTTTCAATTGGCTTAGGGATGTTTCATGAATGGTTTGGAATCAATTTGGTGTGATTTGGAGTAGAATTGGGTTGAATTTAGGCTTTCTAGTTAAAGGGGCCAAAGTGGGCCAAATTGGGCTAACTTGGGTTAAGGTTGGGCTAAAGTTGGATTTGATGTAAAATTAATGTTGAGAAATGTTCATGGGAGTGTCACAAAGAGTTTCCAACTTTGGTTGGGTTCTAATTTAGGGATTTGGGCCCATTTGGGTTAGGTTTGGGCTTAGGTCAATTTAAGGGATTTTGATTTTGGGTTAGGTTTGGGTGGAGTTTAGGTTCAAATTTTGGGCAAATCAAGTTTGTATTTTTTTATGGGGGTGTTAGGAAGGTTTTAGAAAAGATTTTGAACCAATTGGGGTTGAATTGGGTTGGTTTGAGCTAGGTTTAGTTCATGGGCCGAGATTGGGCCTTAAGCCTCAAATTGAAATTGGGCTCAAATGTCAATCAAATTGGACTTAGATTTGGTCTAACTTGATGTTGGAGATATTGAATTGAATTTTATAATTGAATTGGACCAAAATTGAGGTCAATTGGGGTGGTTTGGTTTGACATTGGGTTCACTTGGGTTTAAAATGGGCCAAATTGGGGGTTTTAGTAAAAGTGGGGTAAATTGGCAAAATTGACCCATGGTGTAGTTGAAAAAAATGAAATTAGGAATATTTAGGATTTTCTGGATTTTTTTCATTAATTTTCTGAATTTTTGGATTTTTTTGGGTAAAAGGGCATTTTGGGTATTTGGAGGGTATTGGGGGGTACTTTTGGAATTTTTGGTATTTTTTGGATGTGGATGATCAATTTGAGTGGGGAGAAATGTTTAGGACTAGTTTTTAGGAATTTTGGGTAATTTTAAGTAATTTTGCAAATTTTGGGTAGCTCCAAGGGCATTTGGTAGGTTTGGTGGGTCCGGGGTCCCCGGGGTCAAAAATTGAAAATTTTAAAAAATGAAAATTGATCGAATTTGAGTAAAATGAAATCACTTTGGTTAAGCCATGAACCAATGTTAAGCCCATATGAGCCATGAGAGGACTCATTTGAGGCATTCACCATATTGTTCATAACCCTCTTTGCCAGGGCCTTAGGGGGTAAGGACCATCCATATGAATTACCTACATGAGTCAGGAAGTCAAGTTGAGTGAGAGTGTGGTTTTAGGACATGGAATGTGTGTGAGAGTGTAGTGTATGTGCAAGTCAACCCTCACCAGACCAGGCTACCCAGGGTAGTCCTAAGGCCAAAGAGTCCTATAAGGAACTCATCCTTTAAACCTTCACATTTAATTTGAACCCTCTAGGTGATTAGGGATCTACAATCAAGCTTGTGGAGTTTGCAGGGAGTTAAGAGGTGTTTGAATTTCTAAGTGGTGGGTTCCACTTCTAGTCCTCTAGGATAGTCAAAAGGAAAGTCCTATAGCTAGATCCTAAACACTAAGGAGTGAGAAAAGGACCTCATAAAAAATGAGGTCAACAAACACTGGGGGTGTTGGAGAATAATTCTTTCCATATTGATCTATTTTCTTATAAAGTGCAGTAATTTGAGAGACTATCATAGTTATCACATCAGAATCATGAATACTAGCTACTCTCTTAGGATTTACCTGCTCAGAGGGCTATTTAAAAGTACTAGTAGCCATCTCTTTAATTAACGAATATGCTTCTTCAAAAAGGTTTAGACATTAATGATTCACCAGCAACAGCATCGTTAATCGATCTCAAAGATCCCACTAATCCATTATAAAAGGTTTGAATTATTAACCAGTTTGGTAAAGCATGGTGTGAACACTTTCTCAGAAGATCTTTGAATCTTTTGCAAGCTTCATATATGGATTCTCCATCAAACTGACTAAAAGATGTGATATCATTCCTCAGCTTAACAGTTTTGGAAGAAGGGAAATATTTTGACAGAAACTTTTGTGAAAGTTCTCCCCAAATTCTGATAGATCCAGGTGCTAACAAATTTAATTACGCCTTAGCTTGTCCCTTAATGAAAAAGGAAAAAAAGTCTAAGCCTAACAAAATTGTTTGACACTCCATCGTATTTAAAAGTAGCACACAATTCTAGAAAACTAGCGAAATGTAAGTTAGGATCTTCATTAAGTGTTCCTCCAAATTAATTATTTTGTACCATTTGGATAATAGCAGATTTAAGCTCAAATAAATTAGCAACAACATCAAATAATAGAATATGACACAAGAGAGGAATTTCTTCTACTGATGGTATGATAGATCATAGGGTAGAATATCATTAATGATAAAATTCACTATGTCTGCATACCATAACACCTTCTCCCTAGGAATTATCGAAAGCTGCTTGTCAAAGAAATTTTCAATAATTTCATCATGAGAATAAGAAGAACTTCTCTGATCAATACTATATAAATAATTGGCTATTTAATTTTCTATACCTTTTCTATCCATCACCTTAATATTTAACACTTATAATAAAAGGACCAAATGAATCAAATGAGGCTTTTCATCCTTTTCAATTATAAGATATTGAAGTGAAGTGTGATCAGTATAAACTATACACTTGGTAAAAATCAAATGGGGCCTAAATTTATCAAAAAGTATGTACTATTGCTCGAAGCACCTGTTTGTGGTGGTATAATTCAGTTGAGCCTCATTTAAGGTTATTGACAATATATTGCCTAAAGAAATTTATCAATTGGTTGCCCTAGAATTGCTCATACAATATAATCACTAGTGTCACACAAAAGTGTAGACATCAAAATTACATGAAATTAATTCTCCACTGATCTTTAGGGTCAGAGGAATCCCACATAAAAATTTCAAGCCAATTGGAAAAGATTTAACCCACTAAATGGATTATTCAAGTTACATAACCATTTTTGAAATTAAAAAAATTCATAAAACTCAAAATACATTTAAAAAATTCACCAAATCAATTTTGAGGCCTCTCTGATATCAGAGGAGCCTAAGGAAGTTAAAATTGGAAATTTTCTAAAATTTTCATTTTTCACCTAATTTTAAATATTTTAATAATTAAAAAATAATAAAAATCATAAAAATATTAAAATTCATAAAAATGTCACACTTGGTACTTTAATCACTTAGGAACCAACCAAACATTTTTCCCAAGTCTCTAAGTAAAGATATTGAATTTTAAAGGCTCGAGATAATATTTAAAATTAAAAAAATGGATTTTCCAACCCTTTTGACTAAAATAATTCTAAAAATTCAAAGAAAAATCAAAAAAATATAAAACTTATATCTCTGAATTCCTTGGAATTAGAGAGATTTATGAAAAATATAAAATTTAATTTTCCACCTCAATTTTATTTTATAATTAATTAATATCCCCAAATTTAAAATAATTATAATAAATAAAATAAATTTCAAAAAATCACTAAAATTGGTCCAAGTGGTCCTCAGGTCAGTAGAAACCTCCCCTAATTTTCCTAAGGACAAATACTTTCGCTTGGTCATGTTGTTGAATTTTCATTGAAAATCTCTATTTTTCACTAAAATAATTATATAAATTAAATTAAAAATTGAAAAAAATCACATTTTCTCTTCTAATATCTTAATTGACATGTGAGTGAGGTGGCATAAAAATTTCAACCTCATTTGAGCTCAATTTAATGAATTATGGGATGAATAAGCTTAAGAGGGCATTATGGTAATTAAAATGCTTTAACCTTAATTAAACTTTAGGCTTAACCAAAAGGAGGGTAAAATATTTTATCTTAATTTTCATTTGGATGATTAAAACTAAGGGAGTTAAGGGGTAGAAACCCATAAATTACCTTAAACATTTAAAGAAGAAACCTTAATTAATTAAAGCATTAAACTTTGGAAGTAAATTAAAAAATGAATTATTAAAGGTTAAGGGATTTTGACCCGCGAATATTCTAATACTTTGAAATTCAAAGCCTAATCAATGAATTAATAAAACATCACTTATTCTCTACTAATGAAGTCATAACAAATAATGTTTGAAATTAAAAGGAATAATCTTGAAATTTTTAAATTAAACTAAAAAAAACTTAAAAATACTTAAGTTAATGACAGATGATTTAAAATCAAATTAAAATAACTTAAAATATTAAAACTAATTTGAAATCACCCATAACTAAGACTGAAACTAAATTGGAACATTAAGGTCAATTTAAAAACAATTCATAATCAAGGTATTAAAATCAAACTCATTAAAAGTTAATTCAAAAAAGAAAACATCATAATTAAGTTACAACAAGCTTAAGCCATTAAAACGTAACTGAACCAAAACATACTTTTCCAACTTAAAATAATCTGAAATATTTAAAACATTTAAAAAGACCAACTAAAACTTTATAAGTAAAATCACTTTAAACCATTAACTCAAACTCCTATTAAGAATGGTTAAATTCTTTAATGAACCAACTTGCCCCTAAAGGCTATCACTCTTACAATTCTTAAATAAAGCATCAAATGAAATGTCACTTTACTCATAGGATAATCAAACATCCAAGTTCACTGAGCAAGAATCAAAACTTAACTAAATTCTTAGATGATCAATCCATCCATACGATGAAATTCATTTGGACTCAGAATAATCCCAACAGTGGGGAAAAGATGCTCAGGACCCGTCCTAAGAACTTTCTCAACCTAATGAGATGTTTTCGAAGAACAATTGAACTTGATTGTTCTTTGGTGAAGAAAAGCATCCATAAAACACACCTAAGGACTCAACTAGTGATAGGATTAGGATCTTGGTAGACAAACAGAACCTTCCCTTAGCTTTACCTAGGTTTTTTCTTTTAAAAGTATAAATGCTCTAACATGTGTTTCAAGTGCAGCTGGAAATAATGAGAAGACCCGCCAGGAATGCTTTTATTTTATAGCAAGTTATTTACCTGCGATGTACTTTCTTTTATTGCAAGCTTGCATGTAAAACAACAATGCCACCCTGCATGAAAACTGAAACCTTTAGGATAGCCGCAAAATTGAACCAAAACTAAATTAAAAATCACGACAAGAAAAAAATCACCGCTACAACATTCAAAATATAAAATAACTCAAAATTTAATCACAAACAAAACAATGAAACTACAATTACAACTAAATTAAAACATCTCGTTGGATGATCGGGAATCCCTCGAATGATGTAACCCACATGTTGCTAACGAGATTTCCCATGGTCTAAATGAAAGTGTGGAACTCATTCAGTTAAGTTTAGCAAATTCATTTGGACAAAGTGAATCTGATGAAAATAGTGGTGCTGGAATGACGGAACCGTGGGATCTTAATCGGTTCTGCTTAATCAACTTTAAGATTCGTTTTAATTAAAACACTAAGCCATCTCAATCTTTCAACCTCTCTGAACCAAAACACTTCTCTCATCTCTTGATTGTCACTTTCTAAAACTAAACATTATGCAACAACGAGAAGCTTGGAGCAAGCATAGTGGGCAGCATGGCCATCTTCAACAATAAAACAAATCTTCACTGGCATCACCTTTTCGTAGATTAAATAACCAATTTAGAGGGTTTCGAGGTAGTTTTCCTAGTGCATGTTGACCTCATTTTTGATGAGGTCTTTTCTTCTCTCTTTAGTACTTAGGATCTAGCCTTAGGCTTTTCCTTTGACTATCTTAGAGGACTAGAAGTGGAACCCACCCTTTAGAAGTTTAAACACCTCTTGACTCCCTGCAAACCCCACAAACTTGATTTAAGACCCCTAATCACTTAGAGAGTTGAAATCAAAAGTGAAGGTTTAAAGGATGAGTTACCTATAGAACTCTTTGGCCTTAGGACTACCCTGGGTGGCCTGGTCTGGTGAGGGTTGACTTACAAACTCACTACACTCATACTCTACACTCTCACACACACAATCCAATCCTAAAACCACACACATACCCAACTTGACTCCCTGACTCATGTAGGTAATTCATATGGATGGACCTTAACCCCTAAGTCCCTGGTCAAGAGGGTTAGGAACAACATAGTGAATGCCTCAAATGAGTCCTCTCATGGCTCATATAGGCTTAATATGACTTCATGGCTCAACCAAAGTGATTCCATTTTTTCCAAAATTTCAAATTTTGGCCCCCAGGGCCCCGGACCCACCTAACATACCAAAAGCCCTTAAAATTGCTCAAATCCTCCAAAATTTCCAAATCACCCAAAATTCCCCAAAATTAACCTTAAACACTTCCTCACCAATCAAATTGATCATCCATAGCCAAAAATACCAAAAATTCCAAAAGTATCCCCCAATACCCTCCAAATTACCAAAATGCCCCTCTTGACCCAAAAATACAAAAAAAATAGAAAATTCCTAGAAAATTCCAGAAAATACCAAATATTCCCAATTTCATTTTATCCAACTACACCATGGGCCAATTTTGTCAATTTACCCCACTTTTACCAAAACCCCCAATTTAGCCCAATCTTAACCCAAGTGAACCCAATGTCAAACCAAACCTACCCAATTGACCCCAATTTTGGTCCAATTCAATTCTAAACTTCAATTTAATATCCACAATATCAATCTAGATAAAATCCAAGTCCAATTTAATTGACATTTGAATCCAATTTCACTTTTGACCTTAAAGCCTAATTTGGACCCATGACCCAAACTTAGCTCAAACCATACCAATTCAACTCCAATTAACCCCAAACCTTTTCTAAACCTTCCCTAACATCCACACAAACAAAACACTAACATAATTTGCCCAAAATTTGGACCCAAACCCCACTCAAATTCAACCCAAAACCAAAAAGCCCAATTTTGACCTTAACCCAAACCTAACCCAAATAAGCCCAAGTCCCAAAACCAAAACCTAACCAAAGTTGAAACCTCTTTGAAACACTCCCATAAACATTTCCCAACATTAATTTTACATCAATTTCAACCCTAGCCCAACATTGGCCCAAGTTAGCCCAATTTGACCTACATTGGCCCATTTATCAAATGAACTCAAATTCAACCCAATTCAATTCCAAACTACCTCAAATTTGCTTCAAATCATTCAAGACACATCCTTAAACTAAACTCAACATTCATTTGGCATGGCCCTTTGCAAAAATTTTCATCTAAAAGCCCATTGTTAAACATAAAGGCCCACTCCCTTAAACCTTCCTAAAAGCCTACTTCCACCAAATTCAAAGGCCCAAAACCCATCCTAAAGCCCACATTACAATCACATCTCATCCTCACTTAATTAATATCATTCCCTAAGTGCTAAACCCATCATGAAAATCAAACCAAAATAGTATTAAGCCAAATCCCATTAAATAACCCCAAAATTTCCAAAAATTCCTAAAACCCTTTTCCATGAAAGTTGACCAAACTCTTGCCAAGCCATATGTGAGCCAAAGACAAGCCATGTACAAGCCATATGAAGTCATGGGATGTTTGGCATGTGACCAACCCATTAATGGCAAAAGGGGGCCCCACTTTCTTAAACCTTCATTAAGCTTTTTAACCCCTTCCATGCTACACACTAAACCAAGATTAGCCACATCACTTTGGATGGGGACTTCACCACCCCTCCCTCAGCCCAAATCAGCCATGGGGAGGTGAACCAAGCCCATTTCCATGGGTTGACCAAACCAAGTGCAAAAGAGCCACCTCCCCATTCCATTCGAATCAAACCACTCCACACATGTCAAGCTCAATCGAATTCACCAACATCAAGCCCCGACTCACCCGAACCCGAGGGTGACCCATGCCCGCCGGCCGCGCCACCGGATCACCGGAAAACACCATGGCCGAGACCTCGGGAGGAGCCGAATTTTGGAATTCCACCTCGCCGAGCCGCCTCACTCCAAATGGCCATTGCGGTGTTCTTCTCCTCACCGCAGCAACAGTCGATCCCAACCCTTAAACCCCCCGGGAGGCCCTATAGCCTCTCCTATTTAAACACCCCTCCTCTCGGCCAAAAGAGGTGCCGAAACAAACCTTAAGGAAACTACGCCAAAATCATTCCGGACTCTTCCCCACACCTGGAGAACTTGATCCCCACCGAAATCCCCCGCCATTTCCTCTCGTGAGCCTCAATTTCGTAGTTGAAATCCAAGCCCAAAACCAGGAAACTTCACCACGGTCGAGTCAATCCTCGAATTGATCGACTCTACACCTTCACTCGGACCAAGAGGAGAAGTTTCCCAGCAAAAGCCCCCTCACTGAGCCGACCATTGCTTCCACCCTCCAAGCTTTGTGATCGGCTCTGGTTACTTTTGTACCTAGGCAATTCACCAGGCCAAGGGACTTCATCTGGAGCTTGCTTGGACCCAATCGAAGGTGACATAGCCCTCATATTGAAGTTTCACTTCTCTGAGCAAAGGTATGAGCTCCTCCTTTTCCCGAGCTTCTGGAGATTCTCCGTTTAGTTTGAGTCAATTTCAATGCATGTTTACCGTATGGATGTGTTCGTCTCTTCAAGACGAATCCATAGAGCATAAGAACACAAAAATCTGTTGAGAATCGAGTGAGAAATTAGGGTTAGAAGGGCGATGGTTACGGGTTCACACCAGTCATAGACGATGACTGGGAGCCATTGGATCGCGCGTTTATCGAGCGGACGGTCAGGATCGCGCCGGACGGAGCAACGAGACATGAACCGCGGGCTGCGTGGCATCATAGTCAGATGGCGGCGCCGAATCAAGAGGCAACGCGTGGAGCTTCGGAGGCACCGAGGTTGAGTCAGCGCCGCGTGGATAAGTAGGAAAATAGGGTATTTTTTTATTTATTTAATTACCAGAACTTCAAAAATTCATAACTTTGTGTAGAAAAATCCTAAAAATAAAATAAAAATACCCTCATGCTCAGGTGAACGAGGAGAATAATGTGGAAAAGAAATCAAGTAATTTCATTAAGTATTTTATTTTTAATGATTTATTTACTCTCTGCATTGTTTTAATTCTCCATTTGCATAAGCAATTCACCATGGCATGAGACCATAGGGCTTCTAAAGCCTCTGAACTTGGGAACATTTCCTGAATTCTACAATTGGACTTGGTTTGATCCACCAAATGGGTTGATTAACCCCCTTAAATAAATTTAAACTTTAAAAATTCATAACTCACAAAATACTTTTCAAAAATTCACAAAAAATGGTCTTAGAGCTTCTCCGATAACGAGAGGAACTTAGGAAAATTAAAATTATAATTTTCTAAAAAGTTGATTTTTATCATTATTTTAATATTTTTAATAATTAAAAAATAATAAAAATCATAAAAATATTAAAAATCACCAAAATGTCACATTTTGAATTCTAATCTATTATAAACAAACCAAATATTTTTCTTAAGTCCCTAGGGTAAGATATTGAATTTTAAAGGCTTAATGTAATTTTTAATATTAAAAAAAGTATTTTCCAACCTTTTCACTAAAATAATTCTAATAAATCAAAGAAAAATCAGAAAAATACAAAATTTGTTTCTCTGAACTCCTTGATGTCAGAGAGATCTAAGAAAAATATAAAATCCATTTTTCAAATTTAATTTTATTTTAAAATTAATTAATGCTCCAAAACTCAAAATAATTGTAATAAATAAAAGATAATTGAAAAAATCACCAAAATTGGTCCAAATGGTCCTCTAGTCATTAGGAATATTCCATAATTTTCTTAGGGACAGAAACATTTCCTTGGTCATGTTTTTGAATTTTCCTTGAAAAACCCTATTTTCCATTAAAAATAATTACATAAATAAGTTAAATACAGAAAAATCACATTTTCTCCTCTAATGTCTTAATTGACATGTGAGTAAGGTTGCATAAAAAATTCAAGTTCATTTGAGCTTAATTTAGTGAGTTATAGAATTATTAAGCTTGGAGGGTAAAAAAGTAATTAAAAATTTCAACCCTTAATTAAAATTTTAGGGTTAATCAAAGGGGAGAGTAAAATATTTGATTTTAAACTGATTTTGGATGATTGAAATTTAAATGATTAAGGGTAGAAATCTACTAATCATTTCAAATATAATTAAAATAAAACTTTAATTAATTAATTAATTAAAATTTTGGGAGAATAATAGAAATTGGAATTATTAAAGTAGGGATATTATTTAAGAGGATATTTATTCTTTAATTTAAAAATCCCTAAATAAATCACTTCAATAATACTTAAGTGTTAATTAAAAAATTAAAAGAATAATCTCAATTAAAATTAAATTGAAATTAAATTAAATCAAAAGAAAAATAAATTGAGATCAAATTAAGTTAAATTAAACTAAATTAAATTAAATTAAATTAAATTAAATTAAAATTGAAATTAAATTAAATCAAATTAATTTAAATTAAATTAAACCAAATTAAAAATTAAATTAAATCAAAATTAAATTAAATTAAATTAAAATTAAATTAAATTAAGATTAAAATTAAATTAAATTAAATTAAACTAAATCAAATTAAAATTAAGTCAAATTAAAATTAAATTAAATTAAATTAAATTAAATTAAATTAAAAAAAATTAAATTAAATTTAATTAAATTAAATTAAAATCATTTAATAACAAACCTAAATGAAATCATTAAGAATTAAATCTAAAATGACTCGAACACTATTCCAAACTTAAACTAATTTTTTATAATTAAGTCAAAATTAAAATTAAATCATTAAGTTTAAATCATTAAAATACTTTATAATTTGATTTACCCTTTTAAAGCTCTTATTATTATAACTCTTAAATGAGGTATCAAGTGAAGTGTTACTTCACTCATAGGATATTCAAATGTCCTAGTTCACTGAGCAAGAGAACAAAACTTAAACTCCTGGATGATTAATTCACCTGTATAATTAAATTCTCTTGGACTTAAAACAATCCTAAAGGTATTGAAAAGATGTTTAAGACTCGTCTTAAACACTTCCTCAATATGATAGGATGTTTATAAGAACAATTGAATTTAATTGTTTCTTTGATGAAGAAAATCGTCCTTAAACCAAAACACAAGAACCTAGACGTTATAGGAGATGACTAGCTATAGGATTAGGACTTTGGTAGACAACCAAAAATCTTTCCCTTAGCTTTACCTTGGTACTTGTTGGAATATTTAAATGTCTTAACATGTGTTTTAAGTGCAGCTTGGGATGACGGGAAGACCCTCCAGGTACGCTTTTATTTTGTTGCAATTTACTTTATTGCAATTTACTTACATGCATCGTACTTTACTTTTCTTGCATGATAAACAATCATTGCATGAAAACCAAAACCTTTAGGATAGTCCCTGAATCGAAACCAAAATTAAATTAAAAATCATTACAAGATAAAATTCACCGCCACAACATTTCGAATATAAAACAACTCGAAAACTTAATCACGAAACGAACAACAAAACTACAATTGCAACTAAATTAAAACGTCTCGTTGAATGATCGGGAATACCTCGGATGATGTAACCCACGTGTTCCTAACGAGATTTCCCAAGGTCTAAATGAAAGTGTGGAACTCATTTAGTTGAGTTTAGCAAATTCATCTGGACTAAGTGAATTCGATGAAAATAACGGTGCCGGGATGACGGAACCGTGGGATCTTAATCGGTTCTGTTTAAACAACTTTAAGATTTGTTTTAATTAAAATATTAAAAACACTTGGACTTTAAGATTTCTAAAACAAAACACTTTTCTCATCTCTTGATTTTCACCTTCTATAACTAAACCTCTGCAACAACAAGGAGCTCAGAGCACGGTGGGCGAGCACGGCCATCTTCGTCGACGAAAACAACTCTACATCGGCTAAACATTCCTAGAATTAAACAACAAAGCCATAGGATTTCGAGGTAGTTTGCCTAGTGCAACATAAATCCTCAACTCTTTGTTAGGCATTTGCATGATCATGTCATGTAAATTAAGCCCTAACCGGTCTTAGGACTCCGAGGTAGTCGTTTGGTACGACATAAACCCTCACATCTTCGAGGCTATTTGTATGATTTTATCATACAAATATAAGTCCAAATTAATTAAAATTGGTAAGATTGAAATATCAGATAATATTAGGATTTTCTTAAACTCGAAGCCAAACAATAGGATAGTTTGGGAAGTTGCCAAGATTCTTCTTGGATCCTCAGCTTCTCCTAATTCTCTTCCTTTGGATTCTTGAAACAAACTGTTCCAAACTTGATCTAATCCATTTTGAAATTTCAAAAATCCAATTCTTTGAAAACCTTAAACTTTGAAATTCTTGAGAGCAAAACCACTGATCATTATCGAGAGTTTTCTTAAATGATTCACTTCATTTAAGATGTAATTAAATATAGGGGCTTGCCCTTATAGGGAACTTTAAGAACCCAGGTAATATAAACCCTACTTAATTTCTTTATATTAAGTAGGGGAACTTGTCGGCTTATAAAATTGGTTCGTAGACCAAACGAATGTCACAAATCTTCTAGTTTATTTAACCGAGCCCCATTATCAAGCAGCGTGTCTACTCTCCGAGATAGATATACAGTTTGTGGTGCGATGCTCGTTTATATAAACTATTCGGGATGTGAGATCAGTTTGATTTCATATCTTAAAATTTTCAAATTTAAAATTATTTTCAAAATCAAATACTACTTTTCAAATTATTTATTTAAATTAAATTAAAAATTCACCGACAATTTTTGTAGGCGACCTCTTTTCAATAATACAACACTCAACCTAAAAATATGGCGACAACTTCTGGCGACTCAGCTGGGATTGGTTCATCTCTCCATTTTGGTCAGATGGTTTTACTTTCATAAATCGGTAATGAGCCCATGCCCCTAGTGGACCAAACTACCATTCTTCCGTTGGAATACCCTGTTCATTTCTGTCTTGAACGAGTATAGCCAACTCCTCTCAGATTTAGGAGCCACTGTTTAGACACCCCTAAACGGAGAGGTTCCGAGATCCTTTTACCTCTTTTCTGAGGTGGGGTGGACCCCCGATAGGTGTTAGTTTAGGAGCGGTCCTTCGAGTCGAGAAGTCTCGCATAAGACTTTCTCTTCCTTTCCAATTCGAATCGATTCCTTACCTTCTCTACACCTTTGAACATTCCATTCCTAATAAACAAATCCTCTAATGAATGACTCTTTTAACAAATAACTCCTTTTTATAAATACATGAACAAAAATGTGTTCGGATTCTTTTCGATTCCTTTCTTTTCGTCCTGATGAGAAGAAGCATAACTTGGGACTGACAATCAGAATCTACCTTGCAGAAAATGTCTACGCCAAAGTTGATTTTCTCCTTTACCAACGGACTTGACCTAGCTGTCTACAAGGAGGAGCTTCCGACAATGGAATCATCCGTTTCGGGCAAGGATTCGAGAATACAAATGTCAAGATCATCGACGTCACCCTTTTCACACTTACGTACAAAGTGCCTGAAGCTGAAAAGCCTTTAATCGAGTTCAACCTCAAGTTAACTCAAGAGTTCCCTCCTCTGCAAAGGGTTCCAGTTAAGAAGAGTACTGTTGTTCGCAGGAGGACCGTTGTTTCTACCCCCGCTGGTCTAGTCATCTCTGCGCCTACCCCGGCTTTCGCCAAACTAAAGGGGAAGGAAATTCAAATTTGTGATGAGCATGTTACCGTGGAGGGTACAGATCTCCATGCGAGACCTTCTGTTTTCGAAATTGGGTCCAGCTCAAGGGTTCCACCCCTAACACGGACTCAGAGGAGAAACAGGAGTAGAAAGATTGCAAGGAAAGCCAGAGCTGCTGAAGTTGCTTTCTTGGAAGAACTGCCTGAGTACACACCACTACCTGAGTACATACCATTGCCTGAGTATACGCCGCTTTTGGAAGGAAGTAGGTTCTATACCCTCTCCGCCGCAGCTGACGAGGAAAATGTCCGCAAGATTGCTTCTACATTACCTCGACCCGCATACTATAGCAACAACCGAAAGAAAAGGGCTAGGATTACACCATTTGCCCGACTGTAGATTGTGATAGAGAAGTTAGCAAAGAAAGAGAAATGTCCTGTATCAGAGATTTTAAGAAGAATAGGGCGGGTGCCAGCCAAATCCCATCTTGGGCCGCGAGTAGAACCCGTTAGCGCCACAGAAAATCCGAATAAGAAGATGAAAGCTAGTCCACCTATTGTTGTTTCAGGTTTACAGATCAGGGAGGATACCACCTTCCAGACATTCGACCGACGTACCATCCGGTCCTAAGCCTTCTGCTGCTATAAGGATGGTATTGCGTCCTACTACTGGCCAATTAAGACCGAAACAACGACAAGAAAAGGAAAGTCTCGTCAGGAGACTCGAGTCCGAAGAGAGCGCCACTGCGATGAAGGGGACTCCCAAGAAGGAAATCCAACAGCCATCACATGATAACTGTGAAACCGTACGAAAAAGACCACTGGAGGACGCTATGGAAAAACTAAGAACTGACATTCAAAGATTAGCAAGAGAAAGAGAAGAAAAGTTTGGAGATGAAGTTGACTCGTCAGAATTCATGGATGACGAATATGTGGAGATCAACATGGTTGAGACACGAGCATCGTCAGCTTCGCAAGGTGCTCCGGCAGCTGCGGAAAGGGATGAACCAGAAATGTTAAGAGCACAACTTCGAGAAAAAGATGATACGATCTCTCAAATGGCGAAAAGGATGGAATAGATGGCCGCGGACCTAGCCACTCTTCGGAGTCGGCTTGACCCCCAAGAGAAACGCCTCCGGAAGTTATTCATATTACGGACGGAGGAAAAGAGATTACATCTGTTAACGGAGACGATCAGCCGAAGAAAGATTCTACTCAGAATATGATTCCAGAGAAGGACATCTAGAACATGGTAGAACATCAGGTGCGACAAGCCTTAGCATAGTCTCAAGAGCGGGGCATCTATTCGGACGGGTAGACCTTACCCGAAGAATTTGATGCGGTACTGATACCCAAAAGGCTTCGTACCACCTCTGTTCAGGACTTTTGATGGTACCAGAAACCCTCGACAGCATGTTGCACATTTTCGTGCTAGTTTTTGCAACGCCGGTGGAAGTGACGCCTTACTCTTCCAACAATTCGTCAACATCCTGTCAGGGATCGCCTTCGATTGGTATACAGAGTTACCGAACGGTTCGGTAAATACATTTTCAGAATTAGAAAACCTCTTCGTGAAACGGTTTGCCGGAGCTCAACACTATATCACCGTCGGTGATCTAGTGGTGGAGAAACAGAAATCGAATGAAACTTTAGTGGACTACATACTTCGATGGAGAAATCTAAGCATGAAGTGTGAGCCGCAGCCTACAAGAGCGAAGCATGCGATCGGTATCTTGCTTAAAAGCATTCACGGCCCGATAAGCACTTCTCCTTAAGGGATTTACGATTAAGACTTTCGAGAAGTTGTTAAGTAAGGCCGGAAGCTTGCAAGAGGAAGAGAAACAGCTAAGTTTCGTCGACAAGACAGACAAACAGAAGCCTATGAAGGCATTTGAAAAGAAATCTGGGATCGTCGCGGCAGTCGATAAAGGCAAGCAGCTAATGCAAATACAACTGGAGCAAACAGCACGACCGCTATCGACAACCTCAGCAGAACTACCAACAACCTCGACCCGGTTACCAGCCAACTCAACCACATGAGCAACCGCCTCGCCCGGCAAAGACACGTTAAAGGAGCTCGACAAACGAGAGAATATCCGTTCAAGAATGAAGTAGTGCCAAAGATGTTCCGCGGTTTGATGAAGACTTAGGATTTTCAATCGCTGGAACCCAAGAAGCCGGAGGAAGTTAATAAGAAAGACCATCCCAACTACCGCCCTACCACCAGATGCTTGGACATAAGATAGAGGATTGCATCACCTTCAAGAGTTGGCTTGACAACAATCTCCGAAAGGGGAACATAACGATCCCAAAGGAATACATGAAAGAACACCAGAAATGCGGTTCCGTCAATGTTATTTCAACGGATCCTATTGTTCCTATAGATCCCTACACGACGAATGATGGATGGAGTACCGCTTGGACGAAATCATCGAAGAAAATTTTGGATCGCATCCAAACCGCTTCGGTGCGTGCTTCGATTCAAAGTTCGAAACCTGCCAAGCCGGCACTATCACTAGCAATTGAAGAACCGCCCCAGGAGGAAAAGACTGTAGAAAAGAAAGAGATCGTAGAAGAAGAAAGGACCGAGGATCCTAAGGCTAGACTAGGGGCTGCTTATCCTAGGATGGTTGTTTCGATTCGGGGGAAAAATTCCTCGAACCTCTGACTCTATATGATTATTTGCTCGCTCCGGCGGGATCTTATAATGATAAGAGTTATGGCGTTGGCTACGTTTTGACTGTTTCTAACGATTACGCAACTAACAACAACCAATCTAATCCGGATCTCGATTCCGATACAAATAAAAATTCTCAAATCATACAAAACCTCGACAATCACGATGACAAAGAAGACATTCACCAAAAAGGCTACGAAAGTTCAACAAGCAATGAATCTGTTTGTGAATTTCGAGGAGCTCCAATCACAATAGAGTTAGAGCTTTCAGATTCCGAAGCGACTCCAAAAGAACTTGTCATGCCGATTTAAAAGGAGACACAAGTAAACTCAGTACCAGATTCAGAAGAAATCACAGAAGTCAACTTAAGGAGCGGAAGGGTTCTACCTCCGAGAATGGGTCTAAAAGACAAAGGAAAGCAGGTGGTTGTTTAGAAAGAATCAACCCCAGCAGAAGAATTGCCCATTCGGGAAGAAACTGAGACACATGGTAACAAAGTGGATTATAACGTGCTAGCCCATCTTAGGAAACTACCAGCCAAACTGAGCATCTACGACGCTCTCGTCTTATCAAAAGAGATGAGGGAAGCTCTGATCAAGGCCTTAATTGATCCAGAGATTTGTTTAGCTCAGATGGCCGGAGATTCCTTAGACGAGGTTTGCTCGTTAAAGGAACAGCGAGGTGTTACCTTCACGGACGATGATGTACTACTTGGGATGACTCGATCACAACCAACCGTTGTACATTTCGATCACAATCGGAAAATTTACGCTCTCCAGAGTATTGGTGAATCCAGGAGCGTCAATCAACATAATGAATCTTCAGACGCTAGCATACTTGGAAATTGATGCTCGCGAGCTTGAAGCAGAAAAGTTGTTACTAAGAGGATTCAACCAGAAAGGAGAAAGAGCCCTTGAATCAATAACGCTGTTGATGAAGACCGGTGACTTAGCAAAGACAACCGTAGAATTCCACATAATTGATTCTGAGACATCGTTCAACGCTCTACTAGGTCGACCGTGGATACATGAGAACCGGATTGTACCGTCGTCTCTGCATCAGTGCATAAAATACTACGATGGAGGAGAACAGTGCATTAAAGGTGACTTGCAACCTTTATCCATACATGAAATTGGAATTCATGAAGATGCAGCCTACTACGCGCCTCCAAAGAAAACAATCTTCTCCAGAAATACCATGCAAAATGAAGCAAAAGAAGTTCAAGACGACGAAGAGCCTGAAGTTCTAGTCCAATCAGCCACTCACCACTCCCTTACGGCGAGATGGTGAAGGTTTCTTCACAACTCGCACCCGAGGTCGAGGCCAGGGACGAAGTCGTGGCAGAAAAGTTGGGACAGTTGGACAGAAAAAGCTGGTAATCAACGTTGATTGGGAGAACAGCTCTGAGGAAGAAGAGGAAGTCAAGAAAGAAACAGCTACAATAAACCAGAAGAAACCACAATTCAAGATTTCTCTCGAAAATGAAAAGAACAAAGAATATAAATCGATGTACGAGAAGATTAACCACTATGTACACACTATGACCCTGACCCCGATCCAGTCTAATAAGATCGAGGGTATGGTGGTCAAAGAAGTACATAGCAGCGGTGCAAAGCCAATCAAATTCTACTGTGGCACTACTTCTTCCAATACTGAAAATGATGTACAATTTGAAGATGTCACTTCTTCCGAATTAATGGAATTACCTTTTGAGTGGTACTCTCCATGTGTTCAAAATTTAATTCAGTGTGGTATCTTACCTCGATAATGGACAAAAGGTCAATCACAACACTTCGAAAATTATGGAATAACGCCGGTCGGCCTCCCAATGCAAAGCATGGTCTCGGATTCGGTACAGTAGGATCAGTTGATGATACGGAATTTTATTTGGTTGTCACTTGTGAACCTAATGAAGACTGCTTGGAAACTACAGAAGAGCTTGAAGATCTGCAAATTGGAGACGCTCCACCTGAGTTCGAAGAAGAAATCAAATCTACAATAGACGAGTTAATGGAAGTTAACTTAGGTACTAGCGAAGAGCCTAAGCCAACCTTTGTTAGCTCCTTACTCAATAAAGAAGATTCCGAGGAAATAATCAAGCTACTAATGGAATTCAAGGACTGTTTTGCTTGGAGTTATGATGAAATGCCAGGATTAGCTCCAGAAGTCGCAGTTCATAGGCTAGGAGTGGATCCTACTTCCGTTCCAGTCAGACAAGCTTCCAGAAGAATGCATTTGGAAATTGAACAACAAGTCATAACTGAAGTTAAGAAGCTAATAGACGCTAAATTTGTCCGTGAAGAACAATACCTAACTTGGCTAGCCAATGTGGTACCAGTCAGAAAGAAGAATGGTCAGATCAAAATCTGCGTGGATTTCAGAGATTTGAACAAAGCATGTCCGAAGGATGAATTTCCACTACCAATTCCAGAGTTAATGATCGACATCGCTTCGACACATGAAATATTCTCTTTCATGGATGGATCATCGGGATACAACCAGATAAAGATGGCACTCGTAAGACGAAAAGCTCAAGGCATTCGGAACACCGATCGGAGTGTATTGTGCACACAAGTAATGCCATTCAGACTAAAGAACGCGGGAGCAACATACCAAAGAGCAATGACAAAGATTTTTTATGATCTCATTCACAACCAAGTTGAGTGCTACGTGGATGATGTGGTCATCAAAAGCAAACTGAAGGAAGATCACCTGTATGATTTGAGAATTGTTTTCGAGCGACTAAGGCAATACAACCTTAAGATGAATCCCTTAAAATGCGCCTTCGGCGTCACCTCCGGGAAATTCTTAGGATTTGTTGTCCGACATCGCGGGATCGAAATCGATCCGGAAAAGATTAAAGCCATCTTAGAGATGCCGCCTCCCAAAACCTTAAAACATGCTACGATCCTTTCAAGGGAAGTTGGCATATCTTCGACGCTTTATTTCGAACTTGTCGAGTAGGTGTCAGCCCTTCTCGGCATTAGTTAAAAAGGACGCTAAATTCGTTCGGGAAGAGAAATGCCAACGGGCCTTCGAGGACATTAAGCAATATTTAATGACACCTCCTGTCTTAGCAGCCCCAGTCTCAGGTAGACCGTTGATACTTTATACCGCGGCTCTAGACGACCCCCTTGGAGCCCTGCTAGCCCGGGTCAATGATGAGGGAAAAGAAAATGCTCTCTACTACTTAAGCCGTTGTTTGATTCTGATGGAAGTAAAGTATCCTCCAATTGAGAAGCATTGTTTGGCCCTGTTCTTTGCCGCTCAAAAGCTCAGGCATTACATGCTCTCTCATAAGGTCAACCTTATCTCGAAAGTTAATCCGTTGCAATATTTGATGACCCGTCCAACACTTTCTGGCAGGCTTGCCAGGTGGTCGATGATACTATTGTAATTCGACATAACTTTCGTGCCTCTTCGTGTCGTACAGGGACAAGTCCTAGCAGACTTCCTTGCAGCACACCCTTTGCCGGCAGAATCGCCTCTCAATGACGACTTGCCAGAAGAGCAGATAATAAGCCTAGAAGACACTGATGATCGACGTTGGGAACTATACTTCGACGGAGTGTCCTCAGCACAGAAAAACAAAGAATTGCAAACGATAGTGCCCGGTAAGGCAAGAATCGGACTAATCTTTATAACACCGGAGCGGGGGATGTTAAGATACTCCTACCACTTAACAGAGTCGTGCACAAACAACGAGGCAGAATACGAAGCTCTCATAACAGGATTAGAACTAACCATTCCAATGGGAATAACGGATATCAACATCTACGGAGATTCTCAGTTGATCATTCAACAGGTCGCCGGACAATACAGAATTTTAAAGCCAATGCTCGAGCAATACTTTCAGTATGCCCTGAAACTGTTGGAACAAATTCTGAATGTAACAATTCACAAGATCCCGAAGAGAAAATGCTCTCGCGGATGCGCTTAGCTCGCCTTGCAAAAGAATTTGCCCGGTTACAAAATGAATCGACTGAAGTGTCGGTTCAAGGACGAAAGCTCCTATCACGAATTTCGACATGGATATAATACGTAAATCGAAAAAGCAGAGGAATCGATTGCAGACAGTGATGAGAAAACATAGGAGATTGGCGTCAATCGCTAATAGACTACCTGCAAACAGGTAAATTACCGGACGATAAGTCATTAGCCCATCAAATCAAGAAAAGAACTCTGTCTTACGCATTAATAAACAATACATTATACAAAAGGGCTTTTGATTATATATGGTTAAGATGCCTGAGCGGGTCCGAGGCTCGTGAAATTGTTAAAGAAGTGCATTCAGGACTTTGTGGCGCTCGTCAGTCGGGTCAGAAAATGAAAATGAAAATTAAAAGACTAGGATACTACTGGCCCTCAATGATGACCGACTGTATGAAAGTCTCCAAGAGTTGTCACCATTGCCAAGTGCACGGAGTGGTTCTACACCAACCTCCAAATGTGTTACATCCGACAATTGTGTTGTGGCCATTTGAGTGTTGGGGCACAGATATAGTGGGACCGATAGAACCTCCTTCTTCAAGAGGACATAGCTTCATCCTTGCAGCTACAGATTACTTTTCTAAATGGGCAGAAGCAGTTCCACTGAGATAAGTAAAGGCACACCACGTGCTACAGTTTTTTAAAAATCAAGTCGTCTACCATTTCGGAGTACCGCGCAGAATCATTTCAGATAATGGGTCCGCATTCAGAAGCACAAAAATCAATAATTTTGTCAGAAGACATGGAATCGATTGGCGATACTCAACAATCTACTACCCAAGAGCAAACGGCTTGGCCGAGGCTTTTAATAAAACTCTCGTTCAAATTTTAAAGAAAACTTTGGACGACAACAAGATAAATTGGCACGAGAAGTTTTTAGAAGCCTTATGGGCCTACAGGACGACTTTTAGGACTCCTACTTAGTCTACGCTTTACACTTTAGTGTACTGATCCGAGGCAGTTTTACCTTTGGAGGTTCAGCTTCCATCACTCGAGATTCGTCGTTGCAAATAAAATTACTACGAAGAAAATGCCGGATTACGACCGGAAGAACCGGAAAACCCGGAAGGGAAAAGACTTGCAGCGCAACAAAATTTGGAACCGTACCAAGCTAAGATGATCCGGCTCCATGACAAGCCGGTCCGCCCAAGAACTTTCAAAGTTGGTGACTTAGTTCTTGTTTTCAGAAGACCTATTATTGCACATCGCAAGGTAGGAGGCAAATTTGAACCGACTTGGGAAGGGCCATTTGTGGTCGAGGCAGTCTACTCAGGAGGCTCCTACCAACTTGTGAATTGCCAAGGAGAACGACAAATGATTCCAATCAGTAGACAGTATTTAAAGAAGTATTACACAACCTGATGTTTCAAAGAGTGGCCTCTAAAATAGAGTCTTATCCCTAGAAACACGGGTGAAGCAATCACTTTGTGACTAGGTCCGAACCCACAAACATAAAAATGGATAAAAAAAAATCATAAAAAAAATAATATGTACTAAAAATAAAATATGTGGAATCATAATAAGTTTTACCCTTCCTTTCAAATCAAATCTTATTCCTGGTCTTTCCTCATCTTTTCCTACCTTCCTTAAAATTAAAATAAGTGAATAAGAATCTTCAGTGATAAATACTTTCTTAATGTTCTTGTTCTTTGTACAGCCCCTGATCCTTTCCTTGTCTTCTTCGCAGGGAAATGTCGAACGGGCGGTTGGTCCTAAACTTTAAAAATGGCGTGAGTCTCGCACTCCATGAAAAGAGGGTGAAGGATGAAGCAGTGATAGAAATTGATTCTGACTTCACACTAGCCAGTCTATAGTATGAAGAAAATGTTTGGGTCCCAGTGGACCGAGAAGAGCTTCATAGCCAAACAGTGATGAAGATGGGTGGCCCAAGCCACCAATCCAGCAACAAAAAAAGAAAGACAAACACCGAGGAAAGCAAGAAAATCAAGTCAGTAGTTGCCACGGCAGAGGACGGCTCGTCAGCGCCGCGCCCGCAGAAATTCAAGGAGTAAGGAGAGCTACGCTCATTGCTACTCAAAGAAGGAATAAGAATCGCCGTATCCGCAAGATGTTGACTAAACTAGCAGCAGATCAACACGAGGAAACAACCACCTTCGCCGACACACACATTTCAAAGATGCCGGTTCATCAGGAACCTGAAAAGAGAGAACAAGCTCCGAGAACAACGAGAAGGATAAGGGAAACTCCGAGAAGATCGAGGCGGAGAGATCGCCTCGACGCCGGATAGAGATACCATATCTGAAGAACCTTGTTGCTAAAGCAACCCCGGAGGATGTCCCGACAAAGACAATCCCAGAGGAGCCAAGGTATGCAGGAGAACGTGACGGGATTGAGCCATACATCCCGCAATACATTACTAGACCTCGTCACTTGCAAATCATCCCAGAATATGAACTAGAAAGAATGCAGAATGTTGAGAAGAAGACTTTCGAATACTTTGAAAGGATTAGAGGCAAAAGAATCAACGTTTTTGAAGGCCTCGAGTTACACACAGGTGTATTCTCAGAGTACGAGCAACAACAAATTGTGGATTGCATCTTAGAACTTCAGAAAATGGGTCGAGCAGGCCGTCTAAGAGAAAAGACTAATTCGAAACCCTGGAAATGGATACCAGGGAAAGGAAGAGTCACAATACAATGCAGATGTTTCTATAATTTCGCAGAGGACAGAAGAGGAAATCCACCAGGGATACTCTGTCACGGTGAGGTGGATCCAATGCCGAGGATAATTAAAAGAATGGTGAAAAGAATGATAACATGGAGGGTACGCCGACGGATCGCATACCCAACAGTTGCATCATCAACATTTATCAGAAGGGCGACTGCATATCTCCACACATAGACCATCATGACTTTGTCAGACCTTTCTGCACAGTTTCGTTCGTCAACCAATGCAATATCATATTCGGATCTGACCTCCGGATAGCAGGCCCGGGTAAGTTCCGAGGGCCGGTGGAGATACCACTTCCGGTAGGTTCCGTCATGATATTATAAGGAAATGGAGCAGACATCGCAAAACATTGTATACCGGGAGTACCAGTGGAGTGGATCTCCGTCACTTTTAGAAGGATGGACGACAGAAAGGCACCTTACCACTTCCAGCCAGATCCAGAATTGGAGAGTCTCCGGCCCTACGAGCTGTGAGTTACACGAGAAATAGCACATCTCCAATGCACATCCATGCGGCATTCCTGCTAAGGATGGCTTGGAAGGTGATGTTATTGACCGTGTATCTCATTATTCAGACATGGATTTAACAGATAATTTTTGGATGGATCAACAAGAATCATACATAGCCCGTTTTGAGTCATGGATTGTGTGAGAAATATTTCGGATCGAGTTGTATGATGTATCTTCAACAAGATTGGAATGAAAGTGACCATGTCACATTTTGCCTTCACCTCTTTGTGTGCAAATTGACTGGGAAACGCCATCAAAGTTAAATGAACTTCGAACAAAGAACATAAAAGAAAAGGAAAATAAATAAGAACTCTCTTCCATAAAAATCCAAACATTAAAAAGAACTTCAAATCCACATGAACACCAAATAAACAACAAATAAAAAATGGGATAGTTAAAGGACAAACAAAACAAATTTAAAGCTCAAATTGAATTCCAGTCTAAATCCATCTTTTCAAATCCTCCAATTCTTCTTCAAATCAAGATTTATTTCAGACCTCCTTTGAAACCCTCTCTCGGGATGATTTCAGAATCACGAAGAATTTTCAATTTGATTCGGATGGCATGGATTCGTACCCTTCGCCAAATAATCAAACTTTGATTGATTCCCATGGGATATGGAACACTTTCATATCTCATTTCGATCTCCTGCTAAATCCAAATCTCCACAGTAAATTTCAATTCAAAATTTCCGAGACTGGTACCTAAATTTCAGTTCTCATTCCGAGATCGATACATAAATTTTGATTCTCATCCGAATTGATACCTAAATTTTGTGCGGCTTATTTTTAGGTTGTGTGTTTTTATTTTGAAAAGGGGGTCGCCTAACAGAAGTTGTCGGCGAATTTTTAATTTAGTTTAAATAAATAATTTTGAAAAGTAGTATTTGATTTTGAAAATAATTTTAAATTTGAAGGTTTTAAGATATAAGATTAAACCGATCTCACATCCCAAATAGTTTATATAAACGAGCACCGCACCACGAACCGTGTATCTATCCCTAAGGATAGACACACTGCTTGATGGTGGGGCTCGATTAAATAAACTAGAAGATTTGTGACATCCATTTGGTCTGCGAACCAATTTTATAAGCCGACAAATTCCCCTGCTTAATATGAAAGCATTAAACAGGGTTTATATTACTCAGGTTCTTTAAAATTCCCTATAAGGGCAAGCCCCTATAGTTAATTACATCTTAAATGACGGGAATCACTTAAGAAAACTCTCGATAATAATCGGTAATTCGCTCTCAAGAATTTCAAAGTTTAAGTTTTCAAAGGGTTGAATTTTGGAATTTCGATAGGGAATGGATCGAATTTGGAACATTTTATTTTGGGAATTCAAAGGAAGAAAGGTAGGGGAAATTACGGATTCGAAGCGAACTTCGGTACTTTCCCAACTATCCTATTGTTAGGCTTTGAATTTAGGAAAGTCCTAATATTTATTTAATGTTTTGATCTTGCCAATTTTAATTAATTTGGACTTATATTTGTATGACACGATCATACAAATAGCCTCGAAGATGTGAGGGTTTATGTCATATCGGATGACTACCTAGGAATCCTAAGACAGGTTAGGGCTTAATTTACATGACATGATCATGCAAACGCCTAACGAAAGTTGAGGATTTATGTTGCACTAGGCAAACTACCTCGAAGTCCTATGGCTTTGTTGTTTAATTCTATGAATGGTTTTGCTGATGTAGATTTCAGTTTTGCTGACGACGATGGACGTGCTGCCCACCATGCTCCGAGCTCCTTGTCGTTGCAGAGGTTTAGTTTTAGAAGTCATAAGTCAGGAGATGAGAAAAGTGTTTTGGTTTAGAGAAATTCTTAATTTCCAAGTGTTTTTTATGTTTTAATTGAAATGAATCTTAAAGTTGATTATAACGACACTAGGTTAAGATCCCACGGTTCCATCCTTCCGGCATCGTTATTTTTATCGGATTCACTTAGTCCAGATGAATTTGCTAAACTTAACTAAATGAGTTTCACACTTTCATTTAGACTGTGGGAAATCTCGTTAGCAACACGTAGGTTACATCATCCGAGGTATTCCCGATCATCCAACAAGACGTTTTAATTTAGTTGTAATTACAGTTTTGTGTTCTGTTTGTGATTAAATTTTGAGTTGTTTTATATTTTGAAATGTTGTGGCGGTGAATTTTATCTTGCAATGGCTTTTAACTTAGTTTTGGTTTCAGTTTTAGGGACTATCCTAAAGGTGTGGGTTTTCATGCAACAATTATTTATCATGCAAGAAAAGTAAGTGCAATGCGGTTAAATAAATTGCAATAATGTAAATTGCAAGAAAGTAGATTGCAATAAAATAAAAGCGTACCTGGAGGGTCTTCCCGTCATTCCAAGCTGCACTTAAAACACAATTAGAATATTTAAGCAAGTTCTAGGTAAAGCTAAGGGAAGGGTTATGGTTTTCTACCAAGTTCCTAATCCTATAGCTAGTCATTTCCTATGACGTCTAGGTCTTTGTGTTTTGGTTTGAGGACGATTTTCTTCATCGAAGAACAATTGAGTTCGATTGTTCTTATAAATATCCTATCATATTGAGGAAGTGCTTAAGAAGAATCTTAAACATCTTTTCGATATTTACTAGGATTGTTTTAAGTCCAAATGAATTCAATTACACAAATGAATTAATCGTCCGAGGTTTAGTTAAGTTTTGTTATTATCTTACTCGAGTGAGCTAGGATGTTTGAATGTCCTATAAGTGAAGTAACATTTCATTTAATATCCTGTTTAGGAGTTATGATAACTAAAGCTTTCGAGGGTAAATTGGTATTCAAATGGTTTGTGATTTAGTTTAATTTCAATTAATTTGGAATAGTGTTCAAGTTATGTTAGATTTATTTTGAATTCTTTATGTCTATGGTGATGTTATATTTAACTCAACTTAATTTAATTTAATTTAATTTAATTTAATTTTAATTTAATTTAATTCAATTTAGTTTGATTTGATGTTAAATTAAATTAATTTGATTTGATTTAATTTTAATTTAATTTGATTTAATTTCCTTTAATTTAATTTAATTTAATTTAGTTTAATTTTATTTTATTTAATTTAATTTAACTTAATTTAATTTGATTTTATTTATTTAATTTAATTTAATTTAATTTATTAATTTAATTTAATTTAATTTGTTTATTTAATTTAATTTAATTTAATCTTTAATTTAATTCAACTTTTTATTTTAATTTAATTTAATTTAATTCAATTCAATTTAATTTACTTAATTTAATTTAATTTTTAATTTAATTTTATTTTTAATTTTAATTGAAATTTTAAAAGAGTTTAATAATTTAATTTTAGTTTAATGATTAAGTCTTTTAATATTTTGAATTTGAGTTGTCATTTTAATTAAGAATTGAATATTAATGAGATGATTAATTTAGGGATTTTTTAAATTAAAGAATAAATCTCTTTCTAATAATATCTCTATTTTAATAATTCCAATTTTATTATTCTTCCAAATTTAATCAATTATTTAATTAAGGTTTAATTATTTTAAATTGCTTAATGGATTTCTACCCTTTAATTATTTGAATTTCAATCATCCAAATCAGATTAGGATCAAATATTTTACTTATTAATTTATTTTTTATTAAACCTAAAGTTTTAATTAAGGATTAAAATTTTAATTACCACTTTACCCTTTAAGCTTAATAATTTCATAACTCACTAAATTGAACTCAAATGAACTTGAAATTTTTATGTGACTTCACTCATATGTCAATAAAGACATGAGAGGAGAAAATGTGATTTTTCTGTATTTAATTTATTTATATAATTATTTTTGGTAGAAAATAGAGATTTCCAAGGAAAACTTAATAACATGACCAAGGGAAAGTTTCTGTCCTTAAGAAAATTAGGGGACATTCCTAATGACCAGAGGACCACTTGGACCAATTTTGGTGATTTTTTGAATTATATTATTTTTATTATAATTATTTTATGTTTTGGAGTGTTAATTAATTTAAAAATAAAATAAATGTTGAAAAATGAATTTTATATTTTTCAAAAATCTCTCTGATATCAAGGAAATCAGAGAATCAAATTTTGCAATTTTCTGATTTTTCTATGATTTATCATAATTATTTTAGTGAAAATGCTAGAAAATACATTTTTTAATTTTAAAATTACCCTAGAGCTTTAAAATTTAATATCTCACTAAATAGACCTAAGAAAAATATGGGGTTTGTTTCTAAGTGATTAAAATTCAAAATGTGACATTTTGGTGAATTTTATTATTTTTGTGATTTTTATTATTTTTTAATTATTAAAAATATTAAAATAATATTAAAAATCAACTTTTTTAGAAAATTGAAATTTTAATTTTCTTAAATTCCCCTAATATCAGAGAGGCACTAAAATCAATTTGGTGAATTTTTGAAAGATATTTTGAAAGTTATGAATTTTTAAAGTTTAAAATGGCTAAATGGCTTAATCGACCCGATTAGTAGAGGCTAACGAAGTCCGATTGACCTCAAATTTTTATGGTGGGTTCCTCCGATCCTAAAGGTCAGTGGAGAATTGATTTTAGGTCAATTTGATGTATGGTTAGCTCTAATTAATTAGAGATCCATTTTGGGTGTTTAAGCGATTAGGGTTGTTTTAAATGAACTAACTCGAAACCTATTTTTCTAGGGTCCTACGGTCATAAGGAACATCACCAAATTTTCCTAGAATTTATTTCACAACATGCTATTTATTGGAATTAAAATACTCGAAAACGGTAACATGAATTTGAAAAATCAATAACTTTTCATAGGGATGGTCTCGACTTTGGAAAATTCGGGTAATGTTCCCGAATTCGGAGGCTTAAAAGCCACTATGGTCTCATGCCATGGTGAATTGTATACATGCATGGAGAATTAAAAATATGCAGAGAGTAAATAAATTATTAAAAATAAAATACTTGATGAAATTAAATGATTTATTTTCCACATTATTCTCCTACGTTCATTCGAGCGAGAGGGTATTTTATTTTATTTTTATAATTTTTCTACACAAAGTTATGAATTTTTGAAGTTTAGGGAATTAAATAAATAGAAAATACCCCTAATTTTCTATTTATCCACGCGGCGCCGCGTCATCCTCGGCATCTCACGAACGCACACGCGTCGCGCTCCCATTCGACGCCGCCGCTTGAGTCGGCGGCCCGGGCCCCGCGGTTCCCGTACCGTCTCTCGGTCGACGCCATCGAGCCGTCGATCCGCGCGTGTATTGAATGGACGGCATCCGTTCATCGTCCCCGAGCGTCCTCGCCCGAGAGCCGTCCACACTAAATCCACTAAGATCTCGCTCGATACTCGATGGATTTTCATGTTCTTATGCTCTATGGATTCGTCTTGAGAAGACGAACACATCCATACGGTTTATGTGGGATGAAATTTACGCAATAGAAATGGAGAATGTTCGGAAGCTCGGGAAGAAGAGTGAGGCCATACCTTTGCTCGGAGAAGTGTGGCTTCGATGCGAGGGTTGTTGCACCTTCGATTGGATCCCGAGCAAGCTACGAGATGAAGTCTCACAGTGCAGTGAATTGCTCAGGTAGGATTTCGACCACGGCCGATCACAAAGCTTGGAGGCTGGAGCAAGCTGGGTGGCTCTGGAGATGGGGCTTTCGTTGGTGGACACCTTCCCTAGTACGGTGAAGGTGTAGAACCAATCGATTTGGGGATTGGCTCACTTGTGGAGAAGTGTCATGGTTTTGGGCTTGGATTTCGACTGCGAAATTGAGCTCGCGAGAGAAGAAATGGCAGGGGGATTTCGGTGGGGATCAAGTGCTCGTGTATGGGGAGTAGTACGGAACAATTTTGGCGAGTTTCCTTAAGGTTTGTTTCGGCACCTCTCATGGCCGAGAGGGGTGGTGTTTAAATAGGAGAGGGTGGAGGGCCTCCGGGGAGAGTTAGGGCTTGGGATCGAGTCTGCTCTTGGCAAGAGAAGAACAGTCTACAATGGCCGCAGGGATGGGGCGGCTCGGCGAGGGAGAATTCCAAAGTTGGCTCACATGTGAGCTCTCGGCCATGGTGTTTTCCGGCGGCACGGTGGCCGGCCGGCCGAGCATGGGTCACCCTCGAGGTCGGGTGGGTCGGGGCGGGACTTGGTGCGAAGCGATTGGCAAATGCCATGTGTAAAGAGCTTGGATTGAAATGGAATGGGGGGAAGACCATTTTGGGTTCAAATGAGTCAACCCATGGTTTTGGGCTAGGTTCACCACCCGAGGCCTGGTCTTGGGCTGAAAAGGGTCACTTGGGTCGGCCGAGAGAGAATGGTGTGGTCTCCATCCATGATGAGGTGGCTAAGCATGGTTTAGTGTGTGACATGCTTAAGGTAAAAAAGGGTTTAAGAAGGATTAGGAAAGGGGCCCCTCCTTTTGCCATTAATGGCTTGATCACATGTCGAAGCCTCCCATGGCTTCATGTGGCTTGTCCATGGCTTGCATGGCTCACCTTTGGCTTGGGAAAAGTGGAGTCGATTTCATGGAAATAGATTTTAGGAATTTTTGGTAATTTGATGGAAATTTGTATGAAACTTGATTTGGAATAATTTGATGGTGAATTTAGGACTTAGGGAATGGCTTTTATTAAGTGGATGGCAAGTGGAGATGTCATGTGGGCTTTAGGGTAGATTTTGGGCTTTTTAAAATGGTTTTAGATGGGCTTTTAAGATGGTTTAGGAAAGTAGGCTTTTGAATTTTAAAATGGATTTTGGGATGAAATTTTGTAAAGAGGTTGGGCCAAATAATTGTTGGGTTTAGCTCATGGATGTGTCATGAGTGACTTGAAGCAAATTGGGGGTGATTTGGGTTTGGATTGGGTTGAATTTGGGTTCTTTTGGTGAATGGGCCAATATAGGTCCAAGTGGGCCAAGTTGGGCCAATGTTGGGCTAGGGTTGAAATTGATGTAAAATTAATGTTGAGAAATGTTTATGGGAGTGTTTCAAAGAGGTTTTGACTTTGGTTGGGCTTTGATTTTGGGGTTTAGGCTCATTTGGGTTAGGTTTGGGTTTAGGTCAAAATTGGGCCTTTTAGCTTTGGGTTGAATTTGAGTGGGGTTTGGGTCTAAATTTTGGGAAAATCATGTTAGTGTTTTGCTTGTGGGGATGCTAAGGAAGATTTAGAAAAAATTTGTGGTTAATTGGAGTTGAATTGGGTGAGTTTGAGCTAAGTTTGGGTCATGGGTCCAAATTGGGCTTTAAGGCCAAAAGTGAAATTGGATCCAAATGTCAATCAAATTGGACTTGGATTTGGTCTAGATTGGTATTGGTAATGTTGAATTGAAGTTTAGAATTGAGTTGGACCTGAATTTGGGTCAATTGGGTAGGTTTGGCTTGACATTGGGTTCACTTTGGGTTAAAATGGGTCAAATTGGGGGTTTTGACAAAAGTAGGGTAAATTTACAAAATTTACCCATAGTGTAGTTGGACAAAATGAAATTGGGAATATTTGGAATTTTCTGGAATTTTCTGGGAATTTTCTGAATTTTTGGATTTTTGAGTCAAGGGGGGTATTTTGGGTATTTGGAGGGTATTGGGAGGTATTTTTTGGAATTTTTGATATTTTTGGGTATGGATGATCAATTTGAGTGATGTGGAAATGTTTGGGATTGATTTTGGGGAATCTTGGGTAATTTAGGTGATTTTGAAAATTTTGGGTAATTTCAAGGGCTTTGGGTAGGTTAGGCGGGTGTAGGGTCCCGAGGGGTCAAAAAATTGAAAATTTGGAAAATTGAAGATTGGGTAAATTTGAGTGGAATAAAATCATTTTGGTTGAGCCATGAAGCCACATCAAGCTCACATGAGCCATGAAGGGACTCATTTGAGGCATCCATTTATATTGTTCTTAACCCTGCTTGCCGAGGGCTTAGGGGTTAAGGACCATCCATGTGAATCACCTACATGAGTCGGGAGGTCAAGTTAGGTATAGGTGTGTGAAAGAGTAGTGTATAGGTGTAGTATGTGTGTAAGTCGGCCCCTTCACCAGACCGGGCCACCGGGGGTAATCCTAAGGCCGAAGAGTCCCATAGGAACTCATCCTTTAAACTCCCGCATTTGATTTCGACCCTCTAGGTGATTAGGGGTCTACAGTCAAGTTTGTGGAGTTTGTAGGGAGTTAAGAAGTGTTTTGAATTTCTAAAAGGTGGGTCCCAATTCTAGTCCTCTAAGATAGTCAAAGGAAAAGCCTAAGGCTAGATCCTAAGTACTAAAGAGAAGAAGAGAAGACCTCATCAAAAATGAGGTCAACAAATTTCAATTCAAAATTTCCGAGATTGGTACCTAAATTCTAGTTCTCATTCCGAGATCGATAACTAAATTTCTATTCTCATCCGAATTGATACCTAAATTTTAATTCAAAATTTCCGAGACTGGTACCTAAATTCCAGTTCTCATTCCGAGATCGATACCTAAATTTCTATTCTCATCCGAATTGATACCTAAATTTCAATTCAAAATTTCCGAGGCCGGTACCTAAATTCAGTTCTCATTCCAAGATCGATACCTAAATTTTGATTCTCATCCGAATTGATACCTAAATTTCAATTCAAAATTTCCGAGACTGGTACCTAAATTCCAGTTCTCATTCCGAGATAGATACCTAAATTTCGATTCTCATCTGAATTGATACCTACATTTCAATTCAAAATTCCTGTGATTGGTACCTAAATTCCAGTTCTCATTCCGAGATCGATACCTAAATTTCGATTCTCATCCGAATCGATACCTAAATTTCAATTCAAAATTTCCGAGACTGGTACCTAAATTCCGGTTCTCATTCCGAGATTGATACCTAAATTTCAATTCTCATCCGAATTGATACATAAATTTCAATTCAAAATTTCCGAGACTGGTACCTAAATTCCAGCTCTCACTTCGAGGTCGGTACCTAAATTCCGACTCTCTTTCTGAGATCGATACCTAAATTTTGATTTTCTTTCGAATTGATACCTAAATTTCAATTCTAAACTTCTGAGACTGGTACCTAAATTTCAGCTCTCATTTCGAGACTAGTACCTAAATTCTAGTTCTCATTCCGAGATCAGTACATAAATTCTGATTCTCATCTTTTTCGAGGTCGATACCTAAATTTTGACTCTCTTTCGAGATTGATACCTAAATTTCAACTCTAAATTCCAAGGCTGGTACCTAAATTCCAGTTCTCATTCTTTTCGAGGTCGATACCTAAATTTCGACTCTCTTTCGAGATTGATACTTAAATTTCAATTCTCATCCCTTTTGAGATCAGTACCTAAATTCTGATTCTCATCCTTTTTAATCGACACTTAAACTCCGATGCACACTCCGAGGCTGGTACCTAAATTCTTGTTCTCTTTGTAATCCCGAGATTGGAACCTAGGTTTCAATTCTCATTTCAAATCCAAATTTCCTCAAATTGATTTTAAATCAAGCTTCAATTTAAATTAAAACTCAAAATATAAACTTACACATCAAAACTTGAACATGAAATGAAACAAAATCTAAATTAAATTCCCCAGATCTTGTGATGTGGAGTTCACCTCCTTTTCCATTCCCCAGCGAGAGTTCAGGAACCTCCGGTCTTGGAAATATACCTGATACTCCCTAACGGAAATTCTTCTACTTCGTCCTAAGTTTGTCACTTGGACATCTGTGTTGGTTTTGTTGATCTTTTTGGTCAACGCCAATACACGCGGTGTGCTTGGTTAGCACACCACACCTATTGGGGGTCCATTTGTTGACCTCATTTTTGATGAGGTCTTTTCTTCTCTCTTTAGTACTTAGGATTTAGCCTTAGGCTTTTCCTTTGACTATCTTAGAGGACTAGAAGTGGAACCCACCCTTTAGAAGTTTAAACACCTCTTGACTCCCTGCCAGACCCCACAAACTTGATTGAAGACCCCTAATCACTTAGAGAGTTGAAATCGAAAGTGAAGGTTTAAAGGATGAGTTCCTCATAGGACTCTTTGGCCTTGGGACTACCACAGGTGGCACGGTGCGGTGAGGGTTGACTTACACACTCACTACACTCATACTCTACACTCTCACACACACAATCCAATCCTAAAACCACACACATACCCAACTTGACTCACTGACTCATGTAGGTAATTCATATGGATGGACCTTAACCCCCAAGCCCACGGTCGAGAGGGTTAGGAACAACATAGTGAATGCCTCAAATGAGTCCTCTCATGGCTCATATAGGAATAATATGACTTCATGGATCAACCAAAGTGATTCCATTTCACTCATATTTGATCAATCTTCATTTTTCCAAAATTTTAATTTTTGGCCCCCAGGGCCCCAGACCCACCTAACATATCAAAAGCCCTTAAAATTGCCCAAATCCTTCAAAATTTCCAAATCACCCAAAATTCCCCAAAATTAACCTTGAACACTTCCTCACCAATCAAATTGATCATACATAGCCAAAAATACCAAAAATTCCAAAAGTATCCCCCAATACCCTCCAAATTACCAAAATGCCCCTCTTGACCCAAAAATACAAAAAATTTAAAAAATTCTCAGAAAATTCCAGAAAATCCCAAATATTACCAATTTTATTTTGTCCAACTACACCATGGGCTAATTTTGTCAATTTACCCCACTTTTACCAAAACCCCCAATTTAGCCCGATCTTAGCTCAAGTGAACCCGATGTCGAACCAAACCTACCAAATTGACCCGATTTTGGTCCAATTCAATTCTAAACTTCAATTTAATATCCACAATATCAATTTAGATAAAATCCGAGTCCAATTTGATTGACATTTGAATCCAATTTCACTTTTGACCTTAAAGCCGATTTGGACCCATGACCCAGACTTAGCCCGAGCCAAACCAATTCGACTCGATTAACCCCAAACCTTTTCTAAACCTTCCCTAACATCCCCACAAACAAAACACTAACATAATTTGCCCAAAATTTGGACCCAAACCCCACATCACTTTGGATGGGGACTTCACCGCCTCTTACAGTCGATGCGAATGATCCTCCATCGGTCCGAATCGGCCATGGGGAGGTGAACCAAGCCCATTTCCATGGGTTGACCAAACCAAGTGCAAAAGAGCCACCTCCCCATTCCATTTGAATCGAACCACTTTACACATGTCGAAGCTTGATTGAATTCACCAACATCGAGCCACGACTCACACTGAACACGAGGGTGACCCATGCTACTGCCGGCCGCTGCACTGGATCGTCGGAAAACACCATTGCCGAGACCTTGGGAGGAGCCAGAATGGAATTCCACCTTGCTTGAGCTGCCTCACTCCAAATGGCCATTGCAGCTGTTCTTCTCCTCACCGGAGCAGCTGATCCTGACCCTTAAACCCCCACAGGAGGCCCTCCAGGCCTCTCTGATTTAAACACCCCCTCCTCTCGGCGAAAGAGGTGCTTGGAAACAAACCATAAAGAAACTGCGCCAAAATCATTTCGGACTCTTCCCCACACGGAGAACTTGATCCCCAGCGAAATCCCACTGCCATTTCCTCTGCGTGAGCTCGATTTCGGAGTTGAAATCCAAGCCGAAAACCGAGAAACTTCACCACGGTGAGTCGATCCTCGAATTGATTGACTCTGCACCTTCACCGAGACCGAGAGGAGAAGTTTCCGGCAAAAGCCCCCTCACCGAGCCCGGCCATTGCTTCCGGCCTCCGAAGCTTTGTGATCGGGCTGTGGTTGCTTTTGTACCTAGGCGATTCACCGGGCCGAGGACTTCATGCGGAGCTTGCTTGGACCCGATCGAAGGTGACATAGCCCTCGGATTGAAGCTTCACTTCTGCGAGCAAAGGTATGAGCTCTCTCCTTCTCCCGAGCTTCCGGAGATTCTCCGTTTAGTTTGAGTCGATTTCGATGCATGTTTACCGTATGGATGTGTTCGTCTCTTCGAGACGAATCCATAGAGCATAAGAACACAAAAATTCGTTGAGAATCGAGTGAGAAATTAGGGTTAGAAGGTCGACGGTTACGGGTTCACACCAGTCGTAGACGATGACTGGGAGCCGTTGGATCGCGCGTGTATCGAGCGGATGGTCAGGATTGCGCCGGACGGAGCAACGGGACATGAACCACGGGCTGCGTGGCATCCCAATCAGATGGCGGCGCCGAATCAAGAGGCGACGCGTGGAGCTTCGGAGGCGCCGAGGTTGAGTCAGCGCCGCGTGGATAAGTAGGAAAATAGAGTATTTTTTATTTATTTAATTAACAGAACTTCAAAAATTCATAACTTTGTGTAGAAAAATCCTAAAATTAAAATAAAAATACCCTCTTGCTCAGTGAACAGATGAGAATAATGTGAAAAAGAAATCAAGTAATTTCAGTAAGTATTTTATTTTTAATGATTTATTTACTCTCTGCATTATTTTAATTCTCCATTTACATAGGCAATTCACCATGGCATGAGACCATAGGGCTTTTAAAGCCTCTGAACTTGGGAACATTCCCTGAATTTTCCAAGGTCAGAGGCCATCCCTATGAGAAGTTATTGATTTTCCAAGTTCATGTTACTGTTTTGAGTATTTTAATTTCAATAGTTAGCATGTTGAGAAATAAATTCTAGGAAAATTTGGTGGCGTTTCTAATGACCAGAGGAACCTAGGAAAAATGAGTTTTGAGTTAATTCACTTGGAACAACCCTAATTGGCCTAAATACCCAAAATTAAACTTTAATTAATTAGGGTTAACCACAAATCAAATTAACTTAAAAACAATTCTCGACTGTTCTCTAGGGATAGGAGAACACCACATAAAAATTTGAAACCAATTGAACTTGGTTTGATCCACCAAATGGGTTGATTAACCCCCTTAAATAAATTTGAACTTTAAAAATTCATAACTCACAAAATACTTTTCAAAAATTCACAAAAAATAGTTTTAGAGCTTCTCTAATATCAGAGGAACTTAGGAAAATTAAAATTATAATTTTCTAAAAAAGTTGATTTTTATCATTATTTTAATATTTTTAATAATTAAAAAATAATAAAAATCATAAAAATATTAAAAATCACCAAAATGTCACATTTTGAATTCTAATCATTTAAGAACAAACAAATATTTTTCTTAAGTCCCTAGGCTAAGATATTGAATTTTAAAGGCTTAATGTAATTTTTAATATTAAAAAAATGTATTTTCCAACCTTTTCACTAAAATAATTCTAATAAATCAAAGAAAAATCAGAAAAATACAAAATTTATTTCTCTAAACTCCTTGAGTTCAGAGAGATCTAAGAAAAATATAAAATCTATTTTTCAACTTTAATTTTATTTTAAAATTAATTAATGCTCCAAAACTCAAAATAATTTTTATAAATAAAATATATTTCAAAAAATCACTAAAATTGGTCCAAATGGTCCCCTAGTCATTAGAAATAACCCATAATTTTCTTAAGGACAAAAACATTTCCTTGGTCATGTTATTGAATTTTCCTTGAAAACTCCTATTTTCCATTAAAAATAATTACATAAAAAAATTAAAAACTGAAAAATCACATTTTCTCCTCTAATGTCTTAATTGACATGTGAGTAAGGTTGCATAAAAATTTTAAGTTCATTTGAGTTTAATTTAGTGAGTTATAGAATTATTAAGCTTGAAGGGTAAAAAGGTAATTAAAAATTTCAACCCTTAATTAAAATTTTAGGATTAATCAAAGGGGAGGGTAAAATATTTGATTTTAAACTGATTTTGGATGATTGAAACTTAAATGTTTAAGGATAGAAATCTACTAATCATTTCAAATATAATTAAAATAAAACTTTAATTAATTAATTAATTGAAATTTTGGGAGAATAATAGAAATTGGAATTATTAAAGTAGGGATATTATTTAAGAGGATATTTACTCTTTAATTTAAAAATCCCTAAATAAATCACTTCAATAATACTTAAGTCTTAATTAAAAAATTAAAAGAATAATCTCAATTAAATTAAATTAAAAGAAAAATAAATTGAGATCAAATTAAGTTAAATTAAACTAAATTAAATTGAATTGAATTAAATTAAAATTGAAAATAAATTAAATCAAATTAATTTAAATTAAATTAAACCAAATTAAAAATTAAATTAAATCAAAATTAAATTAAATTAAATTAAATTAAGATTAAAATTAAATTAAATTAAATTAAACTAAATCAAATTAAAATTAAATCAAATTAAAATTAAATTAAATTAAATTAAATCGAAATTAAATTAAATTGAATTAAATTAAATTAAAATCATTTAATAACAAACCTAAATGAAATCATTAAGAATTAAATCTAAAATGACTCGAACAACTATTCGAACTTAAACTAATTTTTTATAATTAAGTCAAAATTAAAATTAAATCATTAAGTTTAAATCATGAAAATACTTAATAATTTGATTTTCCCTTTTAAAACTCTTATTATTATAACTCTTAAATGAGGTATCGAGTGAAGTGTTACTTCACTCATAGGATAATCGAATGTCATAGTTCACTGAGCGAGAGAACAAAACTTAAACTCCTGGATGATTAATTCACTTGTATAATTAAATTCTCTTGGACTTAAAACAATCCTAAAGGTATTGAAAAGATGTTTAAGACTCGTCTTAAGCACTTCCTCGATATGATAGGATGTTTATAAGAACAATTGAATTTAATTGTTTCTTTGATGAAGAAAATCGTCCTTAAACCAAACACAAGAACTTAGACGTCATATGAGATGATATGCTATAGGATTAGGACTTTGGTAGACAACCAAAAATCTTTCCCTTAGCTTTACCTAGGTACTTGTTGGAATATTTAAATGTCTTAACATGTGTTTTAAGTGCGGCTTGGGATGACGGGAAGACCCTCAGGGTACGCTTTTATTTTGTTGCAATTTACTTTATTGCAATTTACTTACATGCACTGTACTTTACTTTTCTTGCATGATAAACAACTGTTGCATGAAAACCAAAACCTTTAGGATAGTCCCTGAATTGAAACCAAAATTAAATTAAAAATCATTACAAGATAAAATTCACCGCCACAACATTTCAGAATATAAAACAACTCAAAACTTAATCACAAACAGAACAACAAAACTACAATTGCAACTAAATTAAAACGTCTCGTTAAATGATCGGGAATACCTCGGATGATGTAACCCACGTGTTCCTAACGGGATTTCCCAAGGTCTAAATGAAAGTGTGGAACTCATTTAGTTGAGTTTAGCAAATTCATACGGACTAAGTGAATTCGATGAAAATAACGGTGCGGGATGACGGAACCAGTGGGATCTTAATCGGTTCTGTTTAAACAACTTTAAGATTTGTTTTAATTAAAATATTAAAAACACTTGGACTTTAAGATTTCTAAAACAAAACACTTTTCTCATCTCTTGATTTTCACCTTCTATAACTAAACCTCTGCAACAATAAGGATCTCAGAGCACGGTGGGCAGCACGATCATCTTCGTCAGCAAAACAACTCTACATCAGCTAAACATTCCTAGAATTAAACAACAAAGCCATAGGATTTCGAGGTAGTTTGCACTAGTGCGACATAAATCCTCGACTCTTAGTTAGGCATTTGCATGATCATGTCATGTAAATTAAGCCACTAACCGGTCTTAGGACTCGAGTTAGTCGTTTGGTACGACATAAACCCTCACATCTTCGAAGTTTATTTGTATGATTTTATCATATAAATATAAGTCCAAATTAATTAAAATTGGCAAGATTGAAATATCGAGATAATATTAGGATTTTCTTAAACTCGAAGCAAACAATAGGATAGTTTGGGAAGTTGCCAAGATTCTTCTTGGATCCTCAGCTTCTCCTAATTCTCTTCCTTTGGATTCTTGAAACAAACTGTTCCAAACTTGATCTAATCCATTTCGAAATTTCAAAAATCCAATTCTTTGAAAACCTTAAACTTTGAAATTCTTGAGAGCAAAATCACTGATCATTATCGAGAGTTTTCTTAAATGATTCACTTCATTTAAGATGTAATTAACTATAGGGACTTACCCTTATAGGGAACTTTAAGAACCCAGGTAATATAAACCTTGTTTTAAATTCTTTATATTAAGTAGGGGAACTTGTCGGCTTATAAAATTGGTTCGTAGACCAAACGGATGTCACAAATCTTCTAGGTTATTTAATCGAGCCCCATCATTAAGCGAGTGTGTACTACTCTCCGGGATAGATATACGAGTTTGTGGTGCGGTGCTCGTTTATATAAACTGTTCGGGATGTGAGATCAGTTTATTTCATATCTTAAAATTTTCAAATTTAAAATTATTTTCAAAATCAAATACTACTTTTCAAATTATTTATCTAAATTAAATTAAAAATTCACCTACAATTTCTGTAGGCGACCTCTTTTTAATAATACAACACTCAACCTAAAAATATGCCGACAGTGCAACATAAATACTCAAATTCTCTTTAGGCATTTGCATAATCATGTTATGTAATTTTAGCCCTAACACGTCTTAGGACTCTGAGGTTGCCGTTTGGTACGACATAAACCCTCACATTTTCCAGGCTATTTATATGATCATATCATACAAGTATAAGTCCTAATTAATTAAAATTGGCAGGATTGAAACATTAAAGAAACTCTCAAATTGAAGCGAAATAATAGGATAGTCGCGAAGTTACCGAAGTTCGTTTCGGGTCTATGACATCCTCTACTTCTCTTCCTTTGGACCCTTGAAATAACTGTTTCAAATTTGATCCATTCCCTATTGAAATTTCAAAATTCAATCCTTTAAAACCCTGAACTTTGAAATTCTTGAAAGTGAAACCACTGATCATCATCGAGAGTTTTCTTAAATGATTCTCGTCATTTAATTTGTAATTAACTATAGGGGTTTGCCCTTATAGGGAACTTTAAGAACCCAGGTAATATAAACTCTGCTTAATTCCTTTATATTAAGGAGGGGAACTTTGTCGGCTTATAAAATTGGTTCGCAGACCAAACGGATGTCACTAATTTATTAGTTTATTTAATCGGGCCCTATTATCAAGCAGTATGTCTATTCCTTGGGATAGATACACGGTTTATAATGTGGCGCTCGTTTATATAAACTTTTTGAGGTGTGAGATCAGTTTGACTTCATACTTCAAAATTTTTCAAAACTTAAAACTATTTTAAAAAATCAAAATGTTATTTTCCAAATTATATATATAAATTTAAATTAAACACTCCGCCTAAAAAATACGCCGACAACTTTTCTGGCGACTCCGCTGGGGATAAGTTCCTCTCTCCATTTTGATCAGATCGTTTTGCTTTCGTAAATCGGTAGTGAGTCCATACCCCTAGTGGATCAAACTATCATTCCTTTCGTTAGCATACCATGTTCAATTCTACCTTGAACGGGTACAGTCAACTCTTCTTGGATTTTGGTGCCACTGTTTAGACATCCCTAAACAGAGAGGTTCCAGAATGCTTTTGTCTCTCTGAGGTGGGGTGGACCCCCAATAGGTGTTAGCCTAGGACTGTTTCGTCGAGATGAGAGTCTTGTGAGGTTCTCCCTCCCTTTCCGGTGCTGGATCGGGTCCTTTACCTTCCCTAACTCTTTCTTCTTTAATCATTTCGTTCCTAAGGAACCTTTTTAACTATGAACAAACGAACTAAGCGAACAAATAAAATGAAAAATGAGATACTTTGTAAACCAAAACTAAGAAAATGGATAAGAATGTGTTCGGACTCTGTTTTTTCTTTTTCATACTAAGAGTTTTATGACGGAAGGAAGCATAGTATGGAACTGACATTCATAATCTACCCTGCAAAAGATGTCTGCACCGAAGCTGATTTTCTCCTTCACTAATGGATCGGACTTGGCAGTCAGCAAGGATGAACAGCCTAACGATGTGATCATTCGCTTCGGACAAGGATTCGATAACACGGACATCAAGTTCACAGATATTACTCTCTTCGCGTTAATGGCCAAAGTACCAGAAACCGTGGAACCCATAATTGAGTTCAATCTGAAGTCGATGCAAAAGTTTCCTCCCCTGCAGAGGGTCCCAACTGAGGAATACACCGCTATCCATAGGAAACTAGCTTCCACTCCTAGGACTGTTGTCTCTACCCCCACAGGTCTGGTCATCACTGCACCTACCCCCGCCAAATGAAAAGGGAAGGAAGTCCAGATGAGTGATGAACCCACTACCGTGGAGGGTACAACCTTTGCTGCAACACCGTCCGTCTTCGAGATCGAGTCCAGTTCAAGGTTTACACCCTTAACCCAGACACAAAGAAGGAATAAGAACAGAAAGATTGCTAAAATCAGAAAGACCAGAGCTGCTGAAGTTGCCATTCCTGAAGAAATCCCAAAAGAGGAAGAAGAATTGACAGAGCTTTCACCCCTGTTGGAAGGAAACAGATTTTACCCACTTTCTGTCACTCCTGAGGAAGAAAGTGCTCAGAGGATCGTTGACGTGTTACCCCGACCGACATATTATGATCGTAAAGAACAGAAGACAAGAAGTACGTCCCTTACTCAATTGCGGACGATAATTGAGAAGTTGGCAAGAAAGGATAATTGTTCAGTGTCTGAGATTCTAAGAAGAATGGGAAGAATACCTGCCAAGGCACTTCTAGGACCGAGGGTGCTTCCCCTACCATTCAAAAGGAACTTCTGCCTAAGAAGAGGAAACTAAGTAGCAAGAAGTTACCTGCCATGGTATCGAGCCTGCATCTTAGTAGGCACACCACCTTTCAACCTATCGCTGATGAGCCATCCTGTTCTAGGCACCAAATTCCAAAAATGATAGTGTGGGGACCTAAAGTCGCAGAGCCAATACCGGTAGAGCAGCCAGAAATGAGAAGTTCTGATGCTGAGTCTAGAGCCAGAAAGAGTGCTGCCGTTTCAGAGACAACTCCAAAGGACAAGGTTCATTGACTACAGTCTGCCAGTGGTAGGGCCATCAGAGGAAAGTCACTCGAAGTTGCTTTTAAAAATTTAAGGTCGAACATTCAGCAGTTGGCCAAAGAGCGGAAAGAAAGATCAGAAAATGAAGAAGACTTGTTAGAATTCATGGATGAGGATTTTGCCGAGATTGACGTTGTCGAAACCTGAGCGTCGTCAACTTTGTTAGGAGCTCCAGCAGCTGCAGAGGGAGATGATCCAGAAGCACTGAAACTACGTATGCGGGAAAAGGATGATACAATTTATCGAATGGAAAAGAAGATGGAGGAAATGGCGACTGCTCTAGCCACGGTTCAAAGTCAGCCTCAACCTCAAAAGTAAACGCCCCTGGAGGTCATTCTCATTGCGGAAGGAGGAAATGAAGTTACATCAGTCAATGGAGATGAGCAACCGAAGAAAGATTATGCGCAAAGCATGATACCCTAAAAGGACATTAAAAACATGGTGAAACAGCAAGTGCGAGAAGCCTTAGCCCAGTCCAAGAATGGAACATTCATTCAGACGGGTAGACCTTACCCCGAAGAATTTGATGTCGTCCAAAACCCAAAAGCCTTTGTACCACCTCTGTTTAAGACTTTCGACGGTATGGGAAACCCCTGGCCACTGGTGGGAGCGATGATTTGCTATTTCGCCAGTTCGTCAGCAGCTTGTTAGGGATCGCCTTTGATTGGTATGTAGAGTTACCGAATGGTTCGGTCGAGACTTTCTCAGAATTAGAAAATATTTTTGTTAAACGGTTTGCTGGGGCTCAGCACCAAATCACTATCGGTGATCTTGTGGTCGAGCAACAGAAACCAAACAAAATCTTGGTGGACTACATACTTCGATGGAGGAATCTAAGCATGAAGTGTGAACCCTAACTTCAGGAACAGCATGCAGTCGGTATCCTGCTTAAGAGAATCCATGGCCCGGTAGCACTTCTCCTCAAAGGATTCACAATTAAGACTTTCAAGAAGTTACTTAGTAAGACCAGGAGCTTGCAAGAGAAAGCAAAAGCAGCTGAGTTTCATCGATAAAGCTGATAAGAAAAAGCCAATGAAAGCATTAAAGAAGAAATCTGGAATCGTTGCGGCAGTGGATAAGGGTAAACAACCAGTGCAGATATGGTCGGAGAGGCCGTATCCAAGTTATCAACCACCGCAATGAAATTATCAACAATCTCAGCAGAGTTATCAACAGCCTCGACCGAGTTATCAATCGCCGCAGCAGCATGATCAACCGTCACCTCGCCTAACACGGGCCCTGAAGGATCTTTTCAGTAAGGAATATCCTTCAAGACTGAAGCAGTGGCTAAGATGTTCCGCATTTTGAGCAAGATGCCTGACTTTCAGTTTTCGGAGCCCAGGAGACCGGAGGAAGTCGACAAGAAAGATCATCCAAGTTACTACCCGTACCATAGGATGCTCAGACACAAGATAGAAGACTGCTTCACCTTCAAGAACTGGCTCGAGTATAACCTCAGTGGAGGGAACATAACGATCCCGAAAGAGTACATGAAGGAGCCCCAAAAAGGAGGTTCCGTTAATGTTATTTCAACAGATCGTATTATTTTGATAGACCTGTACACGACCGATGATGGCTGGAGTACTGTTTGGACGAAGTCTTCAAAGAAAATTTTGGATCACATCCAAACCGCTTCGGTACGCGCTTCAGTTCAAAGTTCAAAACCCACTAAACCGACACTATCGATTATGATTGAAGAACCACCCTAGAAGGAGGAGAAGATCCTGGAAGAAGAGAAGACTGAGGCTCCGAAGAGTAGAGTAGGGTCTGCTTATACTAGGATTGTTATTTCTGATTTAGGGGAGAAATCCCTTGGACCTCTGACTCTGTATGATTATTTTTCTGCTCCTATAGAGTACTATAATGATAAGAGTTATGGTGTTGGCTACGTTTTTACTGTTTCTAACGATTACGTAACTAAAGACAACAAACCTAACCCGGATCTTCATTTCACTACGAATAAAAATTCTCAAATCATACAAAACCTCGACGACGGCGATGAAGGAGAAGATGTCAGCAAGAGCGGCTACGAAAGCCCAGGAAGCGACGAGTTCATTTGTGAATTCCAAGGAGCTCTGATTACAATAGAATTGGAGTTATCAGATTTCGAAGCAACTAGAGAAGAGCCAGTCGATCCGATTCAAGAAAAGACACTGACGAATTCAACAACAGATTCAGAAGAAATAACAGAAGTAAATTTGAGAAGTGGAAAAGTCCTACCCCCGAGAATGGGACCGAAAGATAAAGGAAAGCACGTGGTTTCTCAGGAAGAGCCAACCCCAGCGGAAGAATTTCCTATTCGGGAACAGGCTGAAGAGCCTATTAATAAAGTGGATTATAACGTGCTAGCCCATCTTCGGAAGCTACAAGCTAAACTGAGCATCTACGTCGCTCTGATCCTGTCAAAGGAGATGAGGGAAACTCTGATCAAAGCTTTACTTGATCTAGAAATTTGCTTAGCTCAAATGGCCGATATTTCCTTAGACGATGTTTGCTTGTTAAAAAGATAGTATGGTGTTACTTTCACGGACAATGACATACTGCTCGGGACAACTGATCACAACCGACTCTTGTACATTTCAGTCACTATCGGAAAGTTTATGCTCTCTAAGGTGTTAGTTAATCCGGGAGCATCAATCAATATAATGAACCTTCGGACGTTAGCATACTTGGAAATTGATTCTCGCGAGCTCCAAACAGACAGAATGTTACTAAGAGGTTTCAATCAGAAATAAGAAAGAGCTCTTGGATCGATAACACTATCAATAAGGATCGGCAATTTGGCAAGGACGACCGCAAAATTTCATATAATTGATTCTGAGATATTGTTCAATGCTCTATTAGGTCGACCTTGGATCCATGAAAACCGGATGGTACTGTCGTCTCTGCACCAGTGCATAAAGTATTATGAAGGAGGAGAAAAATAATGTATCAAAGGTGACTTGCAACCGTTCTCCGTGCATGAAATTGGAATTCACGAAGATGCTGCTTACTACGCACCTTCGAAGAAAACTATCTTCCCCAGAAATGCCACACCAAATGAAGAAAAAGAAACTTAAGGCAACGAAGAACATCAAGTTCTAGTTCAACAGTTACTCACCACTCCCTTACGACGAGATGGTGAAGGTTTCTCCAGAACTCGCACCCGAGGTCGAGGCCGGGGACGAGGTCGAGGAAGAAATAGTGAAACAGTTGAACAAAAGAATCTAGTAATTAATGTTGAGTGGGAGAGCAACTCTAAAGAAGAAGAAATCAAGAAGAAAGCAATAAAGATAAAACAAAAGAAACCTCAGTTCAAGATCTCTCTCGAAGATGAAAAGAACGAAGAATAAAAAGCAATGTACGAGAATATAAACCATCATGTTCAGACTATGATCCTAACCCCGATCTATCTCAGTAAGGTCGAGGGTATGGTGGTCAAGGAAGTACATGGTGAAGGTGCTAAACCGATTAAGTTCTACCGTGGTGCTTCTTCCTACAATATTGAAAATGATGCAAAATTGGAAGATGTTGCTGCATCTGAATTAATGGAATTACCTTTTGAGTGGTACTCTCCCTATGTTCAAAATTCAATGCAACGTGTTGTCTTGTCTATGCAGTGGTCAAAAGATCAATCACAACGCTTTGAAAAATTATGTAATAATGTCAGTCGGCCTCCCAATTCAAAGCTTGGTCTCGGATTCTGCACAGTAGGACCAGCTGACGATACATAATTTTGATTGGTTGTTACTTGTGAGTCTAATGAAGACTGCCTAGAAGCTTCAGATGATCTCGAGGACTTGCCAATCGGAGATACTCCGCCAGAATTTGAAGAAGAAATTAAATCTACAATAGACAAGTTAATGGAAGTTAACTTATGCACTAGCGAAGAGCCTATGCCGACCTTTGTTAGCTCCTTACTCAATAAAGAAGACTCTGAAAATATGATCAAGTTATTGATGGAAGTTAAGGACTATTTTTCTTGGATTTATGATGAAATGCCGGGTTTAGTTCCAGAAGTCGCAGTTCACAAGCTAGGAGTGGATCACACTGTTGTTCCAGTCAAATAAGCTCCGAGAAGACTGCGTTTAGAAATTGAACAACAAGTAATAGCTGAAGTTAAGAAGCTATTCGACGCTAAATTTGTCCATGAAGAACAATACCTGACTTGGTTAGCAAATGTGGTACCGGTCAGAAAGAAGAATGGTCAGATCAGAATCTGCATGGATTTCTGAGATTTGAACAAAGTGTGCCCAAAGGACGAGTTCCTGCTACTAATTCCAAAATTGATGATCGACATCGCTTCGACGCGTGAAGTCTTTTCTTTCATGGATGAATCATCAGGATACAATCAGATAAAGATGGCACTGGAAGATGAAAAGCTCACAGCCTTCAGAACGCCAGTCGGAGTGTACTACTACACAGTAATGCCTTTCGGATTGAAGAACGCAGAAGCAACTTACCAAAAAGCAATGAAGATATTTTTTTATGATCTCATTCACAACCAAGTCGAGTGTTATATGGACGATGTAGTCATCAAGGGCAAACTGAAAGAAGATCACATGTATGATTTGAGAATTGTTTTCGAGCGATTAAGACTAGTTAACCTTTTGATGAATCCCCTAAAATGAGCCTTCGGCGTCACCTCTAGGAAATTCTTAGAATTTGTTGTCAGACATCACGGAATTGAAATCGATCCAGAGAAGATTAAAGCTATCTTAGAAATGACGCCTCCCAAAACTTTGAAACAACTACGATCCTTTCAAGGGAAGTTGGCATATATTTGACGCTTTATTTCTAATTTGTCAGGAAAGTGTCAGTCTTTTTCTGCTTTGGTTAAGAAGGATGCAAAGTTTACTTGGGACTCTAAATGTCAACATGCCTTCGATGACATCAAACATTATTTAATGACACCTCCTATATTAGCAGCCCCAGTCTCGGGTCGACCATTGATACTTTATACCGTGGCTTTATACGACTACCTCAGAGCTCTGCTAGCCCAGGTCAATGACGAGGGCAAAGAAAACGCTCTCTAGTACTTGAGTCGTCATCTAATTCTGACAGAAGTAAAGTATCCTCCGATTGAGAAGCATTGTTTGGCCCTGATCTTCGCAGCACAAAAGCTCAGGCATTACATGCTTTCTCATAAGGTCAACCTTATTTCGAAGTTTAATCCATTGCAATACTTGATGACCCGTCTGATGCTTTCTCGCAGACTTTCCAGGTGGTCAATGATATTATTGCAATTCGACATAACTTTCGTTCCTCTTCGTGCCGTAAAGGGATAAGTCCTAGCAGACTTCCTCACAGCACACCCTTTACCGGCAGAATCGCCTCTCCACGACGACTTGCCAGACGAGCAGATAATGAGCCTAGAAAACCACAATGATCGACGTTGGGAACTGTACTTCGACGGAGCGTACTCAGCACAGAAGAATAAAGGATTGCAAATGATAGTGTTTGGTAAGGTAGGAATCAGATTAATCTTTTTAACACCGGAGCGGGGGATGTTAAGATACTCTTACCATTTAACAGAATCGTGTACAAAAAAATAAAGCAGAATACGAAGCCCTTATAATTGGATTGGAGTTAGCCATTCAATGGGGATAACGAACATCAACATCTACGACGATTCTCAATTAATCATAGAATAAGTTGCAGGGAAATACAAATTTCTTAAACCAAGACTCGAGCAGTACTTTCAGTATGCAATGAAATTGCTGAAGCAGATTCCGAACGTGACCATATACAAAATTCCTGTTTTCGTTCATTTTTCTCTCTTTTATTTTAGAAGGAGTCGCCAGCCTGTCAATCATCGTATACTTCCCACATTCGAATAAATCTCCCTCCCCGAATCAGATAAGTGATTCGAAGAGGAGAGGAACCGAATAAGAAGAGACATATGATAATGCGACAAACAAGAGAAAACACAAAAAGTGGAGAGCCTACGTGCGATAAACCTCACAAGGATAGGTTAAGAGTGTCGATATCCGCGAAAGAATGCCTACGTAGATTACCCATAACCAGAGAGTCAGGTGTAGGTGTCTGTTCTGGGGTCAAGAGCACTCCCAAGGGGACATATCCCACTTGGTTAATTACATCTTGGGGAGTACCCAAGAATACTCTCGATAAAAGGAGTTTCGCTTATAGTATCATGAACCTGGGGCAATAGGTACTCAAAAGAAGGTTATTCCGTCTGGGAACGCCACGATGCTTTCAAAGCTCGCGCTAGACTACAGGGAAGAGAGTGAGTCTCACACAGTCCCCGAATGGGCAACATACTCATCAGCATACGAGACCCACAGAATAACCTAAATCATCTCGATAGGGATATCCCAACACATCAAAGCACATCCGGGCCATAAGGGCAGAGGAAAAATCATCGTATCCCAAACGGGCGGTAGCTCATCGGCTTTGGGCCGTCAAAATGATATCAACGAAGTCAAGGAGGGAAAGGGCTCGACAGGGGTAGTCAAAGGAAGGGAGGAGTAATCCTGAGGGGTAGAGGTAGCCAAGTCGGGGTACCACAGATCCGTCATCCCAAGCTAGTAGGACCCTAAGTCTACCCGGCCATGAATGTAGTCGACCCAACACGTCCTGAGATCCCCGATGGCAATCCGTGAATCGCGTCGTCCACTGGGGACCTTGGTAGTACTAAGGTCAAAGGAAAGAAACTTTATCCTATGACTATAAGCTGGAGCTCCAAGAGGTGGGACTCACACCTGCCAAAGTGGCAGGGTTGCCTCAGGAAAGAAGAGAAAGGGAGGTTCAGCTACAAAGCTGGAAACGCTCCAAACAAAAGGACTTACACCCCGTCTGGGTCGGGGAGCCTTCTAACACCTTAGGCACCCTAGGCGCACTAGACAACCACCTATAAAAGTATGCTGGGCCAGTCAGGTTGGAGAAGCATGGGGACTCCTCCTCGGGACATGCAAATATGAATGCAGTTATCTAGAGCGGTCCTTAAATAATGTGGAGGCCCTATTAGTATGACTTGGGTGATAGCCATGCAATGCAACCCATTTAAAATCCAGCCCGAAGGCCATGCAAGAAAGTAAAAGCACATATTTTAAGATCTTGAATATTTTAATCCTAAAATTCATTTATCTTGAATATTTTATTAGGATTATTAACATATAAAGTTTATAATTTTAGGGTCCTTAAAGAGCCTAAATGGTATCATGAAATCCCAGATCACAGAAAGAAACAAGGAAAACACATGCAAGCATGCAAATATGTAATAAAAAGAAAGAAATAAAACACTCTATAATAAAATAAAAGAGGCCAAAATGCCGCTGGACCGGCGACATATCCCAGAAAAGCAGTAAAAGAGGCCAGACTCCACATATACATGCTCGATCCTAATTCTATACATCAATATGAAAATGCAGAATTAAGATACGGGGCACGAGCATCTGCTCCTGGTCCCCTCCACGTGGTTCCCGCATCAAAGCGCCTCGGAACCCATGCCCGTATCTTATTTCTGCTACAGGACTCTCCTAGACTCTAAAAGTACAAAGGAAAAGAAAAAGACTAAATCCTGCATGAAAAACAAGTGTTAGCGGGAAAGCTCACATGTAAATGACGTATTATGAGCCATGCCTTATAAGAGGGGGAGTTAAATAGCATCTGCAAACAAATTGTTAGAAATCATCACTTGCTCCCCCCATAGCGGTACATGTGTGCACATAGAGGCATGGCTGCCTGCAGAAAAACGCCCTAACACACTACCATACATATGAAGCATGCAATCACACAACAAGCACAATGAAAAAGAAAGATGTCTAGCTAGGGCAACCAATCCAGCAAAGAACAATAGCCAGACATCAAAAAGACTACCTAGCAACCTAACTCCTAGCCTAGCACACCATCTAACGAAAAGTGCACAAACCTAGTGCCTAAGTGCAGGGTAAGTCTAGGTATAGTATGACTTTGGCGGGATCGCCATACCGGCCCCGACCTAAAGATCCGAAGGATCTAAAGGGCGTCACTAAGAGGGGTGACACAAGTTAGATCCAATGGATCCTTAGCACAGTCATATTTGTGCCGATCCCGATGACTTAACTCGCATTGCTCATTGGGATCAACCCAGCAAGCAATGCTCGTTAAGGCATCACGACCGACACACGGTCACTCTTCTAACGAGTATGACAAGCCATCGAGGAATGGATAAGCAAACAGTCTTGTAAGAAGCCCACATTGTGACTGCTCGACCAAAGTATGAAGCAATCACAACGGGCATCCACAAGGATGAACACACATCATGCAAAGGAATACAATGATGCTACATGCAAAGAGGATGCACCAAAGTGGTGAGGGTGAGTATACCGTGAAGGCAGTGACTCAGAAAGAGTAGGCATGCCGTGAAGGCAGCGGCCCAAAGGATGGGTATGCCGAGGAGGCAGTGACCCGAAGGTGGGCATGTTGTAGCGACAGCGGCCCGGAGGTGGGCATGTCGCAGCGGCAGCGGCCCGAGCAAATGTGCAACACGAACAAGTCATAGTGCTTATTCAGGTAAACATACACAGAATATGATGCGACATGCAAGCATACCAACATGCACATGCATACAAACATGCAAAGTGATGCAATAAGTGGTCACATGCAAAAGAATGCAACAAGGTGAACCATGCACATGCAACACAACCCCAACGCTCGACGGCATGTCGTACTCGTCCTAACGACCTCACATAGGAACCTAAGGTTGACACTCTTTGATGTGCGGCATTGCCGCCTCCAGTTTTGGCGTGGCTATGTGGAGGGCTTCCCCTCCGATTTCTCATAAGGGAAACTCTCCACCTTTCGTAGGGCGGACTAGCTACAAAGCTTTTCCCGCTCTACAAATACCCTTATCTTATAGGACGGACTAGCTACAAAGATTTTCTCGTCCTCTAAGATCGAACTCAACTAATCCCTCCAAGGGAGATTAAGAGCGCCAAAACTGTGGGAAATTGGGATTCCGACCCAGCAGGATTAAGATCTAAAGCTCACAACAGGGAATCGCTAGGCTACGAATAGGAATTGGCCAACGCACAGGATTCCTAACTTACGACTCACTCTAGGTAAATCAACGATCCATCACATAGGCGGCTCGACCGGTCGACACATGTCGTCCGGTACCTCCACCCCACGTGGGCGATCGAACCCACGTGCCTAGACCGGACTAAACCTAGGGCCAGCTAAAGGATAGGAAAATCTCACCACTGTGACGGTTGAAGACGCGTTCTCTTTATACTGAAGAAGAGCCCACGTTTCCGGCTAACCGCCGATGATTCGATCCACGTGCCGACACATTTCACAATATGTACCTCATCGAGCATGCATGGAACGATAGAAAGAACCAATGAGGGCAAGAGGTCCGCTTTCCGGGGAATCTCGCAACAACAAACATGGAAAGCGGGATCGAGTGAGGTATGCAAAGTACCCAAAATAAATATCATAGCATATAAAAATATGCTGCCAAAACATACCTCTTCGAGAAGGTTTTGAGCGGATCTCTATATGTTATGACATCGTCGCCACCCCGGCGGCGACGAGGAGCTCTGAAGACGTCATCGACTAAAGTTTTAACAAGACCAGAAGATGGGCCGCACGAGCAAGAGGTTGACCTAAGACAATATTTGAAAAGAAGATCGCTGCGACGACCTCGCCGACAAAAGATTTTCGGTGTATCGTTGCATCTATATAGAAGGGGCGAGGGGCTGGAAGGCTCGCCGACGGTCTTCCGACAGGAAAGGTGCCGGAGGGAGTCCAGTTCGTCACAGACTCAGCACCAGCCAAGAAGTAGGCTTGGCGGGACGTCGTCGTTGAGGAGATAAGGCTGCAGGTGTGGCAGGCCTGAGAGAAAAATAGAGAAGGTGGCTGGGGTCTCGGCTAGCGGCTGGAGGAAGGATCCCGAAGGCGGCGGCGCCGAGTTTTGCCGGCGAGGAGAACCAGCGTCGGGGGAGGTGCCGGCGAGGAGAGAGAGGGAGCTTGGCGTGAGCTTTTTTCGGGAGCGGAAGGCAGGGAATGATAATTGAGAGGGAAAAATAAAAGAGTCGGGAGTGCTGTAAAAAGTTTTTAGGATAGCAGCATGCGTGAGAGGGGATTGATAGGATAATAAAAGAAAATTTAATATATTTTTTCTTATGCCTGAGAGATCAAAGAGGTATGCAAAAAAAAATATTTTTTTATTACCATGATGAAAGCGTGGGTACTTTTTATATATATTTATATATATATATATATATATATATATATATATATAGATATTGGTATATATATATATAATTTTGCTTGCCACATGCTATAAGGATGCCATAACAAAATTATATATATATACCAATATCTATATATATATATATATATATATATATATATATATATATATATATATATATATATATATATATATATATATTTTATATTATAATAACAATAATTATTATAATAATATTATCATCAATCACGCATTTTTAGCCCATACACGTCCTCGTGGTGAAATGAGGGTCTCCCCAAGGTAAAATCGACGTTCCGGATGCACTGGCGCAGTCTGTTTCATCACTCGGGATCGTTCGGGGCCGTTCGGGCCACTTTTTTTACTATCGGGCCAAAAACGATAATTCACGCATTTTTATCCCGCCCGCGAAGCCGTGGCGAAATGGACGTCCTCCCTAAGTAATTTCATCGTCCCAGACACACTCGCGTGGTCCGTTTCGTCGTTTGTGATTGTTGGACAACTTTTTCGATGATCGGGCCAAGATGAGCCACTTTTGTGTATTGCGCGATAGATAAAATTTGTCAATCCAATCGAAGTCGCCCGAGATTCAAAATGCTGACCGACTGTCGTCTAAGCAAAAGACAAAGCCTAGCAAAATGACTCTGGCTTCGTGCCCCTCAACACGCGTCAAAATATCTCAAATGAATGTCTTGCGCTATAGGGGTCAATACATGCATTAAGCAAGGTTTCCTGGCGCTCGAGCTGACATTCTACACTTGTGACATCAAAAATTGATGCCAACAAAGGACCCCCAACAAGTGTGTTGCGTCATTGAGGCACAGTGCACTTGTTGGAAGCTGCTCAATTTTTTATCAAGCCTAGGTTAGTGATGAGGCTACGCAACCTACGCGACCAAAAAGAGCCAATTATCTTAGGAAGGAAAAGCCACGATAGCCATGTCCACTCCTAGAGGGATGGGGAGGAATGCACACGGGACTTATATCCACCCCGACAATGGGTTCAGAGGCCGTAGAGGCATGACCCATAAAAGTGGTTCAGAGGCCGAAGAGGCATGACCACGCCCGGTAGGTTCAGTGGCCGTAGAGGCATGACCTACAAATGAGTTCAGGGGCCGCAGAGGCATGACTCAACAATGTGGTTCGGGGGTCGTAGAGGCATAACCACAAAAATACTGAGGGGTTAGACCCTCGAATGCCTACGCTTCATCAATGAGGACTGTCGGGCTACACGTCGCTCATGTAAAGAAGGCAGGTTGGCTATGAAGCCGCCCGTCACTTTAATGAGGATTGTCATGGGCACTTATATCGCTCACTAAGTGGTAACGGGTTGACTAGATCGAGAAGGAATGCCGCAAAGTTCGCATCTGAGGACTAGTCAGCGTTGATCAGTTAGAAAGGAGAGCCATAGGACTCTGATCCCTCCTGCGAACTGATCGAGGTGCGTACCTCAACACCCGCACTCCATCAATGAGGATTGTCGTATAGATTTTATGTCGCTCATGAGAGGAAGGAAGGTTGGCTAGAAAGCTGCCTGTCACTTTAGTGAGGAATGTCATGGGGCCTCACATCGCTCACTAAGCGGTTTACAGGTTGACTAGATCGAGAGGAGAATGCCATCGGTCTTCAATTCGCCTCTGATAACTAGTCTACATTGATCAGTCAGGAAGGAGAGCCATGAGACTTCTATCCCTCCTGCAAACTAATTGAGGTGCGTACCTCAACACCCGCACTCCATCAATGAGGACTGTTGTATGTATTTTACGTCGCTTATGAGAGGAAGGAAGGTTGGCCAGAAAGCCCCTCGTCACTTTAATGAGGAATGTCATGGGGCCTCACATCACTCACTAAGCGGTAACAAATTGACTAGATCGAGAGAGGAATGCCAGTGGACTTCGCTAACCCTCTGAGTACTAGTCCACATTGATCAGTTAAGATGGAGAGTTAAGTGACTCTGATCTCTCCTGCGAATTGATCGAGGTGTGTACCTCAACACCTGCACTACATCTTTGATGAATACTAAGAGTTTTATATCATCACCTCAGAGTGCGAAGGTTGGCTAGGAAGCCTAGCAATAAAGCTAAAAACATTGAATAATGTGATGTTCTTGTAAAAGGACCGACTAGAAAGTCGTGTGGTCCGAGAAACATCGAAGTATGTGGCTATAGAGCTGAAAATGTCAAAAGATAAGATGTTCTCATAATAAGGCCGACTATAACGTCGTGTGGCTGGAGGCACATCGTAGGAGATGGCTATGAAGCCATCAAATCGTCAAGAGACGAGACACGCTCGTGAAGGAACCGACTAGAACGTCATATGGTTCGAGAGGTGTCAAACACTAGCTAAGCAAAGCAGTCTAGCAATCCAAGACGGGTCTGTAAGGCCGAGCAAAGCGGTATTTACCGTACGCGACGTCATGATATGTGGAAATAAAGCTGAATATGTCTGAAAATGAGATGTTCTCATAGTAGAGTCAACTAGAACGTCGTATGGTTCGAATACACCGTAGTACATGACTATGGAGCCAAAGGATCGTCCGAAGACGAGACACCCCCATAAAAAGAACCGACTATAACACCATAAGGTTCGAGGGGCGTCATATGCTAGCTGAGCAAAGCAGTCTAGCAATCCAAAACGGGTCAGTGAATCCAAGCAAAGCTGTCCTCACCGTACACAACGTCATGGTATCATCGAATATCAAAATAGCAAGACCAGACACGGATCGGTTGACCATCTGAAGTACTCCTAACCAATGCATCATGTCCCTTGATGAGGTGAAGAAAATCAACCAAATCGAACACTGTGTCGAAGGAGGTGGATGAACAAAGCGATCCAAACTCATAGTACCTTACGGACCTGAGCGGGTAACTTTTACTAGAGAGTTATGTGGGTGTGAGAATACCCGGCTTAAGCATGGACTAATCGGACTAATTGAGGCTTCATCCTCAAGCTTCTGGGACTCCAACGAACGTGTCAAGCATCTTTGATTAAGCTTCCCTTCTCAGAGCAAAGGTATTGACCTCTTCTTCCTCCCGAGCTTCCAGCAATTCTCCATTTTGTTCTGTGCAATTCCAATGCAAGTTAGCCGTATAGATGTGTTCGTCTAGGCTAGACGCGTCGAAAGAGACCAACCACGCTTGATTTGGTTGAGTCTCGAGCGAGATTTTAAGGTTTTAGGTGGATGGTTCTCGGGTTGAACCAGACGGAGACGATGACCAGAGATCGTTCGACCGCACGTGTATCGAATGGACAGCGGAGATGGAGTCGAGTGGAATCGCGGAATGGAAAGTGAGCGCTGACTCAGATGGCAGCGCCGAATCAGATTGCGCCGCGTGGAACTTCTAATCTGCCTAGGATTAGGTGGCGCCGCGTTGGATAAGTAGAAAAATAGGCTTTTTCTAAATTAATTAAATACTTGAAACTTTAAAAATGCATAACTTTGTATAGAAAAATCCTAAAAATAAATTAAAAATACCCTCTTGCTCAGTGAACAGAGGAGAACAATGTCAAAAAAGAATCAAGTTATTTTGTTGAGTCTATGATTTTTAATTAATTTAATATTGTTCTGAATATTTTAATTCTCCATTAGTATGCACAATTCACCATGGCATGAGAGCATATGGCTTTTGTAGCCTCTGATCTTAGGAACATTCTCTAAATTTTTCAAGGCAAGAGGCTATGTCTATGATAAGTTATCTATTTTCTAAGTTCAGAGTCATTTTGTGCAAAATTAATTGTGAAAATTAGCATGTTGATCATAAAAATTTGGAAAAATTAGGAGAAGTATCTCTTGACCAGAGGAATCTAGGAAAATTGTAACATGGCTTAATTCACTTAAACAAACCCTAATTTGGCTAAAACCCCAAAATTTAAATTAAATTAATTTGAAAAAAATTACACATCAAAATTACATGAAATCAATTTTCCACTGATCTTTAGGTCAGAGGAATCCACATAAAAATTTCTAGCTGATTGGAAAAAATTTAACCCACTAAATGGATTATTCAAGTTACATAACCATTTTTTAAATTAAAAAAATTCATAAAACTCAAAATACATTTCAAAAATTCTCTAAATAAGTTTTGAGGCCTCTCTGATATCAGAGAAACCTAAGGAAATTAAATTAGAATTTTTCTAAAATCTTCATTTTTCACCTAATTTTGAATATTTTAATAATTAAAAAATAATAAAAATAATAAAAATCATAAAAATATTAAAATTCATAAAAATGTCACACTTGTTCCCTTAATCACTTAGGAACCAATCAAACATTTTTCCCAAGTCTCTAAGTAAAGATATTGAATTTTACAGGCTTAGGGTAATTTTTAATATTAAACATTGCATTTTCTAACTCTTTCACTAAAATAATTCTAAAAATTCAAAGAAAAATAAAAAAAAATATAAAACATGTTTCTCTGAGTTACTTGGGATTAGAGAGATTTAAGAAAAATACAAAATTTAATTCTCCACCTCAATTTTATTTTATACTTAATTAATATCCCAAAACTTAAAATAATTATAATAAATAAAATAAATCTCAAAAAATCACCAAAATTGATCCAAGTGGTCCTCTAGTCAGTAGGAACCTCCCCTAATTTTCCTAAGGACATAAACTTTACCTTGGTCGTGTTGTTGAATTTTCATTGAAAATCTCTATTTTTCACTAAAATAATTATATAAATTAAATTAAAATTTTTAAAAATCACATTTTCTCCTCTAATGTCTTAATTGACATGTGAGTGAGGTGGCATAAAAATTTCAACCTCATTTGAGCTCAATTTAATGAATTATGGGATGAATAAGCTTAAGAGGACATTATGGTAATTAAAATGCTTTAACCTTAATTATACTTTAGGCTTAACCAAAGGGAGGGTAAAATATTTGATCTTAATTTTCATTTGGATGATTGAAACTAAGGGAGTTAAGGGATAGAAACCCATTAATCATTTTGAACATTTAAAGAAGAAACCTTAATTAATTTAATCATTAAACTTTAGAAGTAAATTAAAAAATGAATTATTAAAGGTTAAGGGATTTTGACCCGGGAATATTCTTAATTTTCATTTGGATGATTGAAACTAAGGGAGTTAAGGGGTAGAAACCCATTAATCATTTTGAACATTTAAAGAAGAAACCTTAATTAATTTAATCATTAAACTTTAGAAGTAAATTAAAAAATGAATTATTAAAGGTTAAGGGATTTTGACCCGGGAATATTCTAATACTTTGAAATTCAATCCCTAATCAATGAATTAATCAAACATCACTTAATCTCTAGTAATTAAGTCATACCAAATAATGTTTGAAATTAAAAGGAATAATCTTGAAATTTTATAATTAAACTAAAAAAAAGCTTAAAAATACTTAAGTTAATGAAAGATGATTGAAAATCAAATAAAAATAACTTAAAATATTAAAACTAATTTGAAATTACCCATAACTAAGACTGAAACAAAATTGGAACATTAAGGTCAATTTTAAAACAATTCATAATCAAGGCATTAAAATCAAACTCATTAAAAGTTAATTCAAAAAAGAAAATATCGTAATTAAGTTACAACAAGCTTAAGTCATCAAAACTTAACTGAACCAATACTTTTCCAACTTAAAATAATCTGAAATATTTAAAGCGCTTAAAAAGACCAACTAAAACTTTATAACTAAAGTCACTTTAAACCATTAACTCAAACTCCTATTAAGAATGGTTAAATTCTTTAATGAACCAACTTTCCCCTAAAGGTCATCACTCTTATAATTGTTAAATAAAGCATCAAATGAAATGTCACTTTACTCATAGAATAATCAAACATCCTAGTTTACTGAGCAAGAATCAAAACTCAACTAAATTCTCGGATGTTCAATCCATCCATACGATGAAATTCATTTGGACTCAGAATAATCCCAACAGTGTTGAAAAGATGCTCATGACCCGTCCTAAGAACTTTCTCAATCTAATGGGATGTTTTAGAAGAACAATTGAACTTCATTGTTCTTTGGTGAAGAAAATCATCCATAAAACACACCTAAGGACTCAACTAGTGATAGGATTAAGATCTTGGTAGACAACCAGAACCTTCCCTTAGCTTTACCTAGGTGTTTTCTTTTAAAAGTATAAATGCTCTAACATGTGTTTCAAGTGCAGCTGGAAATGACAATAAGACCTGCCAAGTACGCTTTTATTTTAAAGCAAGTTATTTACCTGCGATGTACTTTCTTTTATTGCAAACTTGCACGTTAAACAATAATGCCACCCTACTGCGATGTACTTTCTTTTATCGCAAACTTGCATGTTAAACAACAATGCCACCCTAAATGAAAACTGAAACCTTTAGGATAGCCGCAAAACTGAACCAAAACTAAATTAAAAATCACAACAAGAAAAAATTCACCACCACAACATTCAAAATATAAAACAACCCAAAATTTAATCACAAACAAAACAACGAAACTATAATTACAACTAAATTAAAATGTCTCGTTGGATGATCGGGAATCCTTCAGATGATGTAGCCTACGTGTTGCTAACGAGATTTCCCTCGCTCTAAATGAAAGTGTTAAACTCATTCAGTTGAGTTTAGCAAATTCATTTGGACTAAGTGAATCTGATGAAAATAGTGGTGTCGGGATAACGAAACCGTGGGAACTTAATCGGTTTTGCTTAATTAACTTTAAGATTTGTTTTAATTAAAACACTAAGCCATCTCAATCTTTCAACCTCTCTGAACCAAAACACTTCTCTCATCTCTTGATTTTCACTTTTTAAAATTAAACCTTCTGCAACAACGAGGAGCTTGGAGCAAGCACAGTGGGCAGCATGGTCATCTTCAACAGCAAAGCAAATCTTCACCAGCTTAACCATTCCTTAGTTTAAATAACCAAGCCATAGGGTTTCGAGGCAGTTTGCCTAGTGCAACATAAATTCTCAACTTCTCTTTAGGCATTTGCATAATCATGTTATACAATTTAAGCCCTAACTCGTCTTAGGACTCTGAGGTTGTCGTTTGGTACGACATAAACTCTCACATTTTCCAGGCTATTTATATGATCATATCATACAAGTATAAGTCCTAATTAATTAAAATTGGCAGGATTGAAACATTAAATAAACTCTCAAATTGAAGCGAAACAATAGGATAGTCGGGAAGTCACCGAAGTTCGCTTCGGGTCTATGACATCCCCTACTTCTCTTCCTTTGGACCCCTAAAATAACTGTTTCAAATTTGATCCATTCCCTATTGAAATTCCAAAATTAAATCCTTTGAAACCCTGAACTTTGAAATTTTTGAAAGCGAAACCACTGATCATCATCGAGAGTTTTCTTAAATGATTCTCGTCATTTAAGATGCAATTAATTATAGGGGCTTGCCCTTCTATGAAACTTTAAGAACCCAGGTAATATAAATCCTACTTAATTCTTTATATTAAGTAGGGGAAATTTGTCGGCTTATAAAATTGGTTTGCAGACCAAATGGATGTCACTAATCTATTAGTTTATTTAATCGAGCCCCATTATCAAGCAGTATGTCTATTCCTCGGGATAGATACACGGTTTGTAATGTGGTGCTCGTTTATATAAACTTTTCGAGGTGTGAGATCAGTTTGACTTCATACTTCAAAATTTTTCAAAACTTAAAACTATTTTCAAAAATCAAAATGTTATTTTTCAAATTATATATATAAATTTAAATTAAACACTCAACCTAAAAAATACACCAACAATAAGCTTAAAATACTTCTTATAATCAAGTGCAACAATAACATGCACGGTGACTAATTTTTTCTTTAAAGTGTTAAAGACAGTGTGATAGTCCTAGACAATGCCAAAGGGGACATCTTTTTTCTAGTAAGTGGCAGAGAGTTTTGGTAATTTCAGAAAAGTCTTAAATGTATCACCATAAGCTTAACATGTCCTAAAAAGCTTCTAACTCCACTCATAGAAGTGGGTATAGGAAGTTTTAAAATTATCAGAATTTTTTTTTGTGTCGACTTCTATACTTCTTCATAAATTTTATGTCCCAATACAATCCCCTCATTCACTATAAACTAGTTTTTCTCTCAATACAAATCTATATTTTTTTTACTCACGTCTCCACATGACCCTAGCTAATTTTTTTAAGTAAGTATCAAGAAGGGTCAAAGGTAGAAAAGTCATCCATAAATAACTCAATTACCTTCATAATTAAAATATAGAAAATGGACATCATGCAGTGTTAAAATGTTTCAAAACAATTGCGCAATTCAAAAAGCATCCTCCTAAAAGTGAAAAACTCATAAAGACTTGTGAAAGTAGTCTTTTCCTGATCCTCTCAAGCTATAAGAATCTGATGACATCTCGAATATTCATCTAAAAAATAGAAAGAAGAGTTGACAACTATTATATCTAGCATTTGATCTAAGAGGAAGATGGAAGTGATTATTTCTATTTGACAATGTTTAACTTTCTTTAATCAATACAAATATGTCACCCAATGACATGTCAGTTAGGTATCAACTCATTTTGCTCATTCTCTACAACAATCACTCGTCTTCCTGGGTACACAATGGATTAGACTAACCCAAACATATTATAAGATGGGGTGGATAATGCTTGCATTGAGTCACTTCTTAATCTCCTTCTCAATTGCTTATTTCATCAGTAAGTTGAGTCTTCTCTGAGGGTCAGCCTTGGGTTTGTGGTCCTCCTCCATAAGGATTTTATGCATACATAGTGAAGGACTAATCCACTTAATGTCAGCTGAAGTCCAACCAAAGACTCTTCTAAATATCCTTAAAACTCATTAACTTATCTTCTTGCAACTTAGTGAGTTCTAAGAGTATTATCATTGGTAAAGTGGATGTATCCTCTAGATAAGCATACTTTAAGTGCTTTGATAAGGATTTAGTTCTAATTAAGGGACTCGTATATACATGACACTAAGGGTTTGGAATAGTCAGTGGTATGAAGAAGCTCAAAACTATCCATAAACAATGTAGGGCTTACTTTAAAAATTAAAGTTGATTCATCCTTAATTCATTTCTAACATCCTCAATCAAACTCTGCTCTCAAGGGTCAGCTTCAAAAATCTCTTGAAATTGGCTTCTAAGGAGCCCATTCATGAGATTTAGCATAAAATAAGAGTTAACTCCCAAAGAAGAAGGGTATTTAATAGATTTCAATACATGAATATCCTCCTTAGGATCACCCACCCTCATTGTCAACTCCCCCTTCTGAACATCTATCATAACTCTACATGTGGCTAGGAAAGGTCTACATAAATTGATCGAGATCTCATTATCCTCATATATATCTAAAACAATGAAGTTTGTTGGGAGGATAAACTTTTCTGCCTTGACTAAGACATCCTCTATAACTCCCCTAAGATAACTCAAAGATTGGTAGCCCAACTGAAGGGTTGCAGTGGTGAGCTGAACTTTTCCTAATTCTAACCATAAAAATAGACAATGACATGAGGTTGATACTTTCTTCTAATTTACATAGGGTTTTCCTAAAAATTTTTCTTCGATGAAAGAGGGAATGGTAAAGCTATCATCCTTAAGTTTTTGAGGAATTTTCTTCTAAATAATTACATTATACTCTTCAGTGAGTGCAACAGTCTCAAAATCTCCTAGCTTTCTTTTATTGTTCAAAATATCTTTATTGAACTTCACATAGCCAGGCATCTACTCTAAAGCCCCGGTAAAGAGAATATTGATTGCTAGCTTCTTAAACACCTCTGAAAATTTGAAAAACTTTTGATCGAACATGTGATTTTATGCTTTTTAGGAAATGAAGGAGGTGGACTTTCTGAGTCCTTTAAAGTGGGTGAGGTTGGTCTTCCAAAGTCCTTAGATGGTTTTTCCCTAGATCTATTAGGCTCAAGGTTGACTTGTATGTTGGGTTTTTGTGTAGAGCCCATGTAATCCAAGCAGCAATAATGTATTAGCACTTCTCGATCCAGAAAAGCTGGCACATAGGCGTTAGCTATGAGCTCATAGGTGCCCACTTAATGTGGGTGATAGAGGAGGGATGCATACGTGCGCCCCCCTTCCCCCCCTCCCCCACCCTTTGGCGCATAAGTGCATTGTTCTAGGCTCCGATACTGAGAGGTGGTTCCATACCCCAGCTTATATGCATATGCACCAGGGGCAGTTTTAAGTCTCGATTTCGAGCAGCTGTAAGGTATCTTCCTTCAATATTCTTCGATGAGCATCCCAGTGAAGATGAAGGGTGTCAAAAAATTGGATTTTGGTGATTTGACATAATTTTACCTCAGATCGGAGAGGAAAGATTGTGGAGCGAGTCCTACAAATCTTATTTGTGTGTGAAGAGAAAACCTATGTAAGTTCTTTATAAAACCTGTCGAATTTCATAGTGGAAATTTCTATTGGTGTGGCTCTGTGATTTTTTCTAGTTCTCGATATTTTTCACATAAATTCTTGTGTGCTTTTCTAGTTGCTTTGATTGTGCTTTTGTTTTAATTTTTGTTCTAGTATTTATCAAATTAGTGCAATCATGTTATTCCACTATGTGGTTTAGTCTCGATTGTCCCATGAACAGCTACTAGACGCACAATCTCCGGTACCTAAGCACATTTATCGTGGCACCTATTTTCCAAGCTCACGGTTTGCTGGTTGATTCGGGCGCCTAAGCGCCCAATCCTGGCGACAAGGTTCAAAAGCACCACTTTGCTTTCATTTGTAATATATTGAGCTCTATTTGCTCCTCTTCCTTGAATCGTATAACACAACTATAAAACCTTCCACTAAGTATATATAAACATATAAACATGGAGAATTAAGGTGAAAAATAGACACATTACATACATAGGTCACCTTCAGGGCGAGCAAACAAAAAACTCGCCCCTCCCTCCCACCCCTCCTCACCCCCACACATGAAATACTATGGGATGAGCGAGCAACCTACGATCAGATCTAGCAAATGAAATGAGCAACAACTAAGGCTGAGTTGGATGATATCACGACTGGCGATCTCCCCATGAGCCGAGATGCTAGCCCACACAAGCAACTAAGTCAACATGAGCAAATACATCAACACAACAACGACCAAAGAGTCGAGTCTGAAAAAAAATACTTCCGAGCCTACTAGATAGCGCATAAGATGCCATAACAGAGTGCATAGAGCGTCTAAGCAGGTAGTTTCATAAGTAATTTATGTAATCTTATTTTTTGCTTTACAAATTTTCTTGTCCTTATCATAGTTGTCTTTAATAAGGAGCAAGAAAATTTGAGAATTTAATATGTACACCCAAAAATAGTCGGCATGAATCTCGAGATAATCTAACAAACCATATAAATGGATTGATGATGAAAATGTGCAAAAAAATCGGTTATAGAAAGACACCATAAAGACTTGTAATTCTCATATTATAGCAGATATTATAAAAGTACACAATAAAGACATTTAACTCCCCTATTAAAGTAAGATTAATAAAAAAAATAATAATGACACGTAACTCCCCTATTAAAGTAGGGGCAACTATGCAATTTTAGACTTGATATTTCTTTCTCATATAAACAGACAGTCTATACTACGTAAAAAAGGGGCTCTTCTCTCTTAACTCTTCTGATGTAGGGAGAACATTCTCCCATTCTCATTCAACCTATAGTTTTGATTATAAAATGAGTCAAAGAGCTTGGAGCTACCTCAGTTTGCTTATACGGGGCAAGTTTTTGCGTGACATTTCTTTTCAATTTTTTGTCTTTTTCTTGTTCTCCGTTAAGGTCCCTGCCACTCTGATTCTTAGGCATGCCTCGTAGGATAAATTTGGATTCAACATATGGTATAATTCAATATATGGTTTTGCCTCTATAGAGAATCTATAACCAAGAATAAAATAAACCTTGTCCTTCCTAAATTGAGTAAATATATATATATTTTTATAATGCAGATCCAAAGCTTTAAAATCATTACTTTATCTTTAGATTTATTTTCAAATAGTATTTCATCTTTTGAGATGATATTCCTGCATGTGAATTGTGTTGACAATATATATGCTGACATTTCTTATTCAAGTATTAATACGACATTGAGAAAAATATATCATATTGAGAGATGAAAATATTATTCTAATACATTTAATTATAAAATAATAATTTCAAAACATAGAGGTTATGTTGCATGAGATTTTTCCCTGCCTAATTTGGGTAAGACCTGTTTTGTTTTATTTTGGAACGCATGTTTCTTATAGGGTAAGTTCATTTAGTTAATATATATTAAAAAATGTCACTCCATCATTAAAAAGGTGAATGATTTGTTTTAGAAACTTCATAAGAATAAGGTCTCTGAATAATGAGAGGTATATTTATGCTATAATAAAACTAATTGTTTATGTTGAGGTGAGCGACAAAAATTTTTAGAATTTATTAGACCTTCTATCTACGATGAAAAGCTAAATTGTATTCGTTGGCCCTAAAATACAAATACTAATTTGAATCTAAATCCAATACAAATAAATTATTAATGGTAGCATAGGATCTAAACTACTCAAACCTAATTATATTAAGCTTTAAGTGAAATTGTCAAGAGTTTGTTCAACTTTTTAAGTGAATTTGTCAAGAGTTTGTTCAACTTACTTCGATATAATTAATAACAAAACAATATATTTTAAACTTATATCAATATATTGTTATTAATTTAGACACCAAATTATAAATTTTGTCAAACCAAATTATCAACCAACAAAAAAAATAATCCTATAAAAGAAGATACATCACATAATAATCTAATTCCAATGAACTATAATACAAGTATATTTTGAGCAAAATAATAAATAAATAAATAATAATAAATAAATAAATAGTAATATTAAAATTAACTCTAAGCAAAGATTAGTCATACATAAGGTGGAGAAAAGGAAAAAGGAATGATGGGGAAAGAAGCTTACAACCTCCATTACATAGTCAATGAAGAAGATCAATGGTTTTCCCCTGACAGATTTAGTAGACGTGGAACAAAAGAGAGGAGTAGCGGCTAAGGTTTTGCTAGTTGCTAGGAATGAGAGACGTGCAGTAGGGTAGGAAAGGGATCGTATGCTTGAGGCTCGATGACAATGATAGTGCATAAGCGCAAAGAGAGGGAGAATGAGTGCTCTAAGTGATGGCTCAAGAGATGATGATGCCCCAATCTTCGATCTATCTTAAATTGAAGGAAGAGGAGTGTGAATATGTCAATACCGATCATGTGAAAGCTCGATCAAGATAGTGATAAGCAAGCAAGGGAAGGATCACTCAAGTCATGAGGTGTCGGTTGCAATTGTTATTGATTGTGCTTCAGTCTTGCTCTTTCAAGTTCAAATTCGTAATATTATGAAATGCTATAGTAAGAATATGAAACATAGACACTAAGAAGTTCATAGACTTCGTAAATATTAATAATGTTATGAGATTATGTATACTATAAATAAACAATAAGTAATTTTAAACTTAAATGATGATTTGATGGAATTGTTGCTAAGTCGAGATTTCCTAGCTCCGGGATATACCGTAATACACATTTTAGCTTATCATAATCCGATCTAAAAATTATTGTATACGGACATCGTTGACACCGTTCAAGTGGGCTATATTTTTATTATTTTACTTGAATCATAAATTTTTTTTTTTGATGAATCCAACATCAGATGTATTTCTGGCCAAATTATTCCATCCGGAGCACGTACGCAGCGTTGGGTGCGGATTTTTTGGGTATTGGATGGGTACTGGATGGATATAGATGGGTATAGATAGGTATGAATGTGTATGGATGTGTATTGAACGTTGGGTATTGACTATTAAATGAGTATTAGAGGGTACTGGATGGGTATCAGATGAGATGCGTGCGGATAATAATGGCTCGTATTTCTGTGTGAAGTGTCCGCATGCAATACGTTTTCCTCTCCCTCTGGCCTGAGTGACCTCGCAAAGTCAGCTGTTGACGTCTGTCCCCTTCGGACTGCAGTTCATGACCTAAATTCCGGAAGAAATAAGAGGCGGCAGTGTTATTAGATTACTAGAGCTCGATTGTGCTGAGAGGACGGTGGGGGAGAAGAAATGAGGAAGCGTGACTTGGGGATTCTTATGCTCTCCGCCTTTGCAATCTTCTACTCTCTGCAGGTTTTGATGAACGATGCCTATTAATATATCATCTACTATTTCTCTTTCGTTTTGCCGCTTTTTTTAGACCGTTCGGAATATGGATTTCTACTCAGGAATGGTTTTCTGTTACGGGCTAAAACCTTCGATCTCTATTTTTGCTGTTTTGAACTCCTCGAAATGCATTCTCATTCTCATTCTCATTCCCTTATCATTTTTTATTGATTTAGTTATTTGATAGAGAAGGAAGACGCTTCTCGAATAGGGAGATGATCTATTGATACGAGACAATTTTTTATAAAATTGTATTAATTCAAACTGGCATCAATCAGAATGAATGATTCAATGAAGCTTAATGAGATTGGATAGTTGTATCATGGCAAAGCATTTGGATGGATTGAAATATACGAATCCTAGCTTTCGTTTGGGGCAGCTTTTATACCTGGTTTTTTCATTATTTCACTTTTTAGACTGCTGTCACAATTTTGATTGTCTACACCTTCTTTTACTGTCTTAATTTTTTGTTTTATTGGGAGAAAAAAAATTATGGTTAGATCTGATAGAATACGATAACCGTGCGAAAGTGGTTGTCCGATTAAAATGTTCAAGTCTATAACTTTCACAACTTTTAAAAATCTATTTTCTCACAATTGTTCTAATGCTACTTTTGTAAACAATTGCAACTTCTCCACACAAATTCTTTGTATAGTGTTTTCCTTTGTATTAATGTTGAATCACTTTTGGCTGTTCTAGAGTGAATTATATATATCTACTCATGCAACTCTATTCGTCACACTGATAATGGGTTCACCGTACTAGTGGTTGCCTTAATAGTTTTGAATTCGGTATTCATGCATATTTTTCTCACTAACTGAAGATTAATTTATTTTTCGTGCACGGATCAATTGAAAACAACAAATTGCAATTGATAAAAGATTAGATTATGTGTATATTTTCTTATATGGCGTTAATCATCTCATCGATAAAAGATTGTTTATTCATTGCGTACTCAATCATGTACTCTTATGCACTCTGGCTCATGGACATTACCTAAGCTTTAAACTTCTTATGCACTGCTCACTTTGAGAAGAAATTGCGTTGGATATACTTAGCATTTTGAGCAATGTATGCCTTGTGCATGAGTTTTCTTATTTAACAATCTGTCATTATAGGCTTGGAAAGATATGAGTATGTGAGTAGTGCTGTTAATGAACAATTTTAATGGAATATTTGTCTCCAAGCAGATCCAAAGTGGTTGGAGTATAACCATGTCATTACCATTTTTTAATAATAGGAATAATACCCATGAAATTTAACTGTAGGAGAAGCAAGCTTGTGTGTTGTGGATGATATATTGCTTTTGGTTGATACAATGTTTTTTAGAAGTGTGATTGGGCAAAGGGAAGAAATCACATCATGAACAAAGAATAAAATAATTCAATGAGAGTAAAAGCCAAACATGGAATCAATTAATGGAAAGTGTAGACAAAGAAGGAAAGTTTTTATATGATTTTTATTGATCTTGCAGAGGCATATGACTTCTTGAAATAGTATTCAATTTGGTGGGTACTAAGGAAATACAATTTATGTGGAAGGCATTTTGAAGTTGGTAATGCAATGACTCGTTCTAGAATCTTTTTTTTTGATCAAGGTTAGAAGTTTTTGTGTAGGGACGGATAGTTCTCAAAAATAACAAGGTTACATCAATGATCAACATAAATCCGTATATTGTATTGGTTGTGGAGGTGCTTGTAGCATATATTTATCATGAGGCACATTTGCGTATCTTACTAGTTGATGACTCAGTCTTGATAGACGAGTCTTTTGTTAATGAATATGAAATGTTGAACAATAAAGAAAAAATGAAACATAAAAAGCTTACAATCAGTTGAACAAAAGCGAAGTATATCACTCTAATATTGCTAGATATTGAATCAATAATGATCAATCAAGAATTCAGATGTTTAAATAATAGCTAGGTAAGAGGGGTTTAGATATCTTGGTTGAATTGCCCCCCCAAAAAAAAGAGGCATCAATTGAGGAGATAACTTGTTAAAATTGAGAGCTGGTTGAGGCTAATATGGATGTATAAAATTGAAATAAGGTTGATTTTGTTTGTTTTATTCAAGTTTAGAAAACAAAAAAAGCAATAGCAATTAAGTTGAGAATACTGGGAAAGATCGTTCGAAAAAATGTTGATAGGTATAGACTTAGGGTGCGTTTAGGGCAGTTTGTGCTTATCCAGATAAGCCGCTAATCTGGAAAAGCAGACCGCGGGGTTCGACTTGCTTTCCGCGTTTAGTGTAAAAAACCAACTGCGTTTTTGGATAAGTTGCTCAAACGCAGTTTCTAAATAATGAGACGACGTTTTCAAGACGCCGCAACAACGAATAAGTTGCTCCAAACACACCCTTAGTTGGCTCAGGTGTGACTAAAGAAGAGAAAAAGGTTTGCCAATAAGATTGATTCATAGAATTTATTTGAAAGTGTGTAGGCAAATTACATGTGGCATAAATTACTTGACGAGAACTTATGAACGTATACTTGAATAAATTAAAGTGATCATTACATGTTACTCCTATGAAAAGCTAGTGTAGTAGAAGTTCACTAATTTGAGCCCAAATAGCTAGAATAAGGTAATGAGGATGACAATAACTCTAAAACCCTTTTTAACACACCTTATGCAAATTCTATTTAATGCTGTTAAGTCGTCATGGATTTTCCTGCATCGCCTCCTATCTTCTTTGAGCATTCTTTATTATTATTATTGTTATTATTAAATTTTGTGGTCTAGTTTTATGTTCTTTTATCATCTCTATATAGCAACATTTCATCTTTCTTTCTACTTTTCTTCACCTTCTTCTATCATGCTTTTCTTCGCCCATGTCGAAGAAAAAGTAATTCTTTAGCTTCTTTCACTCTTGTGTCATATTGAGATGCCATAGTATAAAGAAGATCACATTCTTCTATCTTTATTTAAATAGGTTAGCTAGCATGCCGGCTTCTCGTATTTTGAAATACATGAAGTAATCATCAGCTTATTAAAATATCTTTCGACTTGTTAATAAAGATTGAACATTTGCATGGTGTGATGAGTAGTTTTATGCTTCTGTTTACCATTTCAGGTAACACTTACTTTAGTGGATTCTGCTATAACTTGTATTCTTATTTTTTGCATAAAAAACATGAAATATTTTGTTGTTTATTTTTTTAGTTTGAATGCTTTTTTAGTGTTTCAAGTTGCATTGACTAAATTGCAAGTATCAGCGTAATCCATGCCAAATATTTTGTTAAAGTTATATTTATAAGAATTTGAAACTTCTTTACTCTTACCTTTTTAGCTCGTGATTTTTGGCTTATGGCGCCTTAATTCTGCCTCTACAATGATAAATCTTGAATTAATTGATCTCTGGTCATAAACATCACAACTGTCATCAATTAATATGTTCTCTTGTTTTATTGGGTTGTTCTATAACTAATAAATAGATCATTATTTCATTATGCACTAAACCTCCTGTGTGATATTAATTGTTTAATTACTATAGAACTATCTTGTTGTAGCATTTACAATCTACTTATTAAACATTAATGGTTGATTTAGGTTATGAATCAGTGAGATTAAACTTTAGTCTTGGTTATACGAGTGCCATTAAGAGAGAAGTATGACAGGTTAAGTGGATCTTTTGGGTAAATATTTAAATAAGACTTATTGAACATCTTCTTATATTTTGGAGTTCCAACTGATCTTAGCCATGTCATGAAACTTTCAAGATTGGTAAATATTGAAGTGCTTTAATATATTTCTCTCTCTTTTAAACTTTTACTAGCATGAAGGTGATCTTTCCTTTAAAGAGGCTTGGTTCCATGTCACTGACGAATACCCAATCAAATATGAAGCTGAGCGCCTTCCTCCACCAATTGTTGCTGATCTGAATGGTGATGGAAAGAGTGAAGTGCTTGTTGCGAACCATGATGCAAAAATTCAGGTTGGTTGAATTATTACATCTAAGATCATTTTGCTAATTTATATATTCAGGGAAAAACTTGAAGCCTAATTGCAAAAGAAGAAACATGTAGTGTAAATTTTAGTCCAATCAGTATCTATTATTGCATTTAGGTAGTTAGTCACCATTATGTTGCAATAAGACGGTCTATAATATTCACCTTTTAGTTATTATGAATGGTATTTTGGGTTTTGCTAAATTGACTACAAAGATTATAATTGTGTTATGCTATTATCTATGCAGAAGGAACTTTATATAAGGCAAATGCTTATTATGGAAAAATAATTCCAGTATGTCTAAAAGAATTCTCTTTTTAATGTTTACCAAAATGATACTTTTAAATGGATACTTGAAGTGTACCAGTGAAGATCCAAATCATATATATCTTCAATTTAATAATTTTTACATTTTAGTGATTTTTCTCAATGGCCAAATTGTTGCATTGAGAGTTTCTATGGGGTCCATGTGGGCATCTTATTTACAACTTTGCTTTTTAAACTTACACAACATTTTTGTTTGGCTATAGATTTCTTGTTGATTTATCAAAATTTATTTGTTGAGAAATTATTTTTTACTAGTAGATTTAGGAGTGATTGTTGTAAGTAAACTGATATATGAATTTTCAAAAGGAAAAAGTTTAGACATATCCATAATCTCCATAAAAATATGTTTTTTCCATTATAGTTCGATATTCACTTTTACAAACAGTTATAGTCACCCCAAACGAATTTGATTTCAAAGTACTATTAAACTATAATGAATCGAAAAATTGTTGTGTGATCTATTGATTTGAACGATATTGTGACTGTGGTAGTTGCAGAAAATTGTTGTTTGATTTTTAATTGGAATATACATACATACATACATACATACATACATATATACATACATACATACATACATATATACATATATACATATATACATATATATACATATATACATATATATATATATATACATATATATATATATATATATATATATATATATATATATATACTACCGTTATTTCCTCAATAGTTGGTGGTATCCGGGATTGTGGGATGCTGGCTTCAGTCATTGTCTACTGTGTCGATGTCAATATCATTGTTTGGAGTCGCCACTTTGTTTATCTATCTTATCACCCCAATATTCAAGAAATCTTATTTATTCAGATTATTTAAAAGATCCTTAGATGTTAAGAAATTTGAAGTAAATAAGGGCTGATAAGATAAATAACAGTAGAATAAGAAATGTCAGTGATAATCATTACAAATAGGAATTCTAGAATGCTTTATTCTAGACATTTTTATATAAGGAGGATCACATGTTAAATTTTGATAACCAGAGATTTTTAGATACGATATCTATTCTGATTTCTTAAATCTTCTATAGGAAGAAGCTCATATAGTTAGTTACATCTTAGATAATTAGGATTGTCTAAGAAAACTTCTTATTAATGTTAAAACTTGTTTTCTAAGAAATTTCAAGAACAAGGAAAGAAATATCAATGTCCAATTCTAGGGGTAATATATTTTTAAGTGTCATGTATCATCCTAAAAGTTTGGTTTTGTCAATTTCATTTGTTATGTTGGTTTTATTTTTTTAATTTTGTTGTTTGTCATTTTATTGTCATTTTATCTTACAGTTTATTATTTGTTTGGTGGCTATCCTAAAAGTTTAAGTTTTTGAGACTATCTTAAAAGTTTAGGTTTTGTTTTATTGTTTGTCATTTTGATTTTATTTTGTCAATGGTTTTTTGTTTTGTTTTGTCAATGTCATTGTTTTGATGTCGTTTTGGTTTTGTTTTGTTTTATTGTCGTTTGTCCCGTCTTTAGAATGTCGTTCTGCAAAACAGAGTTAGCATACTCTAATAACATACAAAGTAAATAAATTTAAAGCGGAACTTGTCTTCAACCTGCAAGAAAACAATGTCAGAAAAATGTCAATTAAGTTGTTAATTTAGTTGATTAAGCTTTAATTTTTAGACAATCTGGTCAGGATGTCCATGGCTCTGTCGTCTCAGGGTCGTCAGATGCCTTGATCTACTTAGTTCGAAAGGTGTTCAAACCGCGACCGGAAGACTCCTGTCAACACCAAGATTGCATCGTCCAAGAAATCTTCATAGATCAAGAACACTGGGGTTCAAGTTGCATTTGATGATCTTTGTTCATTAAGGTTTCATTTAAGTTTCAATGTCTTTTCGGATTTTTGGTTGGAAAATTTTAGGTTGTTTACGATTTATTAACCAATTAAAATTTTTCATGTGTCATTTTAATTGATTTTTTTTATCGGTTTTGATTTGTTTATTAAAGTCTAATGTAATTTGGACTTAAAGAAAGGATTCAAGTTTATTTAGATTTAATGTTTGTACGATCTAATTAAACTTGAGAATTTTAGATTCAGTTTTATTTGAATCTAATGATTTCAAGTTAAATCTAATATGAATTAGATTTAGTTATTTAGATTCAATGTCTTTTAAATCTAAAGGTTTTAGGAAATTGGACTAAGAATTGGTTAACTTTAGACTTGAGAGTTTTAGGTCCTGATGTCAGTTGGACCTAAAGATTTTGTTGGGTTTGATTCGATTTGGATTGAATGTTTAATTTAAGTTCAATGTAGGCTGAACTTTTGGATTGATCCTAGGTTCAATATGGGTTGAATCATAAGTTAAGGATTTTGACTTAAGTTTAACTTTGAATTGATTTTAAGTTAAAGGTTTAGTTTAAGTTCAATGTGATTTGAACCTAAGGTTAAAAATTTTGACTTAAGTTCAACTTTGGGTTGATCTTAAGTTAAAGGTTTGGTTTATGTTCAATGTGGTTTGAACCTAAGTTAAGGGTTTTGACTTAAGTTCAATTTTGGGTTGATCTTAAGTTAAAGGTTTAGTTTAGGTTCAATGTGGTTTGAACCTAATTTAAGTGTTTTGACTTAAGTTTAAGTTGGGTTAAACTTAAGTTTGACTTGAGTTAGGTTTAATGTGGATTGAATTTGAGTTAAGTCCAATGTAAGTTGAACCTAAGTTTAAGTTTGGGTTATGATCAAGTTAGGTTGATCCTATTCTTTAGGTTCAGTGTAGATTGAACCTAAGTTAACAAAGATTCAATGTAGATTGAACATAAAAGATTTAAGTTAAAGTTAAGTTGAACTTAAGTATAGTTAAGGTTAGGTTCAATGCATGTTGAACCTAAAAGGTTTAAGTTTGACTTATGTTCAAGTTGGGATGAACCTAAGTATAGTTTAAGGTTGAGTTCAATGTATGTTAAACCTAAAAGGTTTAAGTTTGACTTAGATTCAAGTTGGGTTGAACCTAAGTATAGGTTAATGTTATGTTTAATGTATGTTGAACCTAAATGGTTTGAATTTTAAGTTTGACTTAGGTTTAAGTTGGGTTGAACCTAAGTATAGATTAAGGTGAGGTACAGTATATGTTGAACCTAAAAGATTTAAGTTTGACTTAGGTTTGGGTTGAACCTAAGTTAGGTTAAGGTTATGTTCAATGTATATTGAATCTAAAAGATTTAAATTTGAGTTTAAGTTTGAGTTAGGTTTACTGTATATTGAACTTAAATGGTTTGAATTTTAAGTTTGACTTAGGTTCAAGTTATGTTGAACTTAAGTATAGATTAAGGTTAGGTTTAATATATGTTGAACCTAAATGGTTTGAATTTTAAGTTTGACTTAGGTTCAAGTTGGGTTGAACCTAAGTATAGATTAAGGTTAGGTTCAATATATGTTGAACCTAAAAGATTTGAGTTTGACTTTGGTTTGAGTTGAACCTAAGTTAAGTTAAGGTTAGGTTCAATGTATATTGAACCTAAAATGATTAAATGTGAGTTTAAGTTTGACTTAGGTTCAAGTTGAGTTGGACCTAAGTATAAGTTAATGTTATGTTCAATGTATGTTGAATCTAAAAGTTTTGAATTTGACTTAGGTTCAAGTTGGGTTGAACCTAAGTATAAGTTAAAGTTAATTAAACTTATTTGGTTAAGATTAAGTCTAATTTGGTTATAATTAATTAAACCTTATTTGCGTAAGGTTGATTAAGTCTAATTGGGTTATAGTTAATTAAACTTAATTTAGGTAAGATTTAATTGATTAATTAGACTTAATTAATGGTTAAGTCTAATTAAGTTAAGGTTAATTAAACATAATTTAAGTAAGGTTTAATTGATTAATTAGACTTAATTAATGGTTAAGTCTAATTAGGTTAAGGTTAATTAAACCTAATTTTGGTAAAATTTAATTGATCAATTAGACTTAATTGTGATTAAGTCTAATTGGGTTGAGACTAATTAAACCTAATTTGAGTAAAGTTTAATTGATTAATTAGACTTAATTAGTGGTTAAGTTTAATTTAGTTAATGTAATTAAACTTTATTTAAGTAAGGTTTAATTGATTAATTAGACTTGATTATTAGTCAAGTCTAATTGGGTTAAGGTTAACTAAATCTAAAGTAAGATTTAATTGATTAATTAGTGGTTAAGATTAATTTGGTTAAGGTTAATTAAACCTTATTTGGGTAAGGTTTATTGATTAATTAGACTTAATTGTGGTTAAGTCTAATTAGGTTATGGTTAATTAAACCTTATTTGGGTAAGGTTTAACTGATTAATTAGACTTGATTAGTGGTCAAGTCTAATTGGGTTAAAATTAATTAAGCCTTATTTAGGTAAGGTTTAATTGATTAATTAGACTTAATTACTGATTAAGTCTAATTGGGTTATGATTAATTAAACCTAATTTATATAAAGTTTAATTAATTAATTAGACTTAATTGCGGTTAAGTTAACTGGGTTAAAGTTAATTAAATCTTATTTAGGTAAGGTTTAATTGATTAATTAGACTTAATTGATGGTTAAGTCTAATTGGGTTATGGTTAATTAAATCTAATTTGGGTAAAATTTAATTGATTAATTAGACTTAATTGTGGTTAGGTCTAATTGGGTTATGGTTAATAAACCTAATTTGGGTAAGGTTTAATTAATCAATTAGACTTAATTGTGGTTAGGTTTAATTAGGTTAAGGTTAATTAAACCTAATTTGGGTAAGGTTTAATTGATTAATTAGAATTAATAGTGGTTAAGTCTAGCTGGGTTAAGGTTAATTAAACCTAATTTGGTTAAGGTTTAATTGATTAATTAGACTTAATAGTGGTTAAGTTTAGTTGGGTTAAGGTTAATTAAACATAATTTGGGTAATGTTTAATTGAATAATTAGATGTAATAGTTGATAAGTCTAATTAGGTTAATGTTAATTAAACCTAATTTAGGTAATGTTTAATTGATTAATTAGACTTAATTGTGGTCAAGTCTAATTAGGTTAAGGTTAATTAAACATAATTTGGGTAAGATTTAATTGATTAATTAGACTTAATTGTGGTTAAGTTTAATTGGATTATGGTTGATTAGGGTTAATTATGTCTAATCAGGGGTTCGACCTAGTTAAGGTTTATTAAGTTAAACCTGATGTGATTGAGGTTTAACTTGGTTTAATTAGGTCTTAATTGGTGTCTTAGACCTAATTATAGTTTGTTAAGCTAAACCTAATGTGATTAAAGTCTAACATGGTTTAATTAGTTCTAAATCGTGTCTTAGACCTAATTAGGGTTTATTAAATTAAACATAATGCGATTAAGGTCTAACTTGGTTTATTTAGGTCTAATTGGTGTCTTAGACCTAATTAGAGTTTATTAAGTTAAACCTATTGTGATTAAGTTCTAACTTGGTTTACTAGGTCTAATTGATGTCTTAGACCTAATTAGAGTTTATTAAATTAAACCTGGTGTGATTAAGGTCTAACTTGGTTTAATTAGGTCTAATTAGTGTCTTAGACGTAATGAAGGTTTATTATGTTAAACCTGATGTGATTAAGGTCTAACTTGGTTTAATTAGGTCTAGTTGGTGTCTTAGACCTAATTAGGATTTATTAAGTTAAACTTAATGCGATTAAGGTCTAACTTAGTTTAATTAGGTCTAATTGGTGTCTTATTAAGTTAAATCTAATGTGATTAAGGTCTAATTTGGTTTAATTAAGTCTAATTAATGTCTTAGATCTAATTAGGGTTTGGTTTGAGTCTATTTGAAGTTAGACTCAAAATTGACTTCACCCAAATGTGAAATGGGCTAAGTTTAGTGAAAATTTAGGTCAGTTATTTTAAATTTTCAAATGGCTAAGATTGTCATTTTAGGGTTTGTGCTGTCTCCCTAAATTTATAAACCAATTTCAAATTTAATTTCTTAATTTCTGATTTTTATAATTATTGTTAAAAAATAATTACAAAGTTTAATAGAAATTAAGAAATGTTATTTTAGGGAATTTTCCTAGCCATGGAAAAATCAGAGGATATTTCTAAGGACTTAAAGATTAATCCCTAAATTTTTCATATTTTTTTATTTATAAATAAATTTTAATATTTAAATTACTCTAGAAAGTAATTAATTAATTAAAAATTAAATATAAGTTCATAATTTCAAATTTTGTTTCCACATTATTTTCCTCACTGTCCTGAGTTAAAGGGGTATTTTTATTTTATTTTTCTGATTTTTCTATGTAAAGATATGAATTTTCAAAGATTTCAACATTTAATTAAATAAGAAAATTCATATTTTCTTATTTATCCATGCAGGCGCTGACTGTATCATCGGATCTGTCGAACGTATACGTGGCGCCATTTGATTGGGCAGGGACTCCACGTAGATAGCCACGTGGTTCGCGGTTTCATACATATTTCATCTGTTTCATATGTATGAAACCGCTGTCTGACGAGATCTCGATCGTTCATTTTTAATAGAAAAAAATGGACAACATCCTGTCGTCTTCCCCAGCCCGGTGTTTCTCGTAGACCGTCCATGATCTAGACATAAGATCTCGCTCGAATCTTAATGAAACTTCATGAGGATTGTTCCATGAGCTTCATCGTGGCAAGACGAACTCATCCATACGAATTTATGGATGGTTTGAACCACTTCACTTTATAAAGGCTCAAACCGAGCATAAATTGAGTTATTTTGGCCATACCTTGGTTTGATGAAGTGAAGCCTCAATCAAATTTGACAGGAACGATTGTTGAGTCCTTGCGAAGCTCCTGGTATGTCCAATTTGGGGTGAAATCGAGTATGAGTAGGAGTTCACCAAAATGGGTTCACGACTTGATGTGGAACTAGGTTGGAGCTCACGGGAAGATCCAATTTTGATTGGAATCTTCTTTGTACACCTCAGGGAAGGTGTAGGAACAATTAATTTGAGGATTGTGAGAGGTTTATGTAGGACCCGAAAAATGTCCTGTTTTAGGGTATTTCGGGGTGGCTAAATTGGGAGAGGGCAGTGGGTTTGAAGGCTTGATTCTATGGGGAATTAGTTGCCTATAGGATGGGGAGAAAGTTTGCTGTTGAATGCTTTTGGAATGGGCCAGTGTGGTTGGGTCTCTCCTCTCTTGGGAAGCTCTCGGGTTTAGCCTTATTTATCGCCATGGGGAGGCTATGACTAAGCTTGGGCTGGCTTGGATCTATTTGGGGAAGGTATTAACCAATGCCATCAGTGCTGAGGATAAAATTTTGGGTAAGAGATAGCCATGGTTGATTCTCCCCAAGTTCTCTACGATGGGCTTTCTTTAAGGCTTAATTTGGATTTCATCTGGCTCTAAACATTGGATGATTTAGGAGGTGGATAAAGTTGTTTAAACTTGCTGAATTCATCTTCCTATGCATGCTTACCAATTCATTTAATGAATTTGAAGAGAGTATGACACATAAGCCACATATTTATCCTTTACATGGCTTGGTCATGATATTTAACCATGGTAAAAGGGTTGATTTAAGTCATGTTCTCTTCCCATTGGATAATCCATGAGGTGTATGAGATGGCATTTGGGTTAGCCGACCAACTCACTTCATGGAGAGGGGTTATTTATGCTTTGGGTTTAGAAGGAATTACACTCCCGTATCCTCATGACTTTGATCATGATGTAAAGTTGACCCAATCCATGATTTTCTTTCATTGTGTAGATATGGACGTGAATGTGGTGGTCATTGGGTCATAGATTTACTATTTTGACTTAATTTAATAATTTGAGTCAAATGTTGATCAGTTTGGTTAATGAAGTGGTCATTAGGTCATGGATTGACCATTTTGACCTAATTTGACCATTTGGGTCAAGTGTTACCAGTTTGGTGAATGTGGTGTTTATAGGGTCATGGTTTGACCATTTTGACCTAATTTGACCATTTGGGTCAAAAGTTGACAAGTTTGGTCAGTGTGGTGGTCATTGGGCCATGGATTGACCATTTGTCTCAAAAGTTAACTAGATCTTGGTTTTTCATTGCTGATTTGATTATTTTAGGATGCATTAAGGTTTGGATTAAAAAGGCTTCATTAGAGTTCTACCCTAGACATTAGGGTTTAGTGACCATTAATAAGATTTAGGAGGTAAATATTGGTAGACTTTCTTTCTCATGATGATTTGTAAATGATCCTCACAAAAGTGAGGTCAATAATAGTTTCTTAAATAATTTATAAACAAACAATATTTGTTCCAAACAGGCTCAAGGAGGACTAACCAACAACAAGCAGTGTTTATTTGTATGAAAAATTTGGATTACTTTTTTCCCATCTTCTTTTGTTTTTTTTTTTTTGAGTTTTGATTAAGAAGCTATCTTTAGGAAAGCAAAATATAAACTATAATTGAGAAAATAACATTTAAAAAATTTTGATGACAAAACAAAAAATCATAAGCCACTTCAAACGAAGCCTTAATGCGTCATTCAATGCTGCATCTACATTCTTTAGTGATGGAACTTGCTTATTTACTATTTCAAGTATTGCCAGTTGTTTATACGTGCACTGTGATTGAGAAACTGTTCTTTACTTTTCAGGTCCTTGAACCACATGCCACACATGTGGATGAAGGATTCAATGAAGCACGAGTATTGGCTGAGGTTTCCTTACTGCCAGATAAGATTCGCATATCATCCGGGAGACGGCCTGTTGCTATGGCAGTAGGCTATGTTGATCGCAGTTATAAACATGGGGAAGTTAGGAAACAAGTTTTTGTTGTTGTTACATCCGGCTGGTCGGTTATGTGCTTTGATCACAACCTTAAAAAGCTCTGGGAAACTAATTTGCAGGTATAATCAGCACATTTGATTAACTTTGAAAGCTAAGGGCTGTTCAGGATCTTATTTTCTATTTTTTGTTTTTATTTTATTTTGTTTATGTTTTTATTTGAAACAAAACATGTTTGGCTATTTTATCAGCGTATGATTATTTTTAAACACACTCGAAGCATTTGAAAGTTGTTTTGAGTGATTTCAAAAACATATTAATTTGTTTATAGAAATAGAACAGAAAAATATGTCAAAAAACACTAAACAAACATATTTTCAAAAATAGATGACAAGATACGTACAAAAATAAAAAACAAAATTTACCCCAACAAACGCTAAGGTACTATTTGGCACAAACTAGCTGATGTACTTGCATTCTCGTTTGTCAGGAAGATTTTCCACACGGTGCTCACCACAGAGAGATAGCAATTACTATTAGTAATTTCACTTTGAAGCATGGAGATGCAGGGCTAGTGATTGTTGGTGCGAGGATGGAAATGAAACATCATGTATGCTATACGATAATTTGTATTTGTAAGCTTATCAAATGCATATATTTTAAATTTTTTTCCAGATATTTTTAGTTTATCCGTTAAATGAACTTATTATGTACTCATCTTTCTTCTTGATAAAATATCCAATCTCTGATTAATTTTCAATGCTACATATTCCTGGTTCTTTGATCTGATTAATGTGCATATGATTAACATTGAGTTTTCTTTTTTTTTATTAATATTATTTTTAGTATAATAGATTGTTTATTTCATCTTATCTTCTTTACCAAGCACACACCTCCCACACGTATCTATGCTAGATTGATTCATGTTGTCCCTGTACTTACATGTGAATGCCTATATATTTATTCTACTCAAAATTTCAAGAAAACTTTTCTTATTTTCTTCCGTTCTTGTTGTCCTAGATATGCCAGCTATTTTAACCTACTGCTGTTTATCTTCTGTGCAGACCATGGATTTCTTCGAAGAAAGCTTGCTGTCTGATAAAATTGAGGAGTTGCACCAGAGAAATGCAAATGAGAAAGGGGTGCGAACCTTGTATACATTATAACTTCTAATTGCTAGGAGTATATAGTTATTATAACTTCTCGTTGTTATTACCCATTGTACAATTGGCCTGAATGATCTTAACTTACTAGTATTGGGTTCCGCCAAAATTCTGGAATTTTGTAAAGTAACATCTTTTAGTTGACTTTTATCTGATAGATAATCTGTGTTTACATAAATATCAGGTTTTGGTGTTTTATCTGGTTTGATGCAGATATTCCTGAAATTTAGTGAATGTTTTTGGATCGGTTGCTAGGGCATTTTTGCAGAATGAAGTCACTAAGTAATAAGTTCATTATTTGTAACGCCTTTTTTTTAGGCTGATTTATAACGCTCTTCTGCTTTGACTTGTGTCCTAATTTTTTTAACAAGCAGAGTAAAAACTCTACATGACATTCTGGCCCTTGATTGTGTAGAGGACTGATTCTAGAATTTAGCATTCACTTTTGGGCTAGGTTTGCAAAACATGTGCTCATCAAATCTAATTTTTCTTGACGAGTTATTATGTGCGACCTTTCTTCTTTTGGATGCTTTTATTCACAATCATCATACTCATACGTGTTGCCATGCGAACATCGTATAATTGAATCATCGAAAGCCAAAGAGAAACTGAGAACTGTTTTGTTCTATAACAATGATTTTGAACTTTCAGTTTGTCTTTTCCATTCCCCTTGTCTACCCCAACTCACCAGTTATTTTTTGGCTCTATGATTATACTAGTAGCATGATAAGACGAAAAAATTGAAACAGACCAAATTTTTTTCTTTATACATTTAATAGTGCAATGAACTTGGAAATTACTACAGAGGGTCATCTTTGTGGAATTACATCATATTTCCTAACACACACTCACACATACATACATGTATATTATGTCTTTTTTCTTGAACGAGATTTTTTTTCTTTTTGGTCACTGAAAGAGAATTTGAGATATTTTGGTTGCTTTGCTAGGATTATAATGGTTGTGGGATTAGAAGTCGAAATGGTTGTGGGTGAGAAGAGGGGGAGAGGAAGGAGGAAAAACTAGAGCGATTTTTTTTTTTTTTTTTTGGGGTGGGGGGAGGTGGGAGGGGAGAGAGAGCAAGAGAGAGATAGTGATTTGGGATGAGAAAAGATGCAAGAAAGAGAGGGTTGGAGAGTTCATAGAGATTATTAGGTAATCTAATTATTCTATTCCTCATAGTTGTGCCTTCAGATTTCTTTGGTGATGAAATTATCGGTGGGTGCAAATACACAAAATGTTATTGTTAATTTAAGTGAACCTAAAACAAAGAAAAAGAAATGAAGATTTCCTAAATACAACAAAAAACTAAATTATGAAATGATTGCCATGCATGCTATCGATGACACACAACTCTGTTCAGATGTCGTCATCTATTCCTTCAAGATATGAAGAACTTTCTTCGTTAGAATTTTGCTTCTGTTACGTTGTAGGCAACTTGGAAGAAATATGCTCAAGCTCATTTGACACCACTAAAAGATGATGATACCATTAGATTAAAAATAACGTTCATTACTTGCAATATCTCATTCAAAATTTTTCTTATCAAAATCTGCTCAAAATTTTTATGGAAATGAATCAAGCGGTGAAACCAGAACTAATTATGCTAGGGGAGAAACATAAACTCTACTCTGGAGACATCTGTTGGTTTGAAGGTTTGAAGGTGCTTTTATATGGTTGTAGGACCTGACATTAAATGTCAGATTAATGTTTATGTTAGAAAGTAAATCAACACACATTTGGTTTAAGTTTTACAAGTATATTCCAATGTCTCGAGACTCTCATAAAGAGTTTCCTGTATGTACTTTTCAGAAAGTGCTCTTGTTAATACAAACTAGTTGGCAATTACCTTCATTGTATTCTCAAAATTTCTTACGAGCATTCATCGTAGTTTTATATTTCTCATTTTACAAAGCAGTTTGTATTAATTTCAAAAATATGATTCTTGCACATGCTTAATAAATAATTTAGTAGACCTTTTATATGCATGCATGTGTAAAGGTACGGATACTATAGGCTTTCTTAGATGAGAACCATGCACATCTTTAAATCAAAATTTTTGAGGAGGTATGCTAAAATTGCTCTAGCAAAATATGTAAATTATTTATTAAGCATTTGCATGCATGTGTAGTTTTCCATCACATTTCTGTAGACTTTTCTTTTAAGACCTCATAATAGATTTCCAAACTTTTCTTTTCATAGCCATTGCTATACATTTTTTGTGAGAATTGGAATTATCTGACAACAGCAATCGAGTCCCAACAATTTTCATCAGATTTTTCAAGAATTATTGAACAAATTGACATAAGAAAAATGAGGTCTTGCAGGCAAAATATATCATGGGAGGTAATAGTCTTATTCAATGAGTAAATGTGTCATTCAGGTTAAAAACCTATCTACTACGATTGAGATTAAAAAAATATACCCATTGGTAATCTTTGATAATCCTAATGCTATAACCATGTTGATATCCTTGTGCTGTTCAACATAGGTAATGAAATGGGCAATATGGTATTTTGTTTAACAATAACTCATTTGAGAATTTCAGTGTTAATCAATGATCTTATCTACATCTTTTTCAATGAATGTTCTTTACATGGGTCGGGGAGGGAACCCCAGACTGGTTCGGTCCAAGTGGGTGAGGGCCTCTCTCTTGAGTTAGCTACTCCTAATAATAGTATGGGTATTTTTATTTGTTTGATTTTATTATGTTTAGGTTTTTTATTGATTATAAATATGTAATTTTTATTGTATTAGTGGTCTTTTATTCATTTGAGTTTTTTGAGGGATAGTGTTCCTTTTGTGTTTCCCAGTTGGAGAGGATTTTGTATCCATGGCATTGAGTGGTGGCAGCTATATCCTCCGTTGTTGGTGGTGACATCCCGAGTTTCTGTTCTTAATCATTTTTGTGGTGATTTCTGTATCTCGATCGGTTGCGAGAATAGGAAATCTTGTATATTATTTCTTTTATTTGATTAGTGCAGCTCGTCTTTGTTCTCATTGGTTTTTCTTTGTCTTGGATTGCTTTCTTGGCCGTTCTTGCTGAATTTTCTCCAACCTTCATTTGGTATCAAATCTAGCCTAACCTTAGTTCCATCCTTGAGTTACTAGAATCCTACCAAACCTAAAGTCACCAAATCATAGTCAAATCTTCACCTAATCTTAATTTTCCCTTGCTGATTTTTAAACCAACAACCCTAAACAATTGTTTTGCATCTTGAATCAGCCCCATACAGTCTCTTTCACCTCCCAAACCTAAATACACCAAACTAGCCAAATTTTAACTTAACTCTAATTACTCCTTGCTGATTTTTAAAATGAACAATCCTGAATGGTTTTTGTGCACCCTAAATCAGTCTCCTACACCCTCTTTTACCTCTCAAATCTAAACCTTAGCCATGCTATCGAAGAGAGAGGTGTAGGAAGTTGAAGGCCTTCCAATCCCAGGAGCTAACAACAGCTCTGCCACCTTCAGCGTGACAGACATGACGCCATATCATGAGGAGTCAGAAGCTTTTATTGATACGGTCGATGTTCCACCAACCTTTGTAGATTTGCGGGGCAGGGAGGAGACCCCGGATGGTTCGGTCTAGGTGGAAAAGGGTAGGTCGGCTCTCTCTCTAAGGCTATGGTTGCTACCCATTCCTAATAGCAGTAATAATATTTTTCGTCTATTTGTTTTTATTGGGTTTAGATTTTTTGTTGATTATAAATATTTAGTCGTTTATTATATGAGGAGTCTTTTTGTTCTTTTGAGTTGTGAGGGCCTATATTCCCCTTTTGGTTCCTGGATGAGAATGAGTTTGTATCCTCGACATTGGGTGGTGGCAACTGTATTCCTCCATTTTTGGTGGTGATATTTCAGTTGTTTTTTCTTCGACAATCCTTAGGATGGTGGTTTTTGTATCTTGATCGGTTGTGAGAGTAGGAAACTCATATATCTTGTATCTTTTATTTGATTAGTGCATCTCGTCATTGTTCTGGTTGTTTTTATCTATCTTAGGTTGCTTTCTTGGCTGTTCTTGCTGATATTTTCTCAAACCCCCTTTCTCTAATATCATTTGATGTCAAAGCTAGCTTAACTCTAGTTCCATCATAGGGTTACCAAAATCCTCCCAAACATACACCTACCAAATCATAGTCAAATCTTTACCTAATGCTAATTCCCTCTTGTTAATTTTCAAATCAACGATCATAAATAATTTTCTACACCCTAAATTAGCCCCATGCATCCTCTATCACTTTTGAAACCTAAACCCAACAAACCATAGCTAAAATTTGACCCAACCCTAATTCCCCCTTGTTGATTTTCAAAACCAGCAACCCTAAATAGTTTTTCAGCAACCCTCATTTTCATACACTCTATTTCACCTTCCAAACTTAAACCCTGACTAGGCCACTGAGAAGACAAGTGCTAGAAGTTGAAGGCCCTCCAATCTTGAAAGGTTACAGCAGCTCGCCAATTTCAATGTGTTGACCCGATGTTATATCACGAGAATTCAGAAGCTTCGACAGATGATATAGAAGCTCCACCCCGATAGATTGATGCGGAGTAGGGAGGGGATCCCGGGCTTGTTCGGTCCCAGTGGGGGAGGGCTCTCTTTAAGGTTAGGGTTGTTGCCCACTCTTAATAGCAACAAGTGTATTCTCATTCGTTTGTTTTTATTATGTTTAGATCCTTTGTTGATTATAAATGTATAATCGTCTATTGTATTAGAGGTCTTTTCTTCATTTGAATTTTGTGAGGGTCTGTGTTCTCGTTGTGGTTCTCGTATGGGGACGACTCTGTATCCACGAGGGTGGTGGTAACTGTGTTCCTCTGTTGTTGGTGATCACATCCTTGGTCTTCTTCCCACGCCAATCCTCCGAGTGGTGATTGTTGTATCCTGATCGGTTGCAAGGGTGGAAAACTCTTGTATTTGGTATTTTTTATTTAATTAGTGCATCTAGTCTTTGTTCTGGTTGTATTCTTTTGTCTTAGATTGTTTTCTTAGCTGTTCTTGCTGAATTTTCTCTAACCATCCTTTCTCCAGTATCATGTGGTATCAGAACTAGCCTATCTTTAGTCCCCTCATAAGGTTAGCAAAATTTCCCCATACCTTAACCCACCAAATCTTGGCCAAATCTTGACCTAACCTTAATTCAAAATTGCCGATTTTCAAAATCATCAACCCTAAATAATTTTTCTACACTGTATATTAGCTCCATACACCCTTTTCACCTTCCAAACTTATACCCACTAAATCATAGTCAAATCTTGAACCAACCCATATTTCCCTTGCCGATTTTTCATTAATTTAGCAATTTTAATTTGTTTGAGCTACTAAAAAAAGGGGGAGTTTAGACTTCACCAACCAACAACGAATTGCTCTAGAGCCTCTGCTGTCTTTTACAATTCATTTCAAAACTCGTAAATAATGTTTTCTTTTAATTATATTTCATTTTGAATTTAGTATAAGTTTCAATGTGTATTTGCCATAGTTAGATGAGATTAGTCAAATGTTAGTGCCCATATATTTGAAAATATAAGTATTGCCTATCTGTAGTGGACAAGATTCTGGTCATACAACCAATTCTTACTAAGAAGAATAAGAGTCTCATCAATTGGTAGCACATCAGACCAAATATGCGGTATTTTTCAGCATTTGACAAAAAATAATCAACACTTATGCTAATAGATTTTTAAGATAATAACAACCAAGTCTACCTAAACAAAGCTGAAGTTATACCTTTGGAAAGCAGCAATTTAAAACTTAATTTGCTGCAACAATCTTCTTTGGATATCTATTGCAATGAAATTTACCCTTTGTTCTTGCATTATTTGTGATTTTTAGCGAAATAAAATGTGTGTGTGAGGAGGGAGGGAGGGAGGCGGGGAGGGAGGGGGGGGGGGAAGAGAGAGAGAGAGAGAGAGAGAGAGAGAGAGAGAGAGAGAGAGAGAGAGAGAGAGGAGGAGGAGGATTAATAACATTATTACAAACATGATATAAGCTTAGAACCCTATATAGTAAGGTTTTGTACACGAGGACTGAAAAATATGACTGCTAAAAGAGGACTAGTTTTTTATTATTAAATGAAATGAACATGAATTATGACATTAATGTGTTGTAGTGCATAACATGATGATCCCTATATCAACTTTCTTTCGTTTAAAAGACTCCTCCTAAATAATTGAATAGGCATATGCATGAATTAATTAATGTCCATGTAGGAGGTAACAGAGGAAGGCTTTTCTTTATAGCTTTGAGGACTTAAAAAACATATTTGCATGGTAGTGGACAGGATGTGAATGAGCTTGATGCTCATCATCATTTTTTTATCTAACAAAAAATGAATGTGTTAAAATTTTGATGTGGAAAACAAAGGGAACTAAGGAATATTTTGTATCATCATCTCCAGATGCAATGAAACAACATTATCATGCGGGTACAAATCTGGACTATTAACATATCACATGATTTTTAAACATCGTTATCATGTTAGTCTAGTGGATTGGTTGAGCTTATTGTTTAGTCAATGTAGGAGAAAGGTCTATCATTTTAATTAGGATTCACCTATTTTTACTTTTTTTCATCCTCCACTCAAGTGTTGTCAGATGCTTCCTTTTCTGCTATTGATGTCATGAAATGTGGATTTTTGATCAACTATTGATTGATCACACAATGTAATTGGTTGCATTGTCCATATGAGGGATGTATAAATAAGATTTGCAATGATAATGCTTCTAACAACAAAAGAACAAGGTCCATCCATATATTTATCTTTATATTGTTATGCTGCCAACCACAATCTTAATAACACTTATGGGATTTGATTTTAATTGAAGTATAGTGGTCATAGATAACAATGATAAGTTGTTAATGCTGGCTCGAATAGCTATTATTTGATGACGAGCATCATCATAGTTACTATAGTAAGCATATAATGATGTCCATGGTAAATTGTTCCATAAGAAAATTGTTGAGATTGTTATGATATGAATTAGTTTAGGCTGGTGGGTATTGTCTTAATAAAATATATGGTAGGTCTTATGCATCTAATTTTATATAGAAGCAATTATTACTTATTTCTTAAGAAGAAAGGCTTGGTTGTGTGTGTGTGGGGGTGTTGGAGGAGAATGGGAGGTAAGAGGAAATTTAAGGCTACATGTGGGAATAGGCATACATATAAGTAATTAAGGGATGATTGTGGATTGTATGGAAGTTTAGCATTTGAATTTGAATGAGAGATGCTTTTTTGGAGAAAATAACTTTGGACGAAGCAAATAGGAGGAGAATATACTCTTTTAAATGGGAAGAATAAAGTATTTATGCGATTTGAATTTTAAGATTGTGTTATATAAAAGGATAGTGCTGATTGATAAATCTAAGTAACAGTTAATTGGGGTTTTCTTGCTAAGGTTTGATGTGAATCCAAGACGAGAGCATGGAAGTCAATGTTGAGGGAATGTTCACATGTACAACATAACTGAAGCATATTTTTTTGGTTGGTTTGATATTGAATAATGAAGGTTTAAATAAAACACAAATAACTTTTCTTCATGCGTTGGCCATGGTTATTAAGAGGAAAAGATAGCGAGCTTAGAGATGGATGATAAAGGCATTATAAGAGAGTGTGAAGGAGGTATTATTATGTTATCCAATCATTCTATTCTCACATAGATATGCCTTTGAATTTCTTTTATAGAAAGAATAGTTTCTTGTGCTATACAAATGCTCTGGCTGATAAAATTAATATTGAAACATTTTAAGAAAATATAATACCTAAATTGATTGAACTAGTAAATCAATAATTGAAATAAAGTTGTTTGGGATGCACCCACTTTTGTAGTTATATTAAGAATATCAACATGTCATCTTTTCTTGTTTCATTGTAATTCATAGCAATAATTCTTTTTAATTTTTGTAGTAGAATATTTATTTTTTTTGACGTCATGGTTTACCTATTTTTCTAATGGCTTAATTTTCTTACAGGTCTCTGGAAACAATGCATCTGTAGATCTACGCCATTTTGCATTTTATGCATTTGCGGGCCGTTCAGGTGCAATCCGTTGGACTCGGAAGAACGAAGTACTTATCTTTGGCTGTTCAATCATTTCAATTCTTTTTGCTAGATCATTTTATGTCTGTATATCATTACATTTTTCATGGACTAAGTCAGTCACCATATCTATTTTCTTGGCTTGTAGAATGTCCAAATGGAATCTTCTGATGCATTGATTCCACAACATAATTATAAACTTAATGCACAGGCCTTGAATAGTCGTCATCCTGGAGAGGTATAATTGCAAATTAATTTCTAGCAATTACTTCTTTGTTGCTTCAAGTAAGAAATCTGTGGAGTGCTTTTAAGTGATTGAGGCATAGACGAAGACAACAGCAGCAGCAACAACAAGGCTTTATCCCACTAAGTGGGGTCTGCTATATGAATCCATTTTCTCCATTGTATCCTACTGAGTGTCATATTTTCATTTAATTCTAAAAAATTAAGATCATTTTTTATCCCGCTAAGTGATAGGGGCATAGAGAACTTAAATGATTGAATTCATCAATTTGCTTGATGCATGCTTTGTTGCAAGTGATATGCATCTTTATTCATTGATCCGATACTCAAGTGATCAAGTAATCAAAGGTTGGTTATATGATCAAAGTTATTTGGACGTAAGAGTGGGTGAATTGTTGGCAAGCTTGTAAAGGTTTCTTCCTTCTGCTCTCCAATATTACTGGAATTCACCTTGATGCGGCTGCTTTTTTATTTCTAGACAATAGACTCATTCATCTTTGACATGTTTTAGCCAACCAATACATTTCAAAGTAGGGTTTGATTGCCTGGCAACTTTCTTAGCCTCATTGGCTTTTGGTTCTAGTCAAAACTGAATGGTTGGAACTTGTTTGTTTTCCATTACATCAAATGATACTATTTATGATATAAAAAGGGATTTCAAAATCCTAATTAATTGCGAGAATCATGGGGATAATACCTCAAACTTAAGACCAAGTTTCTTAGATTATAGATATTCAACTTTCAAATACAAGGATTATGCCTATGAGATGTTAAGAAATTAATATTTTAATGTGATCTTGTTTGGCATAATGTTTTAAAAACCAAGGGTCTATTTGGGATCATTTTTATTTTTAGTGTTTACTCTTTTCATTTATTTTATTTATATATATTTTTTAAAATAAATATTGTTTGATATATTCAAGTAAGAAAACTTCTAAAAGTTTTTTTTTGAGTATTTAAAAAAAACATATAAAAATACACTAAGCAATCATGTTTTTAAAATAAAATTAAAAATATAAACAAAAGACAAAATGGATCCCGAACAAGTCCCAAAAACTTTCATAGTGCAATTTTGATAGTGGAGTAGGTTGTCTTTTGCGTTAAGTTGAAAGAACAAGATTTAGCGACGACCTTCTTGAATCTTACCTGGAAATAATTATTAGCTTGGTAAACAGTTGGATCTGACATTCTGTGATGATTGAATTGCTTATTGTTTTTGATTGAATTTGTTGTGTATTCCTTTGCTGATTCAGTGTCGATTCCGATGAATTAATGGCTATGTGCCAACTTGAAGATGATTCTTCTTGTTAAACTTTTGTCCTTTTGAACTTGTAATGAATTTTTTCTTAGAATGTCTTAATCATTTATTTAAATTGCAGTTTGAGTGCAGAGAATTCAGGGAATCACTTCTTGGAGTAATGCCTCATCGTTGGGTATCAGTAACTTCCTTCTGTCTTAATTAAAAGATAAGCATCGAATTATCTTAACTTATATCTTGATTGTCTGTATTTGTTAGGATAGAAGAGAAGATACTTCCTTGGAGCTTTCACATTTTAGAAAGCACAAAAGAAAATCACTAAAGAGAATACCTGGAAAGTCCTCAACAAATCCTTTGCATATGCCAGTTGAAAACAATCCTCCTGGGAAGGATTCATCTAATAAAATTGCCAGGGCAATTGGGAAAGCTGCAAGTATTGTGGGCTCAGCAAAACAAAAGAAGGTGTGCTTAATGTGGAATTCCTATTCACATTGAAGTTGCATATCTTTTTTTATGTTTGAATTTATCATGTGTTTTTGCTTGACATGCTTGAATGTTCTTCATATATGACGACATAAACATCAATGTACACACATATACATAGATAATCACTTATTTCAACAAGCACATTATTATATGAGGTTTTGTAGGCTACTTTATTAATGAGATCACTATCATTTTCTTGTTATGTTCAGAAAAAATATATAGGACGCATAAAAGATCAATGGCCCTTACTAGTTTTTACTGTTTTTATAACTAGTTTTAGTTTTTATTGCACGAGCTGCTGCTGAATAATTACTTCTACAAATTTTTTTTTATTTTTTAAAATCACTAATAAGTATAACTGTTTAAAGCAGCTTGCTGATTTTCTATTGTATATGGATGAATGCAGAGGCATCTTTATATTCCCACAATAACAAATCATACTCAGCTTTGGTGGGTTCCTAATGTTGTTGTTGCGCATCAGAAGGAAGGAATAGAGGTTGTTCACATTGCATCTGGGCGAACAATTTGCAAGGTATATAATTTTCTTTTGAAATCATTCAGCTTATATTTTGTAGTTTGCTAAAGTTTTTTACATGCTGATGGCAGGGGGAGTGAATTCTATTGTTTACCGATAAAGTTAAATTAAAATGCTGAAACTAAATGCATGAGAGTTATATTGATCATAAGCTTAGCTTCACATTTGACTAATGCCCATCCATAACTTGCAATTCACGTACATATCTTTGTTTTTCGTGATTAGTAAGTTTATGTGAGGCTTTGTTTATCATTGATGGTAATTGCTGCACATGTATTCACATTTTTTTAATGACAATATCGTACTTATGTTGATTAAATTCTCTTGCTTTGATTTGTACCTTAAAATATATATAGTTTGGAGACTAATGGAATAGGGATGTCACTGATAATTCCAGTAAAATGAAAAGCAAAGCATTTGATTGAGAATCCCAATAGTTAAACAAAAGATACCCAACTTCTCCAATAATTTATAGTTAATAAACCTTATGGGCAATTATGCTCTATTTGTTCTTGTTGCTATCTAATTCTTACGTTAGTTTTGACTTCTCAATGTAGAATTCTACCTACATGCTTAAGATGACATGAAGCCATAGACCTTTAGGAAATTCTTGGCCAAGACTGACTGTTCTAGCGCAGAAGATCAGATAAATTTTGCTACCCAAATTCAGCCGTTACTGTTGCATTTTCATAGCCATGCATGGTCGGCCGGTTAAATTTAACCAAGTTTGGTTCTGATGAAGGCAGCCAAACTAATATTTGAAGTTGAATGTACTAGAGATTATTTGATCATATGAACTTACCCAATTGACAGACATTATGACATCCACTAATTTTTCTGAGATCCTTCTGCAATTCAAATCTTATACATATGTATTAAAAGATTACTCTATATGTAACAGAAATGCCTGCATTTAAAAGCTTTATGATAAAAGAAAATGACATGCACTTATACTCTCAATATAATTATTTTCAGTTCATTCAAGATATCTATTTATATTTAAAAAGATGGCAAAGCGAAAACAATAAATTGTGTGAGTTAACTTTATATTTGCAATTGCAGTTTTTACATAAGCTATCAAGTGGTCTAATATAAAGTTACACACTTCGCAAAACGAATAGAAAACATGGTCTTAAGTGCGGGCCATATGTCATGCTTAGAGTTCACTTGGTCATTTTATTTCTTTATTTTCCCGATGAAACTTGGTACATCACAATCGTGTGCAGGAAAGATAACTAAAATGCTGCACCTTGTATGCCCAGTCTTATAGTATCAAGCGATCCTCATAAATAGTGATGTTTGCATCGATGTTTAGTAGCAATGGATTTATTTTTTACAAAAATGCTCAACATATCAAGACCATATCATTTCCTAATTAAGCCTGGTGGTGTATTTTCATTTTCTCAAGTTACAAAAGCTGTTATCAGCAATTTTGTCAAGATTGTAAGAAGCGAGTATTATTTTCCAACTAATAATTAGTAAAAATTTCTTTTGTATGCTTGTGGATATGTCGGCTCAGTTTAATGTGGCAAGTTGGCTGGATAGATCATTGTCCATTATTTTCTTATATGTTAGATTTATTAAATATTTCCTATTTTTCCATTGATAAATAGGATGAGTGCTCATCCTGGTTGCTAATGGATTAATGGGCCATGGTTTCACTAATTTCCTATTGTTTTGATATATGAATGAATACCTTCTTATATCTATGTTTTTTTATAGAATATTTCTCTTACATTTACCTCCATATAAATAAGATAAATAGCTATTTTATTTTTTTTTCAAATAGATTTCCAAATTATATCTTTTAGATAGATAACTTATTATTTTCTAATATTTTTTAATCCACCCAATTTTGGTCAACCTCATCATTTGCCTTATCTCAACTATTAAGTTTTGGCTTCATGAATCATTCTTATTGATTCATTATTAAGTGCTGCACTGTGTTATATTATTCAAGTATATGAAAGTGTTTTTCAATGCTCCTTTTAACTGTTTATCTTAATTCTGCCCCTCTTTCTGCTTATGGATTTCACATTAATTCCATTAGCTTGATTTGTTTGATCTTTTTTTCACTCACAAGCTTATGATCTGGGAATGTTCATAATGGAGGTCATGATCAGTGTTCATTATTTATACCATTGACATCAGTAATGAAAATTTATGAAAAATATAGTCATTTTTCATTAGTCGTTTACACTAAAAATTGGATGAGACATAAGAATATTATTAAAAAAAAATTGAAGGAGCTCTTTTCTGAAATTACAAGTATTGATCTTTTGGAGATCCAACCTATTTAACTTACTTTATGCAGTTTATTTCACACATTAAATAAGCGGTAAATATTATGAACAATTTATTTGCAAGTTAAATCATTTGTAGATTGGCCCCTATGAAAATCACAAATTAATTTTTATACAAAGATGTCATATATTGGGTTTTTTTTTGTTCGTATGATGAATGTTCAAATAATCTTAAAAATGTATCAGATTATGTATGTCTCTAGTTTCAGTGGTGTTAAAAATGATTGAAAAACTTAATCAAATGTTTGAAGCTCATTTGCATAAAATTTAATTTGGACTAGAATTGGCATTAACATTCTTAGAGGAGGAATAAATTTTTTATATGCAAGCATGTGCATCCATGCACACCCACACTTGTCGAGCTACTAGCTCCTTTAGCACTTAACAATATCGTATGACACTTCTCATCTTACGATTCTATGTTTGATACTTTTAGTTATATTAACATATTTGCGTGTTTACCTGGCATAATTATTCCTTACCTCCAAAAGATAACTCTGGTTTCCAACCTCTAAACAATATTATTGCACATATGAATGAACACAACACTGAAATTATTGATGTATTTCTACATCATGGCCATTAGTCTACTCCAAGTCTCAACATGGATGAGTGTACTTTATAATATGAATGCCTTACTATGCATGTGTACCAAAATGCATGTTTAAACAGATAAAATTATTCTGCCAATGTTTACTATGTTGTTGACACTTCTATTTTCGCTTTCAAGATAATTGTTTTCTTTATACATAATTCTCTCATTGTTATTGTATTATACTTCACATGTAATGGAAATTTTACTCTCCATTTTTATTCCAGCTTCATCTTCCAGAAGGAGGTCTTCATGCTGATATTAATGGGGATGGAGTTTTGGACCATGTCCAGGTGCGGAAATATTCTGAAACTGTACTCCACTCTCCAGTACTCGTCAACCATAGTTTTTAAGGATGAAAATTTTCATTATAGTTTTAGAGATTGCATTTCTTTGCATTTTTCAGCAATGGACATACAGCTTAATCTCATAGAAAATGAAAAAATTACTTTATAATCAGAAAATTGTTTTTGTTCAGAAGGATGTTGTTTGAAATAAAAAATTTAATCTTATTTAACATCCGCGGGATATGTAATAATAACAATATTTGGAAGCTTCTCGAAGGAAGCTTGAGTTTTTTTGAAGTAGAAAGAGCAATGTTATGGAGTTAAAAATCAAATATTATTGCTAAATTCAAAATTAAGAAAATGAAGTCACTCATACGGAAATAGAAGTAGCAACTGACACAACACAAACACAACTAAGATTATATCTCAAAAGTGTGGTGGATGGTTTAGCTGGATGGAGGGGTGTTAGGTGGTAGTGTCTGGACGGTGAGAAGCTGGCTGCGGTGGGAGGGTAACAGGAGGGCAGGAAGGCTGTGTTAGAAGAGTAACCGGCTTTGGATGACTATACAACAGTCGAGGTGGTGAAGGTGGTGGTTCTAGAGGCTGGAAAAATGGGGAGGCCGCAAAGGAGATTGCTACGTCTGGCTGGAATAGCAGTCAATGGGCGGAGGGCTGTTCCGATGGTTGGATCAGCAGGTAGGTATTATGGGAGGGGGCTATGGGATGGCTGGAACAACAGTTAATGGGCAGAGGTTGGTTCTGAAGGCTGGGGCAGTGACAAGGTGATGGAGGAGGATGTTGGATGGCTGTCAGCGAGAAAGGAATGGTGGAAAGGGGTCACGGATAGACTGGAAAGGTGGGACTTCAAAAAAACAACCTAGGAGGGCTGTTTATGGGCGACTACAATAGGCATCGTGACAGCGACATCAGTGTGAAGAAAGCGGAAGAAAGGGAAGTTGAGGAGATCACCACGTCGGAATGAGATAAAATCAGAGCACCACTTGCCATTGGATTTAAACCTAGAAGGGAGGAAGAGATTTTGATGGTTATCCCCACAAAAAACTCACCCAAAAGTAACCTAAAAAAACATGAATAAATAGCATATATAATACTAGGGTAATTAAGAAGTGCCCCCATCAAGTGGGCGGCAATCCTATGCAATTAGTTAGGCCAGTTGGCCCTTGATTTTTCAAGATTGAGAGGTCCCATATCGCGCATCCGAGAGCCCGCAGGAATAGATTCCTGCGAGTCTCCCGGGGTTGGGAGGGCTTCGACATCGTATGTCGAAGTTTTTGTTTTCTCATAATATGAAGTCAGATCACACATGTTGAAAGTAGAGGGGTTGTTGTGGCCCCTCGGAGTTGGAGGGACTTTGGCTGCGTCCATGTGATCACTTGGATCCTACCGACGATTGTACTCTTCCGCAACATACCTGAGAAGGCTTCCACATTTACTAGTAGCCATCCATATCGGTCTAACCATCTGGGTTACACTGCTAAACTGAACTGGGACTTCTTGCCAAATATACTCTGCAAGCTCTTCCAAAGGTGGTCAAAGATCGGTTCAACCCTAACTAACGCGAGGACATACTGCACTCCCCCTAAGGGTGGAGGCTATAGTCGGCTTGCTGTTAGTAAATATATCCTGGGACTCTCTCTGTAGTGGTTGATTTGTGTTAGGCTATGGGATGGCTGGAACAACAGTTAATGGGCAGAGGTTGGTTCTGAAGGCTGGGGCAGTGACAAGGTGATGGAGGAGGATGTTGGATGGCTGCCAACAAGAAAAGAATGGTGGAAAGGGGTCACGGATAGACTGGAAAGGTGGGACTTTAAAAAAACAACCTAGGAGGGCTGTTTATGGGCGACTACAATAGGCATCGTGACAGCGACATCAGTGGGAAGAAAGCGGAAGAAAGGGAAGTTGAGGAGATCACCACGTCGGAATGAGATAAAATCAAAGCACCACTTGCCCTTGGATTTAGGGAGTAAGAGATTTTGATGGTTATCCCCACAGAAAACTCACCCAAAAGTACCCTAAAAAAACATGAAGAAATAACATATATAATACTAGGGTAATTAAGAAGTGCCCCCATCAAGTGGGCGGCAATCCTATGCAATTAGTTAGGCCAGTTGGCCCTTGGTTTTTCTAGACTGAGAGGTCCCATATCGCGCATCCGAGAGCCCGCAGGAATAGATGCCTGCGGCAGTCTTCCGGGTTTGGGAGGGCTTCGACATCATATGTCGAAGTTTTTGTTTTCTCATAATGTGAAGTCAGATCACACATGCTGAAAGTAGAGGGTTGTTGTGGCCCCTCAAAGTTGGAGGGACTTTGGCTGCGTCCATGTGATCACTTGGATCCTACTGACGATTGTTCTCTTCCCCAACATACCTGAGAAGGCTTCCTCATTTACTAGTAGCCATCCATATCGGTCTAACCATCTGGGTTACACTGCTAAACTGAACTGGGACTTCTTGCCAAACATACTTTGCAAGCTCTTCCAAAGGTGGTCCAAGATCGGTTCAACCCTAACTAACGGGAGGACATACTGCACTCCCCGTAAGGGTGGAGGCTCTAGTCGGCTTGCTGTTAGTCAATATATCCTGGAATTCTCTCTATAGTGGTTGATTTGTGTTTAAAATCGTCTCATTTGTCTCACTATCCTCTATCATCACCAAACTCGATACCACTGGCGCTTCTCTGCTAGCAAAAGCACTTGTAAGCTTAGAATCTGCTGTAAGTAGGAGAATTATGTGTTCTCCATTCTTGGTGAATTAGCAGATGTTCTTGAATTCATCAATTTGATTTTGGCAATCAAACTGCTACAGTTTCCTCAACTGGATGTGACCGGCATCCATGGACACGTCACACAACACCTGATCTCACAGTTGATTCCAAGTAGAAAATTTGACGAGGCCTTCTTATCAATGCTGACATTTTTTTTTCTTCAACCATGTTAGGGAATATAGCTGAGAATGTTTATTAGTTGTGAGGCTCAACTCATTCATCATCTGTATAGACGTTACATTCTTACTGCTATCTACATCAATGATGTGGCTTCATACATCTCCCTTCACACCATGTGTAGAATACGTTATGGCGAAACCACGGTTGCTCCCTTGTACCCCTCATACATTAAAGGTCTCAAAACACTCGTCAACCATTTAAGCTCAGCTTTCTAAATTTGTCTCAGATCGGTGCTCAAATTAATGGGGGAGGACAACTCTAAAAAGCGTAACAAAGAAATCCCAAACCTGGTGGCCCAAAGCTGCCCAATCAAAAGTCGAAACATGGACTGCAAAAAGTACCAAAATCGAGCCATCAAAGGCTAAAACCGAGCCTTTGACAGGCTCAAAACAGGGGGGCAGCTCACAAGCAAAACCGAACAGCTAACAGGCTCAAAGCCAAACCACAAATTACTACCAAACTGAGCCCCCATCTACTCAAAACAGGGCCAGCATAAAGGCAAAACCGAGCAGCTAACAGCTCAAAATGGGGCAAGCAAATGACCAAAACCGGGGCAGCTTACAAGCAAAATCAAGCAGCTAACAGGCTCAAAGCCACACCACAAAATAATACCAAACCGAGCCCCCATTTACTTAAACCAGGGCCAACACAAAGGCAAAATCAAGCAGCTAACTAACTCAAACAGGGCCATCTCACAAGGTAAAACCGAGCAGCTAAATGGCTCGAAAAACAACAACCCAGCAAGGCAAAACCTAGCCTTCAAGAGGGCAAAACCGAGCCAAACCCAAACACAAAAGGGGCTTCAAAAAGCATGTGAAGCTCTCCCAATTCTTCCTACTTTTGTATATTTTCCAATAAGTGCAAGTTCTTTCACATATGCAAAGGTACGACAATGAAATAACATAAGAAAGAATCATAATAGGTGCTTCTCAAATGTGCATTCCAACACAGAGCCTCACCAACCAATGTTCCCCAAGCCTTGCAAAATTGTGGTCCAACTAGAGAGCCAAGGACCTAACACTCCATGCCTACAAACGAGCCTCTCGAGGCCCTCCCCAAACCAACAAGATCTAGCTCAAATAGCCCCATTTGGAACCATCGGATAGTGCTCAAACCTTACTAAAACAGTTAGCAAATAAAGGAGCTTTCAAATAGGCACTCCATCATTTCAAAAAAAAAAAAAAAAAAAAAACAAAAAACTACTATCATGGATAAACGAGAAGCATCAACATTTATAAAGCATGAACGTGAGATTTAGCCCCTCCAATCTACCATTTTGTTTTTACCTTCACATGGTATGATACCATTGTGAATATGAAATGTTAAAAGAATAAACATCAAAGCTTAGAAATTAAGTGAATGTGGGCAAAGTAACAAGCCCCAACAAACTTCTCCATACTAAGGGCTAGTCTAAACATCCCTCCACCTTCTCCTTTTTTTTCTTTTTTTTTTTGTTTTTTGAAAGGAACAAAATAAGCCAGCTCAAGGCTCCAAGCAACACAGCATATCTTTAACATGCATAAAACTACACATTAGAACTAGGAAGAAGGAGAATACCACACCCATGCATGTGCACCTCGCAAAGATGCAAACCACCAAATCCCCCCCAAGTGTAACATATCAAACTCAAAGAAGTTCTACCATAGGGAGTAAAGCATGCCATTTAGAATCTCCCCCTATCTTTTAGAGTTGAAGCCATATGTATTTGATGTTATTTTCCAAGTTGTAACAAACAAACTAAATATTTAATCAATATCAACATATGGCTCTCTCGAGAAGGAGAAAGGGGCCTAATAAGCTTCTAATTCAAAGTAGGCTCAAACTTGCATAAAATACCACATTAATGCCCATCATTAGCTCAAACTTTGCCATAGAACCTCTTAGCCAAACAATAGCATTAAACCATGGAGCAAGAGAGTTATACCTCAGTAGGGAAACAACTAAGCAAGAAAATCAAGAGAAGAAGTGAGGATACCAAGCAGTCGGCAAGAACACCGAGCAACGTAGCGAGAATGTCGAGCAGATAGGGAAAACCAAGCAAGCCACAGGAATTCGACAGCACCTCTCCCTTCTCCTAGAAATTCGGCCAACCCTCATCCTCCCCAAATAGGGCTTTTATAGCAAAAGAGAGGGGAAAGAGCTCAACCAAACTCACCCAAGACTCCACCAAACTCACTCAAACTCACCAATGACTCACCCAACTCCATCGAACACAAGGACGGGTCAAATCGTCGAACATGCCACCCACAGCGAGAAGGATCGAGAGAAGAGGAAGAAGAGGGCATTGGGAAGGAGAGAAAACTTCCCCATTCGTGCCAAAGGAGCCAGTGCGGCAGGCACTTGAGCTCGAAAAGGAAAGTCCACAGTGTCGAGAAGGAGAAGCTCGAGTAGAAAGTCCCGCAATGTCACCTCTCCTCGCATGAGGAGGACGAGCCAAAGTACGTATGGGACGAGGCAGGACGGGGCTAAGAGCTCGTTCGAACCAGAGCTAGGGCAAGAGTGAGCACGATCCCGCGGAAAAAGAGGGAAGAAATGGCGCGGGACGAGCCAGGGACAGGTGCAGGAATCGAGTTTAGGGTTTAATTAAGAAGGGAGTTAAACAATTAAGTAAAACATAAATTAATATTATATAGTATATTCAAATGCGCCGAATTTCGTGTCGTTTACTCGTGCTCGGAAGTTTGGCAAAGTGCATGTTCTTCCTAAGCAAATTCGATGTTCCGGACGCACTGGTGCAGTCCGTTTCGCCATCCGGGGTCGTTCGGGCAACCTTGTCGACGATCGGGTCGAAAAATGTGTTGAATTCGATTCTTCTTGAAATTCTGGCTTGATGTTGACCATCTTGACAAAGTTGTAGAGTAATTGAAAGCGTCGAGGCCGTGAATTGTAGAATTTGTTCGTGTAGTGGTGCAAAATGGGCGCAAGGCCGTTCTAGGGCTTGAAGGTCCTATGGGGGACTCTTTTTGAGTTCTTCACTTAATTCCAACCTTCTGTGCACTAGAGGTACAAAATTACATTCGAGACTCCAAAAAGAGTAATAAAATGGTTTCAAAAACCTAAAAAAAAGCATATCCCATTGCTAAGGATCTAAGATAGTTGAAGGGAAGACCCTAGGGCTAAAATCCTAAATCCTTAAAAACTAGACGTCGACAAAAGTGAGGTCAACAACAACGGGATATGGTATGCTGCTTTGGTTCGAACAAATTACACTTCATATGCAATTGATCTAACTGCTCTGTGAACTCCTCTACTACAAGTATTGGAGCTTAAAAAACATACCCTGACAGTAATGGGGTGGGAGGTGTTTTCTCTGCATCCTTTTCTTCATCTTTTCCCACTTGGTAACCTTATCATTGCCTTCCCTTTTTCTCTGTCGTGATAAGTTTTCCCACCACAAAGAAATACTCTTCTTCAACTTGATAGCAACTAATATGACTTTCCTATCCTCTGACACATCCTTATACTCGAAGATTTGTTCAATAGATTGCAACCAATCAATAAAGTCTTATGGGTCCATATCTTCCTCAAATTCTGGTAGATCCACTTTGATGTCGAAGTTTCTGGGTCCTCTAAATTATATCTCATCTTCAAAAATTTTCCTATGGAAGGGATTTAGATATTGCTCTCTAAATCTTGTTTGATACTGGATTCTGAAATGTCTTGACCTGTCTTCTTTATCGCTCAAATTCTCCCAATGGAAGGATTCACTGGGCATCTCATCAATATTCGCAAGCCTCTGTTGAAGACAATAGAGCTCTCACCGTATCTCTTTCCTGGCAGGCTTGAGCATATATCTTTTTAGCGGCATGGTTAGGGTTTGGGATTTTTGTGGAAGTGAAAATGTTATTTGGTGGTAGGAAGAAAATTTTGGAGTTATGGTGGATGCTAAGAAACCCTCAGATATGACTAGGGTTAGACTAGTTATGATACTAAATGATAACGAAATTAGTTGGAAACAGCGGGAATGAAAGTAAACTTTATTAAACAAAGGGATCAGGGTTACAACACAACTCAAAACAGAAATATGACACAACAACAATAACCTCCAGCTAGGGTTGGAAGAGAAGATCTGAGGGCAGTGGCATCGACGAAGTGGCAAGGGGAAGCGGAAGCGCTGGTGGATGTACAGTAGGTTGGGAAGGGTTTTAGTGGGTGGTTTGAGGGCTGAAGGAGGGCAATCGTAAGGAAGACTGCAGTGAAGGAAGTGGCAGGATGCTGGGTGATCAAGTATAGTTGCAGGTAAGGAGCTGTTGGATGCAGGTTGGTGGCTGGATAAGTGGGCAGCTTGCTGGGAAGGGTGTGGCCAGATGTTAGAGGTCTGGACAACAAGTGCTGCTGCAGGAAAAGGGGGTGGCAAGCCAACATGGAGTAGGGGTGTCTGACGGCTAAGGGGAAGTAAGGGGGAAGAGGTGGAGAGGAAATCAGAAAGGATACAACACCACGCCAGAGAGGGATACAACCGAAACACCACCCGTCTTCGGATATAGCCCTTGCAAGAGAAGAGGAGGTTCCACATAATCTAAAAACAACAATCAAACATTGCCTAACCCTAATTTAGAAAAAAACATGTATAAAGACTCTAACAGGAAAAAGACATACAAGAAAAGTTCGGGGAAGAGCTGGCGGCATTGCGGCTGGATGGTGGGATGGTGGAAGCTAGTTGTGATGGGAGGGCAACTAGAGGGGAGGAAGGTTGTGGTAGAAGAGTAGCCAACCTTGGACAACTGGACAAAAGGCGGTGGAGGTGGTGATTATGGAGGTTGTAATAGTAGCGAGGCCTCAAAGAAGATGGCTAAGGCTAACTGGAATAACAGTCAATGGGCAGATGGTTGTTATGATGGTTGGAAAAGTAGGTTGTCGACATGGGAGGTAGATTTGGGGAGGCTAGACTAATAGGTAATGGGTAGTGGTTGGTTTTGAAGGCAGCAAGGTGATAGGGAGGAGGATATTGGTGGTTGATAGTGAGGAAGGAACGATGGAAAGGGTTTGCAGCTAGACGGAAAAGTCGAGACTGCAAAAAGAAAAACATCTTTAGAGGTTTGTTTCTGGTGGTTGCAGCTGATGCGACAACGTCGATACTGAGGGCAGAAAGTAGAGGAAAGCAAAGTCTAGGATAACCACCACCTCAGAATGAGATACATTCAGAGCAGCACTCACTCTTTGATACAACCCAAAAGGGAGAAAGAGATGCGACGACTGATGCGACAGAAAACTCACAATAAATTGCCCTAAAACATGAAAAAAACAACATTTATAATATTAGGAGAACTATGGAGTGCCCCCATCAAGTGGGCAGTAATCTTATGCATTCAGGTGGGCCAGTTGGCTTTTGGTTTGACTTAAGCAGTACCGGATTGTGCCTTGCACGATCCTATAGGAACAGGCACCTACCGTCAACCCATCAGATCTTTGTTTTCAAAAACATTTGGCTTTGTTTAGATAATATGGCTGCCAAACTCTTGAGACTGATGTGTATTGAAAATGTGATCGTATATATTTTATTCTAATATGATTTTATGATAATTTTATGCTTTTGGAAAGTGTTTGTAATGTATTTTGCATGATTCAATTTAGAAGGTTCATTGGAGCCTTAGACGTGGAGAATTGAGCAAAGTAGATGAGCAGCACCTAAGGGCCGGCATGGAGGCCTAGGCACCCTGGGTACCCTTTCAAATCAGCATGACAGAGAAGCTGGAAAGTTGGCACTTGGTTGGTGGCACTTAAGCGCAATGAAAGTGCCAACGTGCTACATAGACGCCTAGGTGCCCAAACCCTTGCATGGAAACAAAGCGGATGGAAAGTAGGCGTTGCACGTTCATCCCTTAGGCATTAGTTCACACATTTTTGTTGTTTAATGGTTCACTTGCGTTGATTCACGATGAAAGAAATAAAAAAAACCTTCTGCTAAAGGCTTAAGGAGTCCGACGTGTGAAGTAACATAAGGAAAACACTGAAATAGAAAGCCTAAATGTGAGAGAGTCTAATTGTATAGTGTTTGTGAGGATTTTGGGTGTTTAATTGTTCTTGAAAGTTTGGTACATCATCTGGAAGAGGAAGAAAGACATATGTTAATCTTCTTGGCGAATTCCATCGAATTTTATCTTTTTAACTCTTGTTTTTATCTTTCTAATGACTGAAATTTTATTTTCTCACTTTCCAAGCATGATTAGAGAATATAACTTCTTTTCTTACTTAACTGGTAATATAGAATTATAAGTTTGGCTTTTCTGATGTGAGTTCACCGTGGATTTATAGCGGTGAGATGAATTAACCTCCATATCTTAATTGATTTGCAATCTCGCTAATTGTAGAATTCAAATGTGTTGTGATTTAGCTGTGCGAGAGAAGATTAGTGAAACAGTTATGTTTATTCACACTAATTTGAAAGAATAGGATATTGTTTCTAGATTAATGCTCTCATGAAGGGAAATAAGTGATTCTCGACTGATGTATGATTACTAAATCTTTTTTGACATCTGGGACTAGTTAAGGAGGAGAATTACTATTGATTGTCACCCACAATTTGAATCATTTAGTCGAACTTAGATTCTTTGAAAACCAATTCAGGGGAGAATTCTTCAAGCGTTTGAGAATTTCATTGCATTTTCACCTCGTTAACTGATAACTCACTTTTTTAAAAATTAGGATAACTTTTAAAAAAAAACTTAACTTCAAACTTTTAGGCTAGATTCAAAACTAGTAAACTAGACTTTTTCTAGAAGTCAGGCATTCGCTCGTTCTTTAAGTGATCGACACATGGACTCTGTTATGTATGTTATTTGGATGAAACATTGTCAGTACTTTGCAAAAATTTGATCTGCGTCAATTTTTTGGCGCTTTTATCAAAGAAGATGTTGAATTTTCAATTTCATGAATATTTTAGTCTATCCGTTAGGTTTTATTTTGAAAATTGTTGCCTTGAGTGTTTACTGTAATTTATTCGTTATCTATCGTGTTAGAAAATACAAAAAATATCTCGTGTCGTGTGCTTTTTGTTTGTCATGTAATCTAGTTACTAGTTTTACTACATTTATAAATATTGTGAAATTATTTGTTTAGTTTGCTTTCCAAGTTTCAACACTTTTATCTGCGTAGTTTTTTTTTCAAAGTAATTTGTTTATTGTGTGTTTTAGTTGTGTATGCATAAGACTGAAACTTCAGAATTAATATCCTATCACCCTGAACTTGAATAAACCAAAAATTTAAAAGACTTTAGAAGAAGATAGGAGAGATGACAAACATAGCCCCTAGGATGAACACATCACACCTAGACCCAATGTCATGCGTCGACCGCTTGGAGAAATTGCCAACCCAATTGTAAAGGAGATTCATTTAAGCATCAATACATTTGAACTCAAATCCACCATTATCCGTATGATATAAAAAATCAGTTAACGGGATCCTTCACATAGGACCCTAATCTTCACCTAGCTAGCTTCCTTGAATTGTGTGCTACCTTTCGATATAAGTGTCTCTAATGACGCTGCTAGATTTAGCCTTTTTTATTTTTCACTTGGGGATAATGTTAAGATGTGGCTCAATTCTTTTGCACCAGAATCTATCACCACGTGGAATGTATTAGCCAAAGAATTTATAGCCAAATCCATCAAAAATGGCAAAGTTAGGAATGATATCACCCCAAAGACAAAGCCTAAAATAGTCCTCCGACTATTAAGAAGTATCCAATTTAGTCGAGTTTTAAAATGTTCTAATTTAGTACCTAACTATTAAAAGTTGTTCAAACTTGGTCATAAATAAAATTTTCCATTTAACTTAACAACTCCTGTCACATTTGAAGGGTAATTCCATCGATTTACAAATTCACAAATTGAACACACAAAGGGCTCATCAGTTATCATTGGAAGATTCATACACAGAACAATATCACCTTAAACCTAAATTTTCACTGCTTCTCCACTCGTGTGGCTTATACTCTTGTATTTCACTATTGACGGAGCAAACAACTCAAGGCACATACTCATTTGCTGCTTCTCCACTTGACAGAGCAGTCTCTGTCTCTATCCGTGTTGCTTGCGTTGACAACAAGGCTTCGTCTCCATCTGAGCAAAGTTTCTCCCCTTCTGTTTCACTATCGACGGAGCATGCAACTTAAGGTGACTACATTCACCGTTTCTCTACTCGACGGAGTAGTATCAGTCTCCGTCTCCATCCACGGCGTTTGCGTCGATGACAATGCTTCGTCTCCATCCAAGTGCTTGTGCATCCCCCTCAACCATCATTCATTGCAAAGAGTGGCGGCTTCGACCTGTGTCGGTTTGACCTGAAGAAGCCGCGACTCTAGTCAGGTAAATACGACATTGTAAGTTTGCAGAGAGGAGTAATTCGTCAAAGAAGAAAATTTTATTATATGTGGCAAAATAAATTATTTAATCAGATTAAAAAGCTGAAAATGGTGGAGAAATTAGATTTTAGATTTTGTGATGTTTATTTTTAATCACATTTGAGCAGTATTTAATTAGGTTTTAAGAAAGATTTAGCCTAAATCCAGCCAAACAACATATACAAATTTTTTTGCTTGATATATTTATAAATAATTACACAAAAGACAAAGTAACATTCAATTCATGTAGGTCATTGTTAAATTTAATGAGAAATATGATTTAGGACCAATTTGGAATAAATTTTAATAGTCTGGGACTAAATTGGAGCATTCTAATACTCTGTGACTAAATGTGACATATGGTAATAGTCGGGGACTATTTTGGGCTTTTACTATATCACCTCATTTACTCAAGTAGATGTAGAATCATTCTATTAAACTTGTGAGAGATTTAAGAAGCTATTTAGGAAAGTTCTTCACGACTTATCGAATTTGCTCATAATTCAAGCATTTTTTAATGGGCTGGTTGGATTGTTGAGGTCAATTATAGATGTTGCAGTTGGGTGGTCACTCATGTCAAGGTCATTTTATGAGGCTTCACTGTTTAAGGAGATGACGACAAATAATTTTCAATGGCCTTCAAATTGAGTCAATCATAAAAACGTAGCTAGGGTGCATGATATGGAGATGTTAGAATTCCTAATCTCTCAAGGAGATGATATATTCAGGAAGTTAGACAATTTATGGTTGAATTCTACACCAAGATTCGTAGTAATAGAGAAAAATGCATATGGGCAACTAGTTGAATCTAATGTTATGCTTGTAGAATCCACGAATGCTATAACCGATATGTTCAATAATCCGTATTTCAATACCTACAACAAAGAATTGCCCGAAGTTTAATTGAAATAACAATAACTAAGGTGTAGGAATTCAACAGTGGGGTAGCAACTAACTCAATCGAGTAGGTAATTGAAATAATCAGGGTAGTGACAACCTTAAATTGACTTACCCACCTCGATTCAATTCAAATATACATTTTAAGAAAAATAAATTATCTTTGGAAGAGCTTGTGATGCAAATGGAGAATCAATTGTAGAGTCAAAGCTACAACAATAATAAATATTGAAAATCAATTAGGACAGATAACAAACTCACTGAGTAACGAACCCCATGGAACCATAGCTAGTAATACTGAAGTGAATCTCAAAGACAAAGGAAATGAGCGTGTGAAAGCCATTTAGTTAAGAAGTGGAAATGAGCTAGAAAAGTGACTTGGAATGAGCCTAGTGTGGAGGTTAACCCCGAGCTTGAAAGACATAGTGGTAAACATGCCCCAAACTTAGAAAAATCACTCCCATCCTAAGAAGAAACCAGAAAGACCATCTCCACTATTTTCACAAAGGCTTAAAAAACATAAGCTTGATCAAGGATTCTCGAAGTTTTTGGAAGTGTTTAAAAAAGTTTACAATTAAATTTTTTTTTGCTGAAACATTAGAGAAAATTCCTAGTTATGTCAAGTTCATGAAATATATCCTTAATAAGAAAAGAAAACTGTGTGATTTTAAGGAGTGTAGTTCTATTCTTCAAAAGAAGCCCCCCTCAGAAATTTAAGGAGCCTTATAGTTTTATCATCCCTTGTTATATGAAAAATTTTTTTTTAGGAAAGCCTTACGTGATTTAGGAGTCGGCATAAATCTTATGTTCTTATCAATATTTTGGAGACTAAGATTAGGAGAAGTCTAACCTACCATTGTAATCTTACAACTTGTTGACTGATCATTGACTTACCCTAGGAGGTTATAGAGGATGTATTGGTTAACATGAATAACTTTGTCTTCCCTTTGGATTTCATAGGTTTACGCATGGAGGAAGATAAGGAGATTTTCATAATCTTAAGTAGACATTTTCTAGCCACATGTAGGAAAATGATTGATGTCCAGAAGGGAGATGAGGGTTAACAAAAGTGGTGACATTTAACATTCTGAAGTCAATTAAATCTTCCAGACTCATAGTGATAATCCTTGTTATTGTTAGATTTAATGGATGATTTGATTAGAAACCAATTTCAGAAAACTTTTGAGATTGACGCAATAGAGCAAGATGTGATAGAAGAAGATGGTAAACACCCTATGAAAGAGAAGCAATTCTTAGAGTGATTAGGGATAGGTATGAGATTTTATTAACCTCAACTAGTGCTAAACCCTTAATACTATCTATAGTCGAGGCCCCTGAATTAGAACTTTAGGTTTTCCCAAAACATCCAAAACTTGCATTTTTAGGGGAATCTTTCACTCCGCCTATCATTATTTATAAGAGGCAAGTTGATGAGAGTATTGTGAATTCTCAGGAAACCTTTTGGATAGACTATAACATATATAAATGATGTTATCCATTCACTATGCATGCATAGAATTTTGATGGAAGAAAATCACCAACCCAAAATTGATTCCCAGAGGAGACTAAACACTATTATGAAGAAGTGGTAAAAACGAAAGCTTAAAGTGGTTAGATGCAGAATTATCTATCTCATTTCAGGTAGCGCATGAGTTAGCCCAATTCATTGTGTTCTTAAGAAAGGATATGTGACAGTAGTGGTGAATGACCAGAAAGAACTTATACTTAATAGGAGTGTCACATGGTGGGGCATATACATCGATTATGGGAAATTAAACAAAGCCATTAGTAAAGATCATTTCCCCTTGTCATTTCATGACTAGATGTTAGATAGATTGGCAGGGGCACCCATAATTCTGTTTTCTAGATGGATATTCTGGTCACAATTAAATTCCTCTAGCTCTAGAAGATCAGGATAAGACCTCATTTTCTAGTTCTTATGGAACTTTTGTTTTTAGGAGAATGTCTTTTAACATTTGTAACACTCCTGTGATCTTTCAGTGATCTATGATGACCATCTTTTCGGACTTTGATAGAAAAGTGGATTGTAGTTTATATAAATGATTTCTTAGTATTTAGTTTGTCCTTTGATGCTTGTCTTGAGCGCGTAGCGAGAGTTTTACAAAGATGTGATAAGGCTAATATTGTGCTGATTTGAGATAATTGTCAATTTATGGTTGGCAAATGTATTGTCTTTGGGCTTAAGTTATGAGAGAAAGGGATGGAAATAGCTCAGACAAAAATTCAAGTTAGAGAAAAATTACCTCCTTCCACATCTGTTAGAGGGATTAGGTGTTTTTTTTGGGTATGCAGGATTATATCGTATATATATTTAGGACTTATTTAAGTTGTCCAAACCTTTATATCATTTGTTAAAGAATGACGTGCTTTTTGAATTTGATGAAAAGTGCCTACCAACTTTTGAGTGTTTAAAGAACCCAGATATCATCTTCTACTTGCTCTTTTTTTTTGTTTGAATTCTTCATTTCCTTAACTCGTTTTCTCATTTCCTTTGAATTCTTCCCATCCTTCCCTCATTTTCTCGTTTCTATCGATTTCCTCATTTCTTAGCTAGTAGTCTTCATTTCCTTACCCGATTTCTTTAACATCATGGCACCTAAAACTAAGGGTGGGCAAAATAAAGCTTCTTTTTATTCCAAGAAGCTTGTAAGTGCCAAAGCTGAAGAGCCTTACAATGATTTTTTTGGTATCAAACAATTTTATTTTTAAAGGGATTTTATTTTGTAGGTGGCAGTGTAGGATTAATTACGGAGAGATTGTAAGAAACTATGTTATGAAACCTGGGTGATTGTAAGTCCTGTAGTGAGAGAAATTTATGCTAATTTGAAAGAGCATGAGGGAACAAAGGTATTCGTGAGGGGGAAGCTGGTGGATTTCAGTTCCATGAAAATCAATTCACTTTTGATCTGCGTGATATTACAGAGGATTTTATTGTAGTTTTATGCCTGGCGATTTTAACCTAGATAAAATCCTAAGTTTTCTGACTGATCATTGCAGTTTTTAGAGATTTGATGATGATGGGAAGATTAATTCCTAGCCTCTGTCTTGAATGCCTAGTCTAAAGCTTGGCATTATATTTTTACTAAATTCTTACCTTCTACAAATCTCAGTGAGGAGACAAGAATTAGAGTCACGTTCAATTCTTGTTTTAAAAGGGAGAAGTCCATAGATGTAGGATTTGTGATCAACAATTCTATCTATAACATCATACAGGGCGGGATTACTATTGGACCGTGACATCTTTATGTGATTTTTACTTTTTGTTTGAACGTGTGGGTTGGATATGAGAATTGAGAAGAGCCGTTTCACCTTCTTCAAATTTTTTCAAAGAAAAATATTAGAAGTTATATTAAGACTTCCTTTGGGAGAGTTGAGAGTTCTTATAGGTCTACCCATTCTTTGCCTTGACCCACCTCTTCCATTGTCGTGATCTCAGAGCTCCTTGATACACTCTCCTATGAAAATGCTATTATGCAGCAGGAATTGCTTGGTTATTTTGAATGATTGCATTGCCGAATAGCACAAGCTTGAATTTGACTATCTAGCATAGTATCATGTTGCGGACTAGGAGATGTATCAGCGCAACAAGTGGGATTCTGTAGTGTACTCTTCTCTTCCATCTTTCAAGTTTTATGATGATACTATCTAACCGATCCATGAAGATGATGATGAGGATGATGAATAGTTTGTTGTGATGTATCTTTTGAACACTGATTTTATTTTGCTTCTGTTATTGTTTTATTTTTATCATGTGATTTTACTATTTTCATGCTTTGTAGCTTCCCCAAACTATGGATATTTTTGTTATGTGCTTGGATTATTTATTTGTGATTATATGCTATAACTTGCACTATGTGATGATTTCAGTTTTTTTAACTTTGTAACACGCTTGATTGAGATTTTATTTTGTTTTCTATTTATCTCAATACTATTCGGTCGTGATTATTGTATAGTAGTATTTTTTTGTTATACTTTCATGGAATATGAATGTTTTATTTGATCATGTGATATTACTCGTACAAAGTCTTTGTGTAAAATTTGCAATTCCTTATCCCATGTGTATAAGTTTCTCTTGGACTTGTGTCGGTTAAATAACAAGTTTGGAGAGAGAGAGGGAGGGGGGGGGGGGTGTTAATATTGCCCTCTAAGTAAACTAGAAGATTATTTTTGAAATTCACATAAATAGAGGTGGTATTCATAATTAAAATTAAGTGCAAATTAATAATAAGTAAAAGTGACGTGTGCTTCTTGAATGATTTAAAAAGGATTAGTGATTAACTAATGTTTCTAATAATAGTAAATACTTATCTTCATAACAATTCCTAAATACTTAGAGTACAAACTATATAAAAAATTGACATTTCAATAATGTAAAATTTAATCACAATTAATTTAAATGATTTGATTCCGGGTTACCATCTCTTGAACTACATATTTTTGAGTTAAAATTAGGATAACAATGAAAAGTTAACTTTATAATAGCGCTGAGATTTAAAATCATTAAAAGAACTAAACCAGATATATTATTTCTAAAAGAAAAGAGAGTGAAATTAAAAAGAAAAAAAAGGGGGAAGCAGAAAAATTTTAGATGTTCATAGGGGTGTGCAGTGTTTGGTTTTATCCAGAAAATCAAAACCAAACCGATTTAATAATTTAGTTCGGTTTTTTATTAAAAGTTTGGATTTTGGTTTTGAAAAGGCTAATATTTGGTTTTTGGATTCCGGTTCGGTTTTAAGAAAATTTTAACCGACCCAACCAAGACCAAAAACACTTTGGCGTTTTTAGAAAAGTATGGCTGCCACCGGTGGCAACTCTAGGCTCCTCACTATGTGCTTGTTTGAGCAAAGGAACGATACAGGAAATATTTATGCCACTTAGTCACCAACTATTTCACCATGATGTATATTTTCTAAGAGTATAAAGTGATAATCATATCATTTAAGTAAAATTTCATAATGTTTAAGTGGAGAAATTTATGATAAGTTTCATTGTAATCCAAGTACAAATTTGTTGGTAAATAGATTATCTTTAAAAAAGCATCATGAACTACTTATATTTCTAAAAAGTATAGTTTAAGCAAAATCCAATTTTTGTTACTATTTTTTCCATACTCCTCGTCATTCATGCATTTTTTTTCATTATTGAATATGTAGCCCTTCATTTCTTTCACAATCTCCCATTAATCCTTTACATACTTTACATACTCGAGATTTTCTACTTTGGAGTTTGAGGCTTCTTTACTTGCATTTCATCTAGCATGTTTCCTAATATGTATTCTTGTTTCTCTAATGCTTATTACTCTTTTTTTGGATCACCCACTTTCATGTTATTACTATGAAAAACTATATTTTCTTTTGTGCCATCATTTGAACCTAGTACATTAGGATAAGATGCTTGGCTTATGCATACTTCAACAATAATGCTTGTCTAGGAGGGTATGCAAAGGCGTAACAAAATTGCCTTGCCCGAGGGCTTAGGTGAGTGATCGACCTGCCTTTAGCAACACTGCTCTAAATCAAGGTCTAGTAAATTGGTTCGATAAATTTGCCTAGATATGCATAAGATCTAAAATATGTATCAGGATAAATGCGAATTATTCTTTTATTTCTGGATAAAATCATGTTTAAATGTTTGTTACAATTTGTATTTTGGATAGCTCCAGGTTGAAATTTGAACTTGCGTTTAGTTGAAAAATCATTTCATTAAAGCTTTTATAAATAATAGAACAACATGTGAGCTGGTATATGGACAATAGGTATGCGTATGTGTTTAAGAAACTTGAAACTCAGCCAGAAAATTAAATTCAGAGCGCTCAGTTAGTGGAAAATTCAGTTGTTTGTAGAATGTAAGCAAATAGGTGGAAAATGTAATAAGAGAAAAAGATATTGAAACCTTTTTTTGTGGTCATCATGAAGAACCATCTTAATTAGCTGTGAGCTTGATGTCATCAGAAATAATGTGATGGTTTCATTGACATGAGGTGCTTTTTTGAGGAATATTCAAGTGGATATGGTATTATTAACATTTTTTTTTTATTTTTTTCTCACTAGTAGTTTTCTTTCTCTCTTTCTCTCTCTCTCTCTCTCTCTCTTTTCTTTATTTATTTATTTATTTTTTTTTTTTGGTTTAAAACATTTGGGGCTTCTCTCTTTGGGTAAGATGGAAATTAATTGTTCTTAGATACATACTGATCGGCAATATATAAAAACACAATATGTTATGATTTTCAAAGTAGTTTAAATTGAGACAGCGATACGCCCTCCTATTATGCACTTACAGCTCTTTATTTTTTATGAATTTTTCTGTACATAGGCTTTTCAATAGTTAAAGTTGTTGGGGACTATCTTGATCTTACCTTTAATGGGGATTTTCTAGATTATGCTTAAAATAAGAATTTATAAGAAAACAAGTTACTTAACTCCAGTTGAAGGTAATAAATTTACACTTACAATGGCTGCGAATCAATTTCCATTGGCACAACTTACAAATGAATTTCTTGATCCTTGAAACTGTGTAGCAGTGTAGGAGTGGTGCAAATGTTATGTCGAGTCCATTGTTCACAGCAAATAGCTGTTTTCCACACAAGGAGTGCTGGAAGTGTTGTGATAGGCCTAGGACTGTCCTGGGTTGTAGGTGACGCCAGAGTAGTTGTTCGAGGCTGTTCAAGTAGCGGACGGCAATAACTCCAATTAATTTCTGTTGAATGTCAGAATTTCACAAGGGATGCATTATGTCATTGAAAATCTACAGGAGACGTTGGAACCTTATTTAATCTGGAAGAAAGAGATTACTAATTAATTCTATCTTTAAATGAAGTTACAAGCATTAAAATTATAAAGAATTTAGTGTTAAACACCATAAAAATCTAACGCTCTGCACCCATCTCCTAGGCCATCCCTAACCATTATCTTAAAACCATTCTAACACCTCCAAAATTAATTCAGCCACTTCTCTTGCATCACCGAAAGAAAAAAACTAAATTAAAAAAAAAAAAAACGTGAGTCTAATTTTAACTTCATATCTATCTGCATCAGAGGAGGATACTACAGATTGCTCACCTCTGCAACTGGCACTGCAGTTTGATATCCGACGCATTTCTACCATGTAATATGAGGAAGATTTGCACATTGTACTCACTGCCATTTCCAGGCAGTGTCAATCAAATAGCTGATATCCATGATGTATAAATGATTTTCAAGAATGAAGTTCCTGTATTATGCTGATTTGCCAGGAAACCCTCTCGTCCACCAGCTTCTCATGTTCTTTAGCAATGATTAACTGTTGTTCAATGGTTTTAAAGTGGATAAGAACCGTGCATTTTGGCTTTATTTCTCTGCCTATTGGTTTTGAAGATGTCTGATGTTAAGAAGCCGCTTTTGTTAATATTTTGGGAAATTTACATGCATACACCACAATTTCTATGTATTTACATATATAACACCTAAGGTTTGATATATACTCTTATAAACAAGGTTCATAACATCGGACCTGACATTGAATTGGTAGAGAAGGAGGTTCAAGGTTCAACAGTTGAAACGGTGGTTGAACCGTGTGATGCCATAAATATAAAAAATATTAAAAATAACTTGAATGAATTAAAAATTTGATGGAATTTAGCATGGAAAGCTACAAGAGGGAAACATAACCAAGAAAATATAAAAGCGTGAAAAAGAAAATATAGAAGGCTAATAGTCATCCATATTTCACAAAAGGTTAAAAAGGAAATGAAGTTGGGAATGATTAGAGCAATACACATTCTTTATGATTTTTACATGATTTTCAATAAAAAAGTGACATAAGATAAAAAATTACGCTTTAATCAGTTGACCGGTTTGACCACCGGTCCAGCCTGTTCATTGGTTCTAACCTGTTTTTTCTGATTCGATGCGGAGCCGGTTTTGAGGCCAACCAGGACTAAACCACCGGCCGGTTCGGTCCGGTTTTTAAAACGTTGCTTATAACACATTAATGTTACAAACCTATGCATGAAAAGATGTAATTAACTTTTAAAAAGTTAGTGGTGGTGGTATCTTTTGATATGATGTTAAAGATTTTAGTGATATGCGTGTAAATATGAATTTTTTGGTATTAGATATGTAAATACTTAAAAATTATTTGTAAAAATTAAACTTTAGGAGGAAAATTGTCAATTTCATTATTCACATGCAAGGCACATGTAGAGGAAACCAGTCCCTCATAATTTATAAACTTACCAAATATATCTAATATGAATTTGAAAAGGAAAAAAAATTGAAATAAACATAAAAAAAACATAAATAGTAAGAGAATAAAATTAATCAAGGGGTTTTCAAAGTTGTCTCCAATTAGAGGTGTCAACATAAATAAAATTTTTTAGATGGTCGACTGACCCACCTTTCTGGCTTTCCACACACTCCCTTAAGTTGGGTCATAAATATTGTAGAGACCAAGCTTGGGATTGAACACTGAGAATGTGCTTAAAGGAAGAGCTTTGGTGAAGAAATTAGCAACTTGGCGTGTCGGGATATAGCTTAGCTGTATAATTTCATCATTTAACCATATCAGAGGTAAATTGCATATCAATTCCAATTTATTTGTTTCTATCATGATGCACATGATTCTTGGCAATACTGATGGCTGCTTGACTCTCACAGAACACCTGTATAGGTCCATTGGAGGTGCATCCTAATTCATTTTACAATTTCTAAATCCAAATCCATTAACAGATTCTCAAGATGAGTGTCCTATATCTTGATATCCATTGATTATGCCCTGCTTCTAGAAACAACTTGCTTCTCACTTCTCCGTGTTACCAGATTTTTACATACATTTTAAGAAGTAATCTGTGGTGGATCTTTTGTTAGTAAGTTCTCTAGTCCCGCTTGCCTCAGTGTAGACTTCTATCTTATTGTTTATGATTTTCTTAAAAATTAATCCATAATCAAAATTTTTTTTGAGAAACCTCAAAATCTCATACACCATTTCCAAATACTATTTATTTGGGTTGTTCATGTTTTGACTCACTATACAGTATCCAACTTGGCATGTGATAGGTACATGAGTTTTCATACCAATCTTTGGTATCTTTCCTTGTCCATAAATATAATTTCTACCCAGCTAAACTTCTTGTTGGAATCTATTGGAGTTTCAACGGGTTTGCATCCAATCTATTGAAATCAAAGAAGTTCTCACAGTTTTTAAGTCCTTAATTTTAAAATTAGTGAAGAACTTCTTTGATTTTAAACATTTTTCTTTCATTATCACCACTAAGAGTCATATCATCCACATATGATCACTGCAGTAATCTTTGCTCTTCGGGTGTGTTCTTTGAATAGTGTATGATTAGCTTGATATTGAAAATATTCATTAGACCTCATAGTTTAACAAATATTTCAAACCATGTCTTTGGTGATTGCTTAAGCCCATAGAGAGACTTCCTGAGTTTGTATACTATGTGTTAGTCGAAATCATTCTCAAGTCCTGGTGGTATCTCTATATACACTACTTTGAAATCTTCATTTAGGAAAACATTTTTTTTTGTCAAGTTGATGCAGCATCCATTCTTTGTCAATTGCTATTGAAAGGAGAACTTTGATAGTCTTTAGTTTGACAACCGGTGCAAAAGCCTCTTGGTAGTTGATCCTATAGGCTTGAGTGAAATCTTAGGCAATAAGTCTGGCTTTGAATTACCTCAATACCCTTATCAACTTTGTATTTAATTTTGGACCCCTTCTTATCTTGAGAGAGTTTAGTAAGAATATATGTATCATTATGCTTGAGTGCTAAAATCTCCTCTTCATCTGCTTTCATTCATTCTGAATTTTCAAGAGCTTCATGAATAAATTTAAGAATCTGCACACTATCAAAGTTAGATATAAATGCTCTATAAGCTGAGTATAGTTCCTCATAAGCTATATATTCCTGAATTGATTATCTAATATAACTTTCCTTATCATCAACACTAGAAGAGGAATGAAATAACTCATGATTACTCGACTTCTTACCCAAAATTTTAGTTGAGTGCCGATCCGGGGTTTGGTTCGAGCAGTTCTTTCTTTTCAAGTTGTCTTTTACCTGCTCAGAGTTTTTTTCCTCTATTTAAACACGAAGTTCTTTGTTATAGACTTTAGGTCGAGTTGCTTGGACATTCTCAACTAGTATAGGAGGGCTAGGAGGAAAGGGATTAGGCTGTGAGGCCGTGCAGGTGTCATCAAGTACATCCCAAAATTGATTGTCATCTGTACTCTCTCTGTAGATCAGATTTGGGATAGTAGAATTGATTTTCAAAAAATGTGACATCCATAGAGTTGTAGTTTTTTTTTGTTAACTGGTGATTAACACTTATATCTCTTTTATTTTGGGACATACCCAAGGAAAATACACTTAGATTTATGGACAATTTTTGTACAAGTTGGGAAATGAATGTGAACAATGGATGCACACCAAAAAATTTTGAGTAGTACATTAGAAGAAAAAGCTCTGATGTGAGGATATGTATCATTCAAAGCATGAAGTGTTTTGAAGTTATATACTCGGCTAGACATTCAACTAGTAAGATATGTTGCAATAACTACTCCCCCCCTTCAAAAAAAAGAAAATATTTTGAAACTTGATAGGAAATCATAATTGAGCTGGATATCTCTATATTTTGTTGTGGGGTATCAATATATTAACTCATATAAATGATTTTATTTCTTGGAAGATGGGATCTAAAGATGGAGTTGAAATATTCCTTTGTGTTATCAGTTTTAAGGATCAGAATTTTGCGTTGAAGTTGAAATATTCCTTTGTATTATTTTAGATTTCTCGTTCATTAAGAATACCCAAGTAGTTCTAGTATGATTGTCAATAAATGATAAATCATCTAGCTTCACTTAGGGTTTTCACCTTTAAATTTCCCCAAATATTCCTCTGGATAATATAAGAATATGTGGGTTTGTACTGGGTAATGAGATAAGTACTAGTGTGTTTGGCAAGTTAGCAGATCTTACATTGATAAGAACTAGGGATTTTATTGAAAAAAAATGAGGATACAACTTTGTAACATAATTGAAATTAGAATGACCGAGGTAATAATGTCATAACATGGTCTATGTTTTGACAAATATGGACTCCAGAAATAAAAAAATGATGAGACCACTTGTGTGTTTAGATAGAGACTTTCCTTGAGCTAGAACAAGTCTTGATGCATTTTAGTATTTTCAATCACCTTTCCTGAATCCACTACTTGAAATTCACAAGAGTTTGGAAAAAAATCATGTATATATTTCATAGTATGAGTAAGCTTATCAATTGAAATTTAATTAGTCCGGTCGTGGAATATATAATACAGAGAAAATAGTAAAATCCCCAGAGAGCCTCATTTCTCTCCAGCAAATTTTTAGTGTAATAATTCTACAAGTCTGACAGATCTAGATATGGAAGCTTCTTGATAGTTGACTAGAGCATTGATGTCTCCCACATATATGATCATAAGCTCTTGAATCTATGCTCCAATGTCTAAATCTCTTATTGTTGGAAAGATGGGAGAATGATATATTACCTTAGTTTGTCATGGGCCTGGTGGTTTACTTTTTTTGAATTGCCGTCATGGATTTATTTTTTCAGAATTTCAAATTGTTCCTTAATGAACGATTCAGTTAACTCTTTAGGCAGCATTAGCTTTCTTTTCTTGATTTTTCCTTTCTTGCTCAGGTTTTCAATTTGCAGGCTTTCCCTGTAGTTTTCAACATTTGTCTTTGATATGCCCAATTTTCATGCAATATGTGAATGATTCATCTTGAGCTTTGTACAATGAGAAGAATTATGGGTGTGTTGAGCCATGCTTTCAGTGTTTGGTGAAACCTCAATTTCAAGTCAACATTAGCTTCTTTATACTTTCTTCTGTCCTAACTTCCCTAACTTCAGCAAAACTTCACTGGTAGATAGAAGATGCTTTATTCCTATAATCCTTCTCACGCTATCCACTTCCTTAGTCCTACCAGGAATTTGACTATCCTCTTCTAGTCGATGGCCTTAAACATCATAGCATCTTGTGGAAATTTTCACAACTGTCTCAAATATATCCAATTGTAGCCAATATTTAGTTAAGGTGTTAGGTATTGGGTGGCACTTAATTCTTTTTTGAAGATTATGATGTTTTTTTTATCTCAAAAAATTTTGTAAAATTCTTAGTGTTGGCTGTGCAGACAAAATGTTATTTTGGTTGTTGTAGGAAAGGAGGATTTTGGCGGAGAAGTGCTTGTGGCGGGAGGATTTAGGTCGTAGGGAGAATTCTGGCGGAGGAGGTTCTACAACAGGAAGAATTTTGGCTGCAAAGTAGAGCAGAGGATGGCCTGCATAAAGAACTTGATTGAGAAGTGCAGCTGAACGGGAGAAAGAAAAAAAAAAGAGTTTCGGGTCTCTACACGCCGCAATCCCATCACTGGAGAAAACAGGTGTTTCGGGTCTCTTCATGCCACAATCCTATCACTAGGGAAAAAAAAATTTTGAGTTTTGGTTTGGCTATAGGGAGATCACGATGGCTGGGAGGAGAGAGAGCCGTCCGAGAGAAAGAGAGACTCATTCAAGGGAGCTCCTATATGTGGGTTTTCGGCAGGGAGAAGGAAGACTAGTGTTTTTTTCAACGCTTTGATACCATGTAGAAAATAAATTTTGGGCGGAAAGTCTCAATTTCATCATTCACATGTAAGGTACATATATTAGGAAACTAGATCCTCTTATCTCTAATTTAAATTTGGAGAGGAAATAATTATGAAATAAACATAAAAAAAAACATAAATAGGAAGAGAATAAAATTAATCAAGTGATTTTCAAAGTTGTCTTCAATTAGATTCCCCAAGATCTATGAGGTGGCCGACCGGCCCAGCTTCGTGGCTTTCCACCGATATATATATAAATGCCCCTACTATTTTTTAGCTTGTGCATTTTTTATGTGATGCGTGTTCTTGATAATCCACTTGGGCAACATGTGAGGTGTGGCCTATGGTATACATAACCATGATATTTGAATTCAAGATTAATTTTTTTGTATAGTTGACATGCCCCAACTCAATTTTTTTGTTATGTCACTAAAAAAAGTTAAGTTTTTATTTATTTATTTAATTATTTTTAAAGATTGACCAGAGGCTATTAGACGAGCCTCCTGACCAACCTCATGTGCCTAAAAATTTCATTCCGCAAATAGGCAGAATCGAACCTGTGACCCCAGGTGTCTTACATACTCTACCAACCAAAGAGTCACGGTAGGCGGCTCAACTCAAAAACTTTTAAGTTGAAAATGGATCCTTTCAGTCTTGTCTAGCTATCGTTCGGCGGAAATATTTTTTAATGTATGAACTATTATCAATTAGGAATCATTGGCTATTTTATTATATTCAATGCAACTTTAATTTGAATAAAAAAGTAAGCATGCATGAATAATTACATTCCATCATAACATTATTTTGAAAATATATTTGTATATTTTCCTATGAATTTTTTATACTGATTGTCTGCTTGTTTTGTTCTTGATTATTCCACTCTAGATGGAGCTCGCTTGTGTAAATATTATCATTCATAACCTATGTCTGCTGTACTATTTATTACTTCTTACTAGCCACACCCTTGCAATATCCAATTTATATTATATATTATTTACAAAATAAACAATGTAAAAGGTTTTAACGCTCAATGCAAACTTGGTCTGTCAATATATGAAGGGAGAGATTGAGAGAGATGGACTTGAGAACTTCATTCCTCTAAACTTCTCAAGTGCCTTCCCCTCTTGAGAGCTTTTTTAATTCCGCGTTTCCTTGGCCTAAAAGAAGATTTTTTTATTATATACTTTTCTCTGGTTGATGTTGCATGTACACTCCCCTCCCTTCCAACCGACCATCACCCATCCCACATCCACCTGCTCCATAGTACTGCTGATTTGCCCTTCAGTCTCAAATAAAGATATGTTTTCTATGTAGGTTGAAAGAAAAATTTTCACAATGAATTGCAGTACAAAGATACTAAGAAGGAATTTCTCTGGGTCTCAATGGATAAAACCGTTAGGCCAATAATATTAGTATATGGTGAGGCTAAGGAGAGTGTGGGTGGAACATATGGTTTGGGAAATCCAAGCCTAACCATGTGGAGGTTTATATCATTATATAGTATCTTACTTGAACTAGTTTTCCAGGAAAGAGCTTTGTGCACTCGTAGGTTAATTTGATTTCCTTAATATTCTTTTTAGGTTGTTGGAGGAAATGGAGCCGAAAGAACTGTTGTGACTGGTTCCATGGAAGTGTTGAAGCCCTGCTGGGCTGTTGCGACATCAGGCGTACCTGTGCGAGAGCAGCTTTTCAATGCTTCTATCTGCCACCATTCCCACTTCAACCTATTCCAGCACGGAGAATTCGCTAGGAGTTTTGGCAGAAGAGTTAATTCAGGCGCTTTGGAGGTGGCTACTCCAATGCTGTTACACAGAGATGATGGCCATAAGAATCGGAAAGGAAGTCATTGTGACGTTGTCTTCTTGACAAGTCATGGAGAGGTTCGAATCTGCCAATCTCTCTCTCCCTTCCCTCTCTCTCTTGAAGATGTTCCCTTGAGCTGAAATTCAGATCCTCGCCATCTTCTTTCTGTCCTCTATTTTTCTGACGGTGATTTACCCTACATTCATGGCAGCTTAATCCCTCTTCCTATTTCATGTTCAATAGGTTACTTCATACACACCGGGATTGCACGGCGAAGGCGCCACTTGGAGATGGCAGCTCACAACCGGTGCAACATGGTCCAATCTTCCTTCTCCATCTGGAATGGCCGCAGAAGCTAAGGTTGTGCCTACTCTGAAAGCATTTTCCTTGCGAGCACACGACAACAAGGAGGTGATAATCGCCGGTGGCGACCAAGAGGCTGTGGTCATCTCTCCTGGAGGCAGCCTTCTATCTTCAATTGAGCTGCCTGGCTCTCCTACACATGCCTTGGTCTTGGAAGACTTCTCTGGTGATGGTTTCACTGACATTATTCTAGTTACATCCAGTGGAGTCTATGGCTTTGTACAAACCAGGCAACCAGGAGCTCTTTTCTTCAGTACACTTGTAGGTTGCCTGATCATCATCATGGGAGTCATTTTTGTATCGCAGCAACTGAATTCAATGAACAAGACTAAACCAAGGGCTTCCAGTGAATACAGATGAAATTATTGATAAATTTGAGATCGCTGGAGCAGAACACAATATGACTACATACTGTATGACCTGTTGGATCTTCCACGCTCGCTGCTGCTTGAAGAGTTACCTATGTACACTGTCATTCTGTTATCTGTCAAAAATATACAATTTTTTCTTCTTTTTGGGGATATGGTTTTGCTCCTGAGGGATGCCAAAGAATCGTCAACGCAGTTTGGAGTGATATAAAAGATTGCAGGCTTATAGAAGTCATTGTGGTGGTCACTTATTTTTCTTTTCAATGTGTAATGACCCTGTGAAGGACATTGCATTTTAAATTCTATCGACGTTATATGTCGAAGATTCTATGTAAAACTAAAAATATTAATTGAGCTGCAGAGGTAATCCACACAATTTTCTGAGCTCTTGATTTAATTGCTACATGCAATTATATATATATATATATATATATATATATATATATAGAGAGAGAGAGAGAGAGAGAGAGAGAGAGAGAGAGAGAGAGAGAGAGAGAGAGAGAGATGCTCACACACACACATGACTACTGAATTTAGTTATTTGATCAAGATTTTTATGCTTGATCCTCATTCTACACATTCAGTGCTGTTGGAAGCTCTAACCGTCCTGTGGAATCATTTTCATGTCAAATAAATATTGTTAAAAGATGGACATTATAAATGTAGTAATATGAAAATCTAAAAAAAAAAAAGAAGAAGACGAAGTCATGTATTACTAGATATCTAAGTTCGTCTTGAAGAAATTCAAATTACAAAAGAAAAGTGGCTTCTGGAAGTCTATTGTGTATTGTACATGACCAAATGTTCATGTAGCTTATCTAGCTTTATCCATTTAAAATAAATAAACTTTAGGGTTCTCAATGCTACATTGGTATTCTTCCTTTTAAAGGTATACTTCCCAAAATGGAACTCATCATTACAAGTGAATATTATGTGTGGATCAGTGGTATTCACTTCAATATCATCTCAATACCATCAATCCGCACCCAATTCATCCACACGTAATATTTTTACCATTATTTCATACCCTTGTGTCAAAATTTCTCTTTCAAGTTGTGATGCCATAAAAGCAACGAGGCGGCTCGCTAGATTAATGTTAAAGATCAATTATATTGAAAGTGAAACTTTATTTTTCTAAAAATTTTGGGGTCGGCAAGATTTTTGAGAAAATTTGTTAAAATTTAAACATTTCTTTTAAGCTTGCCATTATAGCTAATTGAGGATTCTTAGTTCAATAAAAAATTTCAGAGGTTTTTAGATATCGACCACTTAAAATATTCTATGTATCATTCGAACCATCCTAAATTTTCACTTAAAGCTTCATGAGAGGGTTTAAGAGGGTGGCTATAATGAAAAGAGTTGTTAAGATGTTATGTTTAAGTATTAGTTGGTTAAAATGTTATATTTAATGTTTTGGATGGTTAGTATATATAAATCCCAAGATTTTAAAAAATTCTTCATATTTTGAGTGATTTTGTTTGGATTTTAAAGTAAGAAGTGATTGAGTGCTCCATCATTATAGCTTATGGATTTTTATAGAGGATTTTTTTTTTTTGTGTTTTTAAATATTTTTTTTTCTTTTATTAGGCTACAAGTATTACTTAATCCTATAATTTAATGAAAAAATATCTTTGATTTCTCACCTAAAGTTTTGTCTACAAAGAATTTGTGTTGCCATTGTGTGCATTGACTTGAGACTCAACAATATTTGTTGTTTTTAAACGAAATCATATCATTCAAATTTATTATTTCAACTAACCCACCCCTTTTGAAAGCCTTGTACAAATTCAAACATCAAAAAAATTGAATCATAGTTTCTCCACAAAAGAATAACTTTTGTCACCCACTTTCTCTTATTATAATTCACTTACAAAAATAATTAATTCTTATCCTCAAATTCATTTATTTTATAATCACCACATTAGTTAAACAACATTTTCAATATAAAATCTAATGGTATTCATTTTCTGTCAAGTAAAGTTAGATAATATGACCTAATAAACTCTCAATCAAAATTGTTCATAAATCCTAAACCAATCAATCTTTTTTATCCTTAGCCTTCCACCGCCTCATCACTAACCCTAGGAACTTCTTAACCTTTGCATTAGTATTAGACATCAATCCATAAACAATATCACATATGAAGTTAGAGAAGTCGGATATGAAACAAGCTTTCTTGTTTAGTTTTCTCCTATCACAATGGCTATCAATAAACTCACCCTCAAAATCTTTCTATCTGTCATTCATAATTTTTTTATTGTTGATGAGCACATTCAATACACTGTACTAGACCCATTTTAATTCAAAAAACATTTTAGATTAATTACATGAATTGTTAGTTGCAACAATGACTCGAGAACTAATAAAATCTACATTCCTCAAAAAGATAAATTAATACACAATTAAAAGTATTATCATCCCATGTAGATATATAAAGGGGAAACCTTAATCTCACATAATAGGTAGAATTCATTGGTTGGTGAAGACCACATTTATTATTATTGATTATTTTCTATAGTAAGGTTTTTTAGTTTATTTACTTTTTGATAGAATTTTATGGTTTATCATTTTTTTAAAAGAAATGCACTCAAAATATACTGAATGTAAACAATTGATTATGACCCATTACTGTTTCAAATATTAAAAAAAAAAGAATAAAGTTCTCACAATTTCACCATTTTAGATTGAATAAAAATGGATAATTTTTACATAGTCTCTACCATTATGGTTCTTTTAGAAAAGGATAATTTTTATATATGAAGTTATATGAGTTAGTTTAGAAGAGATTCTTATAAAAGCATTATATGTAGTTTTAAGTGATACTTGATAGTATATCTAAAGATACAGTCTAAGTTATAGATTGTAAATGGATGGTCTATCAACATAAAATTGTCAACTCTATAGTAGCATATTTATTTTATTTTCTCTATATTGTACATAAGACACACACACACACACACACACACACACACACAAATACATAGGGAGAGAGGGAGAGTCCCTTTGGGCCCATTATACTTCTTTTTGAGTCTATGTCAATTAAATGATTATTATTACATAGATATTTATATTAAAAGATAATTATCTTATTTAATTATATTGATTCACCTTTACTTTGTGCACTAACTAATTTCAAGGCATAAACTATTCTATTCAAATAAATATTTTTGAATCATAATCTTCTTCTGACCATATTATTTCTAACCCTTCCACTTGGCTCACATCCAATCGCATTGAGACCCATGACCCCTTCTTAGTGTCATTAGGTGACTGAATTGAGCTCGTCAGCTAGGACCTCAGTTTTAATGGAGTATAAAATTAAAATTAATTTAATTAAAGTTCAAACCTAAATCTAAATTAAACTAAAATTAAAATTAACGTAATTAAAATCTAAATCTAATTTAATCATCTAAAATTAAAACCTAAAAAATGCACCAAAACTTAACTTAATTTAAATAGATCTCAATACTTATTTAGTCATTCTAGGTCATTGTACTTCACAAAATTACATTATACAAACTACTTCATACTTACTATTACATTTGAAAAGCATGCAACTGGTTTGGCAACGAGCATGCACCATTTTGTATGTGAAATTTTCACTTCATATTTTCATGCATGAAATTTGATCCCACTTATCGAAGAACATACACAAAACAGACAACATGAGTGTGTCTGAGTCATCAAAACCTTTGAAATAAGTTTACTCGTGTCCATGTTAGACTTCGTTTGGGGGTCCATCAAGACTATGATAGTTTAGATGATAATGATGATAATCATAATAATATTCCCATATGATGAAGCTGAATCAAAGTCAATTTTAAATTATGATAAATTTGAAATTAAAACATTAATATGAATCAACTACATCACCGCAAATTCAAGGAATATTTATATATTTACGAATCAATTGTCACATACTTATATATTTAATAATTTAAATAAGTTTAAACATATGCCACTTTTCTCCAGGCACGCAAAATATTCTTACAAAAATAATATGCCTATAAGTGTACATGATTAAGTAATATGCAATTAAAATTCCTAAGTGTTAAAATTAAGAAATTTTCATCTTCTCTTTCTCTCTCTTTCCCTTTTGCTTTCTCACTTTTTTCTTCTTCCATTCTCTTTCACGTGGTTCAAATACCTCCTCACTTTATTCTCTCTCATGTGGGGTAGGCCAAGTCAATAATTTAACATATGGGTCAAATGAAGTAACCTTTGGCTTGGTCCACCCCATTTTTTTCCCACTTCTCCCACCTCTTCCCTCAACTTCCTGACTTCCTCCCTCAACTTCCCCAATTCCATTAGCTGAAACCCACTACTCCCGTCATCCTCTAATTAGCTCAGTAATCCTCCCTTAGCCTTCCTCTTTAAATCCAAGCCTTGTCACATCCCTTCTTTCCACTTGGCTACCTCATCTCCCTCTCATTTCAAAATCGAGCACACACCATTCCCTCTCCCCCTCCTCCACAGTCCTTCAAACCAAGACTGCTTAACCTCTCTTGCAATGGTAAAAATTTTGAAGTCCCTTTCCTCTTTAATTATAAGACCAACTCCTCCACTTCACTACTTTTTGGCAATTCAATCCTCTTTGTCTCTTCCTCTCTTGCATTGATCGAATCTTCTCCTTCTCCCACTTCCTTTCTTTCACTTGGACAAACCCTAATAACATCTCTTTTCTCCCTCCCTTGCACTGGTTGAGCCCTAACATCGCTATCCTCCCCTTCTCTTCCAAAATTGAGCCCGCTCTCCATCACTCCCTCTCTCTCCCAAAACTGAGAATCCTATCACCTTCCCCTATTCCTACAACAAAATCAAGAGCTTTCATCCACTTCCACTTGGGGTTCTCTTCAAGAAAGATTTAATTCCTCACCTTTCTCTTAATTTGGTTTATTAAGTTTGAAGTCCATTAATTTTATGAATTTGAAAATCTAAAAGGAAAAGTTTCACATATTTGCCACTTGATTTCTAAAAGTTAAAGTGTTTACCACAAGTCTATCTAAAGGCTTTCAAATTCATATATCACATGTGCAATTTCTTTTCAACATGTATCATATGTTTGTTTTACTTTCAAATTCATGAAGCATGTTGTGATTTTGTTAATGGGCAAACACATGTTATAGCTTTTGTCAATTTGCAAACACATGTTATGATTTATGTTAATGTGCCAATACATATATAATTTATGTCAATTTGGAAACAAGCGTTATGGTTTTTCTAACGTGCAAATTCAAATACATGTATAGTTTTTCAATTTGTTTTATGTTAATGTGCTAATATATATATATATATATATATATATATATATATATATATATATATATATATATATATATATATAGTTTATGTCAATTTACAAACACATGTTACATTTTATGTTAATGTGCAAATATGTATAGTTTATGTGAATTTGCAAACACATGTTATGGTTTATGTAAATGTGAAAATACATGTGTAGTTTATGTTAAATTGCAAACACATGTTATGATTTTGTTAATGTGCAAATACATGTACAGTTCATGTCAATTTGCAAAAAACATGTTATGGTTTATGTTAATATGCAAAAAAAAAAACTATAGAAATTGTTAAATTACAATCACAGTTTATGATTTCTATTAATGTGCAAACACACGAATAGTCTATGTTAATTCAAAAATATTTATTGTAGATCATTTTAGTGTGAAAGCCTGTGTAGGCCACTGATACACCTATAATATATAGCATTTATATACACATTTTTATACTTATTTTTTAGGATATTGCACTTTAATGGAAGGTATTTGTGCGTTTTTCTTACAGGTGCAATTAAATGGATAAAATATGGCAAAATTAGTGAAAAACAACCGAATTTGGAGCAAAAATGAAGAATGTGTGAAAATGAACTAGGGCGCCTAAGCGCTAGCAAATAGAGAAGGCCACGCCTAAGCACCGAAGGCCCCGCGCTTAAGCGCAGAGTAGTTATTATGGAAGTTTAAAGAATTTTTGGCAAATTTCGAAGGGGCGTTTGAGGAAACCCTTGGTAAAAATGTGAATAACTGATAATGGGCATGAAAATGCATTTAAATAGCTCTTGAAAGGAGGCATCTCTTAGAAGATTCATTGAATGTGGTCACATTTTGAAGAGACACCAATGCACTTTTGAAAAACTTAAAAAAGGACTTGAATTGAAGCAAGGAGAGAAGAAAAGAGGAGATTTGAAGAGTAGATATAGGGTATTTTAAAGTAAGGAGTTATAGGATTTTTACTTTGGGTTTCTTCTCAATTATCTCATTCCTAGTTGAAGGGAAGGTGAGTAGATAGTTCTAAGTAAGAATCCATTGTTTGTTAGTGATTTTGAGAGATTTTAACCCTCTAGGGTTGGGTGACAAGTCTTAGGGAGTATTGTAAGAGAAAGGAAGAGATTCAAAGGAACTTCAAAAGTTTGGTGGAGAGGAATTTGAGATATGTTTTTATCTTTGTACTACATTTAGCTTTAATTTCGACTTCTTGTATTTCTACATGATTTCTACTTTTTAAATTAATTGTTATCGTATTTCCTCCATGAATTCTGAGTAGTTTCCTTTATCTTTTTCCTTAAAATGGAAAGTAATTAAGTGTTGGATGAAAGTTGTGGAAGTGTTGATCTTTAATGCTAGAATAAGTTGTGATGATTTAATTCTTATACTTTATTTACTTCTTGATTTTACTAATTAAGATGTTAACATTTGTAGTGAGAACATGTAAGACCTGTGATGGTATTGTCTCAGTCAACTAACATAAAAATCACATGAGATTGTATGGATGAGAATGTAATTCATATAATTGAGTGCAAATAAATAGAGAAATATAGTTTAATAAGTTTGGAATTAGAGGAATTTAGGGTGACAGACTAAAATCCTCAATTTGGTTTAGTGTGTTAGGTTTTGATATGAAAAGTTAGCCTCGAGGTGGAGGGAGAGGAGGGAACTATAGAGTGAGAGCTAGTATCTTCCCTACCTAACCCGTCTTTAAGACTATTCAAACTTTAAACCAGCCAATATCTTTATAGCATCTCTAGTAAGGGTAAAGAATAATATTGCTCCTATTTGACACAACACATTTTGAGCACTTCCACAATAAAACTCATATAGTTATTACTTATTTATGATAAGAAAAGTGATATTTCATTTATACTTCTTTTATCTTACAAAAATCTCGTTAAAATTAGTTAATTGTTTACTTTATTTTAAAATATAAAAAATTACCAAAAAGAATTGAACTTTCATTCCTACGATAATATCTATAGTTTAAGTAAGTATATTTTTCTAAATAGATTTTGTGTTCTAATTCCTTATTAAAAGTTTACAAGTTTTCCTGTGGGTTCAATATTTCAGAACTTAATCAGAAAGTCCTATATTACTTGATAATGATACATATACTTGCGTAGAATCCCAAAATTTAAATGTCACAGTTGAACTCTTATTTGCATTGGAGTCAAGTTTTTGGCGCCGTTGTAAAGAAAGAAATATTATTAAAGAAAAATAGAAAATTAAATCATATATATAAATCATAATATTCACGTATCATAAATACGTGGGGATAAACCAAATTATTTTGAAAGCATGCGTAGACGACATTAGTTTGAAAGTATGTGTAAGAGACATTAGTTTGAAAGCATGTGTAATTTTTATTGATTTAGTAAGCATATTGTGTTTATGGTTTAAATTGCAACCATGTTATATGTATATGTTTATGATGTGGTATTCACAAACATGTGTTATGTGCAGGCTATATACAATTTTCCAAGTATGTTATGTTATGTGTAGCTTATGTATAATTTGTAAAGCATGGTGTGTTATGTGTAGATTATGTATAATTTGTAAAGCATGTTGTGCCTATGCCCTTGAAATTTATTACTTACAAACTTATGTGCTTAGGATATGATCTCATACAAGCTTATATGTTTAAGCCATGTTAATTTGAATAACCTGAACTTAAACTACTCAATTTTTTCAAAATAAAAATTATTTATATTATTACATAAATTTAAACTATTATATATAAATTACTTAATTTTAAATGTGCTATAACTTTAAAATCATTTTTTATAAAGCTATATGCTCAAAACCCAACAATTTTTCCATGAAAGTTATTTAAGGTTTTTCTTTGCTAAAAAAATTAAGTTGTGTAAGCTATGTTTTGTTCAAATGTCCAAATTCTTTCATCAAGACAATTGAAAGGGAAAGTGTCTGCCACCCCTATAAAGGAGTGCAACCAATGGTATGGTGTATAAAATTCTAAGTTTGAGTCCTATAGAGGATTGGACTTGAAACTATTCATAAAATGTATAATGTGACTATACGGTCACAGGACATGTTGTCGTTGCACTACAAAGAATGTGGTGTATTGAATAAATGTCAAAGGAGAATAAACATTCCTAATTTTGGCCTTGGCGCCATGGTGCACATGGTCAGCATTATAATGCTAAAAATAGCTTATGACATTGCGACTCTATCAATAGATTAGTGGTGTCAAATTAAGTAGGTTTGAGGCCATAACACCATATCATGACTCTCACTAGGTTGGCCCGTAGCCTAGAGCCTTAGCACCTAAATGAGGTGTTTTGATCCTAGGTCATAACAAATGACTCAGATTTGGGAGGTTTCAATACATAAAACAACACTGTGGCTCTCAACCACAAAAGTGAGCTTGGTGCCACAGTGCTAGAAAGTACAATCTAGGCTTTAGGAAAAAAATCAGAGAAATGTTAGTGTCATGGAAATGTAAAGATGGTACCACAATGCTATCGAGTGATACTGGGCATGATTCCTAGGCACTAGAAAGTGGAGCCTAGACGTCATGCCAAAATGAAGGTATAACATCTTAGAGCCAATGGATGGTACTACAACACTAGGGGCAAAAATAAAAGTTGTAAAGATAATTTCTTCACTAAAACATGAGAAGGATGATAAGAATATTCCTAACATATAGCTTTTGTAGAAGTATTCCTAACATATTCCTAACTTAAATCTCTAACACAAAACCCTAGAGGTTCAAGATAGAAGGAAATGTGAGGAAGAAATTGGTTCACCTATGTAATGATTTTGTAGAAGTATCTTAGGTTTAATATTTTAAGCTTGTTTTGCAGCTAATGCAAAAGCTTTGCTAGTTCTTCTAACCATAAACAACATCACCTTAGGCAACCTACACTTCATCAAAATACAAGGAGACTTGGAAATAGGGTGTGGAGGGAAGCTTACACACCCAAAACCAAAGAAAAGGAGAGTTGTCATTAAAAGGCTATTGGATTTCTTTCTCTAGTAGGTTAGAGGGGGCTCAAACCCACAAAGCTCTAACCTTAGTGGTAGGACAAAGGTACCCCTATTAAATTAAAAAATTAGGTTTTGGTGTTGTAGTGCTAGGTAATAGCGACGCGGTGCCACTGCTTGGAATTTGCCCTATCATCCTAGCATGGAATGTTCTTACTGTGCATGTCGGGTAAGGATTTATCTTTTAGCCATGGTGCCTAGGTGCACATTAATGGCATTTCAATACTACTAATGTGGTAAATTCCATTCCAACTAATAAGAAAGTGGATGTTCCACGATCCATTGACATTTGTCAAAAGGGATCAAAATGATTGATGTGTAGAAAACAAGTGTTGTTATCTTCTATATCTTCTTAACCATTTGTATAATTTTTATATTTTTTGGGTAATTTTTTATGTTTTTTGCAAGTTATAATTTGCATATGTAAAAGGGCAGCTTTTAGAGCCAAAATATTACAATTATATATCAGGCAACCCGATGTCTGAAGTAATAACCCAACACTGCCCAAGCCTCCTTCGACCAGAGAAAATTTATAGCTTATAGATGTGGGGCTTAACCTGGTTGAGGTAGCGCTCGCTTTAAAGATGATCTCAAAACTAAAAGCATGTCAATACTATAGACATTTTAGCACCCAAGGCTAAAAACCTAATACAACACAATAACATGACAATTACAGCACAATAATATCACACTAGCACGACAATAACACCACAACAATATAACCCCATAATAACATCAAAATAACACCACAATAACATCACAATAACACCATAATTACACCATAATAACATCAAGACTACAATAACACAACTAAAATACAACAATAACACACCAATAATACAACAATAATACCGCAATAACACTACAATAATAAAATACTATATAATAACATGTAAAAACCACAATAACATCGCCAAAATAATAAAACACAATAATAACATCCTAATAACACCAATAAATAGTAAAATAGCACCAGAATAGCATCACAAAAAAACATGCATAACGCCAGAGTAATCCTACAATAAAAATAACAACTCTAAGCACTAGAATAATACCAAAATAACACTAAACTAATTAAAAACAAAAACACCTAACAAAAACAACTAAAACAACATAACACAAAAACTAATAAAAAACTAACACCAAAATAAGACTAAATTAAACTCACCTCCAATCGAAACTCGTTGACATTATTTCTTAGTCCATCACCAATATTTCTTCGTGGTGAGAGAAATCCATCGCACCTGGTTGGAACCCTAATATTTTTTATCACGATAAGAAAGCCTAGCATGGTAAAATCTGCTTTTGTGGACTGGCGAGAAAAGAAAATTCCAAATATCACATTTAGGCTAGATTCTCTTTTAATAAAAAAGGTATGTTTTGGCTTTTTCAGCGCTTTATGCAAGACAGTTTGTGCGAGAAAACCAGTTTTTTCCTATTTTTTAGACGATGAGACTAGATTATAATCATGTGTCTTCTTGATTTCATTGAATTTGGGACGTAAGGACATAATATTCTATTTCCTTGAGCAATATTTTGTCCTTCGCTTGCGGAAAGCCCTAGTTTTTGTAAAAAATTTGCATACCGAAGATGTATGCAGCGCAGCGTACGTCATCCAATGGGGAGCCTCCACGTCCGCAAAGGTGGCTCCACCACATTTAAATCACTAAATTAATACCCTCCCTATACCGATCCAATAACCCCAGCGATAGGGCCAAGGTAACGCGTCTGTAACCTCTTTGTAACCCGAGTGTAACCTCCCCAGCGCAGGCAGCGGTCCACCGGGTATAACCGAGTTGTAACATTCGTGTAATCTCCTCTTCGCGTTACTGCGTATATAACGTTCACGTAACCTCAATGTAACTCGTTCGCCGCTGTACCACATTTATAACTTCAGTGTAACTTTGGTATAACCCTTCTGTGCCGCTGTACAACGTAAATAACTGCTTTGTACTCTTAAAATAACGTCAATGTAACCCTCTCCCTGCTGCAGTACCGCCTATGTAATCAGATTGTAACCTTCGTATAACCTCTACCTATAGTACGTTAAAATAATAAAAACTGGAGCGCGTAAATCCTGGTATTTAAGCAGCTAGGGTTTACTGTTGTATTGTCATACTTTCCTGCGTGATTTTCACCTGCACCGGACCGGCAGCTCAATCTGAAGATGGACTACAGAAACCTAATCATCCATTTTTTTGAAGGGGAAGAAGAGAGTTATCATGCCAAAATAGAAGAAATGGAGGTTAAAGAGGAGGTGTGTTATGAGATGCTTTTGTTTTGTTTTGTTTTTTTTTTTTCCTTTTTTTTAGAGACACTGTTTCTTGATCTTTAGTACTAGCTATTTGTCTGTAGTTGTAAAGGTATGATTGTAGAGGTGCATGATTTTAGTTTTTAATTGAAAAATCAAGGTAAATATAACTTTTGTAGCTATGATATATTTAAGAATGCATAATAGGCATAAAGTTCTTAAGGTTCTTTAATAGATCAAAAATTTTGATTATTGAAGAATGTAAGCTAGTTGAATGTTGTAGAAACTAATCCTTGTGAATTTTAATTTTTTTTGAACCCTTTAAAATGTATTTGTGGACATATACTTCCTTAGAATGAATTTTTTGGCTACTTCATTTAGTGATTATGGTAATTGATAGTATATCTTTTAAAATTGCAATTATTTAACATTTTATTCTCTTATGTGTAGTTTGGTGGGAGTGGAGCTAATTGTAGCAAGCAAACTGCAAACATACTACTTGAAAGGACGGTCCATAATGAGAAAAAAGTTTATGAAGTATATTGTGCACATGCCCATCATATCTGATTTAGTGTATGTAAGGAACGCACAACTTTTTGGCCAAACTCCAGGAATATTAAGACGAAGGACTTTGTTTGTGGAAATGCAGGCTTTAAGAGAGAGCTGAAGATCACATAAATAGTTAAATATAAAAGAGCGGACTCAAGAAGTGGATGTCCGACAATGATTCAATATGCAGTTGATGATGAAGGCAACTGGACAGTGAAAAAATTGATTGAATCTCATAACCACTCATTAGGAAACCCTGGTGATAAGCTCCTGTTGCGTTCGAGCAGAAAGATAGGTGAAGTCAATGCATATGTGCTCAGTTCGATGTCACAGTCTCCGATAAGACCTAAAGACACTTTCAACTTTCTAGCCAAAGAAGTTGGTGGTGTAGAGAACCAAGAATGTACGAAGATAGGTTCCTTCAATTTCATACAAAGAGAGAGGAGATGTAGAATTGAAAAGGGTGATGCCAATGCTTTATTGCTGTTGTTCACAGAGAGACGTTCTTCAGATTGCATGTTTGAGTGTAATATTGAAGTTGATGATAGCGGTAGGTTGATGAATTTTTTTTGGAGTGACAGGACATCTATGCTTAATTACGATTGTTTTGGAGATGTCATTATCTTTGACATTAGCTATAGATTAAATAAATATAATTTATGTTGTGCACTTATTGTTGATGTTAACCACAATTGGCAGAATATTTTCTTTGGAGTATGATTCTTGTCAAAGCAGACGGTCGAGCCGTTTAAATGGCTTTTTCAAACTTTTCTCCTTATCATGCATGAAAATCATCCAATAACAATCTACCATGATCAGGATCAGGCAATGGCTAGAGCAACAACAGAGATTTCCCAATACACCACATAGATTATGTCAGTGGCACGTATACAAGAAATTGCCTATGAAGGTTCTTTGCGGAGTGGTGAATAAGATAGTCATCAATCTTTTTTGTAAATGTATGCGGAACTGCGAGTCTGAAGAAGAGTTTGATGTTTGATGATTGAGACTGGTAATCTACAGGATAATTCGTGGTTAGCTTAGATGTATAGAATTAGACATAAGTGTTCTACAACTTTTAATAAAGATGCTTTTGGAATGAGAATTTTATCGACCCAGAGAAGTGAGTTGACAAATAACATTTGTCATGGTGTCTCATAACCCACAAGTTCTATTAAAGATTGCTTTTTGGGGATTGAAAATGTCATGAGAATATGGAGGCGTAACGAGAAGGATGAGAATTTCAATTGTGATCAATCTGTTATTACTCATGTAGCAAATAGCAGCCCAATACTGAGGCAGACAGCTGCATTTTACTCGAGGAAGCTGTACACAATGTTTGAAGAACTTTTTCTGCACGGATCATGTGGTCTTCAATTACATGCTTCTCCAAACGTTAAAAATGAATTTGTTATTAAGAGTTTGGATGATCACATGTCAAACACAACTTGGGAAGTTAAATTCGACAGCTTTAGTTTGGATATTCAATGCAACTGCTGCAAATTCGAAATGATGGGCCTACTATGTGCACACCCTCTACGAGTCCTGAACTTTCTGCATATTAGGAAAATATCTGATAAATATCTCCACTTGAGATGGTCTGCATATGCAAAAAGAGATGTATATAACAGCTATGGATACAAACATATGCAACCGTCAGAAACGTGGAATGCGAGTCAAGGTGACCTAATATTCTGGACACATATGCAAAAAGTTGCATATCAAATTACTAATAAAGAGAATGGAAATCCTGCAGTTGAACAACACATAAAGGACACCATAAAAAAGTTATCATTGGATATTGATGTTATATTAATTAGTAGAGGTCCTCAAAGAAGTAAAAAACTTTATAAAAATAAAAAATCCGTAGATGGTAAGTCCAACTTGAATGATCCTGCCAAAATGCACCCCAAAGGAGTGTCTAATGTTAGACTAATAGGGTACTGGAGAGGAATAAAAGTGCAAAAGGTTTATTTCAAAAACTTTAATGTGTTTTCACATTCATTTCCATATGCTTGACTTATATCCACTGCATACACAGGAAAGCAAAGAGAAGTTCATACCACCAAAGAACTAGAACCATTACAGAATGATCCACCCATATGCTCGATGTCTGATATTCTAGCACAGGTAGAAATGTAATGCAAATGTTCTAATTTCTAATTATTTCTACTGATACATGGATGTACACTACAGAATTTTTTTAATCCACAGACCATGGAATCGTACACCGCCATGATGAGGGATTCAATTGATGAGACAATACTGTCTCAATGGTCAACCTTTTAAGATATCAACCCATGTCTGGTTCATTTAACTCTTCCACTTTTTGAAGACTCACATGTAAGTTTATGAGAACCAATTTTATGACAAATTATGACAGTTTTGCTGCTTTGAATTTTTGATTATTTTCGTGTTATGTACAATGGAGGTCACATAATGGAGTTCACAGCATGAAGTTGAATGGATGTCACAACATGGAGGTCACAACATTGAGTTCACATCATGGAGTTCATAGCTCTTTCTGCACAATGAAGGTCACAACATGGAGTTCACAGCATGGAGTTGAATGGAGGTCACAGCAAGGAGGTCACATCATTTAGTTCACAGCATGGAGTTCATAGCTCTTTCTGTACAGTGGAGGTCACAACATGGAGTTCACAACATGGAGTTCACAGCATGGAGTTGAATGGAGGTCATAGCAAGGAGATCACAGAATTAAGTTCACAGCATGGAGTTTGTAGCTCTTTCTGTATAATGGAGGTCACAGCATGGAGTTCATAGCATGGAGTTGAATGGAGATCACAGCATGGAGGTCACACATTGAGTTCACAGCATGGAGTTCATAGTCACAGCATAGAGTTCACAATATGGATTTGAATGAAGGGCACAACATAGAGGTCACAACATTAAGTTCACAACATGGAGTTCATAGCTCTTTCTGTACAATGGATGTCACAACATGGAGTTGAAAGGAAATGTTATTGGTTTGAAAATGGAGAGCAATGAAATTAGGATTTTGGAGGCTTTTGACACATTTGTTTAGTTCTCCATCAGCCATGTGACGAGGATCATGTGAGGAAGATGACATTTTTTTGGAGACCAATGACATTACAATTTTTGTTGTAGTGTTAATGATTTGATTGACATGCTTGTAAATACAAACAAGAGGTTTTAGGTGTTTGATACTGTATGTAAATATGAGGTTTCAGATGTTCATGAATTATGAGATTCAATTTACTTATTTATATCATACTGATATAAATCATTTTATGTGTTTGATATTATCATGGCCACCCTTTATAGCAATAAAGATCTTTGATTATATTGGGCTGTAAATGCATTTTTTTGTCTTGGTAATAAGAATGCATATTATAAAGCTTTAGTAATTTTTTTTTAAATTTTCCCTGATGCTCTCATAGTTTGTAGGAGCTGGAAGAGACTATGAATTCTTAAAATTCTTAGGAGAGTCTTTAATACATTTCTACATCCTCTCTGAAGATAAACATGTAATCGTTGTCCTATCAGTTCTTCTTCTTATTTTTTTATCTCAGGAATAACAAACAATAACTCCAAAGTACTTGAGGTCTTTCTGAAATTTGCTTGTTCACTAATGATATCATTTGATGTTAGTAATTCCAATCTTTCTGAAAGCCGTTTATTGGCTTCCCTGCTCACTGATGACTCAAGCTAGTAGTATTCATGGACAGAGAGCCAGACATTTCAGAAATCGTATGAACCCACAAATTTTGTGATGAATTGCGCTCCAAAATGTGATAGATTCAGGATACAGTAGCTAAATTCAAATTTTCATGTCCAACATATACAACATTGTAAATAACTCCAGTAATAAAAAAAGATAAGAAAAGAGATGCACAAACAAAAACTTCTTATTACATATTCCAATAAAAATAATACAAAAACTTCAGCTATCTTCATATTACAATAACAACTTTTTCAAAAAAATGATAAAACATAATAACATCATCCCTTTCTCATAACAAATCATCTTTATAAAACATGTTGTGAAAAAAAATAATAAAACATTTGTTTTCAGAAATCATAAGTGATCTCATAACAACAAAAAACAACATTTCAGAAAAAAACAATCTACATTGTAACAACGTTCCTTTATACAAGTCATAGCATCATAAACAGTCTGTTGAGTCATCAGTTATCTTCCAGTTGGAAACAAAAACTCTAATCATCTTCTCTTTTCAAATTGCAAGACCAGGCTGTTGAAAGAATGATAAATATAGCTGAGATACACAAACAAAAGCTTATCATTTCAGAAAAAACCAATCGGCATGGTTAACTCACCTATGCTGGGGGCAGATCCTGAACGACCTGGACCTCATAGAATTTCTCCTGCAACAGTAAAATAGGTAGCACAAGTACCGTTGTTGCTCTAAAGGCTACTTGTTACTCCTTGATGTAGCTCATTTAGCATAAATTTTGTTAAAGCCAAACCAAACCTATAAACCAAATAAGTTCAAAAAATAAAAAAAATAAATGAGTATAACATTTTTCCCTCAGACGCTAAAACTAAATTTGTATAAATTATAATACTCTTCTATCGAGCACATAGAACTTGAGGGGATTCAATGCTCCAAAGATTCTGCAAGATACATATTCTGGAAGGTTGGAAAGAGAACCAGCACGTGGAAGAATAATTCTGCAAGATACATATAATATGGTTAAAAGAATAATAATGATAACCTGTTAGTCACATACACTTATGGTCAGTACAACCGATCTAAATTCGTGACATTGCAAATTTACAAATCTCATATCCAACTCAGCTCTAAATAATGTCATAGATTCTTGCCAGCCCATTTTCTCTTTCAATCAACTTTATTCTTCTGTACAACTGTTTCCATATATTTACAAATGAAAAACCACAATCGTCACTATTGCTTTGCTTTGGAATGCTTCTGGTCGTTACGACCTACCATTCACTCCGATTCTCTGTGAACGCTTCTTCGACATCCCTAACAAAATGTTTAATCTGCATATTTAAATTTATAAATGAATACGAAATTACATTAAGTATTGTGCATAAAAAAAGTATAGTATAAAAGAACAATGATATCAAAGTCCTTACAATGTTACCGGTGATCTCCAAGTGTATTTTGTTGAGCAAAGAGTCATAAAATATCCACTTGCACTCATTCAATACACCAACTAGCAGTGTCCAAAGTTGATTATTTATTATTGGTATCATAATTGACTCCACATTCTGAATAGTCTCCTTCATAATGTGCTCAAAAAAATATTTAACATTGCCTATCTTCCAAATCTGAAAAACGAATAAAATTGCATATCAGAACTAATGGTAATGTTAGATGTATTTAGGCTCACTCTAATACTTGAATTTAAAATTTTACCTAGTGGCATGGAGACACATATAGGTACGATTTATATAGTTCTAAGGTGTTGCATCTCCTGTTTTCCAACAGCATAGCAAAATAGTCGACTTGTTTGTTTCCCAACCAACTGTTCGTAAGAAGTTTATTAAGATATGAACGAGTCAACGTCACCTTATTTGTATCAATTACTAAGTCAGATCAGCATTTCAAATAGAAAATAAATTCAAAAATAATATAAGATTAAAAAAAAAGAAAAAAAATATGATACACTAACAAATCAGTGAATTGGCCACGATGACGATCGATTGTTTCCCGCATATATTTTGGAATTAGCTATCTACCAGGGAAATCGAGAACCAATGTTGTTGGACGGGCCTATAAGACAAGGAACTAACAATATGTTGTGAGAATCTTAAAGTTTGTAATGTAAGATCTTAAACAATACTCTCAAACTTTTTCAGGGATGTAGTGATCACAACATCCAAGCTCTTAATAGGTATGGTAGGTGGAACAGAACTACTGTCGTCAATTGTACTTTGAGGTGCAACTGTTGATTCCCCCCTATCTGTAGTTTCAGGCTCCTCTTTGTAGGATGACTGTAGTTCAACTGCGCCTTCTTTCCCGTTGTTAAAAGCTTGAACCTGTTATTCAATGAATGTTTTTAATTGAATTTTTCTCTGAATAGTAAATATTAAAAGCAGAACTTCTATAATACCCTTCTTATAAAGTTTTTACCTCAGCGGCCTCCAATATTGTTTTTTTCTTCTTCTACCGTTGAAAAACTATGAATGGGAAACTTAAAGGTCTCTTTCTTCTGTCCTCTCTTGTCTTAATTCTTCGAATCAAGCTTCCTTGTGGGGACTCTTTGCCCAACTTCTTAGGAAATCCAACTCCTGGTTTTTTTATTGATTTCCTTAAATCAATTACCTCACATTTCAACTCCGTCATTGTATTTTCTATATTTGTTAGTCGTGTGCAAACCAAGCCTTAAAAGTCCAAAAATAATTTATTGTGACCTTTCAACAATTCATGCATTTCTTGAAACCCGATGTGATGATTAATCTGTAGATATGTGTCAGCACGTGCTAGTTCAGGACCAACATGGTATGAAATTATAGCAACAGTCGCGTCGAATGTTGGTGAATTTGGAATGGATTGAGTCTCATTTTGTGGGAGAGTTTTCTTAGGACTAGTTGATTCGTCAAGTGGATGGGCAAAAAATCGATGTTCACTGTCTTTCAATTGAAGAAAACAATCATACACCTGCAAATTACAGTGAAAGTCAATTAAAGTATCACGTGAGCATAATAGCACTTATGGAAATAAATAACTCACATCGAAAGGCCAGGCCTCTGAAAGGCTAGTTGAATCTTTACAGTGTTTCATTTTACTTTTGCTGACCACCTCAGCATTCGTGGTCTAGCCTCGGGCAGTGCTGGGAGGACCAATGACGTGTGCTCATAAAACCAGAGCTACTTGAAACATGCAAAAATAATTCATAAATATGTTCAGAATAACTGAATGAGTTTTTAATAATTATGAGAGGAAAACAAGCCGTAAAAATGAAAACAAAACCCATTAAGCATCTCAGTGACTCATCCACCCTTATTTTCAAGACACTGACATTGAGTTGCTCTGTCATAGATCGACATACTGTAGCAGGCCAATTATACGAGGTAAATACTGCTACATCCTCGCAAATAGAAGACATTTCTTTCAACACTATAAAATTGTTAGAGGAAAAAAATAAATTGGACATTATAAACTTAATTAGTAATTGCAGAAAATTATGCGAGGACTCCCCTAGTGAAAAGTTCAGTAGTGCATCCTTTATTTGTCTTGCATCCATGCTACCAAGCGGAGCCTCACTCCAGCATGCAGGTACGCCTCTATTGGGCATGCCTATCAAGAGTGCAACCTCATCTGAATCAAATTGGATCTCTTTCCCTCCCAAGTTGAATGCCCGACAATCAATATCCCAACAGTTAATTATGTGCATTGTCAGCACATGATCCTGAGGGTAGGGAGAGAGTTCGAAGAACTGAACCAAATTCATGGCTTTCAATTCATTCCATGTTGGCTCGTCGATTGACTGTCGGACCTTATCAAACACTTGTCTTACAGAAGATGGACGACATCTGCAATTCATTGATTTGCGCTCAATAACCTGCAAGAATACAATAAAACATTTTAACATCAAATAAAAACTATGACAATAAAGATGAAAATAAACAATCACGACATTAATCTTTTTAACAGTTTTAAACAACTAATAGGATGCAGCTAGACCTAACCAAATAAAAAATACCACCATAACAGAGTGATGCCACGAACACCATGCTTCAAGGATTCAAAAGTGAGACCTAAAAATTACCTAGGAATTGTGTTGGACTTCTTACGAGCGACCTTCGACATTTTCTTTGGCTCTTGGCTTTCCGACTTATCCGCATCTTCAAAATCCGGAACTTTGGCCTCTACGCTTTCGTCTTCCATTTTAATCTTCTTCAGGGAAGCAATGCGAAACCTTAGTACGAAGAGGACGGGAACTAGTTGTGCGCGAATATATTTTTTTTTTTGAAAATGCTCTTTAAATTTTTTACCACGGGTTAAAGAATTATAAGCCAAAATTAATCGCGTTACATTAACAGTATAACGCAGTTATTTACGTTGTACCACGGCGCAGAAGGGTTACACTAAAGTTACACAGAAGTTATAACCGCATGACCGCAGTGGACGGGTTACATTAAGGTTACACGAATGTTATATACACGATACCGCGGAGAAGAGATTATGCGAAGGTTACAACTCAGTTACACCCAGTGTACCGCTCTCTGCGTTGGGGAGGTTATGCTTAGGTTACAGAGGGGTTACAGACGTGTTACCCTGGCCCTACCGCGGGGCTTATTGGAGCTGTACAAGGATGATATACGAGGGTTATCGCCGCGGACCGGGTCGTCGGATCACACGAATTAATTTAGTGGTTTAAATGTGGTGGGCTACCTTAGCGGATGTGGAGGCTCCCCCAATATGCAAATTTTTTCCCTAGTTTTCGCCTCCCATCCACTTGAATTTTTATTCGGTCCGGACAGCGTACGCGTGCTGCATCCGGTGGCCAATAAAAACGCGCCACGTGGATTTCTGGACCCCACCATAGCACGTTTGAAAAAAAAGGCTTTTTTATCTCAATCTCGCCGACCCGACCCGACCCGAGCTGAAATTTGCCGAAATTTTTGCCGCTTTATTTTCCCGCCAAATCATAAAGGCATTTTTTGTCTCCATTATATTTAGGATGCCGACATTTAGGGTTTTTGTCTGACCTACCTTGTCGTGGAGCTGCGGAGCTGAAATTTGATTTCTGGAGGGACGACGCAGTAATGAGGTGGATTTTTTATTCCTGGAGGTGCTGAGATTCCTGGATGAGGGTAGAGCAAGTGAAGATGGATTTTGAAGATGATTATATAAAGTATTGTTTACGTTCTGCATTCGTAAAATTTAGGTTTTATTGTCTTATAAGTTCTGTTTTATTTAGAGAATTTTGTTTTTGGTATTATTAGAGTTTTATTTAAGTTGTAATTCAGTATTACTCGAGTAACACTGAAAGCGACAATGTAAAAGTTTTCTACAGTTTTAATTTAATGTAGGAGTTGGCAAGGTTTTGGTTTGATATTAATAACATTTTGGCTTGTATTGCGGATTATATTTACGTTATGCTTTGTAACATTTAGGTTTTATTTTCTTATAATATTTGTTTTATCACGGAGTTATGTTTTCTGCCAAAAAAATACAGCTGTAAAACACTTATAATATTTTTCAAATACAACGGCTGCAGAAGAAATACAGACTTTAAACGTGTTGTATTGTAGTTTATTTTGCTACGTGCAGTGTATTGGATGATTTTTTACCGTGTTTATGACGAGTTTATTCCAAATTACCCCGACGAGGTTTAAGAGCCAAATCGGGAAATGCTCTAAGAGTGTTTTTTCCGAGTTTATTCGTCATCGGAAAATGCTTTATTACGATTTATTTGAAAATCAAATATTGTCATTAACGAGTATGAAGGCAAAAATACAACTCTAGAATAAAAAGACAATAATATAAAAATATAACAAAAATAAAAGCTGAACGGTGCGAGAAAATACAACTCCGAAAATACAAGAATACATCAACAGTACAACTGGAGATATCTAATACATCCATCTTTACGATTTAACTTTATTGTATTTGAACAATATTTATGTTGTTTTACGGTCGTATTCAGTAACGTTCCGCCCAGTTGTTGGAATAAAACGCGGAATATTCTAATACAACCGGCGCGGTAGTATTAGAGATATTCCGCACTCCTATACAATACAACAGTTCGACTTAACTCTGTTGTATTTGAACGATACCTATGTTATTTTAGGGTTGTATTTAGTGATGTGCCGCCGAGTGGTATTTTTTTAGTTGTATCAACGGCGATATAGTCGGAATTCAACAGAGTTAAATCGTAGATGGATGTATCATAGATCTCTACTTGCATTGTGGAAATATTATGGTATTTTTTTAGTTGTATCAGTAAACAATTTCGAATAAATAGTCCAGCATATTCAGTGTTGTTTTGTTATTGAAAAAAGTTATATACTTATGTAATACTTAAAAGTTTATATTAGAGAAAATAATAATTTCAAAAATTGCATTATTATCAAAATTTTAATATTACTAATTGCTTAATTTTAATACGAGATAATAAACTCTAAAAACAATAGGAATATTACTTAGATACAACCACGCTCGGGCATGAGTGGAGTTAAAGCGGTTGTATTGGAATATTCCTTGTTTTATTCCTGAACAAAACCGGTTGTATTGGAATATTCCGCGTTTTACTCCAACTCGTTGGAATACGACAGCAATACGACGGAGATATAATCGGAATACAACAGAGTTAAATACTCCAATTCAGTCTTGTTTTGTAATCGAAAAAAGTTATATACTTATGTAATAAGTAAAAGTTTATATTAAAGAAAATAATAATTACAAAAAATTGCATAATTATAAAAATTTTAATATTACTATCAGCGTAAATTTAATAACATATAATACACCCTAAAAACGATGGGAATATTACTTAGATACAACCACGCTCGGGCATGGGTGGAGTTAAAGCGGTTGTATTAGAATATTCCTTATTTTATTCCTGAAAAACGCCGGTTGTCTTGGAATATTCGGATTTTTAATCCAACTCGTCGGAATACGACCAAAATCCAACGGAGATAAAATCGGAATACAACAGAGTTAAATACGCTAAATCAGTCTTGTTTTGTTAATGAAAAAAGTTATATACTTCCGTAATGCTTTTATATCTAGCATATTGAATAAAAACAGAGAACAGAACAAAAGTTGTAGAATAACAGATCCATAAAAAGTGTATTTTTATATTAAATATTTATAATAATTGATTTTTTATTAAATATACTATTTTCAATAAAGAAAAAAGTACATTTTTTATACTTATTCAAAATATATATATATATATATATATATATATATATATATATATATATATATAAGATAATGTAAGGATGTAGTTATAAATATTTAATATTTTTATTAAAAAATTATAATTCTGATATTATTAAAACTTTATTTATATGAAAATTTTCTATTAAAATTACATAATTATAAAAATTTTAATATTACTATGAGCGTAAATTTAATAACAGATAATACACTCTAAAAACGATGAGAATATTACTTAGATACAACCACACTCTGGCATGGGTGGAGTTAAAGCGGTTGTATTGAAATATTCCTTATTTTATTCCTGAAAAACGCTGGTTTTATTGGAATATTCCGATTTTTTATCCAACTCGTCGGAATACGACCAAAATCCAACGTAGATAAAATCGGAATATAACAGAATTAAATACGCTAAATCGATCTTGTTACGTTATTGAAAAAAGTTATATACTTACGTAATGCTTTTATATCCGGCATATTGAATAAAAACATGGAACAAAACGAAGTTGTAGAATAACGAGATCCATAAAAAATGTATTTTTATATTAAATATTTATAATAATTGATTTTTTATTAAATATATTATTTTCAATAAAGAAAAAAAGTACAATTTTTATACTTATTCAATATATATATATATATATATATATATATATATATATATATATATATATATATATATATATATATATATATATAAGATAATGTAAGGATGTAGTTATAAATATTTAATATTTTTATTAAAAAATTATAATTCTGATATTATTAAAACTTTATTTATATGAAAATTTTCTATTAAAATTGCATAATTATAAAAATTTTAATATTACTATCAGCGTAAATTTAATAACAGATAATACACTCTAAAAACGATGGGAATATTACTTAGATACAACCACGCTCGGGCATGAGTGGAGTTAAAGCGGCTGTATTGGAATATTCCAACCCCTTTGGATTTTGGTCGTATTCCGACGAGTTGGATTAAAAATCGGAATATTCCAATACAACCGGCGTTTTTCAGGAATAAAACAAAGAATATTCCAATACAACCGCTTTAACTCCACCCATGCCCGAGCGCGGTTGTATCCAAGTAATATTCCAATCGTTTTTAGAGTGTATTTAATGATATTAAATTTACGCTGATAGTAATATTAAAATTTTCATAATTATGCAATTTTTTGTAATTATTATTTTCTTTAATATAAACTTTTACGTATTACATAAGTATATAACTTTTTTCAATTACAAAACAAGAATGAATTGTAGTATTTAACACCGTTGTATTCTCGATTATATCGCCGTTGGATTACGGTCGTATTCCTACGAGTTGGGGTAAAACACGAATATTCCAATACACCGGCTTTGTTTAGGGATAAAACAAGGAATATTCAAATACAACCGCTTTAACTCCACTCATGCCCGAGCGTGGTTGTTTCTAAGTAAACTGATTTTATTGGAATATAGTACTGCTCTAAAACTCTTGTAATATTTCTTAAATACAACGACAGCCGAAGAAATGCGGATGTTAAACTGGGTGTTTTGGAATATTCCGTTAACACGGAGAATACAACAAGAGAACTATTGTAAAAAATATTTTTTATAAAATGTCTTGCCCTTTTGAAATTCCGCGCCAATGCCTAGGAAATACAACTGGAAACGAAACGTCTCGTCGAGTACTTTTCCCGGAGGAAAACTACGCACTTATTACCGCTCCAAAATTTAAATTTCTAGGGTTTCAGAGTATTGCGTTTTCTAATCGAGTAGAGAAGAACATTATCCAGCTTTCGAAATTTACGTCGATGGAAGCAGATAACACACCGATGGAATCAGAAGATATGATGGAAACGGAGGTTCGGCTGAATGAGGAGCAACAATCTGATCAGCCTACGCAGAAGACCAAAGACAAGAAAAAGAAGAAGGGGACTAGCAGCAAAATGGTCACCGGCGACAGTTCGTCGAGGTACTAGTCGTAATCTACCTTCGTATTTTTATTAGGAGATAGCATTATTATACTTAAACTCCTAACAATACTGAAGTACAAGCCGAATATCCATAATATGATCCGAAGACGACCCAAATAAAATCGGCACACTTCCAGTGTGTAACCTAACCGCAAGCCAAAACGTGTAAACACAATAATATTCATATAAACAATAAATATTACGAAAATAAAACTGAGTGTAGAAATAAAATTGAAATAAAACAAAAAAACAACTAGAATAAAACTCAACAAACTCTTAAAACTATAATAATACAACTAAGACTTTTATTTTTTTCTTTGTTCTACAGGTTTCTTAACTCGAGAAACATGAGCTGTAGATGTCGGCCGTCCGTTGTGAGGGAGCTACTTGATGTGGTCAGGCCTGCAGTCTCTGAAGCTGTCATGAGTAATCTCAGTCGACTGAATATTCACCAGTTCTTTGATTTGCCTCCGTATCCCCAGGACAATATTCAGACCCTGCAAATTCTACAGTGTTGGAGACATGACAAAATGTTGTTCAAATTAGGTGGGAAAGAGCTTAGATTGCTGCCTGATGAAATTGCACTTTTGATTGGGATGCCAAACAGAGGACCAATGCCGAAGTGGAAGCTACGTCCATCGGCGACAATGAATGCTGTTAACATAAAGGACAGGATATTAGTGTATGCAAGGGGGGATACTTCGATCCCATTTGAGAACCTCTACATAAAATATCTGTTGTCAAACTTATTTTTTCCATCAAGTAATTTCAGTTTTCCTTCGGACCTTGATGCCTACGGTGATAATTTAGAGTCATTCTCCTCATACAACTGGCCTGCGGCTCTCTGTGAATATCTTATAGAGCAGATCAACGCAGTTGCCATTAAAATTAGACTGAATCGCTCAATTGGCTACATAAATGGGTTTTTGTTTTTGTTAACGGTTAGTATCTTATTTAATCATTCTATTTACTTTATTGATTGATCGGTAATGGTAATGTTACATTGATTCCACGCAGCTTTGGTTTTTTGAGCACACTTCTCCTGTAACTCCCGCAGCTCCCAATGCTAGACCAAGAATGTTACGGTGGCCAAGGTCCCTTAAGTGGAACACGTCACAAGCTGACCTATTCTTCAAGCGGTTAAACACTGAACTAGTGAGTCACTCCCAACTTTCTTACCAAGTACTAGCTGTGAAATGGTTAATAAAACATTTCATACCTTCTTGAAACCGTATTTAGGTGCAAGACAAATTCGGTGATGTTATCGCCGATGAACTTATGTGGATTGCCAACCCGGACGAGGGCCTTCCAAACCCGAGTCCAAGTTCAACAAACCGAAATTCTATCCCCCTCATCACCTTCATTTTCTATTGGTGGAGTTGCTACAGACAATAACACCATTTCTTCGCTTCTAGCTACCATGACTCGCAATATCGAAGTTATGAATGAATTAGTCAGACGCCAGGAACAATGTGTCCAGCAATATCAAGGAAACTTCGAGACCGTAAATGTTGGGTTGACGGGGCTGCGAGTGCAAATGTTCGAGCCGAGCCAAAATGTTGATAAGATCGAGCAACATTTATCAATCAAAGAACCCAAATTGGCTAGAGAATTCTACCCAGTGGCCAGCCCAGAAGTCCCTACAGCTGAAGACCCTACTTTTGAAGTCCCTACTGCTGAAGTTGATTCTTTTGGAGACACTACAGCTGTACCAGAACAACCTACTACTGAATTTGGAGAACCTATTTTTGGAGACCCTACTGCTGAATTTGAAGACCCTACCGCTTACCGTAACAACCCGTTGAAGTCCCACCCAATGCGGATGAAAATATCATGGGAGGTCACACCTCCCAATCCGGAGAGGGTGAGGAGGAGGACACTGTCATACCAGAGGTTGAAACTGATGTAGATGATCAGGCTGAGGTAGCACTATCCATACCTAGCTTGATGCAGAGGGTGAAGCACCGACGGAGTCGGGTGAAGAAGGTTGTGAAATCACCTTTCACATCCTTTCAATTCAAAAGAAGGAAGACGGTGAAGGATACAACAGACCAGCAGACCCCCTCACCAAGAACGAACCCCTCGCGGCGGACCCCTCACCGGGAACCACTAGAGAGCAAGGAACACCATCATCTGACAGAGAAAGAGCCCTTATCATCAGGAATAAAACCCCTTGCACAGATATCTGCATTAATTGAGAAGATTATTCAGGATGCCAACGATGAAGAGACACCACAAAGGGATGATGCACCGACTTTGGACAGTCCAGCCTCACCCTCACCTCTGTCTTTGACCACTCCAACTCCACAGGAAGTTGCACCCAGCGACCCGGGTACTTCGAAATCATTAGTGTTGTATCAACCGAAATTACCCGTGCCTGCCCCAAAGGTATTTCTATAAATATTACTAAATCCATTTATATATGCTTCTATTTAAACATCATACATTAAAGTTGAGTTCATTTGTACACAGAAGCAAGAGTTGAAAGACATAGTAACATATCCTGGTAGAGACCTGATCAGAGATGACCAGCGCCAAGTAATTGAACAATTTTTGACAAATTATAAGAAACCGTACGTGCACCAACTTCTTTATGATGTGTTCCAAATCTCTTTAATACATAACTGACATTAAATAGGGTTGATTTTAATGCAGAAGAGATATTATCATCAACCAACGCTTCTTGTTGTTAGATCGTGAGATGATGGACGACTTACTTTTTAACGAGTTTATCGGTAATGATCATGTCGACGCCCTCGCCGCCATCATGCACCAAATGAAGAGGATGAATCCCAACAATTACCAGAAATACCTATATGTTTCGCCATTATTTTGGGTAATGCCCTTAGTTTAGTTTGTTTGACACATTAATGAATGACACTAAAATTTTAACTAAATATCGTTTCCTACAGAGTTATCATAAAATGGAGGGCGACCCTTATCAATTTCTGTCACACATCACTCCCACAGCGGTGAAAAACTCTGATTTTATATTTCTTCCTATTGTGCATAATTCTCATTGGGTGTTGTTGGTCTGCGATCTAAATAAGAAAAAGTGGCGACTATACGATTCTCTACCCAACGACGTACACAAGGATATTTGCACCCAAGTTGTGAGTATATGGTGGACAGTAATTTAATTTCCTTGACTTGTGTAGATTTAATAGTAACTTTTATATTGCACTTTGTAGATCAAACTATTTACAAGCTTAACCAGGGAATGCTTCAAGAATAGGAAACCCGCGTCATGGGGTCTGGCTCACGTCAAAAGTATTCGAGACAGACGAACAGCGTTGACTGCGGCATGTTTGTCTGCAAATATATTGAAAGACTAACCCGTGCTACCCCGACTGACTGGAGGCTAGAGCAGAATTGGCAAGCTGAAATGCCCAGATTCCGCGCTCAACTAGCATATGACCTCTGCAGGTGGTTTCCTTCTGTTATTAAATACAATCGAAAAGAATCTGATAGTGACTGAAATTGGTTTATTGCTTTAATATTCTGTTGTAGTTAGAATGACCTAGATTTGCAGTCTATTGTTGGTTGTCAGATACTATTTATCTTGGTTGATTGTGTTTATGTTGGTTGTCAGATACTATGTATGTTGGTTGTTTCTGTTGGAAAATTCCAATGCTTCATTTCTTTTGTCATTTTTTGGGTGTATTGCGGAATTTATATCAATGTTTGTTGTGCCTCGACTCGGATTTGCAGCTTTATTACAGAGTGTATCGGATGCATTTTTACGGTATTTATTGCGGTTTATTCCAAATCAAAACACAACTCCAGAATAAAACGAGAATAATACAAAAATATAACTAAAATAAAACTGTATTGGACGGGACTTTTAATGGTTCACAAGATACAACTCTGAAAATACTACAATACATCCACAATACAACTAAAAAAATTCCCTTTAGGAAATTTTATCTAAATATTATTTCCTTTATTATAAACGTTTAAGTATTACGTAAGTATATAAATTTTTTCAATTACAAAAGAAGACTGAATATGTTCGACTGTTTCTTCGAACCCGTTTGCTGATAACAAATCAAAAAATTCCCTGATATTTCCACAATGCAACTGGAGAGCAATGAAAAATCGATGTGCGATTTATCTCTGGTGTATTGGGATGATATCGGCGTTGTATTCTGGTAGTAGTGCCGACGAGTTGGAGTAAGACGCAGAATATTACAATACAACCGGCGCTGTCCAGGAATAAAACAAGGAATATTCCAATACAACCGCTTTATCTCCAAGCATGCCCGAGCGTGGTTGTATCTAAGTAATATTCCGATCGTTTTGGAGTGTATTATATGTTATTAAATTTACGTCGAATGTAATATTAAAACTTTTATAATTATACAATTTTATCTAAATATTATTTCCTTTATTATAAACTTTTAAGTATTACGTAAGTATGTAAATTTTTTCAATTACGAAAAAAGACTGAATATGTTGGAATGGTTCTTCAGAAACCGTTTGCTGAATACAACTCAAAAAATTCTCTGATATTTCCACAATGCAACTGGAGAGGAATGATAAATCGATGTGAGATTTATCTCTGGTGTATTGGAATGATATCGGCGTTGTATTATGGTCTTAGTGCCGACGAGTTGGAGTAAGACGCGGAATATTCCAATACAACCGGCGTTGTCCAGGAATGAAATAAGGAATATTCCAATACAACCGCTTTATCTCCAAAGATGCCCGAGCGTGGTTGTATCTAAGTAATATTCCGATCGTTTTTAGAGTGTATTATCTGGTATTAGAATTACGCAATTAGTAATATTAAAATTTTAATACAACTCAAAAAACCCCATGATATTCCAATACCACCGGCGTTGTTCAGGAATAAAATAAAGAATATTCCAGTACAACCGCTTTAATTCCACTCATGCCCGTGCGTTGTTCAGGAATAAAACCAGGAATATTCTGATACAACCGCATTAATTCCACGAGCCCATGCTCCGTTGTATTTAAGTAATATTACGATGGTTTTTCGAGTGTATTATCCGTGATTAATACAATGCAACGAATTGGGGATAAAAACACAACTTATAGGGTAAAACGACAAGGAGACAAAAATAAGTAACTCAATAAATCAACCATAAGCAATATGTCCGTCATTCAATAATATCAAAAACTATGTTCAAACAAATTATCCTACATGTTCATTAGCATCGGTAGAGCAAGTCTTTAAGCAATCTAGATATCATCGTCCGGATTCATTAGCATGCTTGTATATGTCTCGTCGTCATTGTGATGTAGGCGACTTCTGGAGTAATTTGAATAAAAAAATTGTAAACAACACGGATTGAACAAGTAAATAAATTGCCTCGTCCACATTATAATTTACCCGACTTAAGTGATCCGACGTTCCAAACCGAGTTGCCTCATTTTGGAAAAGTCAGTAGCATCACTGGACCGGCATCTTTATCCGTTCCTACAAAAAATTTGACACTTTATGAAAGAGACATTATAAGTTTTATAAAAAATATTTCAGCAAACTAAACTTACTTTTTCTTTTCTTATTTTTTTCCCAATATCCTTTTAATCTTGAATTAGATATCCCTTTAGGACGCATCTTTACTGGGTCATTCAGGTTATTCTCTTTACACGGGGTCTTCTTCTTAGTTGGTTTTGCCTTTTGTTGGGGTTCTCTCCCATGTAATATTTCATCGGCTTCAAGTGTTAGTTTTTTTAGTGTATCTAGCACAAACTTCTCAGCAACTTCATGGCCTTGTGTTCTTGTACTTATCCGGTATGCTAATTTATGAACATGTGTGCGATATATAAGACCACTCGAGACAATCGGCAACATTTGAGACCCCTTAAGATGTTGATATTAGAAACTGTTGTATATGTCCCTTTTTGCATGTGTACACCACCGAAGTAATATGTGTTTTTCAGAAATTTTGTACACGTTTTCATGCTGAAGAAACCTTAGAGCGTGAGCACATAGTAAACCCATCATTTCAAATTTTTTACAACTGCACGAGATATCCAAATTAGCTCTATCTAATTTCACAATCTAGTATTTGTCTGTGTCTCTATTATCGAAGGTTCTTATGTGAAATTCCGAATCATTGTTGACAAATCCCTCCAAAGCTAGTCCACCCAAACTATAAAGAAACTCTGACTCAAACTTTGAATATAACTTCCACGTGTAAAGTAAAGCAACCTGCCTCAAAACAGGGCTGCATTTTATCACGAGGATAATAAGCAAATTGCTCGCATCTGAAATCTTCATCCTTCTCATTTCTTCGCCAAGTTTTAGCGATATGTTCAAGGGCTAGAAAACATTCAGTTAACGTGCTTGTTGGCTTGCAGAAACTGTGACAGATGTTATTAGTCGACTCACTCCTCTGCGTAGATAGGATCTCCATTCCGAAAATGTCTTTATTGAATGCTGTTGACCAATGATGCCATATATTATACAATTCATCCAACCATACATTTTCCTAAAGTTCTCCTATCTCAATCATTTCGCCCTAAGTTTCTTCGAATTCAACTTCTGAGTCACATCTACGCATGCATTTATAAAAGAGATCGTGTACTCTCTTGTTTTTTCCCGAACCACAATGCACTTTTGAAGATAATTTCTTGTATATATGTCATTGACATAATCTATGTCTAGTGTGCGGCAAGCACTCTTGGATTGCTCTACTCATTGCTTGATCTTGGTCAGTGAATATTGTGATTGGGTGTTTGTTATCCATTATACGGATAAGGGCTTTGAATAACCACTTGAATGACTCGATTGTTTCATCCGACAAAAAACTAACTACAAAAAACACATTCTGTCAGTGGTGGTTCACACCAACAATCGGCGCACAACATAGGTTGTATTTATTCAGTCTATAGCTTGTGTCAAATATTATGACATCACCAAAGCAGTCATAATCGAGTCGGGACATCCCATCCCTCCATAAGAAATTCAACAAACCGTTCGACTCATCAATTTGGACGTCCCACGCAAACATTGGATCCTCGGCTCGCCGTGCGGTGAATAGTTGTAGTAAGGAATTAGCATCCCCAAGTTCGATGTGTAATGTTCTCTCTCTTTGTAAGAGATTATATGCATCCCTCTTCGTACGATCCTAGGTTCTCCACTCCACCAACTTCGTAGCTAGGAAGCTAAACGCATCGGTGGTTCTAATCCCCGCTTTTGACATTGATCCGAGGACATCCGCACCGATGTCACTCATCTTTCTCGCTCGAACGCAATAGGTGAGTGTCGCCAACATTCGCCAACGGATGGTTATGACTTTCTATGAATTTCTTTACCGACTCGGCTCCATTGGACATCAACGGCATATCGGATCATGGCGGACAACCAGTCCTTGTATCCGCTCGCTTGTACCTCACTGATACATTGTCCTTCAATTCTCTCTTCATACCAGCCTTACCACAAACAAACTCCCTTATCTTGATCCTCTTTGAATTTGGCCAATAACCAATGTGGTCCTTTCGCACAGTAAATCCAACAATGTGTGCATAGGCACAATATTTTTCATGTGCCTCTTTCTCATTATTGATAACAGCTTGAAGCAACATGTTTACAAGTGGATCATTGGAAGCACTGTCTCTCTCGGGTATCCGCAATTGAATCGGGATTTGAATGTCGGTAACACTATACTTAACAACCAACATTACAAAAATAATATCATGATAAGCACCACAAGAATACTCAAGGTACCATAATAATAACTATAAAAGCATTGGTGTTTTTCTCGGTTTTATCACGTATAATACACCCAAAATAGTAGAAATAATATCGCCTTCAAATTACCTAAATAAAAGCACAACGAAATCGATGCAAAGTTACTCTTAAGAAACTGACTGAATACCACCACAAAATTACCAAATTAACACCACGTACTGCTGAAAAAAATACTTAACAAATATACTTTTCTGAAACTACCTGGATACACCAATAATATTACCCAAATAGCACCATGTCCCACTATGAAAGAAAACTTCACGTTACTCTTTTGAAACTACGGGCATACTACCGTAATAAAACTACAAAACTGTGAAACAGTAATAACAGTGCATAGAACAAATTTTATTAAGTTTTATTTTGGTAATTTGAGGGTACTATTCTGGTAGTTTGGGGGGGTGGGAGGGGAGGGAACAATGAAACGTACCCTCCACCAAACTACTAGAATACTACCTTCAAATTGCCGAAATCTGAAGCAAACTTAAGTTACTCTTCAGAAACTACCTGAATACCACGACAAAATTACCAAAATAAAACCACGTACCGCTGAAAGAAAACTTGACAAATATACTTTCCTGAAACTACCTGAATACACCCATAATATTACCCAAAAAATACCATGGCCCTATAAGAAAAATAACTTGACGTTGCTCTTCTGAATCTACAGGCATACTACCCTAAATAAAACTTAAAAACAATGAAACAGTAATAAAACATTGCATACAACAAAATTTACCAACTCCGAGGACTATTCGGTAGTTTGGGGGGGTGGGAGGGGAGGGAACAATGAAACGTACCCTCCACCAAACTACTAGAATACTACCTTCAAATTGCCGAAATCTGAAGCAAACTTAAGTTACTCTTCAGAAACTGTCTGAATACCACGACAAAATTACCAAAATAAAACCACGTACCGCTGAAAGAAAACTTGATAAATATACTTTCCTGAAACTACCTGAATACACCCATAATATTACCCAAAAAATACAATGGCCCTATAAGAAAAATAACTTGACGTTGCTCTTCTGAATCTACAGGCATACTACTCTAAATAAAACTTAAAAACAGTGAAACAGTAATAAAACATTGCATACAACAAAATTTACCAACTTGAGGGATATGTTCTGTCGCTGCTAAACTAAGCTGAGAATCTTGTTCGTCCAATATATTTTGAGATTCGAACTCACTGTCGATATGATCAGTGGTTTTTTGTGTGAACGGTAGCATTCTTTAGCTTTAGGTTAGAATCAAATTTCAGCTCCTCAGCTCCACGACAATGTATGTCAGACAAAAACCCTAAATGTCCGCATCATAAAGATAATGAAGACAAAAAATGCCTTTATCCTTTGGCGGGGAAAAAAACGGTAAAAATTTCATTCTTTTCAGCTCGGGTCGGGTCGGGTCGGCAGAACGAAGATAAAAAAGCTTTTTTTTTCAAACGTGCCATGGTGGGGTCCAGAAGTCCACGTGGCCCTTTTTTATTGACGTCCGGACGCAGCGCTGCGTACGCGGTCCGGACGCAATAAAAATTCCATCCACTCATCCTCAAGTCGGTGATTGATTAGCCATTTGTCACTTTTGCTGCATCTGGTTCGTTATTCTTTCCCTCCGATCTCCGATTGTCTGCATGATATCGTGATAAGTTGCGTCCCTGAAGGCTTATAATGGCGAAGTCGAAGAATCACACCGCTCACAACCAGTCTCACAAGGCTCACAAGAACGGCATCAAGAAGCCTAGGAGACAGAGGCAGTCATCCACTAAAGGGGTATGGTTAAATCCTCTTTTAATGTCCAATTTCGTCTCGTGTTTCATATTTTCCGAGAATGGAACATCTTTCAATCTGGATCAGGGATCCCTTTTAAAGATATACCTTTGACTGGATTATTTGAGCAGATGGATCCCAAGTTCCTGAGGAATCAGAGGCATGCGAGGAAACACGGTAAAAATAGTGGTAACTCAGAATCTGAAGCTGAGGAGTAGGTGAAGCGATATCGAAATGGAACCAGTCATTATTATCTCTATATTCCAAGACTTGAATTATAATCATTTTTTCTGCTGCTAAAATGTTTCTTAGTGAATAGTTTACTTTTTGTGATTCAGTCTTCTTTTAGTTCTAGCTTGTAAGCCGACTGACTTAAATTTTTGTGTTGTCATCATTTTTCACTTCGGGTATGTCTTTTATGATTTTAATTCTCATCTTTAGTAAAGTATTGTTTCTATATTTTTGCGAATTTTATCAGGTTTTTGGTGCACAAGCACTCACTATTTTTGGAAACATGCTATTATTGCTCAACTAGATGATTGAAGCTTTTCTAAGATTTAAAACCAATGCATTTTGGTCCAAGTTTTTGTTCGGTAATGATTTTTTTCTACTCTTTTATGCACTTGATTTATGTGAGAGATAGACAATGGAAAGCCCCAAGCGTCCAAGTTTGCATGCATCTTCTCTTTGGATTTGTATTCACGAGAAGATCCCTGACTTCAGTTTATGTAGCACAACAGCTCAGTATCACCAAATAAAGCTTGAACCAGCCTTGTTTACATTGCTTTATATAATTGGCTATCTAATAGGACCATTTTCTACTGCTAGGTTGACCTATTGTTTTTCATGGAATAATTTTCCAATTATTGCATGTAAATATATTTTAGTTACTAATACTTTTTTATCCTTGTCTGGTTACATGCCATTTAAATGTGTGCATTGTTTTTGTTCAGTAGCTCACACGATCATAATGCAACCTGGATTAGATTGTTCGCTTTCCTCATTTTTGGAAGTGAACCAATCTCAAATTGCTTGATAGTTGAATAGGAATTGAGCTTTTTTTTTTTGTGCTATGGTGCTTGTTAGGTTATTGGTTTTAGTTAACGGTCAATTTTGATTTCATATTAGATTGTTGGTAAGTTTTTTGGAGAATGCGGCTTCAACTGTCACTGCCTTCTAGACCCAAGATAGGCAGTTTTTCTTGCCTTTCTCTTGATATAAATATGTCAATTAGTCCTTAGTTTAACAAAATCAATTTGGTCAATATAAATTTTGATTTTAATGTCTAACCCCATTTATATCCAACTGTAAAAATAAAATGCAAGTATATTCAAAATGTTTTACTTTTTGAGTTGACATTTTTTTGGTCTTGAGTCAACAAATTTCCTGCTATAGATTTGGTAATATACTATGTTTTGGATTGTGTTGTTTTTAGGTATTGATTAGCTAGAATATAAACCAAAACATTAGATTTTTTATGGGAAGTTTTATGAATAGGATGGAGTAGAGGTTGACTTGCTAGAACCAATCCAAATTGAATACTTGGGTTCAATTGAATAAATTCTTAGGTTGCTTTTCAATACTCATATTAACCTTTAAAAATCCTTAAGTAGGAAAATGGTTGTGGGAGCAATTGAGTTGATTTGGGAGGCTATATCAAATGGGGTTTCCCATCAAAGCCTTGGGAAAGTGGTAAGTGAAGGTCCAAAAATGCATCATAGGTCATTGTTCTATTAATTCCGATATTGAGGCTCACCAATCTTTCTGGTTAAGGTTGATCAACTACTTAATTAAGGCCATTTAACTTAAAGTAAAGTTAACAAGGCCTTGACCAGTTCAAAATTTGCTCTAGCAAGTTCAATCAACTCAAAGTCAATTAAATCAGACATTGATTAACCTCCTAAAACCCAATCAACCTGACTAAACAATGGTTAAACATGCTAAAGCCCAATTAACCATCAAGTAAACTTGGTATTTCTTGGTCAGCAATGATTCAACTCAACTTTATATGTTAATCATCAGTCATCCTTACTTACCGTTGGTCAACAGTTGTTTGTCTCAGCTTTAGTATAGGTGGCCCTAATCAACCCATTTGACCATGGTTTGCTTTTAATCAAACATGGTTAATTTTTTTTAACGCATTCAACTTGTACTGATGTCAAAAATCTCAAGAGATCCTCTTGGTAGCACATATGATGAAATGCTGAAAAATGATTCATCATATGGAGTCTGTTTAACCAAAAAGTGTAATATGCCATTTTTTTGTCTTGTCTTGATTTTAGGTTTTGATAATGAATATTAAGAAGCAAATATTAGTATTGTTATGAGAATTATAAGAATTAGGGTTTGACTTGCTTGAAGCTACCCAACTTGAGTATTTTGGTTCGATTTGAAACAAATGTTAGGTTATTTTCAAATCCTTCTACACGCCTCTAAAGATTCTTTAGTAAGAATGGTCATGATAACAATTGATTTGACTTGGGATGCTTTAGAAAGGTGTTTCACATTGAATCATTTGGGAGAGTGGCTAGAAAAGGTCCTTGAATGTATCATTGTCCATTTCCCTTGTTAAATCCAATATGGAGGCCCAACAAATATATTTTCTTGAGGTTGGTACTCAAAGTCATCTTGATGAAATACTTGTTAACACAAAATCTAGCTAATTATGCCCATGCCCAATGACATTAAATTTAATTTAATTAGACATTGATTAGCTCAAAATTTGCCTAATCAAGTTCGATAAACTTAGTTCAATTAGATAAAAAACTAGTCAAACTTGCTAAAGCTTAGCCAACTATTGATTAGCTTGAGTATAACTTGGTAGACAACTGACTGGCTCAACTTTAGATTCTAATGATTCGCTGACCCTACCTTTGGACCATAGTTGGCTTTGGTCAACTTAGTTATGATTGGTGCTCCCTAGTTAACTTTGAACTGCCTCGAATAATTAAAGATGTGCCGGTTTCTTGAAGTGAAGGTGAAAAGAAGAACTAAAAGCTGAATTGATCTTTCAATATTTCAGAAAACAGCAGCTACAATTGTTTGCAAAAAATACAATTAAAAGTCCCTTTTGAAAACTAACTACTAAAAAGCCAGAAAAATAGGCAAAGAAAAATCAAGAAATAAAATAAAAAAAAAAACCGAAAAATAAGTTAACTATAACCAACTCCTAAAATTAAGAACTGATCTTGATTCAATTAAACTTGGACACTTGTGAGCAATCCTAAGCATATATTCCAACAGTCCTCCTTGCTTTAGGAGCTGCGAACACCAATTTTCTGCCTCAGAAACTTAAACTTGCTTATTGGAAGTGGTTTTGTAAACAGATCAGCCAACTGATCTTCAGATTTGTAATAAACAAGAGTCACCAATTCTTCTTTCTGAACCTCTCTTACAAAAAACAATTTGATGTTGACGTGCTTAGTTTTCCCATGAAACACGAGATTATGAGAAATGACAATAGCAGCTTGTTTGTCAACAAAAATCTTAGTGCTTTCTTTTTGCTCCAGATTGAGATCCATCAAAATCTTTCTTAGCCATAAAGCTTGATTTACAGCAGTTGTTGCAGCAATAAATTCTGCTTCAACAGTGGATTCAGTTACTGTTTCTTGTTTTTTTGAGCACCATGAGAAAATACTAGATCCAAGAGTAAAACAGTAGCCAGAAGTACTCTTCATATCATCACTAGAGCCTCCCCAGTCACTATCAGAAAAACCAATTAGCTTGAACTCTTTACTCCTCGTGAACTTAACACCAAAATCATTTACACCTTTGACATATCGAATCAATCTTTTTTGCAGCCTTGAGATGCAAATCACTTGCAGAATGCATAAATCTGGATAAGATATTTACAACATTTAAAATATCGGGACGTGTTGCTGTAAGATACATCAAGCAACCAATTAAACTTCTAAAATACTCTTCATTAACTTTATCAGCTCCATCTTCTTTACACAACTTCTCCTTTTGATTCATAGGAGTACTTACTGCCTTGCATTCTTCAAGTTTGAACTGTTTCAAAATTTATTTGACATATTTCCTCTGACAAATGAAGATTTCATTGTCGGCCTGCGTAACTTCTATTCCAAGGAAGAAAGTCATCAATCTAAGATCTGCATTTCAAAAACTTTCATCATTTCTTGTTTAAATTCTTCAATCAACTGTACACTATTTCCTGTCAGCAGAAGATCATCAATGTAAAGAGAAACTATCAAAATATCATTAATCTGATGTTTGGCATAAAGAGTAGCCTCAGACAGACTTGTTTTAAAGCCTAAGCTCAACAAATGCTCATCTATCTTTCTGTACCAGGCTCTTGGAGCTTGCTTCAACCCATAAAGAGCCTTCTTAAGAAGAAACACCTTGTCCTCCTCTCCTTTCTTAACAAAGCCTTCAGATTGCTCAACATAAATTTCTTCTTGCAATATGCCATTTAAAAATGCTGATTTTACTCAAGCTGATACACTTTCCAATTCATTTGAGCAGCTATAGCAAGCAACAACCTTATGGTGTCCAGCGGAGCTATTGGTGCGAACGTATCCGAGTAATCTACACCAAAAATTTGTGCATAATCTTTTACCACAAGCCTTGCTTTATATTTATTGATTGAGCTATCGATATTAAGCTTGGTTCTATATATCCATTTTACTCCAATCACCTTTCTGTTTTGAGGTCGATCAATCAACTCCCATGTTTTGCTTTTCTCAATCATAAACAGCTCCTCCTTCATTGCAATCATCCAATTTTCATCTTTCATTGCTTCTTCAAAATCTGCAGGTTCACGTACTGCTATATTGCATCTTGTGTAAATATCAGTAAGCAATCTAGTACCTCTTACAGGAGCTTCATCCACCAACTCATTCTGCCAAGTTTCATCTTCAACCACACTTGAAGTAGCTACCTTAAATTGCAGATCTGTTATGGTTTCACCATTTTTGTTTGCCTCAACCCAATTCCATTTTTCATCTTCAACAAAATGAACATCTCTAATCATAACAATTTTATCATTTTGCGGTTGGAAAATTTTGTAAGCCTTTAAAACAGTACTATAGCCAATAAAGATGCCTGGAAGTGCCATTTTGTCTAACTTGTCTCTCTTGTTCTGTGGAACATGATTGAAACATAAACAACCAAATATTTTAAGGAAACTTAGAGAAGGTTTATAACCATACCAAGCTTCATAGGTGTTTGATCCTTGATTGCTTTTGTCAACAATCTATTTTGCAAGAAAACTGCAGTATGAGATGCTTCTGCCCATAATTGTTTGGGTAGATTCTTCTCATGCAACATACATCTAGTCATTTCTAGAATGTATTTCTTTCTTCTTTCACTAACTCCATTTTGTTGTGGAGTGTAAGGAGCTGTTAACTGATGTTCAATGCCAACATCTTCACAAAATGTATTGAAATTTTCTGAGGTATACTTGCCATTGTCAGACCTCAAAATTTGAATTTGGTTCCCACTTTGATTTTGAACAATCTTTTTGAACTTCAAAAATACTCCAACCACTTCTGATTTGAATTTCAAGAAATAAATCTAACACATTCTGGTGAAATCATCAATAAAAATGACATAATATCGACTACCAACCAATGAGAGAGTTCTCTGAGATCCAGAAACATCTGTGTGAACTAATTGCAACTTATGAGTGGCTCTCCATACTAATTTAGGAAATGACTTTCTATTTTTCTTTCTAGATTGACAAGCCTTACAGGTAGATATGTGATCATCAATCTCTAGAAGACCAATTGCCATCTCTTTGTACTTCATTTGCAATAGTCCTTGGTGGAGATAATTCCCGAGCCTCTTATGCCATATCATTGAAAGTTTTTCATTAATTAGAAAAGCTGATTGCTCCTCCTGCATTGGATTGAGTAAAAAGTTCCTCCCTATCATCTTAATTTCAAACATCTTTTGGCCTGTAGCATCTTCTATCACATAAGCTTTCACCATGAACATTACTTTGAATCCCTTTTCTATTAATTGACCCACACTAAGCAGGTTTTGATCAATTTCTGGTACATAGAGAACATCTGTGATCAATTTGTTTCCTGAACAGCTTGTAATAGCTAATGTACCCTTTTCTTTTACTGCAATAAAGTCACCATTTCCAATTTTGACCTTCTTAGACTCAGTGCTCTTCAATTCTTTGAACAACTTATCGTGTGTCATATGATTAGTGCAGCCACTATCAATGAGCCAATTTTCACCAGTTTCATAACTTGTAAAACAATTTGCAACAAAAAGCTGATCATCTTCTTCTTGATCTGCCATTTGCGCTTCATCTTCTTGTTGCTGAATTTCATTCTTGCAAATGACAGCTTCATGTCCCATTTGATTACACTTGCTGCACTTTGCATCTGGTCTTCTCCAACATTTAAAAGGAGGATGACCTTTTTTGCCACAATGTTGACATGGAGGATAATCTTTCTTCACTCCTTTATTTCCAAATTTACTTCTGTTACCGAGTACATAACTTTGTCCATTTGCAGCTTGAAACTTCTTGTTCTTGGATCTCCAATTCTTTTCATCATCTTGATGCTTGACTGGTAGAGCTCCTTCAACAGCTCCTTGCCTCATTGCAAGCCTCTGCTCTTGTGCTTGCAAGACACTCAAGAGTTCTGTCAAAGTAATCTTTGACGAATTCTTTGTGTTCTCTAAAGTGGTGATGGTAGCCTCAAACCTTTCAGACATTGTTACAAGGATTTTCTAAACAATCCTTGAATCTTCTAAAGAAACACCCAATAATTTAACACGATTTGCTATGTTGAGTAGCCTGTCAAAGTACTCCTTTATGGTTTCTGTACCCTTCATCTTTTGCAGCTCAAAATCACGAACTAAATTCAACACCTGCATCCCTCGAATTCTTTTATCTCCTTCATACTCAGCTTTGAGATATTCCCATATCTTATTTGCCGTTTTCAATGACATGATACGAGTAAAGATTGTTGAGGAGACTACAGCAAACAAACAAGCTTTTGCCTTCGACTTCTTTGTCTTCTTCTCCTTATATAATTTAATTTGTACCAAGGTGGGATTATCACGAAGAAGAAGAATATCATAATCTTCTTCCACTGCTTCCCAGAGATCGAGCGCTTCCAGATAAGGGCCCGTTTGGATGGGGTTTTTAGGTGCGGCGCGGCACAATGCCGCGCATTCGAACGAAAGTTTTTCATTTGGCGCCTGAATTTGTGGCAGAGGAAAGCGAAGCGCGTGAAAAGTTGGCCGCGACATCCACTCCGCGGCCTGTGGGAAAAACAGCTTCGGCTCCCTAATTAGCGAAAATGCCCTCAATCCTTGGTCCCGCTTCCCGCGCCGTTTCTCCATCTTCTTCGACGTCGAGCCATCAATTTCGTCAACGTCGACTTGGGACGAGTATAGTAAGCACGACCCCGCCGCCTTCTCCTTCGTCGACCATCTTCTTCGTCGAGCACAAATACAACTTCTGAGAAAGCCCGCCGATGATGACCCCGCAGCCTTCTCCTTCGTCGACCATCTTCTTCGTCGAGCACGAATACAGGAAGATGGGAAAGCCCACCGATGACGACCCCGCAGCCTTCTCCTTCGTCGACCATCTTCTTCGTCGAGCACGAATACAGGAAGATGGGTCGGTGCTTGAATTCAAAGCTTCCAAGCTTCAAGCTTCGTATTTGCAATTTTGATCTTCCTTACAGCTGAAATTTTTTTTTTGGAATTTGCAAAAAAATTGGAATTGAAGAAGCAAAATAATTTGGATCTCGAGTAGTTGGTAGCATGAAATAGTTTTTTTCATACATATTAATTTTTTAACAGTTTTAACAAATAGGGGAAGTTTGGTCATTTTTCCGAAACAATTTCGCTTAGCTTATTTTCATGCAATGAACCAAATATACAACTAAACTTTCCCCATTAACCGCTTCTCGCAATGTTTCTGCAGTAGTCAGAATAGCAATGCGAAGTTCGAGAAGTTCGTAATGTGCTAAACGAGCCCTAAGTCTCTATTCGCACTGCCCAGATCCGATAGTTTTCACCATCGAACACTGGTGGAGCCATTGAGGAAAAGCTAGCTTCAATCTCCATAACAACACAAACTTTCACACAGATCTCTTAAGAAGAGAGCTCTGATACCAATTGCCGGTTTCTTGAAGTGAAGGTGAAAAGAATAACTAAAAGCTGAATTGATCTTTCAATATTTCAGAAAACAGCAGCTACAATTGTTCACAGAAAAAACAATTAAAAGTCCCTTTTGAAAACTAACTAACTACTAAAAAGCCAGAAAAATAGGCAAAGAAAAATCAAGAAATAATAAAAAAAAAAACCTAAAAATAAGATAACTATAACCAACTCCTAAAATTAAGAATTGATCTTGATTCAATTAAACTTGGACACTTGTGAGCAATCCTAAGCATATATTCCAACAAGATGTATTGAACTTTAGACTTCTAGTTAGATTAGAATTTACGGAAAAGATGCTCGACTTTTAATCACTATGCATACCCAAACTAATGCCAATGTCAATAATCCCTAGGACAAGATCCCCTTGGTAGCTCATATATAATATGATAAAAACAACGCTTTCAATGACTATTCATATGAAGTTTGTTTTGCCAAAAAATACCGTATGTAGTATATCCCCTCCCCTTTGACGCATGCTTTCTAATTATTTGGTTATGCCGGCTATGAGATGGGGCCTATGGGGCCTGTCATGCGAGGGAGATCTTACCATTACTGGGTTATCCCAATTGTGGGCAAAACTCGCTTCTTATCTAAAGCCAATTTGGAGATATTTTCAGGCAAATTGAGGGGTAAATTCTCTTTAACTCATGCCCACAAGTCAAAACGAGTTAGTTTTTAACTCATTTACAACTAGCATGAATTAATTCCAAGCTATCCTCATTAAACATATAACGAAGTTTAAGAGGATAAACTAATAATGTCAATTCAAATGGGCTGAGTTCACATCTGCATGCATCGGTTCCCTTTAGAGATTTTTCTTCAATCTAAACCTTATTTAAAGCAGGGAACTAGGGAGGGGATTACAACTATGGGAGGTATGGAGAATATTATATGCAATGCATCAATAATCAATTTCCCTGCCCTTCCCGCCTCAACCTACACACACATATACAATCACTATCAAATTTTCACTTAATGATGATGACAATCCATCGAGGTTCTCTTGCTAAAATTTTATAATTAACGTGCATTTTGATTCAAAATTGAGAAATTTTTATATTATGTCATCCAAGTGATCAGAATTTTCTAAATACTCAAACTTTGGCGAAAGCCTTGAATTTTGCAAAATGTCCAAAATATCTTTGATATTAAGATAACTATTGAAGAATTCAATGGGCTTTAATAAGTTTAAAATTTTTATTGGTATAATTTTATAGACATATTTATCCACCATAAAATAATTAATCTACAGCTTCATGTATTCAGGTTGCAACAAGTAGATTTTTCTTGATCGACCTTTGAATTCTAATGATCTTTGAATTCAATTTTATATAAAATAATGAAAATTCCTATGTTGTTTCTCAACCTACGATTAAATTCAAAAGTCCAGTTTTAACCAATTTTAAAGTCATGATTTTTAAATTTAGCAAAAAATTTTTTCTTATTTTTTATGATAAAATTGTTGAAAATTGAGAAAAATTATCTGAAAGTTTAATTTTATACAATAATGTTCCTAAGCTATTATATGTATTTTGTACATTTCCATTATTCTCTTACCAAAAATGTGTTAAAATAGATATAATTGCCTCTCATAATGGGCTAAAGAATCACTAAAAATGTTTATAAATTAGGGGAAAAATGATTTTTTTTTTGGGGTTAGATACCGTCTCCCCTATGATTAGGACACAGCTCATTTGGAGAGTTATGTTAGTTTTGAATTAAATTTTGTCACCTATTTGGACATATTTTAGGGTTTCCGTTAAGGATGTTGGTTGACCTAATATGGTCATGGTTCATTATGATTTGGTTATGCTATAATTTATTCGATTTTTAAGCAAACTTTAACTTGATTAGAGAGTAAATCTCTGCCAGAGTTAGAAATTTATTAGTTTTGAAAAGTTTTTTATCTAGTTTGAGAATGAAGAGGAACCCAACTCCTTATGAGGTGATTTTATAATGACAAGTATTGTTTAGAGAATTATTGTTTTTGGAGGAATCATGTTTCTAGTCTGAAGGTTTTGCGCTATGAAGCGTGAATACGGACACGGGGATGCGGACATGACAATTGAAAAAAAATACGACACGACACGTTATGGACACGTTTTTATTTTAATTAATTATTAAAATAATTTATATATAATTTTATTATTTTTTATAAAAGACATCACATAAAAAATATGTAATAATAAAGTTTAAATTTATACATTTAACTTATATTTTGCAATCTCATGCTTATAAAATTTAATTTTCAAAATTAGGAATATAACATATATCAAAAGAGTTCCTTCAATTTTTCTACTAAAATTTAAAACATCCTATAATTGCATATTTTTTAATTAATTAAGTGTCGGTGTTTGATATGTGGCTGACACAGTTACGACACATTTTTATAAGTGTCCGTGCTACTTAGGTTTTGTGTGTTTGCAATCCCTTTTGGTTAATCTTCTCCCCTATGTGAGGGATCTAACTCTTAATTAGGATTAGTAGTTTAGATAGGAATTGCTTTGCTCCTATGCTTATAGGGGTTAGTGAGGATTACCATGTTAGGTCTACTTCCCAAGTTTATATTAGTTGTTTAGGTTTTTGGCTAAGGTTTTGCATTTAGTGGGCACTTTTAAAGCAGGTTGACCGATGTTGCCAGATTTGAATGTCGTGCTAATGAAGTCATTGTGTAGGAGGCAGAGAGTGGATTCTTCCTCGAGCCTGTTGATGAACTGAATGCCAAAAAAGCCTTTAATGTGGTGAAAACAGCTTGGAGGGTTAAATTAAATGAAATGAGATAATTACTGTAGACTTTTAAGGTGGAAGGAATACAACAAATTGGCTAACCATAGTAGATAATTTATTAGATGTGGAGATATAAATAATTTCTAATTAAATGGCCGCAAATCTATAGGCTCTTAAAAGGTTTCCCATCAGATGTGGGTATGAGCCAATGAAGAAGGGGCATTAATAATGCATTATTAAGAGACTTTACTCTCTTATTAACTTTCTTGGTTGAAAAACTCTCTATTGGCATAAGCACCTATAGTTGTTTCTTTTTTGTTTTTGATGAGGGTGTGAACTCTTGATTTATGACAGATGAGGCTTTCTACTAGATTTGTGATGCGATTACATTTTAAATGTACGATGGAGAAGCTATGCTCCAATACTTACAGAGGGATTTGGTTTTGGGATGATTACTGTTACGTTATTTGTAACAGTCTTAAACCTTAGTCTAGTTAAAAACCAGCAAATTAGATTAAAAATGTCAAACATAATTGTACTGATCACTTAAATGGCTCATACTGTAGTCAAGCCTTCTTAAGTTTAATGCATATCAAAACCCAAAAGGGGCTGCAAGGCCTACTAGATTAAAATAATCTTTATTTTTTAGGAATGTAGCTATAAGATTTAGAACAAGTGAAATGAATAGCAGTGCCTTCATCTTCTGGTTAAGTTTTTTTAACCCCTTGTTATGGTAAATCCTGGTTTACATTTTGTACAAGTTTTCTATTCTAGAAATGTTTACAATTTGATTCATTTAGATTACAAGGCATGAATAGGTTATACTTAATGCATGTAGCAACATTACTTCTAGCATTTAGTTTTAAATGACATTGGACACAATGTTTAACATCGATGGAAGAAACTAGCAACATTGTAAGCTATTACGAGTAGCCAATATGAGCAATACTGTATATCATAGTGGCTATAATATATTAGAAGTAATCATCATAAATATATGAATGCCTAAGACCCTGTATGTGATCAATTTCTGTTTTCTGTTTCTTGTTTTTGAAAATAAAAAAATAAAAAACAAACTAAATAATAGCGTTTGTTTATTCATTTTTTGTTTTTTTTTTCAATTTTTATATTTAAAACACATGAGGCGTACTTTCAAAACATCAAGAACACATAACTTGTGTTTTCGCTGTTTCAAAAATATGTTTTTCGAAGCTATGCCCTAAAACCTTAAATTAGCTTAATCATCATTGATCGAAATTAACGTAACCAAATTAAGCCATTAATCTACTAATTAACTCTAAAAATTGCTTAATTAGCTCATTAATAAATTTATAGAATTATAAAAATTACTTAAATTCAACCGATTAATAAAATACTGAATGAAACTAATAATCATCTAATTAAATCATTAATTATTTAAATGGAATCAAAATAAATTTAATTAACTCATAATTAATCAATTTAATAATAAATCTACTTAGGACTCGTTTGGTTCGGTCAGTAACTTTCAGAATTGCATGAATACATACTGTCAGAAAGCAATATGAAGTGTTCTGATTGTCCGTTTGATTGTAATGTGCAGAAACGAATCATGGACAGACTTTTTGTAAAAACGACTCAGATCGCACTGTCTCGTTAAAACTGTTTGAAATTTATGTTTGTAAGTTTAATGAATACATAAAAATTGAAAAAAATTATGTTTTATTTATTCAAACGAAATTAATTGATTTTTATATATCTATATATTTTAAAAGTAGGAAAAGATGTGTTTACATATATTTATGGTGGATATTATGAAGTTTTATTTATTTTTAAACATATGTATATTTAAAATCTATTATTTTTGAAATATATTTTGAAGTTTTATTTATCTGTAAAAATTTTAAAAGTATGAAAATATGTGTTACATATATTTATAGTGGATATTTTGAAGTTTTATTTATTTGAAAACATATGTTTATAAATTTATTTTGTAAAATGTTATTTACACAAGTATTAAAAATTTTTGAGTTTCGAATCATCTAATTGCAAAATATTTGAAACCAAAAAACATCAAGCTATCGATTGCATATCCCAAAAAGTCATAAAGTTCTGCAGATGTACATAGAGTCCTCTCAAGCACGTGCTAGTAGCAGTATAGTGAAAAAAAACTGTAAGACTATTACAACAACAATTAACACGATAATAATGTTCACTTTAGTTTTGAGTTGCTGTAGCTCCTGTGTCACAACGTCTTCTGGTGAAGCCGTCTACTCCCTAGCATCGGAAGAAACCGCATTGCTCTGGAATGTTCCGAGGACAGCTATAAAACTTTCGGCGAAAGCTGTGCGGCTGTCGTGATGTCAAAAGAGATGTCTGGAGGTCACAGTGACATAGCACTCTGCGAGAGGTAGCCGACATGCTGGAGCTCATGTCTTCCTGAAATGCAAACGAATATAGAACTTAATTACTTTGATTACCAACTGCTCAAACAAAATGATAATCATCAAACCAGACAAAAGACAGACATTACTCTTACAGACCAGTTAATGTGAAGAATAGTGCTCAACAGAATGTAAATCTTCATTTCAAAACAGAAAATAACCTACACATCATCAACATAGTTATGCTCAACAGAATCACTCTCCAACTAATGAGCTAGTAATCTCTTCTCGAAGGGCTGCCATTTCATTCACACCCTTCCCATCTTTCGTGTAAATTGAAACATTGTCGTTCTCCTCCCGTGATAGAGATTGGCCAATGCTGTATTCATAACCTTCGACTAGAACTTCCCTGTCATTGAGCTCGACACGCTCGAAATCAACATCAGCTCAAGTTGGATGCCGCCTAATATAGTTATGTAGGGTCATAGTGGCTAACACTATATGCACCTGTTTCGGAAACATATAAGGTGACATATCTCGAAGTATGACCTATTTCTTCTTCCAAACTCCAAATGTCCTCTCAATTACAACTTGCAAGGATGAATGTCTTTTATTAAACACCTCTTTTCTAGTTCTTGTACGATTACTGGCTCTCTCGAAATCTGAAATATGATACCTTGTGTTAGGATAGGGTTTAATGTATCCCCTCTGCATTGGGTAGCCAACATCCACCAAATAATACTTTCCTGAAATATTAGGAAAATTAGCTAAGCATATAAAGAAAATTTCTATTTTTTATATTACAAAGGAACTTACCATGCGGTGGGTGAGGAAAATTATACTCCGGATTTCTCGTTGCAATTTTAAAAACTCTACTTTCATGTGCGCTGCTCTCTCATCCAGCCAATGCAAATGTAAAACACATGTTGAAATCACAAACCGCCATGATATTTTGAGTTGTTCTCCCAGAATGGCCGATAAATGCAACTTTCTCGTTATCCGACACTACAACATGAATGTGCCTTCCATCTATTGCGCCGATGCAACCCTTTAGAAACAACACAAATCATTTCAATATGCAATCCATTAATATGTAGTTGGAGTATAGAGGTGTATCTTGAAATATGACATATATCGGTCATCGTTGCGAATTTCTACTAGCGTCCTTGCGAAAGTTGGATCAGTTGGTTTTATTATGGCTTGTGCTAGACTGACCAGAGAACTCAAACCAAATGAGAAATATCTGCTTATTGTTTCGGACGAGTGTTGGAAGCGTTCCATGGCTCCCCGCATTGACTCGTTCTGTGTTAGTATGTAAAATATTATGCCCAATACTTCACGGTCTGTTGTCCTAGAAGACCCGTGAAGTCCATGAGATGTTGTTAGATCTAATAAAAGATCATTGAAAATATCATGGGACATGCGAAAGATGTTTCGAAATCTCGTTGGGTGTCCTGAAATCATTTCTCCCATCCATTTGTCCCCAATCTGAGATGATGTGTAACAGGGCTCACGATCGACGTACGTATTATAGTATTGCACTAGTATATTACCACTGCATTTCACTAAAATTGCAATTAACGAAATAATACAGTTAAGCACAGAAGGACAATAATTTACGTGGTTCGAAACTGACCTACATCCACAGGAAAGAAATGATATTTCTTTATTGTTGAAATAGAGAACATGTACCTATCTTCCAATTTACATAGCATTTCAAAGTAACAGGAACACCCAACTCCAATTTACTGCAGGTTACACACCAATTACATCAGATGTTACAGCATAGAAGGACATATGATGTTACAAAGATGAAGGACATATGATGTTACACCAATACTGCAACTATTACCCTAAACTATAAACTCCATATACATAACTTCCTATAACATGTGTTTGCTGTTCATATGCTCTTCATGATAGAAAATAAGCAAGGTTTCAAATCTGCTCTAACGAGCAAACTATATTTACTCCATAACAGTTCCTTAAGTAAAAACTCCATGCATTTGATGTTTGGGACAAATATTCCTTGCACAATAGCTATACATAACTGTTCCAACGAAATGAATTACATTCAGTGGCATAAGGATAAGCAGTGCACATCCAACCCAATAAATCATACATTGAGCCCTTCGAATTGAAGAATAACACAAATTGAGGAATTAAGCATAAGAGTAACAAGAACAACCACTACCAAGGACAAGCCCGATCCAAATAGTTGCTAAAGGTGAATATAGAGGCTTTTCCATACAGATCACCCAATTCCAATGTATTTGCACACCTAACACCTAAATTTTGTATTTTATGTTTATACAACCACATCTCTCATATCAAATTCAACTTTTAAAAAGTGAAATACACCTCTTCATGCATTCGTTAGGTGCTAGGCAAGTAAAAATTGAAATTTTAGTGTTAGATAGGAAAATATGTTGAAATAGAGTGGTGTGTGCGTAAGTCATGCGCAAACAAACACAAACACTAATATATACACATGCATCGCCTAAATTTGTTCTTTGAACCAGTTCGTATATGCAAATGAAAGCAACAACTTTTAAACAGATATAAGGCAAGAACAATGCATTGGCATTCCAATGCATATGCAACCGAAGCAAACCCGAAAGCTTACACAAGTATATCATTGGAGTACAACCATATATCCCAGCAAAACCATATACAAAGCAAACTAGAGCATCGCAAACACTTCAACATGTTAATGGCAGCTATTAATTCCCATTTCTCAAGCATCACCACAGTTATTTTTGCTCATATGTTCTTCCCAGTTCTATCCTTATAGCAACAGGTAAGATATATAACTTCCCAGTTCTATCCTTATAGCAACAAGCAAGATTTCCTTATAGTGTCCCAACTCAGTAACAGGCAAGAAGGACTACTCACATCAACAGGCAAGATATCCTTATAGCAAGCCCTCCAAACCACTCCCAATTCTAGTAACATCAAAAGAAAATCGGGAGCAACTCCTAGTGATGCAGATTAGAGAGAATACTAACATCACTGTGCAAAAATTCAATATGTATTTACAGGATTCATCACCAATAATGTCCCAACTCAGTACGAAAAAAAATTTAAATTATCTGTGATGTTTTCTCTGATCACAGGTCTATAACCATTCTCGTTCTTAACATTAAACTCATTTAGTTCTTGAAGTGACCTTAATTTCCCAATTCCAGTGACATGAAAAAAAATGGAGCGCTATAAGGATATCTTGCCTATTACAGCAATCCAATAAATTAGAAGAATAATTCACACCACTAGGCAACTAATCATTACAGCAAGACCCCCAAACAACATTTTTAAAGATTATAACAGGGCCTGTTTGGTAGGGCAGGGGCAACTCCAACTAGCATTAAAAAAACGGAAGCAACTCCAAGTGATGCAGATTACAAAGACTACTAACATCACCAGACAAGAATTCATTATATCAAGGCCTCCACAACACATTTTTATGAATTATTAACCCTAAGTAATAAAGACTGCTTAGAATCAACCAATATGTATATGCAAGAATCATCACCATTCTCGTTTTTAACATTATGCTCAGTAGTTCTTAAACTGAGCTTAATTTCCCAATTCTAGTAAAAAAAAATTTGGAGCAACTCCAACTGGTGCAGATTAGAAGCATAAAAATAGTTGCTCTTAGGGTAAGATCCATCAGAGTATGTAAGAGCAAAATTTTTCAAAAGAAGTCTTAAATCCAAGCCTAAAACGGATCCAGGCAGAGAAGTTCGGTCGAGATCAAAGGTTAACTAGCATTAAAAAAAAAAACGGAAGCAACTCCAAGTGATGCAGATTACAAAGACTACTAACATCACCAGGCAAGAATTCATTATAGCAAGGCCTCCACAACACATTTTTATGAATTATTAACCCTAAATAATAAAGACTGCTTAGAATCAAGCAATATGTATATGCAGGAATCATCACCATTCTCTTTTTTAACATTAAGCTCAGTAGTTTTTAGACTGAGCTTAATTTCCCAATTTCAATAAAAAAAAAAAATTGGAGCAATTCCAACTGACGCAGATTAGAAGCATAAAAATAGTTGCTCTTAGGGTAAGATCCATCAGAGCATGTAAGAGCAACACTTTTCAAAAGAAGTCTTAAATCCAAGCCTAAAATGGAACCAGGCAGAGAAGGAGTTCGATCGAGATCAAAGGTTAACTAGCATTAAAAAAAACAGAAGCAACTCCAAGTGATGCAGATTACAAAGACTACTAACATCACCAGGCAAGAATTCACTATAGCAAGGCCTCCACAACACATTTTTATGAATTATTAACCCTAAATAATAAGGACTGCGTAGAATCAAGCAATATGTATATGCAGAAATCATCACCATTCTCTTTTTTAACATTAAGCTCTGTAGTTTTTGAACTGAGCTTAATTTCCCAATTCCAGTAAAAAAAAAAAAATTGGAGCAACTCCAACTGACGCACATTAGAAGCATAAAAATAGTTGCTTTTAGGGTAAGATCCATCAAAGCATGTAAGAGCAACACTTTTCAAAAGAAGTCTTAAATCCAAGCCTAAAACGGAACCAGGCAGAGAAGGAGTTCGGTCGAGATCAAAGGTAGTTAGATCGAAGGTAGGTTTCTTGATGGAATGATAGTTAGATCGAAGGTAGGTTACATTGGATTCGAACGTTTCTCGGTTGAGGAAGAAGAAAAACAGTCGGATCGCGAGAAGGTCCAAGGCAGAGAAGGAGTTCGGGGAGCGTAGCAGAGCGAGGGCAACGACAGTAAAAAAACTCTAAAAGCCGACTGTTTTTCGGGGCCGCGGGGTTTATCCCGTGGTTCGCTTTCACGCTGCTTCGCGGCAATCAGCCGCGAATCAGCTCGCGGGGTCGGCGCTTTACCACAAATTCGCACCAAGCGCCTCTCCGCGAATTTGCCTAACCAAACGGGCCCTTAGTTAACTTAAAATCATAATAATTCATCAAATAATTAAATAAAACATTAATCAATTTAACCAGAAATTAATCAATTAAAACCCATAATAATTCAAATAAAATATTAATCATTTAATTATGTTAATAATAATAAAATTAAAACCTTAAATTATTTAAGCATGCGATTAAATATATAAATAATTAAATAAAACATTAAACAACTTAATTAAAATACTAATTAATGAATTAATTAAATATTTAATTAAATCAATTGAAATTTTGATTAACCATAAAATTTTAATTAATTATAAAAATATTAAATCAATTAAAACTTCAATTTAACAAAACCTTAATTTAATAAAATATTTAATTAATTAAATATTTTTAATAATTCACTAAAAGTTAATTAACAAGTTAAAAAATTAAATTAATTAACATGTTAATAGTTATTACAATTTCTATATACATGAGATATAACATATAATAATTGAATTGCTTTCAATAACTTTCTATACATTAGGTTTTGACACATTTCATAGTTAGAACTGGCGATATTTCTTGTGTGATAAGAAGAATAGTGTTGTCCATATGTAAAAGGTAAAATTTAGGTCACATATATGTAAATGCCAATTATATTTAACAATTTTTTAAAAAGTATAGTTTTTCTTAAAAAAAAAAATAAAATACTTAACCAAACATGTTTTATATTTTTTAGTTTTAAAAGTATATAAATCATAACAGTATCAAACACGTTTTCTATAAACAAAAAACAAAATAAAAACAAAATAGACTGAAAATAAATACAAAAACAAAAAACAGAAAGTGATCCCAAACAGGGCCTTAGGCATCACCTAGACGTGCTTTAATTTAGGAAATATAAGTAACCAACAACCATGGGGTCGATACTTGCCACTTGTATAAAGTTAAGTGTTAGAAGTATTTAGTATTGATTTACTTCCGACTGTCTCCTATTTTATCTTTTCTTTTATCTCCGAATATTTATTAAGAATTGATTAATTATAATATTGGAGATATGGGTGTTATATCTTTTCTATTTTATAGTTGATGTAATTCGTGTTTATACCCCCATTCATATCAATAAAATTATCCTGCTCAATTCTCAAAACCTACATGGTATTAGAGCACGGGATCTTAACCTAGCCGACGAGATCCTTCTCCAGCCGTCAAAACCCTCCTCTGCTGGTCTATAGCCGCTGGACCTCCACAAAACTAGCAGCTAAACTCTCTTTTTGCGAATGAATTTATCCCCTGCAGGCCTTCCCGGCCACAGTCCCTCATTCGAGTTATCAGACCTTCTTCAAAGAACCGCTAGACTCCTTTCTTGCAACCGGATCTTCATCCTACCTAACCGGATCTCCCTCGTGCCAGTTGGAAATTTTTCTTTGTAGGCCTTGTTTGTTGGTATTCGTGTTAAGGAATCAACTCCTTCCATGGCTCGACATCCAAACCTCACCTTTTACTTCATTTGAGCCATGGTTGATTCCTCCACCGAGCTTTCGTTTGACGTTGCTCTTGAGTCCACCCGAGGATGGACATCTACCTCAATCTCTCCATAGATTGGAGGAGCTGCAAAACCACATGAATTTCCTTAGTACCACTCATAAACTCAACAACTCCAATTTCCTCTAATGGTTTGTTGTTTGTCAAAGGTCGGGGTAAATTCGGCCACTTCACGGGGATGATTTGTGAACCTCCAAAGACTGACCCAACATATGCTGCGTGGAAGTGGACTCCATGGTTATGTAATGATTGATTAATTTCATGGAGACCTCTATTGGCCATTCTTATATTTTCTTACGTCTGCGAGTGCCCTCTAAACTATCGTTCGCGATATCTACTCCGATGTTGGTAATTTTGTACAACTTTATGAAGTTCTCAATAAGATCCGCGAGGTTAACATGGATCAATGATGGCGAGCCAGCAATACAACCACTTGGTTGCTTTATGGATGTAATGTGACCTCTACTATGACTATAGTTGGGACTCTCCTGCAGATCTTTCCCTCTTTAAAAAATTTTTGGAAAAGGATTGTGTGTTCCAATTTTTGGTGGGCCTGAACAAGGACCTCGATAAAGTTCGTTGTAGTATACTTGGTCGTGACCCTTTTCCTTCAACCCGGGCAGCATTCACCGTGATCTGTCGCGAAGAAAGCCAAAAACTTATCATTCTCGACAACTGAACTACTTCAACTGAGCTATCAGCCTTGGTCTCCAACATTACTCCCCAGTCTACCAATTTCGTCGTGAGTCAATCAATTCACATGTGATTTTTGCCACAAACCCAAACATGCTCGAGACAAGTGCTGGAAACTCCATGGGAAACCAATAAATAAGTCTTTGACCAAATCTTCCGCCGCTAAAGGTCTCGCTACGACCACGGAATCCACAACAATTCGATCGGCTCTAACTCGGACCATTCCTGGATCACCAGACTTTAAGAATTAAATGAAAAATTTGATCAAACTGTTTGGTTGTATAGTCAGTTCTTTTCCAGTCCGTTCGATCTCTCATATTCATCAAGGTAACATCTCTATGGCATTCGCTGGTTTTTCTTCTTCTGGTCCATGCATTATTGATTCAGATGCCAAGGACCACATTACCGGGTGTTTTAACTTTTTCTCGACATATTCTCCTTGCTTCAGGCGAGATACTATTAAAATTGATGACGACTCCTGTATTTCAATTGTGGGTAATGGGTCGGTTGTACTAACAACCGAAATGACGTTGGGATCCATGTTACATGTTCGTTTGCTTAAGTTCAGTAAGTTAACATGTGGTCTTGATTGCTTTGCTCAATTTTCTCCTGATTTTTGTTTCTCAGGATCGTCGTTCGGGGAGGATGATTAGAATTACTAAAAGCGGTAGTCAGGTTCTATTTTTTACAAAAAAATGACATTGATGACGCAGACACTCAATCTTGTAGCTGTAGTTTTTTCTTTTCTACTACATGTCCAATTGTGCTTTTACCGTATTGTTAGGGTCATCCCAATTTTCACTATTTAAAACAATTGTACTCTTTAATATTTATTGATAAAAATCCATCTTCTTTTAACAGTGAAGTTTGTCAATTAATTAAACATCAACGTTGACCATATCCACCTCACCCTTACACTCCTTTTTCTTCTTTTTTAGTTATTCATATTGACTTATGAGGACCATCTCGAACTTCAAGCCATACTAATAAACGGTAGTTCCTTTTTCTTATTGGTGACCATACTCGAATGATTGGGTCATATATATTAAAAGACAAATCTGAAGTTACAGTCACTTTTAAAAAATTTCACTCCTTTATTCTGACCCAATTCAAAACGACTATTAAGTCATTCAGATCGAAAATGACCGTGAGTACTTTAGCTCTATGTTGGAAGAATTCTTTGTCAGTAAGGGCGTCCTCCATCCTAGCTCTTGTACGAATACCCCTCAACAAAACAGGGTGGCCGAGCAAAAAAATAGACACCTTCTCCATGTTGCTACTTCCATTATGTTTCAAGCTAATTTTCCTAAATGTTTTTGGAATGATACCGTCCTTACCACCACCTACTTCATCAATTAAGTTCCCACAAAAATCCACAACTTTCGTCCTATTGTCGTGTTTTCATACCAATTGATTCTTCTTCACATAAGATTCCAAAATATTTGGGTGCACGGGCTTAGTTCGAAACACTTCCCCTACTTGATCCCTTCTCAATTGAATGTGTTTTCCTCGATTATTCCGCCACTCAAAAAGGTTATCGATATCTCGATCCCACCACCAATAAAAAATCTATGGTAGTGTCAACATCAATAGAGATCTTACAAAAATTTGCAATTTTCGAACCCCATTATTTGCCCTGATTTCGTATTTTCATATTAATCGGTTCTTCTCTACATTAGATTCCATAATATTTGGTTGCACGACTTTTGTTCAAAACACTTTCCCGACTTGATCCCTGCTCAATTAAATGTGTCTTTCTCGGCTACTCCGCCACTCGAAATGACTATCGATGTCTTGATCCCCGCATGATCTTATGTTAGCACTGATATCTCCTTTATTTGAAAATGTCCCCCGCTTCCCCAAGACTATGTCAAGTGAGGGGGAGCTTGGTTTTCTGAGATGTTCCTTTTCCAACTCCGTAGGACATTTTGCCTACTCCTACAACCACTGTGTCCGATGAGCCTTCAGTCCCACTGGATTCGCCATTAGCTATGCAAACATTGCCACCATCCTCTCTCCGTGTCTATACTCATCATGCAAAACCCTCTATTGAGACTCGTCCTAATGTCCCTAACATCGAGCATATTGCCCCACCGTGAGTCTTGAAGTCCGCTCCGGCTGACATCCTCGGAACATGCTCTCTCAATTTATGGGGGTCACTCCTGATCCGAGTAGATTCCCCCATTGAGGTCTGCAAATAGGTACGATCATGCACTCTTTATCCCATGGCGAAATATGTCTCGTTACACAACCTTTATCCGACCTACAAAGCATTTGCCACATCTTTGACGGATCGTTGTCTCCCATCCAATATTGAGGCAGCTCTGGCTGGCCTGTCCTGGAAGGTTGCTGTCATGTATGTAATGAATATCCTTCGGCGCAACCATACTTGGGACATGGTTAATCTTCCTTCGGGAAAGAAAGTGGTGGGTTGTAGGTGGATTCTTAACACCAAATTTAACTCCGATGAATCCTTTGAATGCATCAAGGTGCGGTTGGTCAGCAAAAATTTTCACAAGCTTATGAAGTTGTCTATGAAGGGATGTTTGCTTTGGCAGTTAAACTAAATACCATTCGGGTCCTATTATCCCTAGCCGTGAATCTAGGTTGGCCCTTACTTCAGCTGGACGCTAAGAATGATTCTCTTAACGACAATCTTGCTGAGGTGTAAATGTCTCTCCTCCCTCAGAATTGGACTCTACTTCTTCACGTGGACAAGTATGTCGATTGCGAAAGTCTTTCTTTGGACCGAAATAATCATCACGAGCTTGGTTAGACAAGTTTATGCAAGTTGTAGTGGATTCTCGTAGGCCCAATCTGATCATACATTGTTTTCGCCATTCATCCTGTAACCGTATTGCCATCCTTATCGTCTATGTTGACGATATCCTGCGCACAAGTAATAATCTGCGGCTTTAAAGTCTCGCAAAAGCATCTTTGTGTCGTCTTTTAAGATGAAAGATTTTGATTCTCCCTGATATTTCTTAGGCATAAAAGTTATTTGATCCACTTGGGGCATTAGCTTTTCCCAGCTCAAATATGTGATAGATTTACTGATTGAGACTAATCTACTTCTTTGCTAACTGATTGCTATCCCGATGAAACCCAATGAGAAATTGGTGGAAGTTCCCAATGCCGTTCAGGTGAACAAAACACACTACCAACAACTCATGGGTAAGCTCATTTACCTCGCCCATACGCGCTCGAACATTTGTCACGTCGTTGGTATTGTAAGTCAGTTTATGCTGGCCCCTAAGAGTAGCATCTTACTTTGTCTATCGGATCCTCCACTACTTAAAAGGCACACCGGGCTCAGGTTTGTTGTTCCCTCGTCACATCTCTCTCTTTGTTCTAGTTTATACAAATGCTGATTTGACCTGGTCTGAACGACGATATACCTCAAGTTATTTCTCCTTCGTGTGGAGAAATCTTGTCACTTTGAAAAGTAAAAAAACAGTCTATGGTTACCTTGGCAGTGCTGAAGCTTAGTTTCGCTCTATGTCCTTGGGGTGTTTAAAGCTCTCTGGTTGCACATCATGCTCTGTGAGTTACGTATGTTGGTCGTCGTTCCTCTGTAGTTTTTTTGTGACAATAAAGCCGCCATTAACATTGCTCATAATCCGGTCCAACATAATCGTACCAAGTATGTGGAGATTAAATGTTACATTATCAAGGAGAAACTAGATTCCAAGAAGATTTGTGTTTCGTTTATCCCATCCACTGGCCAACTGGCCGATATTCTCACAAAGAATCTTCCTCGGCCGTTTTCTGACGATTTAAAATCAATGTTGATCATGATTGACATCTATGCTTTGGCTACTTAATAGGAATTGATTAATTGTAATCATGTAGATTTGAGTTTTTGTCTTTCCTATTTCAGAATTAATGTAACATGTAATTATATCTCCTTTCATATCAATAATGACCTGCGCAATTTTAGAATCCTACATTGAGTATAAACTATTTCACTTGGAAATGTCGGTCATTAAGATAAATGTAATTATGATCAGATAGAAAGCCCTCTATCAAGGCCTCTCAATTAACTTCCACCTATGAAATTTTGAACCTTCATTTTTCTGACGTAATTTGTTTGTTTTCTCCTATTATGTTTGGCATATATTTTATGAACCATCAAGGTCTTGTGAATAGGCTTTATTTGGATGTCTGACTAATAGTAGGATTCGTTGGTAGTTAATTTGCAGGGTGGTGGGTAGATTCCCTGGGTGTATAGTTGCTGATTGAGCTGTGATTGTGTTGGTCGGCCATTGATTGGGATAACCGTCTAGGATTTGGGTTGAGGTAGAGTTGGTTGGTTTCAAATTGCTTGGCTTCATTAATCTTTGATAAGGCTTTATTGGTTGACTGGTTGTTTGGTGATTAGGTTGACTTGAGTTGATCAGCTCAGTAGATTTTTTGAGCTTCCAGCTTGGTTTTATTAAGTGTTGCGTGACAAATCTCTTGACCTCCCTGAGTTTCTCTCGGTGTCGTTGAAGTGAACTTTTTTTCACCACAGCAACTCGTGTCAATTTTGTTACTATCACAACCTTTCCGCCTTAAAAAAATATAGAAAATATAAAGGTCCACAATAGCTTCTGCTTGATGGCCGTAGTTTGGCCTGTAATCTGTTGTAAATCTTGAACCAATTTTTGTCTTCAAATGCTTTGTTTGGTAACGCTGGCTGCACACAGTTGGCCTGGATGAAATGGTTGTTTTCACAGAGATAGACAACCTGCTTTATATGTTTGGTCATGCGCAAGATATTATTTATCATTTCCAAACTTATACAAATAAATTTTTGTAAAACCTTTAATTCTTTGATTCATAAATTTGAAATGCAATGAAAATTCTATTTTCAAGCAATCTGCCTTGGGGCTCTCGATTTTCTTTTCTAAATTTTATTGGTATTGGCGACAGGCCTCCAACTTTTTCGCATGGACGCCTCCATATGCATATTTTTTACTTGGACATTAGGATGGCTTACTCCTACCTTAGGGTTTGTTCAACGCAGCTTATATGTCTCTCTGCGTTGTCAAAACGCCGCCATGCTGTTTGTTTTTCCTATCTTCGGTGCTTTTCGCGATACGCTGGTTTTTGTTTAATAATAAACGCTGACTGCGGGTTTGACCTCGCGGCCCGAGTTTGGAGGAATTTTCTTACCTCTCTGCCTTCTTGTCACGCTTGCCCTCATCCCGTGCCTTAGGTGCCTCTTCGATCCTCTCCTTTGCCCTCATCCCATGGCTTCGGTCGCTAAACAAGGGCTCCCTCTCACGCGCTTCTCTCACGCGTCTCTCTCTCACGCGCCTCTCTCGATTGTTGCCTTTCTCCTCCTCCTCTCTGCGATCCGTGGTTGTGATGCTCTGTAAGTAATATCGTTGCCTTTCTTGTGGTCATTTTAGATGGAATGGCTTTTCTGTGCCTTTATTTGACTTTCTTCTTTGTTGTGAGAAGTTTGCAATGCTCTGTGAGTAATATCATGCTCTTTCTTGTGGTGAATTTCAAAGGAATTGCTTTTTTTTGTTATTTTTTGGCTTTATCATTTTTTGTGCTTTCTCTCTCGACTGCTGCCTTTGGTTGGGTGTTGGATGTTGGACTTGGGTGTTGGACTTAAACGTGTGTGCTAGTGGTTGGTGGCTGTTTCATGCTTCTTCATATTGTTTATTTGATAAATGGAATATTTGATGAAGAAACTGGGAGAACAATTTGTTTTGAATGTTCTGCAAACTTTAATTTTGCTGCTTAATGACAGACAGTTCGACAGATTCTACTGCCGATAGTGATCGAGGTTGGATGGTATCCCTGTAGGACAACGTAGCTCGTGACATACACCATCTGGATTTTAAATGTATATTATCATATTTTTAATTGTAATTTTAATAATTTTTGTCTTAGTATACTTGATAATCATTGTTAAGTAAGGTGTGAATCATATTTTTTCTACTTTTCTAAAAAAGTTTCTTGTTTCTCAAGTATCAAGTATATTGCTATGACAGTTCCGTTACAATCAACATTATTGTATAGGGGCATAATGATCATTTATCTAGAAACAATTACAAATCTGTTGTTTTCAAGCAATGCAAAGCAAACAGCTAGCCGGATCAGCAGCTTATCAGCAGTATATCAGGATCAGTTGTTTATCAGCAGATTATTTAAGAGGCCGCAACTGCCCCAAACAGACCCTTAGTTTGTAAGCCGTGACGATGTATCATGAATGTAATTATGTAAAGCTTTAACTGTGCTAAAAAGAAGTTTAATTGATCGGATATGATAAATTTTCATTATTTTGTGGTTTTGTATTGTACGTATGTTTTAGGTACAGAGGCTTGTTGCATTTCTACATAGGAACGAACTTAGTTTTAAGTGTACGTTATTAAGATCAAATTAGCATAGGCTAGCAGAGTTATGAAAGACATGTAAAGCCATGAGTAGTTTTTCTTTAAATTGCAAGCATACCGGCAATAATAAAAAATGCTAGGGCTCATAATCTCCATCTATATATAGTTTATGCTGACATTTTATTAATGAGGATATGGTTGTTTGTTTTTATTTTTTTTGGGTTTTCAGGATTTGAAAGAAGAGTAGATGAAAGAAAAAGAAAGAAATATTAAGACGTTTTATCATTAAGATATGGTTGTTTGTTTGTTTTTTTTTTTTTTTTTTTTGATCCTTATTTGGTGGATGATCTATAATAAAGATATAATTGTCCACAATAAAAGAAATGTTTATTGATTTATTAATTAAATTTAATTATCTTTCTTGAAACCAAATAATTAATCGGGGTATTTATTTACATAACACTTCAAAGATGAGTACTTACATATTTCAGACCCAAAATCTATATTTACTAATATAATATCTAATTTATATTGGTACTAGAAAATAGCTGTTCATGGTTCTTCTCTTCGCCTCATCTCTGTTACACCCTCTCTCTCTCTCTCTCTCTCTCTCTCTCTCTCTCTCTCTCTCTCTCTCTCTCTCTCTCTCTCTCTCTCTCTCTCTATATATATATATATATATGTTATGCCCGCGATCTCTTTTTTCAAGCCTCCCAATTTGTATGATCTGGCGTCCTCATCTTACCTTCATCTCGAGCAGCCTCTTAAACTGAAAATCAAAACAAACTGTTCTTCACCACTGCACCACTTCGGTCCAAGTTATATTAGGGATGATAAAGTTCAAAAAGCAAACCATAGGAGATTGAAGCATGGCTGTTAAGCTAAGCAGCGCTATTAGAAAAATGTAAATTTGCTTTTCTTTACCATGAACAATTTATTGGTAATAGCAGTCATTTTCAGCTTATTTATTATAAATCTTATTGATGGAAGATCAGCAGGGAATTCTCGTGTATTTAACATATTGCAAATTTGAGCATAAGCTGGATAGGTTTGCTTTCCTTAATGTCTCTCTGTATTGCTGTCCATTTGTAAATTCTGAAGCATTGTGTTCTGACAGTTAAACTGAGAAGTGAAAACATTAATCACTTTTGTGATTCATTCTTTTGGGCTAACAGTAATTAGCCAATTTGAATTCATTGAACAACCACTCTGAGCTAATTTTGTAGTTTATTAACATAACCATGTGCCAAACTTCAAAAATGGGTCTGTTTGGTTTCTTTTGTTTTATGGTTATCAGTTATAATTAGTGGGGTGTAAATTAGCCTAGCTTGAGTTAGGGCATCATTCAGGCCACTTCTCCCTCTAATCCATACCTCCGTTCACAAGCATTGCCATTTTTATTTTTGTTGTTATACAGCTGATTTCTTTTTGCGTTAATTTTTGTTTAAACTCCTCAAGCAAGATTGATACTAATAACTCGGATTTGCAATAAAATATTAATTGCAGCTTACATTAATTTAAATTTTTCGCTGACAACGCAATGTAAGATGCTGATTTTTATTATATTTGCCCAAAATTGTGACTTCACAGTTTGCCAATGAGCTCAACTTCTGGACCAAAAGATATAGGTGGCCATGGAATTAGCTCACCCTCTCATTTGAATATAGCTTGAAAAATAAGAAGATTGTGGAGCTTTTGAAACTACAGGACTTATATATACCTCTATTTGAATTAATGCACTTACTCTTAATATTGGAAGGTGTTATGGCCAATTGTTATTTTCATGAGATATAACCCTAATTATATTGTTGGAGAAGGTGATGAATTTGTTTTTATTACTTGATCCGTTTATCTATTTCTTCTATCCTCTTTCTTTTTTTTTGTTTTTAATTTGCTAAACTTAATTATCCATGATCTATTTTATTTGCAAGAATTCTGAGGAGAATAAGGACCCTTTTTGTTTTGGGGGCTCTTCTTTGATTTGGCTTGCAAGAAACTTTCTCATAAAAATTTCTTTTGATTTGATGCTGATCTTATGCAAGTTCCACCAGATTAAATTTTGCCACCCTCACTATATTGATTGACAAAGGTTTGTTTACTTAATATCGCCAGTGCTCATCTCCAGCATTTGGATTTAGTGCAACAACAAGGTTCATAATTCCACTTTTTGGTCCCTAATAATGCATAGTTTTATATCAAACCCTGATTAGCTTTTAAGCCATCAAATAAAAAGTTTCCCATATTTTGGACGAACAAGATGGATGAATATTTTGAGAATGGTCTTTACTCTTTCGTCATTGGTCCCTTATTTATCCTCCTTTTTCCTTTCTTCATTGAATTTTTTTGAGAGAAACCCTAAACCCTATTCATTTTCCTTCTTATATATTTACATATCTAACACCTAATTTTTCATATTTACATACATAGCACTCAAATCTTTGACATCACATTAAAACATCACTATTACTTACTTTTTTTTAACTGAAATGAATCTTTACATGCTTATATTTGTAAATATAAATATGAAAGTTTAAGTGTTAGATATGTAAATACATAAGAAGTGTGTGGTATACATGTAAACTTTTCTCTCTGTAATTGGTTTCGGACCAAACCATTTAATATGTCCTTTTTCTCTCTTTTTTTTGAATCATAATTTTTTTTTACGGAGTAACTGCTATGTACCTCTCGTCCAACCCATCAGTAGAACTACATAATTGGAAAATTATTTCTGCAACATTTCTCCGGATGTTAATCTTCCACCAAGTCTCTTAAAGGGTAGGATTCTGCACGTAGAGCTACGTGCGGAGTTCAGTAACATCGCGCCACGTTGCGCGTCGGAAAAAAAAAAAAACAGAATAATATAGGGAATATTCTCCCCGTTTTATTCATATGCTATTGTGTTATTCATGTATTATTCATGTGTTATTGTGTTATTATAACACCGGGAATATTCTAGGAGCAGAATAACACCTGAATAACACACAATAACACATGAATAACATATGAATAACACGAAGAAAATATTTCCTGTGTTATTCTGGCCAAATGTTATTTTTTTTGCCACGCGTCATGTGGCGTGATTTTACAGGCCTCCGCACATAACTGTAAAAATTTTCCCTCTTAAAGAGGGTAAAGCAGCTGAATTTGAATCAGATAAAATTTATTGGCCCATTAAAATATAATTAACATTAAATTTATTAATGAGCTGAAGATACCCTCAGTCGACTCACTGTTGTGCCAAAACTAATGAATCAAATTTATTGATGAGTTAAAAAATATTTATATTTCATTTGTTTGTTATTTATTATTGTATGGAATAGTACAAACGGGCATTTACATACATACCGCCCAATTCATATGTATTTACATATCTGATAACTAAATTTTGCTTTTTATATTTATGCAATTAAAAATTTTCATATCAGATGTAAAATACAGTTTTTCATGACGTATAGGTAAAAATTAAACTATAGTGTTAGATAGGTAAATATATATGGATTGAAAGGTATATATGTAAATTTTTCTAGAAGTAACACATTTTGAAAACTATCATATATATATATATGTAATTTTTAAATAAATTTCATTATATTAAACTGAATTTATTAGTTAAATGTTGTGATGTCAAGTAGTGATTGGAATGAAAAACATTAATTCATTTTGCTTCATTTGGTCATCATATGCTTCAAATTCAAACTAAACCATGGATAAAAACAGTGGTTATCCACAAACATCGTCTATGTAGCTTTCTAAACAATAGAACTACATGATAACTCTTATTGTAGGAGAGTTAATGCCTGAAAGTTGCACCTTGGAACAAGGTTCGAAACCCCTAAGAAGTATGAACTTTACTAGTTTTGAGTTTTGAACCTCCATTTCATTCTTGATAGTTGAACCACTTGTTTTAAATAGAGGTTTGAACTAAGTTTGAGTATAATGTTGGTGTTCAAACTTAGTTTGAACTTCGTCCACGCCTTATTTGCACTGCATTTATGTTTCAATTCTGTTTCAAACAATAATCAAATTTAGTGCTCAATACCCTTATTTTTGCCTAATGCTTAAAACTGTTGCATTCCTTCGATAATATGCAGTTGTCACATGTGACTGTTCGCATGTGAAATATATTTATGGGAGTTACTCCGTAGGATACATCATTACTTCAAAAAGTCCACAAATAGCGGTGAGCAGGGGCGGACGACAGTGGTTGATAAGCGACGGTCAATGGCTACGAAGTTCAGGAGTCACTGTAGGGTCTTCGGTCCAGAAAAAAACACTTGAAATAACTCCCCCACCACGTGAAGATATGGGGTCCATTTACAGGCTCATAAGGAGATGTATTTTAGTAATTTCGCAAGTAAATTCCATAACCACCTGATTGGTCGGTCCTCGTTGATTTCCCTTGATCATTTGAAATTTTCGATGATTTGAGAGCCTTAATTACATCATAATCGAGCAATCTTGGGCTCGTAGGATTCTTCCTGTCAAGGCGCTCGGTTTGATTATAAATAAATCAAATTTGGAGTTGGTTTAACCTTTCAATTAACTATATGAAGTCTCCAATTGTGATTTAAAGGCTTGATTCAGGATTGTTTTAATTCCTATTGTACCAATTTTAGTATCATTTGTTCGTCTTGTTGAGACGGTCGGTTTGATTATAAGTTTGTTAAAATCAAATCTCTAGATGATTTTTAGTTTGAATCATAACATTTTTTTGCTAAAATAAAGCCTCAATATTGATGACAAACTTCTCAAGATTCGTACCAAATGATAAAATTAGTTGATGACACATCAGTTACACTTATTTTTGAGCAACTTAATTGTATCGTGTGAAACTAAACAACATAATTAAAATAAAATAAAAATTTAAAATTTTAGGCAAATTTGGTGACCTGCGTTTGTGGCAGCCATCTGCGGGTGGCGAACAGTGGAAAATGGGTGCGGTGGCTAGCATCGACGATGACCGTTGAATTTGTGTGGGAAACTTTGTGGGTCACGTGGTTCGTAACAATAGTGTGGTTTTTTTTAGAGTTAATTGAGCTGCGGATCACGAGGAGCGGCATCACGAGTTGCAGGTCAGCGGGTGGCAGTGCGGAGCAATCTGTTTGAGTTAGGTCGGGCTGAGAGACTCATTAGGGCACTAGAGCTAGTGGTTGTGTAAGATGTCAAATTTGATCGGGTCTCAAATGCAAAATAAGATTGACAGTGCGGAGCGGCCTATGCCAAATTTGATCGGACAACCCCACTATTGGTCATGTGGATCATGCAGGGCACGATGATGATCCGAGTAGAGAGGTCGCAGATCATGCCAAGAAAAGCATGTGGTACATGCGAATCTCACAAAAGAGGGAGGGACTACCTCATGATCATTTTTCACCCCTTGAGGGTAAGTGATAGATGCAGTCTCCACTTATAACTTTGAAAGAAATGATCATGAGGTAGTCCCGAGGAAAAGATAATAGTGCAAAAAATAGAGACTATCTTTTGAGCTTGTCTTCCAGGATATAAGCAGAGATTGTGCCTGCCACTTGCCCTCAAAGAGTCATGCAATAGACTATATCACCTGTCATAAAGAAAATTTATTAATAAAAAATTAAATCGATAACAATTTTTTACTAGTAACAACAAAAATAACGAAGGAATTCTTTTAAGCAATAAAACTTGGAACTTTCATAATATGATAAAAGTAACGAGACTTTTGCAAAGATAAGATAAGTTGAAGTCATATTATTTATTTGATGATTTAGATCATCTTCTTCATATCTTTTTTGACTTATATTTATATTTAATGGCTCAGGTGAGTTTGACGTATCAAATGTTCAATTTTTTCCTTCAGGTGAAATCACCTTTACGTTGAATGCCCCTTTTAATGGTGAAAAATGATAATATTGGCTTTGGTCACCAACATTTAGATTTTATAATGGCTTTGGCCACTTCATATATTTAGAATTTTGAATCTCAATCAGAATATTATTTCTATGTTGAATAGAATATGATTGCATATAGAAGATTGATAGCATTTTTCATCGGTTGACTTCTGTTGCTTTCTTTCACAGGAGGTTAATGCAACTTCTCCAAGAGTATGCTTGCATTTTCCAAAAGTTTGTTCAAATTGCCTTTTATGTGCATGAATATCTTCATCAGTGATGATTTAAACTTCAACGTGATGGATGAAATTAGTATTGAAGCAAACTATCTCTCGCACTAGTGATGAATAAAATGTTCTAATACACATTCCTCATAGGAAAACAACCTTTAATAATTATGAATCCACTTCTAGAATTTTATGAATCTCAGTAGAGAATCATTGGAAATATTCTTTAGTGACTCTCTCTCTCTCATTTTGACGAATTACATAAAGATGAGAAGAGTTTTGATAATTCTTTGATTTGTTATAAATTGCTACACAAAGAATTCAATAAGTTCATCAAAACTACGAATAGTTCATCTTGGGATTAAATATAATGAAGTACATGCCTGAGCTTTAAGGGTGGTAGGGAAAATTTGATAGAGGAGTAGATCAATAACTTATTGTATGTGCATGATGGTTCTGAAGTAATCAATATGTTCGTATGGATTATAAGTCTCACTATATGAATCAATGCTCAGAAGTTTAAACCCTACTAGAATGGGGTATTGGAGGACTATATCTGTTAAAGGAAAAGACTCCTAAGAACTAAGACTAGTAAGAAAATGAATTTTATCTCTTAAAAAAGTTCTTCTTGAACCATATCGTGAATTACATGATGTGGTTGAGCTGATTTCCACAAAAATACGGGAGGCTTGCAATTCAGTGTGACTACATGAGATGGATTAACAATATTCAAGTAATCAGCTTCCTAACCTAGTTGATAAATAACTCTTGTATGAGGAGGGGCAGTCTTTGGAGCATCTTCTTTATGAGGATCTCTGATTGATGGTTGACCTTGGGGGGTAGGTCTCCCCCTTCTGATGGTTGACCTTGGGGAAGGTGAACCTAATACTATTTGTTGAGCTTCATATAGAAGCTGAAGAATCTCATTTTGGGATTCCACCATTCTCCACATGTAGATCTTAAGGGGAAAATAAAAGAAATTTTCACCAACAGGGTGATGCATATTGTTAAAAAAAAAAAAAGAGAATTGGTCTGACATCCCTTAGCGTGAGACTGCACCTTGGAATGATGCTTCTTAGCCATCAAAGAAGTGTGAACTTTTTCATTGGAATTTCATTTTGCATAGACATCTCCAAACTATTGTTTTTTAGAAAATTCATGAAGGTTGAGTAATAACTTAACATCTTAGCATTGTACAGAATTCAACACACACACACACAGATAATAAAAAATAAGAAGTGACACCAGTATTTTTTACGTAAAAAGCCTGAAGAGAAAAAAACGAGGCTTAGCCCAGTTGAAATAATCTACTATGAGTTTGTATGGATAAAAATAGGCCCTTTGATACACCATGTTTAGGGTACGTTGATGTACAATATTTAGAACACTGCATTTCTCTGTATACAAGAGACTTCATCACTCAATAGAGTATTGTTTTACTCCATAATGTGTGTCATTACTCTATAATATGCGTTGTTAATCTGTAGGATAGTAATATGCGTCGTTACTCTGTAGGATACTTCGTTACTCTGTAAGATACTTCATTACTTCGTATTATACGTTGTTACTCCCCATGGTACTTCATTACTCCACAATATGAGTCGTTACTCCACAAGATACTTTGTTACTTAACAAGGTACATTTTTACTGGATAAAGTCCACCCATGCGGATGAGCGAGCGAAGGTTAGTGGCTGCAGAGGCTGAGAGATATCACCGGGCCTTTAATTAACAACACTAGAAATGAGCTGCTTCTTTTATTTATAAGTCCTTAAGGAGGGGCATTTTAGTCATTGAGCTAGTAACTCCTGTAACCACCTATCAAGCAGTCAATGTTGATTCCCCTTTATGATAAAATTTGTGATGCTTTGAGGGCTTTAATGATCTCGAAATCGAGTGATCATGAGCTCATTGGATTTCTCTCATCGAGATGCCCGATTTGCCTACAAATATGTCAAATTTGGAGTTCATTTGACCATTCAGTTAACCATCCAAAGCCTCAAAAAGATATTTAATTGATTGACTCTGGCTTGCTTGGACTCGATTTGTATCAATTTTGTTATCATTGAATTCGTCTTGTTGAGATGGTCATTTTGATTATAAGCTTTCTAAAATTAAAGCCCTGGATGATTTTTAGTTTGAATCAAAACATCTTTTGCATAAAAAAATCTTGAAATCCGTACCAAATGTTTTGAGATCCATAACAAATGCTAAAATTAGTTGCTGACGCATCAGGAACAGATCTTAATTAGTTATAAATAAATTGAGGCTTAAATAAAGAATAGTTTAGTTTAATGCCAACAGTATAGTTTCCAAGCATTTACATACATGCCACACAATTCTTTACTATTTTCATATCTAACCTTTAAATTTTAATATTTACATTTATAAAACTTATATCTTTAACATCATAAAAAATACAACTTTATTAAATTTTTTAAAGTAAAATACACCTTGTTATGCATGAATTTATAATACCACAATATTATAAATACAAATATCAAACTTTAGGCATTAGATATGCTAGAACATAACAATTGATTGAAACATATGTAAATTCCCTATTATTTTTTATGAATGATGCAAAATTTATAAGCTCTCCTAGCAATGAATTATATAACTTCATTATAAAAAATTATCAAACCTTTAATTGTAATTATAAATTCATGTGAATTAACTCTAAATTTTTATTTTTTTTTGTAAAAATTAGACTGCAGCCAGAAAGCTCTCACCTTATCAAGATAGGTGCGGTGTGAAAATGCTATTTTCAGTGTTTTGAAACTAATAAGCTGCCAAAACGCAGTTTATCCAAACAGTTCAGTTGCCTTTTCAAAACGCTACCGCACCAAATAAACTGCCCCAAAACGGACCCTAAATCTCTTGCTTTCAAACTGAGATAAATTACCTCAAATTCACTAAAAAAAATACCTTACAACATTTTATTTGTATTTTTAACTTTCAGCTAATTTATTTCGCAAAATAGCATAACTCAAACCTCAAAGCCGGAATAAGTTCACATTTGCCATAGGAGTTAGACGTTGGAAAATGTAAAATGTACTGTCTGAAGACTGAGCTACGCAAACTTAATTCTGAAATTGGTGACTGAAATTTATGAAGAATGAATGTCCGAATAAAGTTTTCAACTTTACAGCGGCCGCTTTATTCTATGATCAAAAGCATATAAAAAACAGCTACAATTACTGTATATGTACTGTTAACCTACTTGTCATGGCTGCCCTCTTAATTTCTATGCCGTTGAAGTAGGTATATTTATTTCCTTGTAAAATTAAACTTTACATTATGCGTTCAGAACTCTATACAAAATGGTTCTGGTGAATTTATTCTGAGATATACTGTACATTCAGAATGTCTTTAGAATTTGATTCAAGCAAAGAAAATTTTGGTCAGAGACATATTATTAGGTAAGGAGAATGAAAATATGGAACTCACTCACTTGGGTCATAATGAACTTGGGTGGCTAGTAGCAAACTTGTCGAAGCTTACGTCGGTCCAAGGCCCAACCAAACATGTTTGGTGAAGCTCAATGCTCAGGAAGTTAGCAACCGGACATCAACTAGTCTAGCAATATTGACTAGTAATTGTCCGCATTCAAATGTCCATTATTAATTGTTGGCATACTTTAGCTACATGCCTTATGTATCACGATGCATTTCTTGCTTTTATATAACTTTTTTTATTGCCCCTAAAAACTCGGATCAAAGAAATTTGGACACATGAAGTCTTAGGTACTACAATATATACTTTTTTTTAATCCAATTATTGAAACTCTAGAGCTTTTTACTTTGTACTTTTACACTCTCTCTTTTCACTTTTTATAAGCTTTGTAAGTTAGATTCTGACATCAATGATGAATAACTTTAAGCCTGAAATTCTCTGAGGTATAGTGATTGCAGGTAGATGCCAAAAATCAAGTACTGCAAGTAGTGTCCAAAGAGTTAGAGGCGCCTCAAAAATTATTGAGAACAGACATTTTTAAACAAATAGACAACTCGTAAAGATAAAAGAAAGATCATGATGATGATTTAGGAAGCCACAGATTGTGCTCCTAGAAAAACTCTAGTGAAGGGAATTTTGAAGGGTATTTTGATTTGATTATATGAAAGCAACCAACAAGTGTAAGAGAACTGAACTTAATTTTTATGTTGATTGTTACTTATTAGCTAGATAGTTGTAAGGATTTCACTCCTCTTTCCCAATAAATTGAGACCAAAAAAATTCTACTAATATGTGCATTCTTAATAAAAGTTTTAGAGTCAAAGCCTCTAGTAAATTTAAATTCTCTCATCTCAAATCTTATAAAAGGAAGGTGAATCTCACTGATCTTTTTGACCTACTTCGAGTCAGCCACCTCCTATTGGATATCATAGACTCCTTGAACTATCACTTATTCTTTACTAACATTAATAAATTACCTCTCTGATGGCTTTTGTGAGCATTAGAGTTCATGATACTTCATCATTCAATTTGTTAGTTTTCAAAAGTTTTTGCAAAGCTTGCAAGTATTATAACTAATGAGACAAGGCCTAAAAATAATTAAAAATAAAAATAAATAAAAAAACATTACTAGTTTGATGTTCGAAATGCTAATTGTAAATGACCATGAACCTATAGCCGCCTTCACTACAATAGCTTAGAAAAAAGGAACTTTCAAGAACACGATAGAACTAAAAATGTTGATTACATTAGCATACATGTTAGAACTCTCAAATAGTTAAATAAATTTAGAATATTATAACCAAGTGAAGACATTTGAGTATGAGAATTCATAAATACAACGATGAAACTATAAGAAATAAATGTAGCCAAAATTACAACTAACAATGGCACAAGCTAGTTTCAACCACCATATCACCAACATGAGTGACAAATTAAGCATAAGAATTTGTTAACCCATATACCACCAACGAATTGATCACCAGCAAATGCAAAAAATGTCAATCATGCCCCTTTATGAGTCTTCTTCGACGAGTTAATGAATAAGATTAAAGAAATTATGTTTCAATCAACTTTCTTTATTACATTTATAATTGTATATTCATTATATAAGTAAATATTTATCTTTTCATGGAGATTATGACCACTATATAATGAATTATAGTCCACTAGTTCAGGAGCTCATCAAAATAAGAATAATAGAGTAGTTGTTTTATTAAAAATAGAAAAAATCAATAAAAAATAGAGAATAAGAAAGATATAAGTTATTAATGTTGACAAAATTAAAGATATGAATGTGTTCTTCTTGTATAGAAGGTTATATAAAAGAAAAATAAAAAAAGTGGCACAATGGGGTAGTGCCACTAATCTTATTTAAAATCATGCCAATCACTCATGAAAAGTCATATCATCAAGGTCTAGTTAATTCAAATCAAGAATCTAAATAAAAATAGTATCCTAAGAAGAGTAATTAAACTTAATGGCACGACCAAGAGTTAATTAATTTTACTATATTTTACTTTGATTGTACTAAATCAAGGAAGACTATAATTCGATGATTGTTATCTCAATATGATCATCTATGATTCAAAATTTATCATATATAAATAGTGAGTGAATTTCCATGTTAAATTGAGAAAACTATAGCTTATATAAGAAAATAAGGTGATAATAATCATCAAGTCACCAAACACTCATAGAAAAATACTGTGGGTTCAAAGGGGTAACAAGTGCTCGTAAAGATGATAAAGAAAAGATATAATAGATTTTATCATGACTTAATGGATTCATTTACCGAAGTTAATATGCTTGAATCTATGTAATATGAAGGTACTTGACCAAGCTATTACCAAACACTTTATTAAAAACCATGAAATATATCATTTGAAATTAGTCTTATAACTTAAAATAAGAGAAATAATACTAGATTTATATGAAGATAGTTTCTAAGTGATAGACTGGAAAGATGCAGTACTTTTAATCTTTAGAGAAGTCTTAATTATTATAAAATTAACTTAGATAATTGTTAAAAGTCTTAAATGATATCTTTAAAATTCTTTGAAATAAAAATAAGTGGTTATATATATATGATATGTAAATTGGATTTAATGAAGGCTTATGACTCTCTTAGCTGAGGATTTATAATTGAATTATGTGGTCTCATGTAGAGGTCGTTGGCTTGTAACAAATACAGTATGCTCATCAATGGGAGCACTTACGGGATTTTCTCAGCTTGCAGGGGTATTAAACAAGGTGATCCATTATCTCTTACAATCTTTATACTTGTGTTTGTTTACTATTCTTTTATGGTGAATAAGATGCGAGACACCAATCCTAAAATTCAATACAACCACAAAGCTAAAATGATGATATGTCATCTAGCCTGTGCTGATGATGCTATAAGTTTCTCTAATGTCGGTAAAACAGCTATTAGAAAAATGTATAATATGCTAGAGTACTTCCAAAAACATTAAGGTATGACATTTAGTAAAAAATAAATGCTTTCTCTATGTGGGGAAACATGTTTAAAAGTCTGTGGCTCATTAGATGAAGGATCTTACAGGGTTTCTTTTGCTATTATCCCCATTATGTACCTCAGAGTGAATTTTCTAAGAGGTAGAAAGAAGTAAATGCAAATGGATTTAGTGGTGAAAAATATTAATAAACACATTAATGATTGGAAAATTCTTTTCTTTCTTATGGTGGCCATATAAAATTTTATTTAAAAGTGTGTTAAATACTATTCTTCTTTATGTGTTACAAGTTCTGCAAATGAAATCTAGTACTCAAAATATTCTAGAAAGAGGCTTTGATAGATTTTTGTGGGTTGGAGATAAAACCAAGAAACATTGGGTGAGCTAGAGGGAAATAGTGCATGCCTACATATGTTGGTGGTTTGGGGTTTAATGAACTCCACCATATTGATGATATTAACAACATTAAAATGTGGTTTAAATTCAGAACTATGGAATCATTGTGGGCCATCTTCATGCATTAGAACTATTGTAGATTTCATCACCCATCTCTTGTCTCTTTTAATGTAAGGGACTCTAAAATCTGGAATCTATGTTTAAGGCTAAGACATGGGTAGAAAAGTACATCTATTGGGATATTGGAGATGGAAGTATATCATTTTGGAAAGACAACTGGACTATAAAGGGATTGAATTTTAATATGAATGATGAAGCTTCAAAGTTCATTGTGTTAGATTTTTGGCTCAATGGGGAATGGAACCTACAACTGCTTAGGGATAAGGTGGAGCTTGAAAATGCGGCCTATGAACCGTAATTTTAAATATACTTATATAATTAAGTATTCGACACCACTATTAAAAGATATAAATCCTCAGTAACAGTGCCAAAAACTTGTCAGGAGCGTAATTTTAATTTTAGTAACAATTAAATATTATAAACTTTTTATCACAGAGTTACCTTTAAACGCAAGTATACGTATCGCTCAAGTAATACAGGGCTCTAGTGGAGTCCTGGTTATCGATCCCACAGGGAAAAATATTAAAGCCTACGGACTAGGATTATATAAACCAATTTAAAATTACAACTAAATCGAATTTGCCTATCTGTCACTAATATGCAATCGATAATAAAGTTCTTATATCTAAACTAGTTCTACTAAAAGATTACTAATACTACTAAAGTTAAGTTCAAATATATAAATTAGCAATAATCTTTCTCCTTTGTTAAGATATTTAAGTGAAATGATAATTAGAATTAGTTTTATATGTGTTGTGTCAAATAGGAGCATACCTATTCTTTACCCTTTGGTTCAGGTATAAAGAATATTGACTAATCATATGCTTGGTTACTGAATCTGCAGCTAAGCTGGGAGGATACCGGCTCTCACTTCGGAGCTCCAACGTTCCCCTCACCTGAGGGCTAACAATTTACACCTCAGCAACCAAATGATAGGACTGAATTTAGGATTTTAGCCTGTCACTCTAAAATCTCCAATTCTACGTCTGATTAATATTATTTCCCTATTTATTTGCACTTCACCTTTCAAGGATTTACTCGTCTACCTTTCAAAGAAAAATGTGATACATACTAGTTAATAATTCTTACCCCACGGTAGGTCTTAAAAATTCTTCACAGATTTTAAACAATACAAATGACCAATTTGTATAGTAAAGTAAGTTTAGGTATAATATCATCACAACTTCTTTATATTTTATTTAATAGACTAATTCGTTTAATCATTTCACAAAAATGTCAAAACAAGGAGAAATACAGAACAACTACTCAAAATTCATGGAAAGGATGCAATAAAACTTGGATTTCATATAATAAAGTAAAATTCTACAAACTATAGTAAATAAATACTATTTATCTCAAATTCCTCCCCAAGCAAACTCCTTGAACTTCTTCTCTATTTCTTTCTTTCTTACAGCACACGAAATTCTCCTTCGAAATGGCAATGCAGAAGAGATCTCTCACTTCCCTTCCACTCTTACAATCCCTCGAAGAATTCCTCACAAAATCTCTATTTGAACTCACTACTCACTAAATAAAAACACTAATGACTCACTAATAGACTCTTAGAACACTTTGGACTCACTAGTAATCACGTAGGAGACACTTTTTCGGCCTAATTTGGTTCTTTTTAAAGTCGTAGAAGAGTCTCTAAGGGTTTTGAGGCACCCCTTTGAAAATCATCCATATTCGATGTATTTATAGAAAGAACAGTAGATCCCGCCGTCGGCGGCCTCGAGCTCGCCGTCGGCGGCCTTCTAGAAACAGTACTTTTTAAACAGGCCCAACCATTGGCGGCCTCGATCTCCGCCATCGGCGGCCTTCCTTGGAATTAATTCTGAACTCTCGGGAAACTCACGCAGTCGGCGCCATTGACCTCGCCATCGGCGCCCTAGGTCAGTTTTGCATAATTTGGTCCTTTTTGCTCCAAATTCGCTCCTTTTTGCATATTTTTGCTCCTTTGTCCCTAAATCTTCATACCTACAGAAAAACACCAAAAATACCCTTCTTTAAAGTGCAATATTATCAAAATCAGTATAAAATATGCATGAAAATGTTAACATTTTTTCCTTGGGTCAAAATCTCCCAAACTTAACTATTACTTGTCCTCAAGTAATCCTTAATACAACATAAAAGTTATGATTCATTGTGGTAAATTTTTAATTTAGAAGTACTATAATTTTGATTTAAATAAATACTATAGTAAGAATTGTCAGAAAGATTTTCAAATAATTAAATTAATTTTGCAGGTATAAGGCTATCTAGTCATCAAGTTTAAGAGTTATAGTCTTCTATTCATTTCAAGAATGACTATATGTTGCAATATTAATTCACTTAGAGTATTTAGAAGATAAGAAATTCATGAAGAAACTATAAGTAAGAAACTAATCATAAATATAAGTTCAGAAATGTTTTTAGTTTTTCTTTTAGGTTAATCCAAGTGAAGCCAATTCTTGATAAGACATATCCTCAACCTTCTCCTCACTTATTTTCTTTTCTTTTTCTTTTCTTTCAGGGATTGTTTTTCAATCCTTTTTTCTTTTTCTTTCTTTTTTTTCAAGTGAGGATTACTATATCTGGATAGCCTGTCAATAATTTTGAACTTCACTCTTCATTTCTTAAATTTTAAACTTTCAAACATTCTTTACCTTATATGTACTTCATAGTTTTTACATTATTTGAATCTCAATCCTTTCTTTCTCAACTAAATTCCTAAGATTCTTAATATTTCAAAATATAGTTTTCTTTACTTTAAATAGTTAACTATAGTCTTATCCCCTTATACTAAATATCTTAATTTACAAAATTAATTTTCATTATCAAAAATATTTCTTTGAATCTTTTACAATATTTAGATAAAATCTAAATATAGTTATCTGAATTAAATTTTATCACAAAAATCATAGTAATAATTTTTGAAAACATATTATTTGAGAACATATAGTAGTTTTTTCTTCCAGCCCCAAACTTAAAATTTTCTATAAATAGAAACAGTACATGGGTGAAAGAAAAATTCTAAATATAAAGTTCATACCTTTGCACTTTTGGCATTTTTTGTATTTTTGAAATTTGCACGTTTTTTTCAAAATTTCTAACTTCAAGTGACATGTAATATTAAAACTTTTCTACACACATAACAGTTTAAAATTTGCTGGGGTAATGAAATTTTAAAACAAGTATATAAAACTAAACATAAAAAAAACAACTATCTACACAGGACATATGCATTTCACAACACAAAACAAACAGTTTACTAATTTAAACTTAACAGTTCACAATTACAATTACAATTATAAATATCACAAAAATTCAGAAATAAAAATGCAAACTACCAAACTATCACATATCACAAAAATAAAGCATAGTCCACAAAATACTATCAATAAAAGTACTACAACAAAACTAAAACAAACAAATACACACATACAACACATCACTATCAAATATTAAAATCCCATGCAATATCCTCATCACCCTGGTCAGTAGGAGGATTGGGCTGATATGAGTATACCTGGGGCACTCTGGAAAAGTCACATCTGGCTCTCCTCGATAGTATCTAGCCTGAGCATCGTAATAAGCCATCTCAAAATCTAAATGTCTTTGAAGATACTCACTATCATGATCATGTCTTCTCGCTAGCCCTTCAATCCTGTGATCAATTTTATCCAGTTTTTCATCCAACTGTTCAAAACTTTTCCTCTGCAGGGTCATGGCATTCATCAGATCATACGAAGTAGGGGGACTAGAGGTTGGAAGGTCGTAGTTAGTAGAAGGTTCTTTGCTCCTACTACCTGATCTCCATTCTTCATGGGATGTATAAGTCTTAATATTTCCTTTACTAATGGGTCTCATAGGATAAACCCATTACTCATCATCCCTTGCTTCAACTCCAGATAGTTTACAAAGTGCATAAATGAGGCCAGGATGCCCTAAATATCCACTTGTCTCGCTCTTCATAGTAGTCATAATATTCTTATAGATTATTCTCCCCACATTAATGCTTCGGTTGTTCTGAATATAGAAATTCATAATAGCTCTCTCTCTAGAGACTTCACTGTGATAGTAAGTGGGTAGCAGAGTCGAACCGATGAAATAATGTCATGCCTTAGCAGTGGCATTCATCATGGACAATGGAAAGTTAATCCGTTCACGATTTTTAATTTTCCAAACACCTTTCCCATCAGTGAGAAAGTCGATAACATCGTTCAATGGACCTTCCATTGTTTCAAATGTTTCAAACTCGCTAGAAAAATAATCGTGAAGCTTGTAAAAAGTGTTAATGTGATTAGCACTAAATTCGATAGAAAATCCCCTTACTTGGACCGGCACGTCCTTAAGTTGAGTAAGATTGAAGTAGAACTCTCTAACAACTTCAATAACAACCTTGTTGGTTGTATAGAAAAAGTTCTCCCATCCTCTTTTTTTGATTAATCTTTCTACCTCTCCTCCAGGATTCTCGAAAATTCTATCTTGTATACACTTTTTACTTTTGTAGACTGAATTGTACCTCACTTGTGCCTTCACATTAACAAATCGAGTTTCGTCAAATTCAAGTCTTCTCTTTTGTCTTGGAGCCATAATTCGATCTATCAAATCATAAAAATTCTAAACTAATCTCCAAAATAACAATACAATGACTTCTAAAGGGGGTTTAAAACAATCTAAATCATTTTTCATGAATTCCTTCCAAATCTTTTCTCCACATTTTCAATTTTTCCAAAATTTCTTAATCTGGAAGAAATTCATGGTGAAAATAAAAAAATTTTACATAGGAGTGAAGCTCTTACCAAGGGAAGATAAAATCCGGTGTTAGATTTTGTTGAAATCGCTCCAAATCCAAGATCTCTTAATCCCTAGGTCGACTTTTTTGGGTAAAAAGGGGAAGAAGATGATGAATAGAGGCATTTGACCGATCAAAAATGCGGTAAATAGGTAGTTTTTATGATCGCACCGTCGACGGGCTTGTTCGCGCCGTCGACGAGCTCTATTGAATTGATTTTTTATTCTTCTCGAGAAAATCGCGCCGTCGGCGGCCTCGAGCTCGTCCTCGGTGAGATTCTAAAAAATTGACCATTTTTCATTTTTTTTTATTTCAATCAAATTTTAAGTCTCGTCGTCATCCATTCGATCTTTTTTATCATATATTTTAAGTGATTAAGTGATGTATTAACACAAATAAACGTTCACACAACAAAACATCACATTTATATATTAAATCCAAGTGTTTTCAACACACAATACATAACACACATAAGTAGGTATTCTTTCATCCTAAATCCATATAATCAGCGTCTCAATCCAAACCACAACACTCAAAACGCCGATAACAAACATTTCTAATTTAATCTCATCTATACTGAGATTAAAAAGCAACCTAAAGAAATCAAACACACACACAAACATACAAACGTTGTTTAAATCAAACACAACATAATCAAGTCTACTACTCTTTAGAACTAGTGTTAGTCTCTTCTCTGATATCTCCCATTGCTTGAACGTGGACGAACAAGTTGTAAAAAGGTCTGAATGAGAATTCTTCAGTTGAATCTTCATCGATCAAACACATCCTTTTCATCAATCACTCCAAACTCGCTTCAAATTGCCCAGTATGATCAAAATGTTCTTTCATTCTCCAATCGATATGATCAAAGAAATCAGACATGTTGCTAACTGTGCTCGTTAAGTTCTGTACCTGATTCTCTAGATTCTTGATTTTATGCAAGAGCATCGATGTCTTGTCTACTACTAATGGTTGAATTGGAATAAAATTCTATGATGCTTGATCCATAATCAATCCTACATCACTCTCTCCATCATTGGCTAGGAACATCTGAGTTGGGTCTAAGGGTTTCCAGGGTAGCAGTATCTTCTCCCAAACTTCGTACAAAACTTGAAACAAACTCCATATCGATAAAATTGTAAAAGGATGTCCAAGCCCTTGGGATGATACTTAAATGATCAGGCCATAAACATATTTTACAATAATCGATCCAATATTAATGGGTCATCCCATTTGAATGCAGTAGTTCAAAATTGTACTTTCTTTCGTGACTTTGCCAATTTTCATCGTTGGCAATAACTTTGCAGAGATGAAAAAGTGCCAATGTTTCGATACAGGATTTAAAAGTGTTACGGAGAAACTAACATACCCGTTTTCTCTAATTTCCCAGTCATCGGTTTCGTCTGTCAAATATTGGTATATTTCATTCATTTTTTCTCTCGTCGGCATGAAATTCAAATAATAACAGACTAGAACATTTTCAAGCATATACAACTCATTAATTTTTCCAAAATTGAATGTAATCCTCCTACCTCGCACATAAACGCTTCCTTGGTTGATTCCATGTAAATTGGCGTAGAATTCTTTAACCACTGGAACGACTACTGGGGCAGTGGTGTAGCAAAACAATTCCCATCTTCTCCGCACGATCATTTCTTCAATTGGTGATGAAGGATTGCTTTGTCCTTTATTGACAACACCTCTTTCTTTAATCAATCTTCTCTTCGAGATTACTTTGTTAAAAAGTCGCTGCGCCTCCGCACTGACAAACTTTTCTCCGGTTGTACACTCGAAATCTTGAGTTATCAATCAAATTGGAAGCCATTTGAGAAGGATTCAAGAGGGTATCCATTTGTTTTTGGTAGTTTGGAGTGATTAGGAACCGTCCATAGGAGTTTATATAGGTCTAATTCGCTAAAAACAACAAAAATCATCAATTTGAACACGAAAAACTGCCCACTCGGAGATCCCACTGTCGGGGGCCTCGAAGGCGCCGTTGGTAAGCCTTATGAAATTAAATACCAGAGCACTCAGGAAAAACCCACCGTCGGCGGTGTCAAGCGTGCCGTCGGCGCTCTAGGCAAAAATTTGCATAAAAACGTCGTGGTTCAATACATTCCAAATTTTCTATATGGATTCAAATTATATGATAATCAAAGGGTAAATATGAGTAGTAGGACTTAATATTACTAAAAATTAACAATAATTTTAAACAAACACACAACTTTTAAAGATAACTATGGGTTGCCTCCCATAAAGCGCTTGGTTTAACGTCGTCAGCCGACCTATTTAGGTATTATTCAGGTTGACTGAGCATTAAAACCTCTTTATAATTTGGTCTTTTACCTTTAAAATATAGTTTTAATATATGTTCATTACTTTAAATCTATTCCCAGTCTTAGGATCTTCAATTTTAATTACTCCATAAGTATAAACTTGAGTCACATTAAAGGGTCTTAACCAAAGAGACTTCAATTTCCCAGGAAATAATTTCAACATTGTATTGTAAAGCAAAACTTCTTGTCCTAGTTCAAATTTATTTCGATTAATCTTCCGATCATGTCTTAACTTCAGTTTTTCCTTATAAATTCTATTGTTATTGTAAGATTCATTTCTTAATTCTTCTAATTCATTCAATTGCAGCCTTCTCTTCTCACCAGCATTTTTCAAATTATAATTTAATTCTTTAGTCGCCCAATATGCTTTATGCTCCAATTCTATTGGTAAGTGACAAGTTTTTTCATATATAAGTTTGTAAGGAGTCATACCAATAGGAGTTTTATAAGCAGTCATGTATGCCCATAATACAGTATTTAGTCTAGCAGACCAATCTGTTATATTAGGATTTACAGTCTTTTCTAAAATTTGTTTGTTCTCACGATTAGAAATTTCAGCTAAACCACTAGTTTGAGGATGATAGGTAATATAGAATTTATGAACAATACTAAACTTTTCTGCCAATCTATGAATATATTTATTCCTGAAATGGGATCCTCTGTCAGTGATAATCACTCTCGGCATACCGTATCTTGTGACGATGTTATTGTTGACCTCATATTTGATGAGGTCTTCTCTTCTTCTTTTTAGTGCTTAGGATCTAGCCTTAGGCTTTTTCCTTTGACTATCTTAGAGGACTAGAATTGGGACCCACCTTTTAGAAACTCAAACCACTTCTTAACTCCCTGCAAACTCCACAAACTCGATCGTAGACCCCTAATCACCTAGAGGGTTGAAATCAAATGTGGAAGTTTAAGGATGAGTTCCTATAGGACTCTTTGGCCTTAGGACCGCTCTGGGTAGCTCGGTCGCAGTGAAGGGGCGACTTACACACACACTACACTTATACACTACACTTTCACACACTTTCTAAAAACACACCCATACCCAACTTGACCTCCCGACTCATGTAGGTGATTCACATGGATGGTCCTTAACCCCTAAGCCCTTGGCTAGAGGTTAGGAACAACATAGTGAATGCCTCAAATGACTCCCTTCATGGCTCATGTGGGCTTGATATGGCTTCATGGCTCAACCAAAATGATTTCACTCCACTTACATCCACCCAATCTTCAATTTCCCAAATTTTCAATTTTTGACCCCCGGGACCTTACACCCGCTTAGCCTACCCAAAACCCTTGAAATTACCCAAATTTTTCAAAATTTCCTAAATCATCCAAAATTCCTCAAAATTGATCTTAAACATTTCCACATTACTCAAATTTTTCATCCATACCCAAAAATATCAAAAATTCCAAAAATACCTCCCAATACCCTCCAAATACCCAAAATACCCCTCTTGGCCAAAAAATCCAAAAATTCAGAAAATTCCCAGAAAATTCTAGAAAATCCCAAATATTCCCAATTTCATTTTTTCCAACTACACCATGGGCCAATTTTGTCAATTTACCCTACTTTTGTCAAAACCCCCAATTTGACCCATTTTAACCCAAAGTGAACCCAATGTCAAACCAAACCTAACCAATTGACCCAAATTCTGGTCCAATTCAGTTCTAAACTTCAATTCAACATTCACAACACCAATCTAGACCAAATCCAAGTCCAATATGATTGACATTTGGATTCGATTTCACTTTTGGCCTTAAAGCCCAATTTGGACCCATGACCCAAACCTAACCCAAACTCACCCAATTCAACTCCAATTAACCCCAAATATTTTCTGAATCTTCCTTAACATTCCCACAAACAAAACACTAACATGATTTTCCCAAAATTTAGACCCAAACCCCACTCAAATTCAACCCAAAGCTAAAAGGCCCATTTTTGACCTAAACCCAAACCTAACCCAAATGAGCCCAAACCCCAAAATCAAAGCCCAACCAAAGTCAAAACCTCTTTGAAACACTCCCATAAATATTTCTCAACATTAATTTTACATCAATTTTAACCCTAGCCCAACATTGGCCCAAGTTAGCCCAATTTGACCTACATAGAGCCCACTTACCAAATAAATCCAAATTCAAACCAATTCAACCCCAAATCACACTAAATTGACTCCAAGCCCTTCATAGAACATCCCTAAATCAATTATAACACTTATTTGACAAGGTCCTTCACAAAATCTTCACCCAAATGCCCATCCTAAAATCAAAGCCCATTCCCCTTAAACTTTCCTAAAAGCCCACTTCCTTCAAATTCAAAAGCCCAAATTCATCTAAAGCCCACATGGCACTTCCCCTCATCATCCATTTAATCAAAATTGCCCCTAAGTTTCAAAGTCATCAATTAAACAATTCCAAATCAAGCCCCATACAAATTCCCATCAAAATATCAAAATTTTCTTAAATCCCTTTTTATGAAATTGACCCAAGCTTTTCCCAAGCCAAATGGAGCCAAGGGTGAGCCATTCACAAGCCATATGGAGCCATGAAAGTTTGGCATGTGACCATGCCATTAATGGTAAAAGGAGGGGCTCCTTTCCTAATCTTTCATTAAGCTTTTTTAACCTTATCCATGACACACTCTAAACCATGTTTAGCCACCTCATCATGGATAGAGACCACACCATTCTCTCTTGGGCGACCCAACCGATCCTCTCGGCCCAAAATCGAGCCATGGGGAGGTGCACCCAACCCAAACCAATGGGTTGACCAAATTGAAGCCAAAATGACCCCTTCTCCATTCCATTTTAATTCAAAGCCTTTACACATGTCAAACTCCGATTGACTTCACCAACTTCAAGCCCTGGACTCCCCGACCCCGAAGGTGACCCATGCTGCGACGGCCACCGCCCTGGATCGCCGGAAAACACCATGGCCGAGACCTCGGGAGGAGCCAAACTTTGGAATTCCACCTTCGCCGAGCCGCCCCATGCCCAATGGCCACCATGGTCGTTCTTCCCACGACCGAAGCAGTCGATCCCGACCCTCGGTCATCCCCGGGAGGCTCTCCAGCCACCTCATTTAAACCCGACCCCCTCACGGCCATGAGAAGAGAGTTGCACAAACCTTGCCGAAACTCGCCAAAATTGTTCCAAACCTTCTCCACCCTTAGAGCAGTTGATCCCGAGGTGTCGATTTGCCCTAATCCCCACCGACAAAACCCGATTTCTCAACCGAAATTCCACCCAAAACCAGGACACTTCTCCACGGTGAGCCAATCCCTAAATTGATTGGTTCTACACCTTCACCGGACCGAGGGAAGGTGTCCACCAGCAAAAGCCCCATCTCCGGGCCTCCCGGTTGCTCCGGCCTCCAAGCTTTGTGATCGGACGTGGTCGAAATCCAACTCAGACAATTCACTGGACCGAGAGACTTCATCCGGAGCTTGCTAGGATCCAATCGAAGGTGCAACAACTCTCGGATTGAAGCCACACTTCTCCGAGCAAAGGTATGAGCTAATTCTTCATCCCGAGCTTCCGGAGATTCTCCATTTCAAATGCTTTAATTTCAATGCATGATAACCGTATAGATGTGTTCGTCTCTTCAAGACGAATCCATAGAGCATAAGAACATGAAAATCCATTGAGTATCGAGTGAGATATTAGGGATTTAGTGTGGACGGCTCTCGGGCGAGGACACTTGGGGACGATGAACGGATGCCGTTCATTTAATACACGCGCGGACGGACGGCCGGGATCGCGTCGGATCGAAGACGGAACGATACGGCGGGCCCCGGAGCGCCGAGTCGGATGGCGGCGTCGAATGGGAGCGCGCCACGCGGCGTTTCGGAGCCGCCGAGGCTGACGCGGCGCCGCGTGGATAAATAGAAAATTAGGGTTTTTTTCGATTTATTTAATTCCCTAAACTTCAAAAATTCATAACTTTGTGTAGAAAAATCACAAAAATAAAATAAAAATACCTCTTCGCTCAGTGAACGAGAGGAGAATAATGTGGAAAAGAAATCATTTAATTTCATTAAGTATTTTATTTTTTATAATTTACTTACTCTCTGCATACTTTTAATTCTCCATGCATGTATACAATTCACCATGGCATGAGACCATAGGGCTTTTGAAGCCTCCGAATTTGGGAACATTCCCTGAATTTTCCAAAGTCGAGGCCATCCCTATGAAGAGTTATTGATTTTTCAAATTCATGTTACTGTTTTGAGTATTTTAATTCCAATAAATAACATGTTGTGAAATAAATTCTAGGAAAATTTGATGATGTTCCTTATGACCAGAGAACCCTAGGAAAAATAGGTTTTGAGTTAGTTCATTTAAAACAACCCTAATTGGCTTAAACACTCAAAATAGGTCTCTAATTAATTAGAGCTAACCATACATTAAATTGACTTCAAATCAATTCTCCACTGACCTTTAGGATCAGAGGAACCCACCATAAAAATTTGAGGTCAATTGGACTTGGTTAGCCCTAATTAATTGGGTTGATTAAGCCACTTAGTCATTTTAAACTTTAAAAATTCATAACTTTCAAAATACCTTTCAAAAATTCACCAAATTGGTTTTGGAGCCTCTCTGATATTAGGGGAATCTATGAAAATTAAAATTTCAATTTTCTAAAAAAGTTGATTTTTAATATTATTTTAATATTTTTAATAATTAAAAAATAATAAAAATCACAAAAATAATAAAATTCATCAAAATGTCACATTTTGAATTTTAATCACTTAGGAACAAACCCCATATTTTTCTTAGGTCTATTTAGTGAGATATTAAATTTTAAAGCTTTAGGGTAATTTTAAAATTAAAAAAATATATTTTCTAGCTTTTTCATTAAAATAATTATAATAAATCATAGAAAAATCATAAAATTACAAAATTTGCTTCTCTAATTTCCTTGATATCAGAGAGATTTTTGAAAAATATAAAATTCATTTTTCAAATTTATTTTATTTTTAAATTAATTAACACTCCAAAACTTAAAATAATTATAATAAAAATAATATAATTCAAAAAATCACCAAAATTGGTCCAAGTGGTCCTCTGGTCATTAGGAATGTCTCCTAATTTTCTTAAGGACAGAAACTTTCCCTTGGTCATGTTATTAAATTTTCCTTGAAAATCTCTATTTTCTACCAAAAATAATTATATAAATAAATTAAATACAGAAAAATCACATTTTCTCCTCTCATGTCTTTATTGACATATGAGTGAAGTCACGTAAAAATTTCAAGTTCATTTGAGTTCAATTTAGTGAGTTATGAAATTATTAAGCTTAAAGGGTAAAAAAATGGTAATTAAAATTTTTAATCCTTAATTAAAACTTTAGGTTTAATAAAAAATTAGCAAGTGCAATCTTTGATCCTAATTTGATTTGGATGATTGAAATTTAAATAATTAAAGGGTAGAAACCCATTAAGCAATTTAAAATGATTAAACCTTAATTAAATAATTGATTAAATTTGGATGAATAATAAAATTGGAATTATTAAAATAGGGATATTATTAGGAAGAGATTTATTCTTTAATTTAAAAATCCCTAAATTAATTATCTCATTAATATTTAATTCTTAATTAAAATGATAACTCAAATTCAAAACATTAAAAGACTTAATCATTAAACTAAAATTAAATTAAACTCTTTTAAAATTTTAATTAAAATTAAAAAAAATAAAATTAAATTAAAAAATTAAATTAAATTAAGTAAATTGAATTGAATTAACTTAAATTAAAATAAATTAAATAAACAAATTAAATTAAATCAAATTAAATTAAATTAAATTAAATTAATCAAATTAAATTAAATTAAATTAATCAAATTAAAATAAATTAAATAAACAAATTAAATTAAATCAAATTAAATTAAATTAAATTAAATTAAATTAAATTAAATTAAATTAAATTAAATTAAATTAAAATTAAATCAAATCAAATTAATTTAATGTAACATCAAATCAAACTAAATTGAATTAAATTGAATTAAATTAAATTAAAACTCAATTAAATTAAATTAAATTAAATTAAGTCGAATTAAATATAACATCACCAAAGACATAAAGAATTCAAAATAAATCTAAAGCAACTTGAACACTATTCCAAATTTAAACCCATTAATGGAAATTAAACTCGAATCACAAACCATTCGAACACCAATTTACCCTCAAAAGCTTTAGTTATCATAACTCCTAAACGTAATATTAAATGAAATGTTACTTCATTTATAGGATATTCAAATGTCCTAGTTCATCGAGCAAGTTAACAAAACTTGAATCCCTGGAAGATTAATTCATTTATATAATTAAATTCATTTGGACTTAAAACAATCCTAGAAATATTGAAAAGATGTTTAAGATTATTCTTAAGCACTTCCTCAATATGATAGGACATTTATAAGAACAATTGGACTTAATTGTTCTTTGATGAAGAAAATCGTCCTCAAACCAAAACACAAAGACCTAGACGTCATAGGAAATGACTAGCTATAGGATTAGGAATTTGGTAGAAAACCATAACCCTTCCCTTGACTTTACCTAGGAACTTGCTTAAATATTCTAATTGTGTTTTAAGTGCAGCTTGGGATGACGGGAAGACCCTCCAGTGCACGTCGTTATGTTATTGCAATTTACTTTCTTGCAATTTACATTATTGCAATTTATTTAACCGCATCGCATTTACTTTTCTTGCATGATAAACAATCGTTGCATGAAAACTCACACCTTTAGGATAGCCCCTAAAACCGAAACCAAAACTAAATTAAAAGTCATTGCAAGATAAAATTCACCGCCACAACATTTCAAAATATAAAACAACTCAAAATTTAATCACAAATAGAACACAAAACTACAATTACAACTAAATTAAAACGTCCCGTTGGATGATCGGGAATACCTCGGATGATGTAACCTACGTGTTGCTAACGGGATTTCCCACGGTCTAAATGAAAGTGTGGAACTCATTCGACTGAGTTTAGCAAATTCATCCGGACTAAGTGAATCCGATAAAAATAATGATGCCGAAGGATGGAACCGTGGGATCTTAACCGGTGTCGTTATAATCAACTTTAAGATTTGTTTTAATTAAAATATTGAAAACACTTGGAAATTAAGATTTTCTCTAAACCAAAACACTTTTCTCATCCTCTGATTTATGACTTCTAAAACTAAAACCTCTGCAACAACAAGGAGCTTGGAGCATGGTGGGCAGCATAGCCATCGTCGTCAGCAAAACTTGAATCTACATCAGCAAAACTTTCTTAGAATTAAACAACCAAGCCATAGGATTTCGAGGTAGTTTGCACTAGTGCAACATAAATCCTCAACCTTTTGTTAGGCATTTGCACCGCAAATTAAGCCCTAACCGGTTTTAGGATTCCGAGGTAGTCGTCCGATACGACATAAACCCTCACATCTTCGAAGCTATTTGTGTGATTTTGTCATATAAATATAAGCCCCGATTAATTAAAATTGCAAGATTAAAACATTAAATAAACATTAGGACTTTCCTAAATCCAAGCTAAACAATAGGATAGTCGGGAATTACCGAAGTTCACTTCGAATCCGTAATTTCTCCTACCTTTCTTCCTTTGAATTCTCAAAACAAAATGTTCCAAATTCGATCCATTCCCTATTGAAATTCCAAACTTCAATCCTTTCGAGAACTTAAACTTCGAAATTCTTGAGAGCGAATTATTGATTATTATCGAGAGTTTTCTTAGGTGACTCCCGTCACTTAAGTTGTAATTAACTATAGGGGCTTGCCTTTATAGGAATTTTAAAGAACCTGAGTAATATAAACCCCGCTTAATGCTTTCATATTAAGCGGGGAATTTGTCGACCTTATAAAATCGGTTCGCGGACCAAACGGATGTCACAAATCTTCTAGTTTATTTAATCGAGCCCCATCGTCGAGCGATGGTGTCTATTCTTCGGGATAGATACACGGTTTGTGATGTGGTGCTCGTTTATATAAACTATTCGGGATGTGAGATCGGCTTGATTTCATATCTTAAAATTTTCAAATTTAAAATTATTTTCAAAATCAAATACTACTTTCTAAATTATAAATATATTTAAATTAAATTTAAAATTTAAATTCGCCGACAATTTCTGTAGGCGACCCCTTTTCAAAACACACGACCTAAAAAAAATAAGCCGCACAGTTATTCATTAAGAATTTTGAAACACTTTTAGCATCACAACGAGGTAAAGCTTGTGCTTCAATCCACTTTGATACATAATCAACCGCAATCAAAATATATAGGTTCCCAAAAGAAGGAATAAATGGTCCCATGAAATCTAATCCCAAAACATAAAAAATCTCTACTTCTAATATGAAATTCAGATGCATTTCATTTATTTTAGATATATTACCTACTCGTTGGCATCTATCATATGTTTTGATATATCTGTGAACATCTCTAAAATGAGTAGGCCAATAAAATCCAGCTTGTAAAATTTTATATGCAGTTTTGTCAATCCCAAAATGTCCTCCAAAATCAGAGTCATGATATTTTTGAATAATTTGTTCAGTTTCTTCATAAGGCACATATCTCCTAATAATAATGTCATTACATTGTTTATATAAATATGGTTCATCCCAAAAATATGATTTTGAATCATGAACAAATTTTTTCTGTTGCTGCAATGTTAGCATAGGAGGCAAAATATCACTTAGTAAATAATTTACTATATCAATATATCAAGGTATTTTCCACTCATTAATATTATAAAGTTGTTCATCAGGGAAACTTTATATTATTTCATTATCGGTGTTAGATATTTCATGATATTCCAATCTTGAAAAATGATCAGCAATTTGATTTTCAGTTCCTTTTCTATCAATCACCACAAAATTGAATTCTTGTATTAAAAGTACCCATCTAATTAATCTTGGTTTAGTTCCTTCTTTTGCATCAGATATTTAATAGCTGAATGATCAGTATGCACAATACATTTAGTTCCAATTAAATATGATCTAAATTTATCAAAAGCATATACAATAGCCAGTAATTATTTTTTAGTAACTGTATAATTAATTTGAGCATCATTAAGAGTTCTACTAGCGTAGTATATAACCTTAAAAATTTTATCATATATTTGACAAAGAACAATTCCAATAGCATAATCACTAGCATCACACATTAGTTCGAACGGTTTCTCCCAGTCAGGTGAAACTATTACAGGTGTTGTGATTAGTTTTTCCTTTAATAATTCAAAGGCATTAAAGCATTCTTTAGTAAATTCAAATTTCTTGTCTTTTTCTAAAAGTTGGCATAGAGGTTTTGTAATTTTTGAAAAATCTTTAATATAGCGTCTGTAGAAAGCAGCATGTCCAAGAAAACTTCTTATCCCTCTCACTGTAGTAGGAGGTGGTAATTTAGCTATTACTTGAATTTTTGCAGGGTCTACTTCCATGTCATTTTCTGAAATTTTATGTCCTAATACAATTCCTCCTGCAACCATAAATTGACATTTCTCCCAATTTAGAACTAAGTTAGTTTTTTTCGCATTGCTCCAAAACTTTTTCAAGATGATTTAAGCCTGCGTCAAATGATGTTCCAAACACAGAGAAATCATCCATAATTACTTCTATTCCATTGTCTATTAATTTACTAAAAATAGACATCATACATCTTTGGAATGTTGCGGGTGCATTACATAGTTCAAAAGACATTCTTCTGAAAGCAAAAGTTCCATAAGGACTAGTAAAAGTGATTTTCTCTTGATCCTCAGGAGCAATAAGTATCTGATGGTAACCAGTATATCCATCCAGAAAATAATAATACTTGTGTCCGGTAAGTCTATCCAGCATTTGGTCTAATAAAGGAAGAGGAAAGTGATCTTTCCAGGTGGCGGCATTTAATTTTTGATAGTCAATGCAAATACGCCATCCAGAAACTTGTCTGATAGGTATTAATTCATCATTTTCATTTTCTTCAACAGTTATTCCTCCTTTCTTAGGAACACAATGAATTGGACTTACCTAAGTACTATCCGAAATAGGATATATAATTCCAGCATCTAACCATTTTAAAATCTCTTTTTTAACTACTTTCATTATAGGGTTCAATCTCCTTTGAGGCTCAATTCTTGGTTTATGTTTTCATTTAGTAATATTCTGTGCATACAAATCGAAGGACTAATTTCTTTAATATCAGCTAGAGTCCAACCAAAAGCTCTTTTGTATTTTTTTAATGTATCAATTAATTTTTGTTCTTGAATTTCATTTAAGTCTGAGGATACACTTACTGGTAATGTTGAAAACTCTCCTAAAAATACATACTTTAAATGAATTGAAAGATTCTTTAATTCAAGTTCAGGGGGTTTTACAACAGATGGAATTAATATTTCATTTTCTGGTGCAGTTGAATTGAGCGTTTCATATTTTTCCTAAATATAATCAGCTTCTTCACTTTCAATTTCTTCAAAATTATCTTTTTCTATATCTTCTTTTTCTTCATAATTTTCTTTGAAATATTCTTTTCTTAGATAATCACATATATACATTCTAAAACATTCATCATCTTTTTCAATTGATGGATATTTCATTGACTTTGAGATGTTAAATGTTACTTCTCGATCATTTACTCTCATAGTCAATTGTCCTTTTTGAACGTCTATCATGGCTCTTCCTGTAGCTAGGAATGATCTTCCTAAAAGGATTGAAATTTCTTTATCTTCTTCCATATCTATAATGATAAAGTCCACAGGAAAAATAAACATATCAACCTTAACCAAAACATCTTCTACAACTCCCTTAGGATGTGTAATAGATGGATTAGCTAACTGTAGAGTTACAAAAGTTGGTCATATCTCTCCAATTTCTAATCTTTTAAAAGTTGATAGAGGCATCAAATTTATGCTAGCTCCCAAATCACATAATGCTCACCCATAAAATTTTTCACCAATAGCACACGGGATAGTGAAACTACCAAGATCTTTAAGTTTTTCAGGAAGTTTTCTCTGAATTATAAGCACTACACTCTTCACCGAGTGCAACGAGTCTCATGATCTAGAAACTTTCTCTTTTTGTTGAGTATATCCTTCATAAATTTAACATAATCAGGCATTTGTTATAAAGCTTCAACAAAATGAATATTTATTGACAATTTTTTCAAAATGTCTAAGAATTTAGCAAATCTTTTTTCCTTTATCTTGTTGCTTTAATCTTTGAGGAAATAGTAGAGGTGATTTTTCAACAGTAATTTTCATAGGTTTCAGAGGAAAATCAGGATATAAACTTTCGTTTTCTCCTTCAGTTTCTTCTTTTTCCTTTTCAATTACAGTTTCTTTTTGAAATCTTGTTTCCAACTATTTTCCACTTCTCAATTGAATAGCTTTGATTTGTTCTTCTGCTTGATCTTTAGGATTTACTTCAACATTACTAGGTAAAGTTCCAACATGTTTATTGCTTAGTGCAGAAGCAATTTGCCCTAACTGGTTTTCTATGTTTTTAATAGCATTTCCTTGATTTTGTAATTGATTACCCATATTCAAAACTAATTCTTCCATAGATAACTTCTTCTCCTTAAATTGTGAATTATTATAAAAACTCGGTGGATTAGAAGGTCTATAATCGGAATTACTTTGATTGTTTATATTTCCTAATGGGTTTACGGGATTGTTCCCCCACCGAGAATTAACATTATTATTTTGATTATTCCAATTAAAGTTTGGATGATTTTTCTAACCTGGATTATAATAGTTTGAATTAGAATTATTTTGTCTATTATTTATCGCATTTATAGTTTCATATGAAGATTGAGCATCTACAATTTGTCTTAATGAATCTTCTTCTAACACAGGAGGTGTTTGAGAACGATTCATTTCGTATTGATCTATTTTCTTTGAAAGAGCAAAAATTTGAGAAACTATCATAATTAAAGCATCAGAATCATGAATACTGACTACTCTCTTAGGATTTACCCTTTCAGCAGGACAATGAAAATTATTGGTAGTCATTTCTTCTATTAACGCATAGGCTTCTTCAAAAGTTTTAGACATTAGTGATCCACCAGTAGCAGCGTCTATTATAGATCTAAGAGATCCTACTAATCCATTATAAAATTTTTGAATAATTAACCAATCTAGTAAAGCATGATGTGGACATTTCCTAAGTTCTTTAAATCTTTCCCAAGATTCATATATCGATTCTCCCTCATACCAACTGAAAGATGTGATATTGTTTCTAAGCTTAGCAGTCTTAGACGGTGGAAAATATTTCGATAAGAATTTTTGTGAAAGTTCTCCCTAAGTTCTAATAGATCCAGGTGCTAATAAATTTAACTATGCCTTAGCCTTATCCCTTAGCGAAAAAGGAAAGAGTCTAAGTCTGACAGCATCATCAGACACTCTGTCGTACTTAAAAGTAGCACAAAGTGCTAAGAAACTTGTAAGATGTAAATTAGGATTTTCATTTGAAGTTCCACCTAATTGATTATTTTGTACCATTTGGATAATTGCAGATTTAAGCTCAAATGAATCAGCGGCTACATCAGAATTTTGGATAGTTAAGTGAATTTCATCTAATGTAGGGTTAGCGTAAACTCTTAATGGTCTAGATTGATGTTCATTTTCTATTCTTTGGTTGTTATTTTCCATTTTTTCAGAATTTATAGATTCTTTTCTCAGTTTTCTAATTCTCCTAACAGTGCATTCTAATTCCGAATTGTAGGGTATAAGATTTTCAGAACCAAATTTGCGCATACAATCGGAATCAGTTCACAATAAAATAATTAACTAAATAAGTTGCAATTCTACAAAGGTTTTTTAACAGTCCTAAATTGTCCGTTACTTTAATTATGTGTTTCCCCGGCAACGGCGCCAAAAACTTGAACCACGATTTTAAATATACTTATATAATTAAGAATTCAACACCACTATTAAAATATATAAATCCTCAGCAACAGTGCCAAAAACTTGTCAGGAGCATAATTTTAATTTTAGTAACAATAAATATTATAAATATTGTATTGCAAAGTTACCTTTAAACTTGAGTATACATATTGCTCAAGTAATACAGGGCTCTAGTGGAGTCCTAGTTATCGATCCAACAGAGAAAAATATTAAAGCCTAGGGACTAGGATTATATAAAACAATTTAAAATTACAACTAAATCGAATTTGTCTATCTGTGCAATCGATAATAAAGTTCTTATATCTAAACTAGTTCTACTAAAAGATTACTAATACTACTAAAGTCAAGTTCAAATATATATATTAGCAAGAATCTTTCTCCTTTGTTAAGATATTTAAGTGAAATGATAATTAGAATTAGTTTTATACGTGTTGTGCCAAATAGGAGTATACCTAATCTTTACCTTTTGGTCCAGGTATAAAGAACATTGACTAATTCTATGCTTGTTTACTGAATCTGCGGCTAGGCTGGGAGGATACCGACTCTCACTTCAGAGCTCCTATGTTCCCCTCGCTTGAGGGCTAACAATCTACACCTCAGCACCCAAACGATAGGACTGAATTGAAGATTTTAGCCTGTCACTCTAAAATCTCTAATTCTACGTCCGATTAATATTATTTCCCTATTTATTTGTACTTCTCCTTTTAAGGATTTACCCGTCTTCTTTTCAAAGAAAAACGTGATACATACTAGTTAAGAATTCTTAGCCCACGGTCAGGTCTTAAAAATTCTTCACAAATTTTAACAATACAAATGGCTAATTCGTATAGTAAAGTAAGTTTAGGTATAATATCATTATAACTTCTTTATATTTTATTTAATAGACTAATTCATTTAATCATTTCACAAAAACGTCAAAACAAGGAGAAAGACAGAACAACTACTCAAAATTCATGGAAAGGATGCAATAAAACTTAGATTTCATATAATAAAGTTAAGTTCTACAAACTATAGTAAATAAACATTACTTATCTCAAATTCCTCCCCAAACAAACTCCTTGAATTTCCTCTGGATTTCTTCCTTTCTTACAGCACACGGAATTCTCCTTCGAAATGACAATGCATAAGAGATCTCTCACTTTCCTTCCACTCTTACAATCCCTCGAAGAATTCCTCACAAAATCTTTATTTGAACTAACAACTCACTAAATAACAACACTAATGACTCGCTAATAGACTCTTAGAACACTTTGGACTCACTAATAATCACATATGAGACTTATTTTGGCCTAATTTAGTTCTTTTTAAAGTTGTAGAAGAGTCTCTAAAGGTTTTGATGGCACCCCTTCGAAAATTATCCATATTCGACGTATTTCTGGAAAGAGCCGTCGATCCCGCAGTTGACAGCCTCGAGCTCGCCATCGGCGGCCTTCTAGAAACAATACTTTTTAAACAGGCCCCGCCGTCGGTGGCCTCGATCTCCGCCGTCTGCGGCTTTCCTTGGAATTATTTCTGAACTCTCGGGAAAATCAAGCCGTCGGCGCCATTGACCTCGCCGTCGGTGAGGTCAATTTTGCATAATTTTGTCTTTTTTGCTCCAAATTCGCTCCTTTTTGCATATTTTT